>CM039673.1:290424678-291048419 GCA_022496015.1 Hordeum marinum
ATAAGAGTTTCCATAATTATTAGAGGAATTACCGGGATACGGCCTAACATTGAAATTACCTCTATAAGCATTTTTGTTGAAATTGTTTCGCTTGGTAAAGTTCACATCAACTGCATCATTATTTTGATCAATAAAAGTAGACTATGGCTTATCATTAGGATCAACTTGAGCATTCTTGTTTGCAATCATATTCATAAGAGCATCATTTTATCACTCAAAGTGGTAATTTCTTTGACATAATTTACCTTCTTACCAGTTGGAGCTTGCTCAGTGTGCCATAGAGAATAATTTGTCATGATATTTTCTAGAAGCTTTTCGGCCTCTCCTAATGTCACCTCCATAAATGTACCACCTGCAGCAGAATCTAGAATATTTCTAGACATAGAGTTCAGTCCACCATATAATCATCCATAAGTTCAAACCATGAGTGCACAATTTCTAATCATCATTTTAATTTCCTCCCATACTTGTGCAACATGTTCTTTCTCATGTTGTATAAAATTCATAATTTGGTTTTCGAGAGATATAATTTTAGCGGGAGGAAAATACTTGGCAATAAAAGTAACCTTACACTTATCCCATGTTCCAATACTATTGTGAGGCAAGGATGAAAAGCAAGTTTTAGCTTTATCTCCCAAATCAACAGCAAATTCGATGCCAAAAACCCGAAGATGGTGGCATATAGAAACGATGTCCTCAAGATATCTGCATGGTTTGAGGGTATGGAATTCCATCATGTCGCTAGAGACAACAACCAAGCCACTGACATACTAGCCCGCATGGGGGCCAAACGCAACCATGTCCCAAACAACACTTTCTTGGAACGGCTCTTTAAACCATTAGTGGTATGGCAAGACGATAATAAGGGCGCCAGACTCATCAGCACGGAAGAGGTTGTTTCCCCTATAAATGAACCAAACGACCAAATCATCGGCGGCTCCATAATGGACGAAACGCCATCGGCTCATGAGGTCATGGTAGTAATCACGCCATGGACCGAGCCCTTCCATGCCTACCTTCTTCGCAAAGAACTCCCCGATGACCAGACAGAGGCGTGGCGCATAATTTGGCGATGCAAGGCCTATAAAGTCCACAAGGGTGAGTTATACAAGAAAAGCACCACCAGAGTACTACAACGTTGCATATCTGAGCAAGAAGGACGGTAGCTCTTAGCCGAAGTCCATGCAGGAATGGATGTCCATCACGCTGCGGCGAGGGCCTTAGTAAGTAAGGCCTTTCGGGGTGGTTTCTTCTGCCCCGCCGCTCGAGTGGACGCCCAATCGCTTGTCTAGCATTGCGTGGGATATCAACTTTTTGCAAATCAAAGTCACATGCCCCCAATAGCTCTTCAGACTATTCCGATTACCTGGCCTTTTGTGGTCTGGGGGCTAGATATGCTTGGACCACTTAAAGGGGGGACCAAGAAGAATAAACACCTACTGGTCATGGTTAACAAATTCACCAAATGGATAGAAGCAAAACCTGTCAAATCAGCCCAGTTCGGACCAATAATTGACTTTATATCCGGCGTGGTACACCGTTAAATTGTCCCGCACAGTATAATAACGGACAATGGATCCAACTTCACAGCCCAAAAGTAAAAGACTGGTGCGCAAAAATGGGCATCAAGCTCGATTACACATCGGTGTATCACCCGCAGACCAATGGACAAGTCGAAGGGCCAACGGCCTCATCATGAGTGGTATTAAACCATGTTTGGTCCAATCTCTGCATGAGTCCGACTGCCATTGGGTAGAGGAGCTCGACTCCGTTTTGTGGGGCCTACGTACAACCCCGAATCGATCAACAAGATACACACCATTCTTCATGGTCTACGGGGCAGAAACAGTCCTTCCCTGTGATATTATTCATGATGCACCAATGGTGCGCATGTACGAAGAAAAGGAGGCCGAGTTAGATCGGCAGGATGACCTGGACGCCTTAGAAGGGAACGCGACATAGCTCGGGCTTGTTCTACTTTTTATCAACAGCAGGCCCGACGTTACCAGATTAGGGAGGTCAGGACAAAAGCGTATAATGTGGGTGAACTCGTCTTACGGCTCCCGGAGAAGCAGAAGCATAAACTCAATCCCAAATGGGAGGGGCCCTTCATAATTGATGAAGTACTCGCGGGAGAGGCTTACCGTCTTCTAAAGCCATCGGATAACCGCAGCTCGTCTTTGGCGCTTCTACGGCTAGACCGGTGTCATCATACTCTTTACCCTCCTTTTTCTTTTATTTCTTTTTTATTTTCTTTCCCTCCCACCTTGATTTTTGGCACGTTTGGATTTTTTCCTTCCCAAGTCTATGTTTGGCTAAACCAATTTTGTGTTAAGATTTTCGACATACAACGTCAAATGTTAAATCCGAACACAACACCTGGAGGCTTCTTCCCAAAGCCAATGATTTTATATTCTAAGCATCTATTCACATTTATCGCGTATGCTCGTTTCCCTTGTCGATCTTTAAGCCATCATATGCATCAATTCAAACTAAGATTTTTGCCAAGCTGGGTTGCCTCACTCCTGTGTTTACCCTCTATGTTCCCTATTGTTCGGCTAGAGGGTAAAGGGAGCACCTCTGTGATTGTTATGACCGGGTTATCCGGATACGTACCTCGGACGGGTGAAGCCAAAAGCTAGCTATCTTCAGCGGAAAATTGGTCGGCTACGATAGGAGCAACAAATAAAATTATGGTTGTTATCACCATTACTCGGGCTTCTTTTCTTGCAAGAGCCATTAGTCGCATACTAGCAGTATACGGCCTTACTACCTACAACTTACATAGTAGCCCGAAGGCAAATACCGATAGAGGTACTATTTTGTTTGGAAGATGTTTCTTACGCTAAGTAGTAACATAACATATATCCCTGTGTGATTTTTGTCTGTTCGCACCAAATGGTTGGATTGCCTGGTTCCTCGACATAATTCCCTCTTATTGGGGGATATTTTATAAGGAACACTCCCAAACTCTTAGCATGGGAGGTCGAAGCCGATGGCCAGTTAAGACAAAGTTTACAACACAGACGGGGCAATTTTTTGATTTTTAGTACATACTTAGATACAATCATACATGTGGCTGCTAATCGAGATTGTCTATTAAGGCATCCAGGGCGCAATCTTCCTGCGAGAGACGAGGGGTTGACATCACTTGGTCGTACACCAAATGAAGTGTCACTTCTTTCCCATCAGGCCCTGTTGGCCCAACCCGAGCCATATGCTTGGGATTAAGGCTAGTATACCGTGTCTTGATCATTGCCCACACCTCTCGTGCTCCCTCCCGGCACGCCGATGTCTTCCATAACTCGAACTGACTCCGGGATCCCTTGTACCGATTAGCTAGTTCGGCCATCCCCTCCAGAGGTTGCTCGACAAGCCATAGCACTTTTATCATGCTCCTCAAAGCCTTCCGAGCCCGCTCATGAACGGTGGATAGTTCCTTCAGAAGGCTTCCCCGGTAGGATCCGATCTCTTCATCAGGCCGCCCGGTTAGGAGACCTATACATGAGACAAGGCATGTCCATTACGCTTCATGTATAAAATGTATCCTTAGATGTTATAATCACACTTACCGAACATGCCTCTCTGTAATTTCTAGTTATCTTCTTGGGCCTGGGCCAATTGAGTCTTTAAACTCTCAATTTCTTCGGCATGTTTCTTGTTTTCCGCCTGGAGGCGTTTCTTCTCCTCAAGGTTTCATTGCAAGGAAAGGCAGTCGGCCTCATGCTGGGACTCAGCGTACCTCTGAGATTCTCGGGCTGCATCTAAATCCTTTTGCAGCTGTCCTATAAACTTAGCTACTACAAAGTACCCTCGCGTCAGCACGAGATTATATACTTAGATCGGCATAATGGATATACTTACCATGCGCCTCTTGGATGAAATTCTTTACTTGTTCCAGCTCATCCTTCACGTCTTTCACCTGTGTTCGGCTCGCCTCCAATTCCATGGCTAATTTCTCGTTCTGCTGCCTTGAGGCCTATATCATCAAAATGTTATGCGGATCCTTAACTTGGTCGTCCCGACCAATTCAAGGGTCAGGGGCTAGTGGGTTTACATGTGTGTATGGATTCTTAAAACCAATCACTCACCTTCAGGCTGGATGATATCAACTTCACTACTTCCCCAAGCCCATCTCGGGCAGCTCCGATATGCGCATCTGCCGAACATAGAGCGTTAAACTCTTGCTCGGAGAACGCCGGGTGGCGTAGTGCTTCTTGCCACCGGTGGTGATTCATCGCACTCTCCACCTCGGATTTGGTGATCAATACTGCATCCCTGAAATCTTTGGGGACCGGATTTACCACAGGGGCCTCCGCGGCGGGTTCAGCATGAGCAGAAGATCTTGGCTCATGGGTATTGCTAGGCACCTCGGTAGCATTCTTAACGGAAGATGGTTGTACTTGCTTCCTGAATATTTTGGCATAAGATCCTCTGTGAAATCTTAGCGATCATGGTAACAATAGATTAAGTGACCGAACAAAGTACCTCTTGGTTGAAAGAGTGGTCGAAGGTGTCCTCATAGCCAGATCACTTGAAGGATTCCTGTTGATGTCTGGTCTGAGCATTGTTGAAGTAGCCGACGTTCGTCACGCGGACCGATGATGCTTGGGAGCTGAGGCCGGCGCATTCGGGTAACGGAGGGCGCTTGCCTTTTACGGGAAGAATTTTTCTTGCCGGTAATGGGGGAGGGGAGTAATCCAGGGTGATCGGCTATGATAGCCACCTTGGAGCGATCGAGGCTCTCCTCGTAAAAGACCACGTCTTGAAACTCAATTGACAACTCCGGATCATCATGGAATCCCGGATCGTCGTCACGAGCATAGTTCTCTGGTTGGGGGGCGGACAAGCGACTGTCTCGACAAAGCTCCTCCATTATTGTTCACATAGATTAAAAGCTCCGGTTAAAAAGGGGGGATGAAAAGCCCGAACTCAGGTCATAGGATCGAAAGGCTTACCCGTTCGATGGGGTTGTAGCTTGAGTAACCCTCCTTAATCGGCAGCCGAACAAAATCTTCCTTTTCCCCTTTGTACAGGTCGGCAAGTGTGTACGCCACGCCGCTTGATTTGCAGGGCCCGGTCATCGTGAGCGAGTGGTGTCACTTGTCCCGTTGTAACGCCACAGAGGGTGAATTCTTCGTTGGAGAGGCTGAACGCATCGGGTGATGGCGGCGACCATTACATCAATCATGGTCACCTTGTGATGAGCCAATAGCCTCACGTGGGCAGCCAAGCGTTGCACCTTGGCACCATCCTCTTGGGATGAACTCTTCGGTTGCCAATTGTACCTTTTCTTCAAAGGGGCGTCGGAGTATTCAGGCAAACCCCTCCGAGCTGGATCGAATAGGGGGACATCCTCAATATAAAACCATTCTGAAGACCATTCTCCGGACTCCTTCTTCGGTGTCCCTACTGGATAACCCGTCCTGGCTATGCGACATACTTCGGCTCCTCCGACTTCTCGAATTGTCTCACCCTGAGTACGGGAGACGAGACAGAAGTACTTCCTCCATAGTTCAAAATGAGCCTCGCAGCACAGAAACATCTCGCATAGAGCAACGAAGCCCGAGATGTGCAGAATGGACCCAGGGGTGAGATGATGGAACTGGATCCCATAGAACTCCAATAATCCCCTCGGGAAGGGATGAATGGGGAACCCTGGCCTCACAAGAGGAAGGGCACGAAGCATACTGATATGTCTCCAATGTATCTGTAATTTGTGAAGTATTCATGCCATGTTTACAATAATTCTATATGATTTTGGTATGATTTTATTAGAATTAACCTGGACTGACGCTCTTTTCAGCAGAACTACCGTGGTGTTGTTTTTGTGCAGAAATAAAAGTTCTTGGAATAAGCTGAAAATTTATGGAGAATATTTTTGGAAAATATAAAAAACTGGAGCGAAGAGTCCTTGGAGAGGAAGGCCAAGAAAGCCACAAGCCACAGGGGCGCGCCCCCTGGCTTGTGACTTCCTCGTGGACCCCCTGGACTTGTTTCCGCCGCCACAAACTCTTATAAATACAGAAACCCCTGAAAAGAAACCTAGATCGGGAGTTTCTCCGCCGCAAGCCTCCAGAGCCACGAAAAACCAATCAGGAGCCCGTTTCGGCACCCTGCCAAAGGGGGAAACCATCGTCGGAGGCCATCTTCATCATCCCGGAGATCTCCATGATGAGGAGGAGTAGTTCACCCTCGGGGCTGAGGGTATGTACCAGTATCTATGTGTTTGATCTCTCTCTCTCTCTCGTGTTCTTGAGATGGCACGATCTTGATGTACTGCGAGCTTTATTGATATAGATTGAATCATATGGAGTTTTCCCCTCTCTATCTTCTTGTGATGAATTGAGTTCTCCCTTTAAGTTTTCTTATCGGATTGAGTCTTTAAGGATTTGAGAACACTTGATGTATGTCTTGCGATGGGATATCCGTGGTGACAATGGGATGTTCTATTGATCCACTTGATGTATGTTTTGGTGATCAACTTGCGGGTTCTGTGACCTTGGGAATCTATGCATAGGGGTTGGCACACTTTTTTGTCTTGACTTTCCGGTAGAAACTTTGGGGCACTCTTTGAAGTTCTTTATGTTGGATTGAACATGATGAATCTGAAATTATGTGATGCATATCGTATAATCAAGCACATGGGTACTTGTGGTGACATTGTAGTATCTAGGTGACATTAGGGTTTTGGTTGATGTGTATCTTAAGGTGTTATTTTAGTACGAACTCTAGGGCTGTTTGTGACACTTATAGGGATAGCTCATAAGATTGATCGGAAAAGATAACTTTGAGATGGTTTCGTACCCTACAATAATTTCTTCGTTAGTTCTCCACTATTT
This sequence comes from Hordeum marinum, assembly GCA_022496015.1. Taxonomy (NCBI): domain Eukaryota; kingdom Viridiplantae; phylum Streptophyta; class Magnoliopsida; order Poales; family Poaceae; genus Hordeum; species Hordeum marinum. The sequence continues at coordinate 290,431,521 of CM039673.1, forward strand.
GTGACTTTGGAGTGAACTCTTTGTCGCATGAGAGGTATTTACATATGATTCAACTATGTTATTATTGTTGAGAGAAATTGCACTAGTGAAGGTATGGACCCTAGGCCTTGTTCCCAAGCATTTATACAACGTTTTGCTTGCTGTTTACTATTTGTTACTTTTCTGTTTTTATATTTTCATATTACAAAAACCTATATCTACCATCCATATTACACTTGTATCACCATCTCTTCGTCGAACTAGTGCACCTATACAATTTACCATTGTATTGGGTGTGTTGGGGACACAAGAGACTCTTTGTTATTTGGTTGCAGGGTTGTTTGAGAGAGACCATCTTCATCCTACACCTCCCACGGATTGATAAACCTTAGGTCATCCACTTGAGGGAAAATTGTCGTTGTCCTACAAAACTCTGCGCTTTCAAGGCCCAACACGAGTCTACAAGAAGAAGGTTGTGTAGTAGACATCAAGCTCTTTTCTGGCGCCGTTGCTGGGGAGGTGAGTGCTTGAAGGTATATATTTAGATCTTGCAATCGAGTATTTTAGTTTCTTGTTTTTCACTAGTTTGTTTTTATAAAAGAAAACTACAAAAAAATGGAATTGAGGTTGCCTCATATGCTTCAGCTTTTTAATGTCTTTCGTGAAAACGATGGAAAGGAAAATTGTGCTCAAGTGTTAGAAGAAGAACTTATTAAAATGTTTGCACTAAATCCTTGAGTGATGATCATGATTGCAATGTTGTTAGTATGAATTACTTGAATATCCATGATGCTAATGATATGCAAAGCCACAAGCTTGGGGATGCTATGTTTCATGAATATGATATTTTAGTCCCCCAAGTTTTGATGAGCAAAACTATTATGATGAAAGCATGCTTCCTATATATGATGATTATTGGGATGACATGTATGCTATAAAGAGTGATAGTAATCATAAAACTTGTCATCATGATTTTAATTTTCAATTGGATTATGCTTCACATGATAGTTATTTTCTTGAGTTTGCTCCCACTACTATTCATGAGAATAAATTTGCTTATGTGGTGAGTAGTAAAATTTCTATGCTTGTAGATCATGAAAAGAATGATTTATGTGTTGGTTATATTTTGGAATTCCTTCATGATGCTACTGAAAATTCTTATGAGGGAGGAACATATGCTTGTAGGAATTGCAATAATATCAAGTTTCCTCTCTATGTGTTCAAAGGTTTGAAGTTATGCTTGTTTTGCCTTCCTATGCTAGTTCATTATTGATCCCATAAAGTGTTTGCTCACAAAATAACTATTCATAGGAATTGGTTTAGACTTAAATGTGCTTTTCATGAGATTCATGATGCTCTTTTGCATGTTATAATTATTATTCCTATGTGAGCATCATTGAAATCAGCATGCCTAGCTAAAAGGCATGAAAGAAAAGCGCTTGTTGGGAGACAACCCAACACTTTTACCTTATGTTTTGATGTGTTCACGTGATTAATCTACTGTTTTAATCATGTTTTGTGTCTTTTATTCCAATAAATTGCGAAATAATGCCTTTGGGATAGTGTTGATACTTGCTTGTTTGATTCTGTGCAAAAACAGAAAGTATTGTGTCCAGTATATGAGTTATCTGATTGTACTGGAGTGTCAAAAAATTCTGAAATTTTTACACAAAGTTTATATGCAAATTACTTGAGTTTTACTAATTTTTAAGAATTTTTATAGTCAGGGACGTATGGTGATCATTCAGATCTTTACAAACTGTTCTGTTTTTGACAGATTCTGTTTTGCATGCATAGTTTGCTTGTTTCAAGTGTTCCTATAGCGTATATTGAGTAATATAAATTGTGGTAATGATGGAATACAGTAGGTATAATTTGGGAATAATTATGAATCTTGTCTTGACAGTACCTAAGTGAATGATTTATCTTTACTACACTAACTCTTCTCACGAAGTTCCGTTAAGTTTTGTGTGACTGAAGTTTTCAAGTTTTGGGTGAGACACAAATATAAGGAGAATAAGGAGTGACAAGAACCTAAGCTTGGGGATTCCAAGGGAACACCCAAGGTAATATCCAAGGAATACTTAAGCGTCTAAGCTTGAGGATGCCCCGGAAGGCATCCCCTCTTTCGTCTTCAACACTATCGATATATCTTACTTGGAGCTACATTTTTATTCGGCACATAATATGAGTTTTTATTGGAGAGTTATTTTTTTTTGTTCTATGTTAGGTGTTATTTATAATATTGTTTTTCAATAAAAAGTTCCAAGAATTGCCTTTAGGATGCATGAATTGCATGTTTGATGTGTGCTGTGTAAAAACAGAAACTTTTGTTGTACTGTTTGAATTTTCATATTTTACTGGAACGTGGAAAGTTTCTGAAATTTTTAAAAAGTATTTTAGTATAAATTTTATAGCATTTCCTAAATTTTTATAATTTTTTGAGTTACATAAGTACACTGTTTTCATAAATTGCTACGGACTGTTCTGTTTGGGCAGATTGTTGTCATAGTTTTGTTATCTAATTATCCTATAGTTTCCATAGCCTATATTGGTAGATATAAATTGTGGAAACGATATTATACAGTACCTAATGTTTGAAAAAAATTATGTAACTTGTGTCAGCAGTACATGAAGTGTTGATTTATTCTTATGTGTACTAACCTATCTCACGAGTTCTTTTCAAGTTTTGTGTGGAAGATGTTTTTGAGAATAGGTGAAACCGGGATATGAGAGGATTGAACGAGATACAAAAGCTCAAGATTGGGGATTCCCAATGCACCCCAAGTAAATATTTCAAGAACTCTCAAGCATCTAAGCTTGGGGATGCTACGCATCACACATCTCTTCATCAACAATTTTCGGTTAGCCTATGTTGAGCCTAAATTTTTATTCGTTCACATGATATGTGCTATTCTTGGAGTGATATTTTTGTTTTTCTTGATGTTCAAATAAAATAATCAGAAATTAAAATATTTATTGATCGATAGAGAGAAAGTCCTTGCATAGCTACTTAATTGTTTGACTACTCATTGATCTTCACTTATATGTTTTGGAGTAGTTTTGTCTTTTGCTCCAGTGCTTCACTTATATCTTTGTAGAGCACGACGGTGGTATCATTTTATAGAAATTTTTTAACTCTCATGCTTCACTTATATTATTTTGAGAGTCTCTAAAACAGCATGGTAATTTGCTTAGGTTATGAATAGTCCTAATATAATGGGCATCCTAGAGGGATATAATAAAAACTTTCATATGAAGTGCATTGAATACTATGAGAAATTTGATTCCTTGCATAAAGTTTTGAGATATAAAGATGGTGATATTAAAGTCATTCTAGTGATTAGTTTTTAATTGGAATAGATACTTTTGTTGAAGTTTGTGATTCTCGTAGCATGCACGTACGGTGAACCGTTATGTAACGAAGTCGGAGCATGATTTGTTTATTGATTGTCATCCTTTGTGTGAGGGTCGGGAGCGCGTGATGGTTAACTCCTACCAACCTCTCCCCTAGGAGCATGCGTCTAATACTTTGCTTAGATAACTAATAGACTTTTGCAATAAGTATGTGAGTTCTTTATGATTAATGTGAGTCCATGGATTATACGCACTCTCACCCTTCACCTTTGCTGGCCTCTCTAGTACCGCGCAACTTTCGCCGGTGCGATAAACCCACCATATATTCTTCCTCAAAACAGCCACCATAACTACCTATTATGGCATTTCCATAGCCATTCCGAGATATATTGCCATGCAACTTCCACCGTTCCGTTTATGAAATGCTTCATCATTGTCATATTGCTTTGCATGATCGTAAGATAGCTAGCATGATGTTTTCATGGCTTGTCCATTTTTTTGATGTCATTTGCTATGCTATATCATTCAAATCCCGGTACACCACCGGAGGCATTCATATAGAGTCATATTTTGAGTATCGAGTTGTAATATTGAGTTGTAAGTAAATAAAAGTGTGATTATCATCATTATTAGAGCATTTTCCCGTGTGAGGAAAGGGTGATGGAAGCTAGGATTCTCTCACAAGTAGGGATAGTCTCCGGACTTTACAAAAAAAATAAAAGAGGCCAGAGAAGCCCAAATAAAAGAAAGAGGCCAAAGATGCCCACCAAAAAAATAAAAAAAGGGAAATAAAAAAAGGATGAGAGAAAAGAGAGAAGGGGCAATGCTACTATCCTTTACCACACTTGTGCTTTAGAGTAGCACCATGTTTTTCATATAGAGAGTCTCCTATATTGTCACTTCATATACTAGTGGGAATTTTTAATTATAGAACTTGGCTTGTATATTCCAATGATGGGCTTCCTCAAATTTCCCTAGGTCTTCGTGAGCAAGTGAGTTGGATGCACAGCCACTTAGTTTATTTTTGAGCTTTCATACACTTCTAGCTCTAGTGCATCCGTTGCATGGCAATCCCTACTCACTCACATTGATATCTATTAATGGTCATCTCCATAGACCGTTGATACGCCTAGTTGATGTGAGACTATCTTCTCCTTTTCTTCACAACCTCCACCATATTCTATTCCACCTATAGTGCTATATCCATGGCTCATGCGCATGTATTGCGTAAGAGTTGAAAAGGTTTGAGAACATAAAAGGTGTGAAACAATTGCTTGACTTGTCATCGGGGTTGTGCATGATATAAATACTTTGTGTGGGGAAGATGGAGCATAGCCAGACCATATGATTTTGTAGGGATAACTTTATTTTTCCATGTTATTTTGAAGAGACACAATTTCTTTGTTAGAATGCTTGAAATATTACTCTTTTTATGTCAACATTAAGCTTTTGTTTTGAGTCTTATGGATCTAAAAATTCTTTCCACGATAAGAAGATTGCATTGGTAAATATGTTAGGCAGCATTCACACTTCATAAATTATTTCTTTATCATTTACCTACTCGAGGACGAGCAGGAATTAAGCTTGGGGATGCTGATATGTCTCCAACGTATCTATAATTTATGAAGTATTCATGCCATGTTTACAATAATTCTATATGATTTTGGTATGATTTTATTAGAACTAACCCGGACTGACGCTGTTTTCAGCAGAACTATCGTGGTGGTGTTTTTGTGCAGAAATAAAAGTTCTCGGAATGACCTGAAAGTTTATGGAGAATATTTTTTGGAAATATAAAAAATACTGGAGCGAAGAGTCATCATAGAGGAAGGCCGAGGAAGCCACAAGCCATAGGGGCACGCCCACCCCCTAGGGCGCGCCCCCTGGCTTGTGACTTCCTCGTGGACCCCCTGGACTTGTTTCCGCCGCCACAAACTCTTATAAATAGAGAAACCCCCGAAAAGAAACCTAGATTGGGAGTTCTACCGCCGCAAGCCTCCAGATCCACGAAAAACCAATCGGGAGCCCGTTCTGGCACCCTGCCGGAGGGGGAAACCATCACTGGAGGCCATCTTCATCATCCCGGTGGTCTCCATGACTAGGAGGGAGTAGTTCACCCTCGGGGCTGAGGGTATGTACCAGTAGCTATGTGTTTGATCTCTCTCTCTCTCGTGTTCTTGAGATGGCACGATCTTGATGTACCGTGAGCTTTATTGATATAGATTGAATCATATGGAGTTTTCCCCCTCTCTATCTTCTTGTGATGAATTGAGTTTTCCCTTGAAGTTTTCTTATCGGATTGAGTCTTTAAGGATTTGAGAACACTTGATGTGTGTCTTGCGATGGGATATCCGTGGTGACAATGGGTTGTTCTATTGATCCACTTGATGTATGTTTTGGTGATCAACTTGCGAGTTCCGTGACCTTGGCAATCTATGCATAGGGGTTGGCACACGTTTTTGTCTTGACTTTCCGGTAGAAACTTTGGGGCACTCTTTGAAGTTCTTTGTGTTGGATTGAATATGATGAATCTGAAATTATATGATGCATATCATATAATCAAGCCCATGGGTACTTGTGGTGACATTGGAGTATCTAGGTGACATTAGGGTTTTGGTTGATGTGTGTCTTAAGGTGTTATTTTAGTACGAACTCTAGGGCTGTTTGTGACACTTATAGGGATAGCTCATAGGATTGATCGGACAAGATAACTTTGAGGTGGTTTCATACCCTACAATAATTTATTCGTTAGTTCTCCACTATTTGTGACTTCGGAGTGAACTCTTTGTCGCATGACAGATATTTACATATGATTCAACTATGTTGGTATTGTTGAGAGAAATTGCACTAGTGAAAGTATGGACCCTAGGCCTTGTTTCCAAGCATTTATACAACGTTTTGCTCGTTCTTTACTATTTGTTACTTTTCTGTTTTTATATTTTCAGATTACAAAAACCTATATCTACCATCCATATTACACTTGTATCACCATCTCTTCGCCGAACTAGTGCACCTATACAATTTACCATTGTATTGGGTGTGTTGGGGACACAAGAGACTCTTTGTTATTTGGTTGCAGGGTTGTTTGATAGAGACCATCTTTATCCTACACCTCCCACGGATTGATAAACCTTAGTTCACCCACTTGAGGGAAAATTGCCGCTGTCCTACAAAACTCTATGCTTGGAGGGCCAACACGAGTCTACAAGAAGAAGGTATTGTAGTAGACATCACATACCCGCTCTCCCTTGTGGGGATTAGGGAAATTCTCTGCAAAGGTTTCATTATTAAAAGTGAATGGTCAAACTAGCGCGGGTAGCCGCTAGATCCGAGGAAGGGAGATAACCCTGGCTCTCGAGGTCGCGCAGCCGTAGGAGAGATACGGAGCAACTTGCCCAATCCCCGGGACGAGAGTCGTAAGTACGTGAGGAAGAGCTAGGGGTGCTTGCCATGTTTTTGTGGTGATCCCTTGCTTGAAGCTTTTTCTGATGGGGAAGAAGAGGAATATGTGGCCCAAGACAACGATTCAGCCTGTTTAAATGGGTGGTGCTTCCTTTGTGGGAAGGACAGTCTTGAAAAAATCCGCTGGACCGCTCGTCTACCCTAGGCGCACAAGAATCGAGAAGCTCTGAAACTTATTACAATGGGTCCCGCAAGTGCTCGACGTTTGAGATTTCATCGATGACGGGATGGTTGTCGAACAAGAAGGGATAGAGGGACTCGCCTCGCAAGTCGAATACTTCGATGCGCAAGATTGTCCGGATAGTATACCTCAGCATTGGAGGCTAGTCCGAGGGCTACTGAGGGAGTCCTGGATTAAGGGGTCCTCGGATGGCCGGCCTATTTCTTATGGGAAAGACTCATGGGTCGCTTACTGGGCATTGGATTGATCGAAGGCCCTGTCGCCAGGGAGGAAGCCTCAGGAGTCGTGGCATGTTTCCCAAGTTTGGTATAGTAGATAGGAATGTTCTTCCCTTTGATGTGCAACCGACCTACGTCGTCTATATAAGCCGAGGGGTTTTAGATTGTCGAGCAGAGAAACTCATCTACGGTTCTAGCTATTCGATCTCGAGGTAGATCAACTCTGTAACCTTCATACCATCAATATAATCGACCAGGACGTAGGGTTTTATCTCCATAGGAGGTCGCGAACCTGGGTAAACACCGTCTCCTTCGTCCCTTGTTACCATCGATCCTAGTTTCACAGCTCGGGACCCCCTACCCAAGATCCACCGGTTTTGACATCGACAATGAGGCTTATCTCTTCATTGGTAACAAGGTTGTCACCTGAGGTAGCGGGAGTGTCACTTGAGGCTTTGTATGCACCGCTTGACTTGTTATGAAGCTCTTCTTTGTCTTTGAGCGACATCTCCTGAGCATCAATCCTTCTAGTGACTTACGTAGGCTTGAGATCTTCGTAGTTTGGCATCATTTTGATCAATGTGCAAACGGTGTCATAATTTCCATCCAAGGTTCTAAGGATCTTCTTGATGATGAATTTTTTAGTAATCTCTTCACTTCCTAAGCCAACAATCTCATTTGTGATGAGAGCAAGCCTAGAGTACATCTTCGCGACTCCTTCACCATCCTTCATCTTGAACTTGTCAAGTTGACTTTGTAGTACGTCCAACTTAGATTCCTTGACGGATTCGGTTCCTTCGTGCATATCAACCAAAGTATCCCAAATTTCCTTTGAATTCTCAAGATGGCTTATCTTGTTGACCTCTTCGGGGCATAGGCAGTTGAATAGAATGTCGCATACTTGAGCGTTGTATTACAACATCTTCAATTCTTCTGCAGTCGCTTCACAATCTAGTTCCTTTCCATCACCAAAGAATTAACCTTGAAATCCAACATGAACAGCAACCCAAACAACTGGGTTATGACCAAGAATATGCATTTTCATTTTATGCTTTCAACTAGCAAAGTTTGTACCATCAAAATATGGACCTCTGCGGTGGTAATTTCCCCTACTAGACGCCATACTTTCCTAGGTTGTGAAACCAATCCAATGGAGACCGAAGCTCTGATACCACTTGTTGGATCCAAAGTATGTATAGAGGGGGTGATTAGTCTACTTGACCAATTAAAAATCTAGCCTTTTCCCAATTTTTGTGCTTGGCAAGTTTTAGCAATTCTATCAAGTCAAGGACATCCTACACATGCAAATCTGTGGGTATAACAGCACAATGTAAATACATGCAAATGCAAGTAGAGGGTAGGTATATGAAGATCAAACGCAATGGGGACTCTAAGATTTTTCCCGTGTTCCGATAGGTGGTGCTATTGTACGTCCATGTTGATGGAGACTTCAACCCATGGAGGGTAGCGGTTGCATGAGTACACGGAGGGCTCCACCCACAAAGGGTCCACAAAGTAGAAACTTTGTCTATTCCATCACGGCTTACGTCCATGAAGGACTAGCCTCGCTTGGGGTAGATCTTCACGAAGAAGGCGATCTCCTTGTCCTCACAAACTTCTCAGTTCAACTCCACAACAAATTGGAGGCTACCAAGCAACACCTAACCAATCTAGGAGACACCACTCTCCAAAAGGTAATATATGTGGTATGGATGATGAACTCCTTTCTCTTGTGCTTCAAAATATAGTCTCCTCAACACTCAATCACTATCTCACGGATTTGGCTTGGTAGAAATCAAGATTCATATGGTTGGAGTAGAAGATCTTTATCTCAACACACGAGTAGGTGGTTCTCTCTCAGAAAATGGATGGGGCAAATGTTGGCTTGTTCTGAGTGCTCTCTCTGCGAATGAGAGGGAGATGGACAAGTATATATAGGCATCTCCAAAAATCCAACTATTACAACATTATTTCCCAACTTGGTGAAACCGAAGCAAAAAACTCGGTTGCACCAACTAGTGCAAAATGTGGCAACTTTCGGGTTCTCGGTGAGACCGACATATACAACTCGATGAGACTGGTCCAGGTGACCTTGGGTAGATTCAAGTCTCACTGAGACCAAAATGAAAACTCGGAAATTTCAAAATTTAACACTTTGTCGACAGAAAGTTGGCACCTACTTTTTAGTTGTACCGAATGAGTTCTCAGTAGCACCGAGATGCTAGGGTTTGGTTCTGGAATCTGTCTAAGGGAAACTCGGTGTGGCCGATATGAAAATGTTGGTGGCACTGAATTTGTCTGTTAGGGTTTTGATAGAATATATTGTGGGGGAATTTATGAGGGGTTTTGGTGGCTAATTTCTAAGCACTTGAGAAACCAGATCATCATAGATACCTCATCCCCTTTTAATAGTATGTGCTTTCCTAAGGACTCGAGTGTGATTTCTCACATAAATGCAAAATGTAGAATCTTGAAGCTTTTGCCAATTGATGTTCCAAGCATCTACGGGATCTCCTCAAAATCCTAGCCAATCCATTCATTGAACTTTTCCTGAAATATTCTTGATAGAATTATTATTCTAATGAAATATATGTTGTTATTAATTACCAAAACCACCTAGGGAGAAGTTGTGCTTTCAAAGACCAACTTACATGTTTGAAGATCCTTTGGAAGAATAAGAAGAGGTGGAACTAGCTGCAAACCCACCTCCTCCCAAGAAGAGGAAGCTTATGGCTGATGCAATGCCAAGCAAGCCAACCACTAAGGCTAAACCTACAAAAACCAAGGCTAAGCAAGCTGCACCCAAGCCCAAGAAAACCACACGAGATATATCTGCTGCTGAGAAGAACAAGAGCCAAGTGCCACCTCTTGATGAGGAAGATGATGATGTAGCTATGCTGAGAAAGCTTGGGCCCCACCTTCCAAAGCACAATGATGATCATCATGTTGCTCAGAACATGAAGGAGAGGAAGGACCAAGGGCTGAGGAAGTGGAGATCTACTGACCCCTACTCCATCAGGAGAAGATCTGCTGTTGACACTCGTTTCCACACCAAGGAGCAAAAATATTTATATGAGGATGTGTTTCTTAAGAAAAACCCAACAGTGAGTGACATGATGTTTGTTGACTGGAAGTACATCAAGGCCAATGAGGACTACTTCCCCCATGTCCAGGAGAGCTTCAGGCTAATGGGCATGGATGAGTTCATTGGGAAAGAGTTGACTACATGGAATGATGAGCTCATCATGCAATTCTACTCCACAACACACTTCTATCCTGGCAGAATAGTCTGGATGACTGGAGGTGTCAGGTATCAATCAACAGTGGATGAATGGACTTCCATCTTAGGAGTCCCCAAGGTGGAGGATGGAGATATTTATGTGTACTCGGATTCCAAGATGAATCACAACTCCATGACCAACATGTATACTATGAGTGCTTAGGAGTATGTGAAGATACATAAGATTGGTTCTCTATATTTTCTGCTTGCTGGCCTACCAACGTCCAACACCATATTGGGGCACACCTTGATGCCCAAATCAGGAGATGACAAGATGATCCGTGGTTACTCAATTAACATATCGCATCACGTTGACAGACATACCATGATCATAGTGATGGATCTCATTGTTGAGACCATCAAGAGGACTGCTACTGACCAGAAGTGGTCATGTTTATATGTACCACACATTCAGATGCACATCAACTTCAAGCTTGTAAAGAATGCATATCTACTTGATCGTCCTCACCTGCCGCTCCAGTCCAATTTCGAGGATAATGTTGTGGTTATGGATCCATCTCACCCCACTTAATCTACAGCTCAGGTGGCTATGGAGGCTCAAGCTAAGGCAGAGGTATCTAGAGCTGCTAATGCTCTTGTGCTTAAGATAAAGGCTGACCAAATGGCCAATCTTATTTTTGCTATTCAGAACATGGAGAATGATATTGGAAACATTACCAATAATCAAGAGAGCTTAGAGCGTATTGTGGAGACAAAGTTTCAATCTTTAGATGCCAAAGTGACTGAACTTACAACAACTATTGAGACTCTCAAGAAGGAGGTTGCGGAGTTGAGATCCCAAGCTCAGATGATGATGAGCCTACAATTCTAGTGACTACTCAGTTTAGGACTCATGCGAGATCTTCTGCAGTTCCAACTCCAGAGATGGGACCCACGGTATCTATACCAGCTGCTGCCCCTTCAGTTCCTTCAGCACCTCCAGTTTCTACCCCTCTAGCTCAGAAGATCTTCGTAGAAGCAATTTGTCGATGCTCTTCTTTCAACGACCACCGGAGCAGCTTCCTCGCCACATGGAGGAGATCATGCCCAGAGCGACGTTTAGCTCTATACCATTTGAACTTTTTGGCAACTTGTTGCCAAAGGGGTAGAATATCTATAGATCATAGGGCTTTGAGAGAGAGAGAGAGAGTTTCTTTTTGGATTTGTCTCGTTGATACATTTGGTTTTATCTTTGCCCATTTTTGTGACTTAAACTATGTTGTGTTTGATCATACGCCTAATGGTTGATGTTAATATGCCATATCTTTTCATCTATCATGAGCATTCACTCCTATGCTTGGTGATATGTGCACTGCATTTCACTCAAATCTTTTATGCGCTCCACCAAGATGCACGTGATATGGAAGAGTAACCCATGGTCCTAATCGACTGTGCATTTGCATTCCAACGCAAATTTAATATAATGCACATATTTAGGGGGGCTCTTACTTATCACATACTTCTCAAAGCAATGATACTATGCGTTGACTATCTCTTTGTCGAAGCTTTGATCTATATGTTGTCATCAATTACCAAAAAGGGGGCGATTGAAATCACAACTTCTCCCTAGGTGGTTTTGGTAATTAACAACAACATATAGTTCATTGAACTAATGATCCTATCAAGTATATTTCAGGAAATTCAGTGAATGGGTTGGCTAAGATTGTGAGATGGATCCCCTAGATGCAATGAACACAAGTTGGTAAGATATTAAACACTCTACATTTTCTTTTAGAAAAATCACAATTGAGTCCATAGGAAAAGTCAATACTATTAAAAGGGGCTGAGGTATTGATAATGATCTGGTCGCTCAAGTGCTTAGAGATTTGCCACCAAAAGCCTCAACAAACACTCACAAAAATATTTTGTCCAAAACCAAAATGCCAAAATTGGTACCACCAAGTTTTCCATATCGGCCCCACTGAGTTTGCCAAGGCAGAACCCAGAGCCAAAACCCTACCATCTCGGTACCACCGAGACTTGTTTCGATACAACCAAAAAGTGGTTGCCAACGATCTATAATCGAAGTGTTAAACTTTGGAATTCCTGAGTTTGTCATTTCGGTGCTATCGAGTTTTGGATCTGCCCTAGGTCACTCAAATCGGTCTCACCAGTTGTTCCTATCAGTCTCACCAAGAACCGAAAGTTGCAACCTTCTACACCAGTCGGTGTAACTGAGTTTGTACTTTGGTTCCACCGAATTGGAAAATAATGGTGTAATGGTTGGGTTTTTGGAGAAGACTATTTATACCCCTCCGCCCCTCTCATTTGTAGAGAGAGCACTCTGAACAAGCCAACACTTCCATCATTTATTTTCTGAGAGAGAACCACATACTCATGTGTTGAGATGCATATCTTCCACTCCAACCATATGAATCTTGATTTCTAGCCTCCCTAAGTTCTTTTTACCCAATCAACTTTTTCCACCAAGCCAAATCCCATGAGAGAGTGATTGAGTGTTGAGGAGACTATCTTTTGAAGCACAAGAGCAAGGAGTTCATCATCTATACATTGTCTATTACCTTTTGGAGAGTGGTGTCTCCTAGATTGGTTAGGTGTTGCTTGGGAGCCTCCTAATCGTGTGGAGTTGAACTAAGAAGTTTGTAAGGGCAAGGAGATTGCCTACTTCGTGAAGTTCTACCCCAAGTGAGGCTAGTCCTTCGTGGATGTAAGCCATAGTGGAATAGGCAAGGTTGCTTCTTCGTGGAACCTTCGTGGGTGGAGCCCTCCATGGAATTGCGCAACTGTTACTCTCCGTGGGTTGAAGCCTCCATCAACATGGACGTATGATAGCACCACCTATCGAAACTACGAGAAAAATCTTTGTGTCCCCATTGCGTTTGATCTTCCTATCCTTACCTATACTTACACTTGCATGTCTTTACTTTCCGCTGCTATATGCGTAGACTTGCATGTTTAGGGTGTGCTAGACTTGCTAAAATTGCCAACCTATAAAATTGGGAAAATGTTAGTTTTTAATTTGGTCAAGTAGTCTAATCACACCATCCCTCTAGACATACTTTGGATCCTACAAAACACAATGAGTACACATGCAACCTCACACGGCTAGGATGTGCACAACTAACAGAATCCCCCCCCCCCACACACACACACCTAAATACATTGGCAAATAACAAAGTCACGCAAGACCAAATCTACGCCTTAGAGCATAAAAAAATATGAAGTGATCAAAACAACGATCCACAAACTACATCAACGACCATATCTGCAATAACCATCTCTTGACACCACAAGGACTACGGGGCTCTTCAACAGCAATGTTGAAAGGACATGGATGTCGCCTAGAGGGGAGGTGAATAGGAGCTTTAAAATAATTATGGTTTAGGCTTGAACAAATGCGGAATAAAACTAACGTTTAATATGTCGAGCACAAAACCTAAAAAAATAAGGGTCACCTATTTGCACCAACAACTTATGGTAAGCAAGATAAACAACTAAGTGATAGCATGATATATAACATGAAACAATATGGCTATCACAAAGTAAAGTGCATAAGTAAAGGGCTCGGGTAAGAGATAACCGAGGCATGAGGAGACAATGATGTATCTCGAAGTTCACAAACTTGCGGATGCTAATCTTCGTTTGGAGCGTTGTGGAGGCATAATGCTCCCCAAGATGCCACTAAGGGCATTGTAATCTCCTCACGCCCTCGCATAATGCAAGATGTCATGATTCCACTTAGGCACCCTTGAGGGAGGTCACGAACCCATACAAATGGCAACCCTTGGGGACAGTCATCGTACCTGTACAATTTGGTAACCCTTGGGGATGGTCACCGGAACCCGTACAAATTGCTATTGGAGACCCTGACGCTTGACCATAGATTTACACCACAATGATTGAGCTCCGAGACACCATCAACCGTCTAGGGCACCAAGGCACCCAAAAGGAACAAGCTCTAGGGTGCTCAAACACCCAAGAGTAATAAGCTTCTCAAACTTCACTTCCACATATCACCGTGGAAAACTCAAACCTATGCACCAAATGCAATGGCAAGGGCACACGGAGTGCCCAAGTCCTTCTCTCCCAAATCCTACCACAACAACTAATGCTATGGAAGAAAATGAGAGGAAGAACGAAGAAGAACACGAAGAACTCCAAGATCTAGAAACAAGGGTTTCCCCTCACAAAGAGGAGAAAGTGATTGGTGAAAATGTTGATCTAGATCTCCTCTTTCTTATCCCTCAAGAACTAGCAAGAATCATTGAAGGGATTGAGAGTTAGCAACCTCGAAGAAGGTCAACGATGGGGGGGGGGGCAAACTCGAGCTCAAAGGATAAGATCCACTGGGGAAGAAGACACCCTTTTATAGGAAGGGGAAAATTTAATACTTACCCCCTCAGCCCGCAGACAAGCGACACTACCGCTCATGGGAGCAATACTACTGCTTGGGCGTTTGTGCCAGCCACACAGGGCAGTGGCATGAAGAGCGATAGTGTCACTGGAGCGGTACTACCGCTTGAGGATGGTAGTACCCCGTCCTACTGCCGCCCAAAGCATGCAGAGGGTTCTGGGTTCCAGAAGATTAGCCGGTAGTAGCATGCATGATTTTAGTTAGATGACTTATACATCGAAACAGAGGGAGTACCAAATCAGATTTTCCCAAAACACTTAGGTGCGGTACATTAATTCTCACCTCGTTTCTTGTTTCTTAACATGAATAAAGAAAACAACCAATAGAAAATGTGGGGTGTATATGTTTTTAATGTCTTGAGACTACCTAACACCGCATGCATTGATTAGTTTATTGCATGTAATGATATTAATTAGCTAATAAATATTAAGTTCTTTCGTTTTCCCCCTTCACCTTGGTCTCGGTGCACAACATAAGATGACTTAGGCTATCCACAGTGGGAAGTATCATATACTAGTATCATATATATGATACTAGTGTATGATACTACCTTTATAGTCCATAGTATCATAGAGTAGTATCATATATGATCATATTTATTGTCATGCATGAGACAAAGTAGTATATCATTTTAACATGGTACGTATCTACCTATGTTACTCTAAGACTACCCACAATGGGAGTGACATAGGTAGTAACATAGATGCCACCTAAGCAAAAGATATGATGTGGCAACTAATTAATGAGAAGAGAGAAATTGAGTAACTTAGCATGTTACTACCCCTATGAGTAACATAACGCATATCAAGGCAAGATGAGTTTATAAGCTAATAGATGAAAGGCTCAATGTTACTATTCCTATGTTACTCTCCACTGTGAAAGTAGTAACTTAGACTAGTAATATACTCCCTCCGTCTCGGTGTATAAGGCCTTCCGTAATGGTCCAGCTAGTATCGTCTCTTAGCTGTGCCACGTAGGCAAAACGCTGACGTGGATGGGTAATTAAGGAAGAGAGAGAGGAGAGCCGTATGTTATCCTAGAGACGACTCTTAGCACGTTTTACAAAGCAGCGCAATCAATTTACTGATCCCGTGCGGCTCTCCTTCTCGTCTCCCTCCCATCCTGCGCCGTCCGGTCTCTCCCAACGCGTGCGCCTCGCTCGGTGCTCTCCGCAACGCCTCAGCCCCATCCACTGCCAGTGTGCGCCACCCCTCGGAGCCCTCGACCGCCACTAGTGCCCCATGGACCGAAGCAACGAGAAAGCGCCATGAACTCCCGTTTCGCTGAAGCCGGCGCAGTTTAGTTCCTCCACCGCCTCTACGAGTAGCACCGCCGCCGGATCGCCTCAGTGGTAATCAGCTCATCAAAGTTTGATTTTGCATCTTAAATTTGTCACATAGATCGCTCCCCTTTGTTGTGTGTTAATCTGGGAATAAATTAGTAGTACAGATCACTCCCCTTTGTTGTGTGTTAATCTGGGAATAAACTAGTAATACAGATCGCTCCCCTTTGTTGTGTGTTAATCTGGAAATAAACTGGTAGTACAGATCGCTCCCTTTTACTGCTGAAGAATGGGGATAGATAGGTTCGAGGGATTAGCAATTCGTAGATCTAAAACTAGTTAGCTGATGGTAATCTTGAGCCGAACGAGCATCTCTAAACCTGTAGCATCAGAGACAAGTGAATTTGGCTGAAGATACCATCCATGGAATACCTAGAATACAGTTAGTATAGGTCTGGTGAACTATGTATGCAACAAAGAAAAAAATGATCCGATGTAATATGTATGCAAATATGTAATTATTTTTAAAAATGGTGTTAGGATGTGTATGCATACGTGGCCTGTATTACTCCCAACATGTGCCTCTTCTTACTAATATTTCTTATTGTAAAAATGTCATTCACATCAGGTATAGGAAATATAATATTTCTTATGGTTTTATGTTTCAGGCCAATTTATACTCAGCCACCTGAAGCTTTGCTAAGTTTTTTACACAATCCGCAAACACCACCATTCCCGCCAATCCCTCGTCCATCATATTTCCCCCATACCCAACAAGGACAGTCAAGTATGGAAAATTTCCATTTTGTTGGTGTTCCCCCACAATTTGGTTCATTTTCGACACCACCACCACCACCACACACTAAAGATATTCCATCATCAGTCCAAACAGGCTCCATCATCTAGAGTTTCTTTTAAAAAGAAAAAACTTGTCGTCAATCTTGAAGAGGAGTTAGATCCTGCTAGGATAGCACAACGTTTAGCTTGGACAGCAGATGAAGAGACGAGATTGGTAATGAGATTACCTGTCCTAATTCTCAAATTATTCATTTCAAGTTATTTGCATGGTAAAAAATAATATGCCTCTTCTCAATTGTAGGCAAGTGCATGGTTGGAGAACTCAAATGATCCCATCGACGGAAATAACAAGAAGAACGAAAAGTATTGGGATGACATTGCTGCCGACTACAACAGTATCACGCCAAGTGATAGAAAGAGAGATGTTCAACAACTCAAGCAACATTTCCATAAGGTGAAGGCAAAGATCAATGCTTTCCATGGCGACTATTGTGATGTCTGTCGACTGTACACAAGTGGTTATTCGGAAGAACAACTTCAAGCAAAGGCTCTGGAGAAGTATGAGAACAAGTACAAGAAAACCTTCCCACATCTGCTTATGTGGAGGAAACTCAAGTCAAATGGAAAATGGTTGGCGTTAGTGGCAAGGCTGAACGAGGAGAAAAAGAAGAATCCACCGACAAGGATTGATCTCACATCTCATGTCCTCGATGTGGATGGTGAGAAGCGTCCGTATTTAGGTCGCAATAAAGCTAGGGCTGAGCGTGATGGTAAACGCAAGACCCCGGAAGTTGGAAGCGAGCTTGAAGAGAAACTGGACAAGTTCATCGAGGTTCAGGCTGCATCTAAACAGGAGCGCCAAAAGGTTATAGAATGCCAGCAACGTCTGTCAAGTGAGAAGCTACAAACAGCAAGGCTAGCTAAAGAGACAAAGATGCTCGATGTTTATCAAAACCTACTCTTAGCCGACACAAGTGTGATGGACGAGAATGAAAAGGCTGCGCGTGCGAGGGCATTGTCGAGTATAGAGTCGATGCTATTTCCACAAGGAGGTTCAGGTATGCAAACCTACTACTAGCAGGTTGTAAAAAAACTACAGGTTGACATTTGCTAAAGCAGTTTCCATTATTGTTCCAGGACCCGGAGGGGAAGAATCGAGAAGCTGAAAGATATGAATTCAGAGAGTTGATTTTGTTGATGCAAGTTGTTGATTTTAGTGGCCATCGATGGGGGTTGATTTTTCTTTGCATATTTTGCTAATTCTTCACTGAACTATGTGAACTGCATTGCATACAAACTGTGATGGATGTGTGTGTGTGTGAACTTGAACTGAATGGACGCATGCATGTGAACTGATCGACTCATATTAATGTGATCTAGTTGCATCAATTGAGGTATGTGAACAGATGCACCGTGTGTGGAATGCGAAAGTGTGGAATGTGAAGCACCTTCACGGCTGTGACTTCTCTTTTCCTATTCTCTTGAATAGTCCTATATAAGCTGAGACGTACAGGCACAAACACACTACTCCCTCTAGTCTTGTGGTCAACAGGCTTCTTTGAACACAAAATGTCGCACCAACCTGATCATCCAGGAGACAGAGATGAAGAGGAAGAGCCAGCTGATATGTACATGCTAGAAGAATATCTTACCGAGGAGGACATCTTAGACTCTTTTGTCGTTGAGATTGTCGGGGATCTGAAGGGGAGAATTGAAGATCTCCAAAGAAGTTCTCTCAGGAGGAGTGGTCCGAGGACGTACAAGGACAGGCCTCGTGAAGAAATCCATCAACGGTTAGTTGCTGATTACTTTTGTGAGAATCCTCTCTACAATGACAAAGATTTTCGTAGAAGATTCCGGATGAGAAAACCACTCTTTCTACAAATTGTTCATGCACTTGGGGAGTGGTTGCCGTATTTTACCTTAAGGGAAGATGTTGTTCATCGCCAAGGGCTAACTCCACTACAAAAGTGTACGTCTGCTATTCGCCAGTTGGCATATGGTACCCCTTCGGACTTGCTCGATGAGTACATCAAGCTTGGAGATAAAACTTCATCTAACAGCTTGAAGAATTTCACAAAAGGTGTTATTGAAATTTTTGGTGCTGAATATTTGCGACGACCAAACACGAAAGATGTCGAGACCTTACTTCAAATCAATGAGAGACGCGGGTTCCCTGGAATGTTAGGAAGTCTTGATTGTATGCATTGGCATTGGGAAAAATGTCCCATAGAATGGAGAGGTCAATATGTTCGTGGAGATAAAAAGGTGCCTATACTTATTCTAGAGGCGGTGGCATCACATGATCTTCGTATATGGCATGCCTTTTTCGGTACTGCTGGTCAAATAATGATATCAATGTGCTTAATCAGTCGTCATTGTTTATTCAACAGTTGAGAGGACAAGCTCCTCGGGTCGACTATTATGTCAATGGCAAACAATACAAACATGGTTATTACCTTGTAAATGGCATATACCCAGAGTGGGCCGCATTTGTGAAGACAATATCTCTCCCACAGACTCTGAAACACAAGTTGTTTGCCCAACATCAAGAAGGAGCAAGGAAGGATGTTGAACGTGCATTTGGTGCTTTGCAGGGTCGGTTTTCTATCTTACGACACCCGGCTCGTTTGCATGACCGAGGCGATCTCCAGAGGATCATGTTAGCATGCATCATTCTTCACAATATGATTGTCATTGATGAAAAGGAGGAGGCATCTAACATTCTCGACTTGAATGAGAACGCAGGCACATCAACAGTTCTACCACCGGTATTCGATCATGATGGAATGGAGGATTTCGCCAACATACTACGCAATGAGTCTCAGATCCAGGATCGCTCACACATAAAGCACTTAAGAATGACTTGGTTGATCATATTTGGGAAAAGTTTGGCCCAAAGTAGTATGTTTTACGAACTGTATCATGTAGCCCGAAATATATTATGATTTTATTATAATAATATATTGGTACTTTTCTATGGCGATATTTAATTTCTGGTCATAATTTTGTTCTTGTGTGGTGGAAAATAGCTAGTTTTTAGTTCATGCCACAACTAGGCCACAATGTTAAAATACAAACAAGATCACTTAAGCAATTAAATGCACATCACTAAGACACAACATTTAAGAGACAATGCATTAGGGTAGTAGTATCTTAAAATACACTACCACCTAGGATAGCGCGTTAAGAGACAATGCATTAGGGAATGCCTAAGTCATTTTAGGTTGTGCGTCGCGACCAAGACGAAGAGAAAAATGAGAAAAATTAATGTTAATTTATCAATTAATACTATTGCATGCGATGAACACCTAAGTTACCCATTATGACCAGCCTTATACAGTGGAACGAAGGGAATTTAGTACGATTTGATGGGCGTATAAAAGCAAATTCAATTTGTTAATTAGCAATTATGCTGTACATTAATTAATTAAATGAGAGGAAAGTACAATGAATGCGCACCTATCCTCCCCACATACACACATAGACAAACCACACGTTCGAGTAGACGATAAAAGGGCCCCAAAGGCAAGATCAGAAGCATCAACTACTTGACAGCGTCACTGGTCGGAGCAGAGGTAGCTAGCTACCACAGTTTCAAGCTGAAGCTGTGCCGCGCGCGGCCTGAGGCCGCCTAAAGTTTTTGCCCCTGTCTCGAGCTGCTGATCTCGCGGTGGGGTTCGTGGCAATGGCCGGCGTCACGTGCGGCGGTGGTGACTGGCCCTTCTCCGCCGAGGAAGCGTACGCCGATTCCTCTGTGCTGTTGGCGGAGATCGGCTGGGCGGCCGGTTTCATCGACGACGGCTGCGTCGGGGAGCTGCTTCCGCCGCTGGATCTGCCTCCGGCGACGCCAGCGGGGTCCATGGAAGGGGCCGGCGCCTCGTCGAGCTCCACGGATGAGGGTGCAACGCGGGAGGCTGCGGACGCCGACGGCAGGCCGGCCGCCGCGACAGAGGCAGCGTAAGTAAAGCTGCGGTAGCTTAATTCACCGACGGATCCTCGCCATGTTCATCTCCTCTCTTCCACGCCATGGGCGGTAAAACAGTAACGAACATCGACTTCCCAAAAAGAAAAGTTTAATTTCCTTGTCCTCGATATCTTTCACTTTTCAATTCAATTATATATTTTTGCTTTTATGTTCGTCTGCATACTACTCCAGCTAGGTGATGCGTTAATAGCACGTCATCGTTCCAGGGGCAGTCCAGTAAATTCGATAATGAGGCTGAGAGAGTGTTGGTGTTGTGTGGTTAATTTACATGGAACGTTGCGCCGGGATTCGCGTGCTAAACCTCACGCGGTTTCTTCCTCCTCTTCCCTTCTCATCGATTTTTTAGTCTATATACGATAAGGTTATTAATTTGGACGTATGCTAGCTAGATTCATGGCCACCATCTACGCGTAGTAGTACGTACTACATATACGGAGTATTTTTTTATAGGGGTTTGGTCTATTGATGGTACAAAAAAAGAAGGCAATGATTTCTCGCTTGAGTTGAGCCACGCATTAATCTGGTCTCCTGTACAAATGCGAGCTAACAGCGACCTCCATGTATGATGTATGCGTGCAGGAGCAAACCGGCGCCAGCGCCGGCCCCGGGGAAGACGATGAAAAAGCAGAAGCGGGCGCGACAGCCGCGGTTCGCGTTCATGACCAAGACGGAGATCGACCACCTCGAGGACGGATACCGCTGGAGGAAGTACGGCCAGAAGGCCGTCAAGAACAGCCCTTTCCCAAGGTAATGTATTCCCATGGATCCATAGCTTAAATTCCGTAACAACATGCTTCATACTACTATAATATTCTTATGCTGATCGGCATGGTTCTGCCAAAGAATCTATCTCCGGTCATATCCTAGCTGGGAGCATATTATTAGATCATGCAAAATATGTGTAGTAAGACAATTCACGGCATGTATAGGCTTAGGACATACTCCTATGTACGTGCATGTGACTGTGAGTACGTAATAGGGTGCAATACCATGTAAATTTTGGTGTGCATTGAATATGTAAACCGATTAGCTGGTAAATAATTGCCATTAACTACTAGTGTGTGTATATATATTCCTCCAATACTCATCGCTTCATAACGAACATGACAATAGTTTCGTGAACTGTGTGCATGCATCTGCTTTTAGGATATTTTTCTTGTGCTGAAAAAACAAAAAGTACCTTGATGTGCTTAACTTATTTCTGATCAGTTAGTTAAGGGGGTAGTTAGTTTAGCTCTTATTTAGCTAGCGCACTGCAAGATAGGGAGATATCGAATCCTATGACGTTGTGGGTCGAATCCTACTACTAGTTAACTCACTAGGCAAAAATAATGAATGCCCACAGTACTGGTACTACTAGGAAAACATTGCACGTTTTATATGGTTGTCATCTTACCTGTTTTAGTTTTTCTTTCAATCTTTTACAGGAGGAAAAAATAATGTATACTACTGGTACCTAACTTGACAATCTCTTACGTAGGAGCTACTACCGGTGCACCAACAACAAGTGCACGGTGAAGAAGCGCGTGGAGCGCTCCTCCGACGACCCCTCCGTCGTCATCACCACCTACGAGGGCCAGCATTGCCACCACACCGTCACCTTCCCCCGTGGCGCCGGCGCCGCCACCCTCGCCAGCCAGATGGCCTTCTCGGCACACCACCACCATCTCATGTACAACGACTTGCCGGCGCTGCACTCGCCGACCGCTCAAAACCTCCTCTTCGGCGTGCCGGCGATGTCGTCGTCGCTGCTCCAGCCACTACACTGCAACCGACAGGAGCTGCAAGTCGCGAGCTACACAACCCACGCATCGTCCATCTCGTCGCCGGGGAGTGCTCCCGCCGTCGACAAGGGGCTTCTCGATGACATGGTGCCTCCAGCGATGAGGCACGGATAGATCGACGGTGTCGATCGCTGCTAGTAGCTAGCTTAATTAATTCTTAGCTACTTAATTACATGGATGCGTGGAAGGACCACTGAATTTAATTGGGCAGAGAGAAGAATAGGTAAGTATATAGTAAATGGTGGTACATAGGTATATATATAATTGCTACTATGTGGTTAATTATTTCTTGAACATGTCATTTACTGGTAATTGATTAAATATGCACTGTGTTATACTCCCGTACAACCGCGTGTATGGTTACTTTGTATAACCACAAAGTAATTATAGACACTGCATATTGATTAAATTATTGCTTGTGCCAACATTGTATATGTATGGTTGACGCAAATTCTAATTTTTTTTCAAAAGTAGTACGAAAATTATACCAAATTTGAAAAAAGTACGTCCATTTAAAAAAATTCAAAAATAGCACCCTGTCGGCTTGAGCTGGGCTGACCGGGGACTGGTCGGCTTTGTTTGGGCCGAAGAGGGCCCATCGGCCTAAGGGAGGCCGAAGTGCTGGCCGTCGGCCCGCGCCAGGCAGAAGAGGGCCCGTCGGCCGCCAGGAGGCCGAAGAGGGCCCCTGGATAAGGCCCGACGTCGGCTCCCTCTTCTTCCTCCTCCTGCCTCGTTCTTTCTCTCCCTGGTACTAGTTTTTTGACCGAAAATTCCCCCTCCTTGATCTACTTCTATATCCACCCATTTTCCGTTTTGATCCACTGAAACAATAGATCGTCTTCGTCTCTTCCGCCCTACGGTCTCATTTTTCGTAATGTGGTAGTGTGTTGTTCGTTTGGAGGAGACATGGTGGGGTGGTGGAGGTGTGAATGGTGAGAAGGTGGAGTGGTGGAGAGAAAGAAAAAGGTGAAGAGGAAGAAGAAGGGCACACACGCGTCGAAGGTATACATTTTTTCTGTTAGTTTAGGTTAGGTTTTGTTAGTTTTTTAATGTACGTAAAATTAGTTTAGGTTACTTTTATTAGAGAAGTGATTTTAGTGTCTGTTTTAATAGTGTAGGTTTAGTTAGTATAGTCATATTAGTGTAGGTTTATTTAGTGTACATGAGTATATTTTAGTGTAGTTTTATTTAGTGTACGTGAGTATATTTTAGTGTAGGTTTATTTTAGTGAAGTTCATTATAGATTTATTTAGTATACGTAGGTATATTTTAGTGTATGTTTATTTTAGTGTAGATTTATTCATTGCGAGTAACGAGAAGCTGGCAATATCTGACAAGTGAAAATGTCTAAATCCGTAAATTTCACTGTGTATTGCGGTCTTGGTAATGTTCGATATAATGAGTTGGGGGTTGATCTTAGCGAGATTAAAAAAGGCGAGATGACACTTTCATACCCGGACAGACTGGACATTAGGCAGTTGAAGCACTGGTTGACTACTAGTTTTCGCCCGGATCTTGAAGTTTGCTCCGTCGGTATTCATGCATTGTGGACCAAATCCTCTAAAAATGTCAAGTGGGAGTTGATTCCAATAGATAGGAGCCAGCATTGGTGTCTCTGTTAAGTCGTTCCAGAGACCGAAGAATCCATCCATATGCCCTAGTGCAACCAGTGGCGAAGGAAGAGAATATCGTACCACCCAACATGGGGTATGAACCAGGCCAGAGTAGTCAAGTGACTAACGAGATTTATGTATCCGGGTCACAGCCACCGGATGTGAATGCTAGCCAAGCCGAGAAAGAGTCAGATTATGTGCCACACAATGTTAGTGGTCATGCTGCTGGGCAGAGTATTCAGTCGATAGTATTAGCTGCCTCTGGTGTTGCTGATGGGGATGAGGAAGGCGATGAAATGCAGAGGGTGATGGAGGAAGAGGACGAGGATGGGATTGCAGAGGAACTTGATTCTAAAAATTTCGAGGAGGAGGAGGAGGTACCAATTCCTGTTGCATGGGGGCAGGACATATTCGCCGTCTTTACTGTCAACGATGGCCATGAGACTCCATGGCAATATAATCTGAACCAAGTCCAGATCGGGGCTATGTTTGACACAAAGAAAAAAATGAAGTATGCGGTGTTAAAGTGGGATATGTCTACGCAGAGGGTTTTCCGGACACACATATCTAGTCCAACGAAATATACCGTAAAGTGTGTTGAATCAGGTTGTCCTGCGAAGGTGCACGGCCACGTGACAAAGTATAACATCCACTGGGTTGTGACAAATGTTGTCCCGCATAATTGTGTGAGTAAAAACATGTTGGTTCGTCATCCAAACCTTACTTCAACTCTCATAGCGCATCTCATGTATACTGAGATAGTGGAGAAGAAAGATATGGAAGCAAAACACATCCGGACAGCAGTGAAGGTCAGATAGAAT
The DNA here is from genome assembly GCA_022496015.1 of Hordeum marinum. Lineage (NCBI taxonomy): Eukaryota > Viridiplantae > Streptophyta > Magnoliopsida > Poales > Poaceae > Hordeum > Hordeum marinum. The sequence goes on from CM039673.1 coordinate 290,456,659, forward strand.
TATGACATTTCATATGGGAAGGCTTGGAGGGCTAAGCAGAAGGCTATGGAGGAAAGGTTTGGGACGTTCTTCGACTCATATGATAATGTTGTCCGTCTCCTTGACATAATGAACGAGAGGAATCCCGGCACTTTTGTTAACATTCAACACACGAGGTTGGATAGTATACTAGATTACAAGGTGTTGAAACGAGTATTCTTCTCTTTCGGTATGTGCATCGAAGCTTTCAGGCATTGTCCTCCTGTGATTTTTGTGGATGGTACATTCCTGAATGGTCAGTACAAAGGGCAAATCCTGACTGCTATTGGTGTGGACGGGAACAACCAAATCATCCCACTAGCCATGGCATTTGTGGAGGGTGAGAACTTTCCGAGCTGGGTATGGTTCTTCCGGCAAGTTAAAATTGCGATCGTGAAGGACCGATCAAATGTGTGTCTCATTCATGACAGACATCCCGGTATATTGAAGGTCGTGGAGACACTGAGTAATCCAACTGCTGACGAGCCAACACCTTGGAAGGACTTGCAAAGCCGGTGATGCATGTGCCATCTGGGTGCAAAAAATTTCTCACAGTTCAAGAACAAACGGTTGATGAACTTGTTCAAAAAGTTATGCAAGCAGAACCAGCGGCGCAAATACGATTTTATTTGGTCAAAACTAGATGAGTTCACTAAGAAGCAGGTCCTTGCTAGGAAGAAAATGGAAAAAGACCAGGTTAAATTAACAACACTCATAGCAGAGCTTGAGGAGCCAGTTGGTCTTTGTGACTTGCCAGCAATTGACCCTCCTAATACGAAGAGAAAGAAGGACAGGGCAATAAAGAATTTTTTTGAGTGGATAGAGAAAGAGCCTCCAGTGAATTGATCTTTGCTGCATGACACCCATGGAGCTAGGTATGGCCACATGACAACCAATCTTGCAAAGATCTATAACTTTGTACTTAGAGGGAATAGAGCATTGCCATTGACAGCTATTGTGAAGGGTGTATTCCATGGCACTGTGAGATATTTCAGAGAAAGGCACGAGTTAGGAAAGAAGCATATTGCAGATAATCAGAACACTCCTTATTGTAGTCGTGTCATGGAGTACATGGCTGAGAAGATAAAGAAAGCAAAAAAGCACACTGTCACACTCATAGGTAATCAGGAAAGGAGGTATGAGATTTAGCTTCCTACAAAATGGTTTTGGTTCTGCAAATGAGGTGAAGACGCATGAGGGTAAAATTGGAGCAGAATTTTATCCAACTTGTGAGTGTACATGCAACAAACTGTAGTTATTGCACCTGCCTTGCTCACATGTGTTGGCTGCCTGTGGCCAGATTAAGTTGGACTCTACCTCCTTCGTGTCACCGTACTATTCAAAAGAGGCAGTACTCAATGTCTGGACAGGTGAGATGACAGGGTTTAGAGTCATCGGCAATTTCAACAAGGTAAACGATGGTGATAGAGTATACATTCCGGATCCTGGACTACGGCTAACTAGCAGGGGCAGGCATAAGGTAAAGCGCATACGAAACGATATGGACCAATCTGAAGCTGGTGGAGCAACCAGACAATGTTTGCTCTGTGCGGCTTATGGGCATAGGATGAAATATTGCCCCGACCTGAAGAAAGATGGTGCTTCCACATCGACGAGTGCTTTCACATCGACGAGTGCTTCAACATCGGCGACTGCAACAACAGTTGCAAGAGGAGGTCCTAGCAATCATGGTGGACATGGCTCTCGAGGCCGAAGGGGCGGACGAGGAATGAATAACTCAGAAGCTACATAATATGTGGGACTATGTTTTAATATGTAATATGTCAGACTATGTTTTTATTTGTAATATGTGTGCACTATGTTTTAATGTGTAATATGTGGGACTATGTTTTAATATGTAATATGCGGGACTATGTTTTAATATGTAATATGTGAGACTATGTTTTTTAATATGCAAACACCTATGTTTTATTTTGTAATATGTGTGGACTATGTTCTAATTGTAGATATGGCTTCATATCCGTTGCTTAATGGTAATATCGATAGAGGGCACCGAGGCGCACTTACGGAATCGGGCACAAACTTAGACGTGTTGTTCACTCGCACCCCAAAGTCTAACTAGATGATACACCCTTCATGGGTTGATAGGTATGTGTCGGTATAATCACTTACTATGTTCGACATCGTTTTGATAGAAGCTAATTGTAAGCTACATGATGTTTATTTTGTAGGTTAAATTGGGTTGGACTTCTACCCTTGGCACGACTGGTTGAGGGTACATTAGATGAGTGGGTTGATCACCCAGACTTGGATGAGGCAGGTGAACCAATGAAGTTGCACAAGAGGCAAGTACCATGCTTCTCTTACGACAGGTCACTCCTTACCTGCTTAGTAGATAGATGGAGACCAGAGACACATACGTTTCACTTTCCCTGGGGAGATATGGATCCTACTTTACAGGATGTGTCTTACTTGTTAGGATTACCTCTGGTCGGTGCTGCAATAGGACCTTTAGAGGTAGAAACTGGTTGGCTATCATCTATGCATGCCTGTTTTCTAGCTGCGGTGCCAACTACCATGGCGCTAGACAACGATCGGCACGGGCCTCTTTTCAGGTGGTTGAGCCAGTTTCAGATTGTCGCCTTAGGATACCCACTGTTCAGTTGTCAGAGGCACAGATTGACCGGTCCCTAGAGGCATATATTATGTGGTTGTTTGGCAAGACGATGTTCACGGAGAACCACGTGACCACTGTAGATGCACGACTCATCGGTGTTGCACGAGAGATAGCTAATGCACGTTCCTCGGAGAACATTGTGCAGAGGAGTTTTGGTTCTGCTGTGTTAGCAGCTATGTATAGAGGCATGTGCAAAGCTTGCCAATTGAAGTCTAGAAAATTTGGTCTTGTCGGATGTCCACTATTTTTGCAGCGACATCATACCTTACCTAGAGGAATGGACTACTGCCCTGACAAATATCTGGGATGAAGTTCGTGCCTTCGACTGGGACAAGTTCGGGTTGTATCTGAGGCGTTACAGACAGAGCATGAGGATCTACTTGGTTCCATCATCTTCTCCGATCATATCCCAGTTCCTCTCGCCAGTGATCTATTCCCAACTGCCTCAGTTGTGGGAACCAGACACCACGCGGTATGTCCTCGGTTTTTCTCACATGTTACGTTTTCCCTATACCTGAACATGTACAATTGGTTAACTTTTTGTGTACAGGGTGAATTGTCATCTCAGGCGCTAGAGGAGGTTACCGCTTTAGTGGACCGCATTGATAGAGGAGAAAATATCCCACTGCGAGAGCAAGCAACAAGGTTGAAGAGTCTTCAAGCAAAGATACGCGGGATTTACACAGTTGTTACATGTAGATGATCTTCGGATGTTGTTAACACTCGTGCAGCACATCGTCCGCCACGCCCCTCTCTGTAGCGTTCAGAACCTCCACCTTCACAGCCAGGGAGCTCCTCCTGGCAGTAGGCACCTCCTTTGTAGCCAGGGAGCTCCTCCTGACAGCAGGCACCTCCTTCATAGCCACGGAGCTCCTCCTGGCAGCAGACACCTCCTTCACAGCCCGGGGGGTATTTCTACCAGCAGCCACCTCCTTCACAACCCGGGGGCTATTTCTACCAGCAGCCACCTCCGTCACAACCCGGGGGCTATTTCTACCAGCAGCCACCTCCTTCACAACCCGGGGGCTATTTCTACCAGCAGCCACCTCCTTCACAACCCGGGGACTCTTCTTGACTTTAGCAGATGGACCTAGGTAGCTTAACTTTGTACATTCTTTTAAAAATTGTAGCCTCGTAAGTCATTCTTTACATGTTTTACTTTACCGCAGGCGGCAGCCAGTCGCAACCGTTCATGACTTCAGTTCAGTCACCTGTGTTTACTGGTCCTAGTTCGTACATACCCGGCGATGACGAGGACGATGCCCGTGGTGCATGTACCTACGGTATCTCGAAGACAGTTCTTGCCACTCCACCACCACCATCGACGTAGGAGACACAGACACCGACAGACGAGGTGTTCTATGGTCGTGGTCATCGTGACACTCGTCCACCGCCTTAGCGCTTATCGCCTTCCGGTCCATGTCCGAGGAAGCCCAAGATTCGTCGCCGTCCCCAGCAGTGATATGGTTATCTACGTATGAGACATGACTATCTATTTATGTATGAGACATATGTAGCCTCTATGTATCGGACATATTCTTGTATGCGACATATTCCTGGTTGAGACTTATTTGGTTTAGAGAGAGCACAATAGTATTGCAAACCAAATGCGTCCAAACGAATTAGACAGTACAACTGAATTAAACGTTACGACTGAATTAAACGTTACAACTGAATTAGACAGTACAACTGAATTAAACATTACAACTTAATTAAACAGAACTACAGAAAACACCACTACAGAAAATAGTACTACATGAAAAACATACTACATGAATGCATCATCATCATCCTCCGTCGATGCAGATCTCTTGCCCTTTGTCGATGCAGAACTCTTGCCCTTCAACGATGTGGTCGTCTTCACCTTGGTCCTCGGCATGAAGATGTCGTCTTCGTCCTCCATCAATGCAGAATTCTTCCCCTTCGTCAATGCAGAACTCTTGCCCTTCATCGATGCAGAACTCTTCACCTTGGTGCTCGGCATGAAGAGGTCGTCCTCATCCTCACTTTCTGCTGACCATAAACCTGAACTATTCACAATAATCCTGAGGTAAGCTTCACCCTTGTGCACTTGCTTTTGCCATCTGGTGTGCAACCTTAGAAGTTCTTTTTGATCTCCTCAAAAGTCCTGGGAGGCCACCCACTCCTAGCTAATGAGTGAGTCAACTCATTCATTATGAAGTCACTACTAATGAGTTCCTCCATGGAACTACTCTACCATTCATCTTGAAATTGGCAGCTAGACGAAGAAGACGTTCAAACATACCAGTGTGAAAACTATGATTAAAAGGATAGTGAGGATGAGGAGGCTGAGACATCTCCAAGAAAGGATGGCGGAGCGCAAGGGAAAGGAAGGGCCTGCTGACCCTCCTTACTACGAATGTGGTTATATAGGCGGGAAAGAAATTGGCAGGAGAGAAAGGCGGGAAAGACAATGGCGGGAGAGAGTGGTGGGAGAGAATGACGGGAGAGAAAGGTGGGAAAGATAATGGCGGGAGAGAATGGTGGGAAAAAGGTGGCGGCAGAGTATGGCGGGAAATAAAATGGCGGGATAGTAGGGCAGGAAAATAAAAACGGGAATAGTAGGGCGAGACAATACGATCACTGTGGCAAATAGCTGAAAACAACAGCTAGCTCATGTTCACGCTGTTTGAAGGTTATGAGCACCAAATTGTTGACTTCAATAGATGACGCCAACAGAAAATTACCGAAACCTTCCTTCGTCAACACCATTCTATCACCCAAGCCAATGAAGTAGGAACAAGGAATTCTCACAAATATATCATCATCTTCTGAATCCAAAGTAATTTCAAGAGTTAAAGAACCAGTCCTAGGAATAGACACAAATTCCTTCAAACTCCTCACAACCATGGTAGGAATAACCTGACAAAAACAGGCAAGTTATATGATCCATCCTATGAACCAGCAAAGAACAAATAAATAATAAAAACAAGAAACCAAAGCTTACCATATGTTGGGAAATAACATTCATGCGATCCATCCTATGAACAAAAGGAGTACATAGTATGTAGTTGTCATCAAAGAGCTGTCGCGACATGACATACATTTGATGATTATTCAGAGTGACACCACAACTATAAAAACAGTTGTCAACAAGTTCCCTCTGAGTTTCACTCAGATCCCCAAGAGCTACAAAAAAATGATTTCACAAACTGAGCAGAACAGCAAAACGTATAAGCTGAAACAAAACTAAAAATCAGTCAAACAAATAACTTACCAACATGGGGTAAAGGAAACGACATAACACCATCCCAATGAAATTCGACACTAATATAAGTTCCATAGTGCTCAAGCATAATAGTCATCATGTCACTATGGCGGAGACCATAATCATTCACAAGTTCCTCCCATGAAGGACCATGGAATTTACTGCTCATCCTACCATGTCTAAAAATAACATGGTATAAGTTACCCTCACTGTTGTGCAAAGCAAGATCAATATCTATGTCACCTCTCTGAATAGCTACAGCTCTGCACTCCTCAATGTATCGAGCAAGATGTGATCTAACACTACACGGAACATACTACAACAAGAATGGAAGCAAACATCATAATCATATAAACAAAGGCATTCGAATATGCCACAGTCAGATAAACAAGACATAGAATCTTACAACACGTCTTGAACATCGACGATCCAGCACCACAATAAATACAGACGCACCGGAATCAACGGCAGCACAAGGGCCACCTGGAGCTCGGCAAAATGGGCAAGCCATTTACTTGCAGACGGACGGTGACCAATAAGAACTAAATTCACTACCGACTTGAAAGTTCTCATTCGATTGAGTTGGAAGCCAAAAAAATATCGTAGGCCAGTGAAGAGCGCTCTGATCTATTGTTTACGTGGGTTGGATAACAAAATGGGTGGTCGAGCGAAGAGATCGACGAGGCGGTGGAAGCACCGGAGAGCAACGGGAGTGAGAGGTGGAGAGGGTCAGGCTACTGGACGGGGGAGGGTCAAACGAGTGGTTAGCGGAGGAAGAAAGGAGTCCTGGGCCTTATCTAGGGGCCCATCGGCCTCCCACAGGCCGACAGGTGGCTCTTCGGCCCCCCTCTGGCCGACAGGCCTCTTCCAGGCCTCTGATTGGCCGACAGGGGGCTCTTCGGCCTAGGGTTGGCCGACAAGGTGATCTTCGGCCTGGTGGTGGCCGGCGGGCCCCTCTTCGGCCTAGTGGTGGCCGACGGGGTGCTATTTTTGATATTTTTGGAAATGGGTATACTTTATCCGAATTTGGTGTATTTTTGGTGCTAGTTTTAAAAAAAATCCAAATTCTAAGTGTAAGTCTTTCTAGAGGTTTCAATACATACTACATATGAAGCAAAATGAGTGACATTTTAAAGTATATTTATATGCATTCGTATGTAGTCCGTAGTGAAATCTTTAAAAAAAACTTATATTTAGAACCAGAGGGAGCAGTCGTTAACTAGTTCATTTATGTGAGCTAGTTATTTTCTTAATATTCATCGAGTATGAAACTATTTAGTTTTGTTAAGTATGTGTAACATACAATGGGAAGGATATTAACCAAATACTTCATCCCAAATTCCATCTTTAGACGATCATGTGCTTCCTCAATATATTGTGTGTTGCCAATGATGTTTAAGCAGGCCCACCTCAACTCAAGGGTACCCATTTTTGCCCAAAACTAGGTATATAGTATATATACTGTGTATATATAAGGAAAAAACAAAATTGCGAAAGCAAATGTTAGTTATGGGGTACCCCCATGTGACAAGTGTCGTGTCGTCGGGGCTCGGTGGACTTTTCTGGGGCGCTCTGTGTTTGACACTTGTCGTTTTTTTAGTTTCATTTTTTGTTCTCTCGTTTTTTATTTTACACTTTAGTCCTTAAACATGGCTTTCGATTATGCCTTTTGATCTGTTTCTCTGACATGTCTTCTTCTCACGTCGTCGCTTGACTTGTTTCCTCTAGTTCAGTTTCTTGTTTGCCCAATGCTACACCTGCCTACTCGCCACTTCTGCCTGTTCGAAGATTGTATTATCCCTTCTCGTCGACGGTAATCGTATTCTCCATTGGTTAGTGTCCTCTGATTCCATTTTCACTTTCTTTTCCCATTATATTTCTAGGCAATGGGTGGTGTAATTAGGGGTGAGGGGGGGCTCACAACATTATCAACTATCAGCTTCCCAAGCATCTTTTACAGGCTCATCACAATCGGCGATCCTACTAGAAGCTTGTAGGGCCTCATTACCTAGACGGAGATGGTAAAATTTGTGTTAGAAGAGTTGGGCTACAAAAATGTCATCTATGTAGCATTTATTATAATTATTTACGATGGATTTACCGAACATTATCACAAGGAAATGATTTAGGCATACGAGCATGCGTTTGAGGGAAGGCCATGGAAGTGCAACTACTTCGACGTGCTTCCGGACCTTTTACGAGTGGCGGAGCTTGACTAAGTTCCTTGGGGGGCAAATAGTATATATGAACTAATGGGGGGGCAAACACGTAAAACTTCATCATCTAAGCTCTTTCTCCAAATTATTTAATCTTGCATGTGCAAATCTTGGAGGGGGACAACCCCCCCAGTAATCCATTAAGCTCCGCCGCTGCTTCTACCGTTGGCGCAGCTGGTGTTGCTGCTCCTTGACCAATTCCAAACTCGACTCGTAGGCTTTGTAATAACAACTCTATAAGAGTTCCAATTTTTTCATCATCTTTAAACTTTTCTCGGTTGTCTTGTGATCATGTTTCTCTTCGAAAAAATGATTGCGATCATATTTCCATGGATATAAAACTTGATACGGGGCAAGCCCGTGTGTGTCGATCTTTCACGAATTGGAGGGGGAACCTCAAGAACACGAAGAACACGGGGATGAACAGGGAGAAATCACAAGAGGAAACACTCAAGAACAAGTCCAATCACACATCCACTAGACTCACTATCGTGGGAACGAGCCTAACAGTAGAAGGTAGGGGTACGAAAGGAGAGGGCAGAGTCCAAGCTACGGCGAGGATGTACACACAGATGTATGAGTTCAGGCCCCTCTAGTGGAGGTAACAACCATATGTCTCGGTGCTCTAGATCTTTGTCGTGTGGAATGTAAGATTACAGTGGTTGAGAACCCTTGTGCCAAAGGGGAGGGGCGGCTTATATAGAGTTCACTGCCCCTCATAATTACCCGACATCCAAGGGTCCGATCGTGGGTTTAAAGACTAATGTTACCAGTAACGTACATAATAAAAGCTACTAATGACGAAAGTCTTAACGCCTGCCCATTGGCCTCCTAGGGGTGGCTTCTGGTCTTCTGGCGTCGACTGGAAATGAGGTCTTCCGGGTGAGAGGCGACTGTCGAGTGGAGAAAGGAGTATACGAGTGGATTGCCTGTCGAGTGACTTGAGTGTCATCGGGAATCCAGTCGGAAGCTTACTTGTGAACTTCAAGTCCTCCAATGTAGTGTCCTTAGGTAGGTCATGTAAGTCAGGCCTAGGACCCTACCCTAGGTACGTATCCTCGTCATTAGCCCCGAATGGATCAAGGTTCGAGTGGTGAATGGGGGATATCGATGTCAGTTCAGAACAAGACATCAAATCTTCCGAATGATATTTGGGGCTTCAACGAAACTTGTGTCGACTGAACTCTTCATCATTCGCCTGGATCAATTCATCCTTGAAAGTGCCTGAGTGAATGTTCAATGCCAATTTTGTTCCGAGTGATCTAAAGGAATATTTGGAGGTGACGGGTCGGTCTGTCAGACCCGGATCTTGCGGGATACGTGGGAAGCGCGCGTGCCAGCGACAATGACGTCACGATCAGGGCAAGTGGGGGCATGATGCCTCAATTCTCGTGCCGGCCGTTTCACCACGTATAGGACGTCGTCAGCGGTTGGCGTGTGCGTTGACCTCGTGGGCCCACCCGACAGTGAGGCACTCGGCGGGGTATAAATACCGAAGCATCACGGATTGCACAGTAATCTTCCCTAATCTTCCTCTCTTCCTCTGCCTCCTCTGTCTTCAGCGCAATACTCTGCTCTTCTTTGACGAGCACAACCACCGCCATGACGAAGGGCACGACGGAGAAGCTAGGGCGTGCCAAGAAGGGGGCGGTGAAAAGCAAGGGCAAGAAGGCCTCGACCGCTCGGTTCACCGCACCGCCAGGATGGATCCAGGGAGACTTCCTCCCCTCGGTGGTCACTCAAGCGGACATCGATGGCTTGGTCGCCGACGGGCTTGTGGTGGAACGCGCCTCGAGGTTGTCGGAGGGAGAGCGCGAGCCGGAGCCGCGCAAAGGAGAGCGGGTTCTCCTTCTCTCCCATGTCGAAAGAGGTTTTTCTATGCCTCCCCACCCATTCATTAGAGGGTTTTTGAACTTCTTTGGTGCTCAGCTCCACCACTTCCCGCCGAATGCAATTTCCTACTTGTCCGCTTTCATCACTTTGTGCGAGTGCTTCCTGGGTTGCCCTCCTCAATGGGGGCTATTTAAGCACATCTTCACAGTTAGATCTCAGACTTTAAAGAAAGCCCTCCCTGAGGATGGGAAAACTCATGTATTGCAGCTGTGTGGGGGTCTAGGACTTCAAAAGAGAGCTCGTAGTTCTTTCCCTTCTATGACTTCTCCCGAATCTGTTAGAGGCTGGCAATCGACATGGTTTTATTGCAAAGATGTAGCTTCTCCCAACATGTCGACTGGTCTTTCCCCGTTCACACCCGATCGTCCAGCCGTCCCCAAGTCTCTAAAGGTGTCCGAAGAAGAACAAGTCCAAGTGGGAATCTTGGTGGACGCCATGGTGAAACTTATTCGGGGCGGAGTGACCGGCATGGATATCTTGGAAACGTTCCTCAGTCGACGGATCCGGCCGCTCCAGGCTAGAGATCACACCATGTGGCACTATGCAGGGCCTGAGGATTCGACTAGGATGCACCCAGAAGAGGTTCCACAAAAGACTATCGAGCAATGGCTTCGCAGTATCACCGGGGCATGCGACAATCCCTTAGCAGCCAAGAGGATCCGACCTTACTCGGTCGAAAACCCACCAAAGAATCTGGTAAGTTGCACTTTGTCGACTAAAATACTTGTACTGTCGAGTGATCGATTGATTTATTGACTGACTTCCTTGTTTGAGTCATGCAGGAATGGACACATATGTATTCTCCTGTACCTAATGGGAACTAGCCTGAAGATGGAGGAGTGAGCGAGGGCGGTAGTGTGGACGCCATCGGCTCTTCTAGATCTGAAGACGAAGGTGAAGACTCAGGTGAGAATGAGGAGGAAGTCGAGTCTCCCCCTCGCGTTGAATGTCATTCTAAGTCCCGCCAAGACCTTGCAACTGCCGAAGAGAAGGCTCCAGTCCTGAGTGAGAAGAACCTGAAACGGAGTCGACCTTCGACCGTCGAGTCAAGTGAGAGATCGGCGAAGCAACCCAAGCCGAATGTAACCAAAACTCGCAAAGCTCTTCCACGCATGAGGATGGTTGTGCCTGTCGTCTCCACATGAGTATTTACTTTCAAATTTTTGCTGTCGATTGTGACTTTGAACTCTTGTTGACTAAGTATCATTTGATCCATCAGAGCTACTACTTCAGTGACGTTGCCTCAACATGACGGAGGGGAAGCAATGGACGTAGACACTGCCGATGTAGTCACTTCTCATAGAGGTAACCGAATCTTCAGTTATGCTTCTCAAATGTGGTTTGTCGATTGAAAAAGTTAATATTGCCGATTGATAACTATAGAAATCATCCAGCTAGAAGATGACGAAGAACATCTTGGCACCCCGTGCATACGTACTCGAAGAACTTCATCTGCGCAGACGCCTCAACGGTTGACCGCCGAATCTTCCTAGGGGATAAGCGACTCGACATGGGTCAGAGCTGACCTTGCAGTGCCTCTGTCGAGTGCCCCACCAGCTGCTACGACTATCGTGACATCAACCCCAACCGAACCTGCTCGCGCCACCTTGACTGCCTCAGCCATTACGCCGATCCCGCCAGTGACGGCTTTTCCTCTGCATCGCGTTCTGGAAGACCAGACCGGAGCTACAAAGGAGGCCATGATCCAGGTGGAGCATATGATGCTGCGCACCAAGGAAGCATACGAGGCTAGCAAGTTAGCCTATGACGCTAGCACAACGCTTCGCACCAATGTCCGAGTAAGTTTGATTGTAAGTACATTTCCGATTGAATTCCTGTCTTCTTTTGACTGTACACCCACTGGGTGTTTGTTTCCCACTTGTAGAATGTTTGAAAGTCCTCCACTCGAATAGATTAGGTCTTAATCGAGTAGGTCTTAGGTCAGTGGGGGCACTTTGAGTGCACCCACTTGGTGTAGTCCCCCGAGACCGTTGTCGAGTGCTTGCATCGGCAGGGTCTTATAGTTTGTCGTATACGGGATACACTTGCCCTTGACCACACCACTCCGAAGCTACTTCGTAGGTTTCATGGATATCATTGATCAACCATGATATGATTCTACATAAGGATAGACTGCACTTCACGGTTGTCAGTGCGAACCTTTCCAAGGGTGCGGAGTGGGGTGGAATGTCACTCGACAGGTCGAGTGATGGATGTTCTAATGATGGATACTTTCTGCCACTCGATAGGTCGAGAGTTGGCAGATCCAGTGGGGCACGCTAAGTGCACCCACTGGGTGTAGTCCCCGAGATCCCCGTCGAGTGCTTGCACCGGCGAGGGTCTGATAGAGACCGTTGAATGTTCTGATAGGGCAGACCTTGTCAACTGTTTAATAACCAATGGGGGCACGCTAAGTGCACCCACTGGGTGTAGTCCCCGAGGCTACTGTTGATCGCAGGCGATGAGCAGTAGTATTGAAAACTTGAAATCGGATTTTTTGTCGTACGTGGAGTACGGTTGTCACTCTACATGTCGAGTGTATTTTTTTCTTAGTCATCCCGCACCGAAGCTACCTTGTAGGTTTTACGGACATCATTTGATCAACCATTATATGACGCTGCTTCAAAGGTGCGGAACGGGGTCGACGGATCACTCGACAAATCGAGTGTTAACCATTCCAGTGGGAGCACTCTGAGTGCACCCACCGAGTGTAGTCCCTGAGACCGTCGTTGAGTGCTTGCACTGGCGGGGGTCTGATAGAGACTATCTTGAATTTGTTTACGGTACGTGGAGTACACGAGCCACTTGACATGTAGAGTGTACTTTTGGTTGAATTTTCCTTCCCCTAGGCGTAGGTTTCATGGATATCATTGATCAACCATGATATGACGCTATTCCAGGATAATGGGGCGGGGCGGTGCGCGCCGCCCAGTCGACCGTCTATGGTCTTCTGCACTTTAGAGTGCTGGTATTTCTTGTCGATTGAATTTCTTTCTTTGTTGGTTTCAAAGAGCTTGTGAACTTGGCATGCAATACAAGGACCTTGAAGATGAAAGGAACCAGCTGCGCATGGACTTGGAGGCCTCCAACAATGCTTTGGAGCAAGTGCGGACCGAGCTAAAAACTCTACGAGGTAACCTCTGTCGACCCATTGCATTCTCATCTTCACATTCCATGCTTTTAACCGAGTGCCTTCACTCAAACAGATGTACGCAATGAAAATCGTCGACTCCAAGTGTTACTCAACAATGATTTTTCTTTAGATACCATGAAGAAAGCGCTGGAAGACAAGGACAAAGCGCTTGCTGACGCCCAACGGGTGGCGAAGGAAACAACTGAGGCTGCCGACCAAAAGCTGACTGCTGCCAAGAGGATGGAGAAAGAGAACTCGAAGCTGAAGCAAGAGCGTGTGGACCTCATCAAGAAAACTGAGCAGCTAACCAAGAGGAGCAACGACCTGGAGAAGCACTTGGGAGAGTTCTTGAGGAAGATGTACATCATGCTTGACGGTGAGTATCTCTGTCGACGGAACTTTATAAAAAAAATTGATGACTGTATCTCATCAATCCTCCTCCCATTCTTTCTTCCCAATAGAATTCTGCCAAGACTTTGAAAAGATACTGAGGATATCGAGCCCAATTTGGATCCCACCAAGTCACCTGTTGGAGATGCGGTGGCCATGAACATGATCAGACTCAACTTCAGGCTCCAGAGTGTTCAAGCATATGTCCTCCGATTGAAAACTGCGATGGAGAGAATCAACAAGGAACTGTGCCCTGAAGACACTCTTCAGCTTGACCTCACATCTATGATGGCACGCCTGAATGACCTCCCCAGTCGAGTGCAGGCCTGGAAGAAATCTGCTGCACGCTGCGGTGCTGACGTGGCACTCTCCCTTGTTAGGGTCCATTGCAGGGATGCGAGGGAAGACAAGTTGAAGGAGCTCCGAGTGGTTAACACGAAGAAACTTCAGTTTGAAGATTTCATGGAGACCTTCATTGACACAGTCACCAAGATCGCAGATGGCATTGACTTGGACACGTTCGTTGAGCGAGCCAGCCCGTCGGGTGCTTGAAAAACTTGATCGTTGAGGAAAACTTTATTTGCCTCGGTATGCCGAGTGGAATTGTATCAACTTTAAAAATTCATTCAGGCCTTAAGCCTGAGCACGTTTTCTTTCTCGTGAAACATTTATCTGCGATTAAGCCTTTGGATTTATCGGCATTTGGCTTTCAATCGCTTGTTCAACTGAATTTGTTTTCTGACTTAGGCGAAAGCTGGTTCGCGGCTAAGCTCCCGAGTGTGAGGATTACCCAACACTCGAGGAATTTTTTAAGCCTAGGCGAAGACTTATTCACAGCTAGGACATCGAGTGGATGGATTACTACCCACTCGGCAGGGATTCTAACTTAGGCGAAAGCATGTTCACAGCTAAGCCCCCGAGTGTGAGGATTGCTCAACACTCGGAGTATCTTTGAACCTAGGCGAAGACTTTTTCGCAGCTAGGACGTCGAGTGGATGGGTTACTATCGACTTGGTGGGGATTTTAACTTAGGAGAAAGTATGTTCGTAGCTAAGCCCCCGAGTGTGAGGATTGCTCATCACTCGGAGAAGAATTTCGAACTTAGACGAAGGCTAGTTCGTAACTAAGTCGTTGAGTGAATGGACTGCTATCCACCCGATGTTTTTTTTCAACTTAGGCGAAAGCATGTTCGCAGCTAAGCCCCCGACTGAGAGGATTGCTCGACACTCATAGAAGAATTTTGAACTTAGACAAAGGTTGGTTCGTAGCTAAGTCGTCGAGTAAATGGACTGCCATCCATCCGACAGGGTTTTTAACTTAGGTGAAAGCATGTTCGCAGCTAAGCCCCTGAGTGTGAGGATTACTCATCACTCGGAGAAGAATTTCGAACTTAGACGAAGGCTGGTTCGTAACTAAGTCATCGAGTGAACGGACTGCTATCCATCCGACAGGGTTTTTAACTTAGGCGAAAGGATGTTCGCAGCTAAGCCCCCGAGTGTGAGGATTGCTCGACACTCGGAGAATTCCCAAGTGTGAAACTGTACGATCGGAATCAACAATAAACTATGGAAGTCTGATTTGCATAGATGAAGTATTTTTATTACATCAAAACCTCTTTTGTCTCTAAGTATAAAAGCGTCGGAGCAGATCTGCATTCCAGGCCCATGGCTCATCTATCTATTTCTTGAGGTTGTACAGATGATAGGCTCCGTTGTTCAACACTTTGGTGACGATGAAGGGACCTTCCCACGCTAGAGCAAGCTTATGAGGTCGCTGTTGATCCACTTGGAGTACCAAGTCTCCCTCATGAAATGACCAACTTTTGACATTCTTCGCATGGAAGCGCCGCAGATCCTGCTGATAAGCCGCAGTCCGAATCAGAGCCATCTCTCGCTCTTCTTCTAGGAGATCGACACCATCTTTCCTTGCTTGTTCAACTTCAGCTTCATAATAAAGTTCCACTCGAGGAGAATTGTGGAACAAATCACTCGGAAGGATAGCTTCGGCTACGTAGACCAGGAAAAAAGGAGCCCGTCCAGTCGACCGGTTAGGCGTCGTTCTCAGGCCCCATAAAATAGACGGCAACTCAGTTACCCAGGCACCGGCGGCATGATCTAGATCGCGCATGAGACGAGGCTTCAGACCTTGCAGGATGAGGCCATTGTTGGAAATATGCCCTAGAGGCAATAATAAAATGGTTATTATTGTATTTCCTAGTTCATTCTATAATTGTGTTAACCGGAAACCATAATACATGTGTGAATACATAGACCACAACGTGTCCCTAGTGAGCCTCTAGTTGGCTAGCTCGTTGATCAATAGATGGTCTCGGTTTCATGACCATGGACATTGGATGTCGTTGATAACAGGATCACATCATTAGGAGAATGATGTGATGGACAAGACCCAATCCTAAGCATAGCACAAGATCGTGTAGTTCGTTTGCTAAAGCTTTTCAATGTCAAGTGTCATTTCCTTAGACCATGAGATTGTGTAACTCCCGGATACCGTAGGAATGCTTTGGGTGTGCCAAACATCACAACGTAACTGGGTGGCTATAAAGGTACGCTACGGGTATCTCCGAAAGTGTCTGTTGGGTTGACACGAATCGAGACTGGGATTTGTCACTCCGTGTGACGGAGAGGTATCTCTGGGCCCACTCGGTAAGACATCATCATTATGAGCTCAATGTGACTAAGGAGTTAGTCACGGAATGATGTATTACGGAACGAGTAAAGAGACTTGCCGGTAACGAGATTGAACAAGGTATGGGGATACCGACGATCGAATCTCGGGCAAGTACCATACCGATAGACAAAGGGAATTGTATACGGGATTGATTGAATCCTTGACATCGTGGTTCATCCGATGAGATCATCGTGGAGTACGTGGGAGCCAACATGGGTATCCAAATCCCTCTGTTGGTTATTGACCGGAGAGGTGTCTCTGTCATGTCTACGTGTCTCCCGAACCCGTAGGGTCTACACACTTAAGGTTCGATGACGCTAGGGTTATAGGGAAAAGGTATACGTGATTACCGAAGGTTGTTCGGAGTCCCGGATGAGATCCCGGACGTCACGAGGAGCTCCGGAATGGTCCAGAGGTAAAGATTGATATATAGGAAGTCCAGTTTTGGTCACCGGAAAGTTTTCGGGCTCATCGGTATTGTACCGGGAGTACCGGGAGGGTGCCGGAGGACCCCCGGGAGGGGTGTGACGACCAGAGGACTTAGTGGGCCTTTAGAGGAGGTGTGCCATCCCATATTGGGCCAGCCAAGACCTCCTAGAAGGGCCCATGCGGCTGGGATCTAGAGATAAGGGCAAAAGGGGTTTGAAAGGAGGAGATCCACCTCCCTTGTGGGAGGTGGACTCCTCCCCCACTTCGGCCGAACCTCTCCTCCTTGGAGGAGGGGCCAAGCCAGCCCTCCCTCTCCCTCCTCCTATATATACTTGAGGTTTTGGCCCTTTGAGAACAGATCTGAACTCTCTCTCTCTCTCGGCGAAGCTCTACCTCTCTTCTTCCTCCTCCGCAGCGCTTGGCGAAGCCCTGGCGGGATACCTTGATACTCCACCACCACTACGCCGTCGTGCTGCTGCTGGAGCTCTTCCCCAACCTCTCCTTCCTCCTTGCTGGATCAAGGCGTAGGAGACGTCACCGGGCTGCACATGTGTTGAACGCGGAGGTGCCGTCCGTTCGGCACTTGATCGGATCTTCCGCGATCTGAATCGCTGCGAGTACGACTCCATCAACCGCGTTCTTGTAACGCTTCCGCTTAGCGATCTTCAAAGGTATGAAGATGCAATCTCTCCCCTCTCGTTGCTGGTTTCTCCATAGATAGATCTTGGTGACACGTAGGAAAATTTTGATTTACTACTACGTCTCCCAACAGTGGCATCATGAGCTAGGTCTATGCGTAGAATCTATGCACGAGTAGAACACAAAGCAGTTGTGGGCGTCGATTTTGTTAATATGCTTGCCGTTACTAGTCTTATCTTGATTCGACGGTATTGTGGGATGAAGCGGCCCGTACCAACCTTACACGTACGCTTACGTGAGACCGGTTCCACCGCCTGACATGCACTAGTTGCATAAGGTGGCTAGCGGGTGTCTGTCTCTCCCACCTTAGTCGGATTGGATTCGATGAAAAGGGTCCTTATGAAGGGTAAATAGCAATTGGCATATCACGTTGTGGTTTTGACGTAGGTAAGAAACGTTCTTGCTAGAAACCTATAGCAACCACGTAAAAACTTGCAACTAAAAATTAGAGGACGTCTAACTTCTTTTTGTAGCATATGCCGTGTGATGTTATATGGCCAAAAGGATGTGATGTGATGCATTGTGATGTATGAGATTGATCATGTTCTTGTAATAGGGTTCACGACTTGCATGTCGATGACTATGACAACCGGCAGGAGCCATAGGAGTTGTCTTATTTATTGTATGACCTGCGAGTCAATCATAAACGCCATGTAATTACTTTACTTTATTGCTAAGCGTTAGCCATAGCAGTAGAAGTAATAGTTGGCGAGACAACCTCATGAAGACACAATGATGGAGATCATGATGATGGAGATCATGGTGTCGTGCCGGTGACAATGATGATCATGGTGCCCCGAAGATGGAGATCATAGGAGCAAGATGATATTGGCCATATCATGTCACTATATTGATTGCATGTGATGTTTATCATGTTTACATCTTATTTGCTTAGAACGACGGTAGTAAATAAGATGATCTCTCAATAAAATTTCAAGAGAAGTGTTCACCCTAACTGTGCACCGTTGCTAAGGATCGTTGTTCCGAAGCACCACGTGATGATCGGGTGTGATAGGTTCTAACGTTCGCATACAACGGGTGTAAGCCAGATTTACACACGCGAAACACTTAGGTTGACTTGACGAGCCTAGCATGTACAGACATGGCCTCGGAACACGGAAGACCGAAAGGTCGAACATGAGTCGTATAGAAGATACGATCAACATGGAGATGTTCACCATGGATGACTAGTCCGTCTCACGTGATGATCGGACACGGGCTAGTTGACATGGATCATGTGTCACTTAGATGACTAGAGAGATGTCTATCTGAGTGGGAGTTCATTGAATAATTTGATTATGTGAACTCGATTATCATGAACTTAGTCTAAAATTGCCTTTAATATCTATATTGTAGATCCAATGGCCAATGCAAATGTCAACCTCAATTTCAACGCGTTCCTAGAGAAAACCAAGCTGAAAGATGATGGAAGCAACTATGCGGACTGGGTCCGTGGCTTGAGGATCATCCTCATAGCTTCCAAGAGATTGTATGTCCTTGATGCACCGCTAGGTGACCCACCCATTCTCCCAACGGACCAAGACGTTACGAACGCTTGGCAGTCGCGCTGCGATGATTACTCCCTTGTTCAGTGCGGCATGCTTTACAGTTTAGAATCGGGGCTCCAAAAGCGTTTTGAGCTACACGGAGCATATGAGATGTTCCAAGAGATGAAACTGGTTTTCCAAGCTCATGCCCGAGTCGAGAGATATGACATCTCTGACAAGTTCTTCAGCTGTAAGATGGAGGAGAACAGTTCTGTTAGTGAGCACATCCTCAAGATGTCTGGGCTTCACAACCGCTTGACTCAGCTGGGAGTTAATCTCCCGGATGACTCAGTCATTGACAGAATCCTCCAGTCGCTTCCACCTAGCTACAAAAGTTTTGTGATGAACTACAACATGCAGGGGATGGAGAAGTCCATTCCTGAGTTGTACTCGATGCTGAAATCAGCAGAGGTCGAGATCAGAAAGGAGCATCAAGTGTTGATGGTAAACAAGACCACTAGTTTCAAGAAAGGCAAGGGTAAGAAGAACTTCAAGAAGGACGGCAAAGCTGTTGCCGCGCCCGGTAAGCAAGTTGCCGGGAAGAAGAAGAACAAGAATGGACCCAAGCCTAAGACTGAGTGTTTCTATTGTAAGGGTACCGGTCACTGGAAGCGGAACTGCCCCAAGTACTTAGCGGATAAGAAGGATGGCAACATTAAAGGTATATGTGATATACTTGTTATTGATGTGTACTTGACCAGCGCTCGTAGTAGCTCCTGGGTATTTGATACCGGTGCAGTTGCTCACATTTGTAGCTCCAAGCAGGAGCTGCGGAATAAGCGGAGGCTGGCCAAGGACGAGGTGACGATGCGCGTCGGGAATGGTTCCAAGGTCGATGTGATCGCCGTCAGCACGCTACCTCTACATCTACCTTCGGGATTAGTTTTAAACCTTAATAATTGTTATTTAGTACCAGCTTTGAGCATGAACATTGTATCTGGATCTCGCTTGATGCGAGATGGCTACTCATTTAAATCCGAGAATAATGGTTGTTCTATTTATATGAGAGAAATGTTTTATGCTCATGCCCCGCTGGTCAATGGTTTATTTTTGATGAATCTCGAACGTGATGTTACACATATCCATAGTGTGAGTACCAAAAAGTGTAAAGTTGATAACGATAGTCCCACTTACATGTGGCACTGCCGTCTTGGCCATATTGGTGTCAAACGCATGAAGAAGCTCCATGCTGATGGACTTTTGGAGTCACTTGATTTCGAATCATTTGACACATGCAAACCATGCCTCTTGGGCAAGATGACCAAGACTCCATTCTCCGGAACAATGGAGCGAGCAACTGACTTGTTGGAGATAATACATACCGATGTATGCGGTCCAATGAGTGTCGAGGCTCGCGGTGGCTACCGTTATGTTCTCACCCTCACTGATGACTTGAGCAGATATGGGTATGTCTACTTAATGAAACACAAGTCTGAAACCTTTGAAAGGTTCAAGGAATTTCAGAGTGAGGTCGAGAATCAACGTGACAGGAAAATAAAATGCCTACAATCTGATCGTGGCGGAGAATATTTGAGTCACGAGTTTGGCACACACCTTAGGAAATGTGGAATTTTTTCACAACTCACGCCGCCCGGCACACCTCAGCGAAATGGTGTGTCTGAACGTCGTAATCGCACTCTATTGGATATGGTGCGATCTATGATGTCTCTTACCGACTTACCGCTATCATTTTGGGGATATGCATTAGAGACTGCCGCATTCACTTTAAATAGGGCACCGTCTAAATCCGTTGAGACGACACCGTATGAATTATGGTTTGGAAAGAAACCTAAGCTGTCGTTTCTAAAAGTTTGGGGATGCGATGCTTATGTGAAGAAACTTCAACCTGAGAAGCTCGAACCCAAAGCGGAAAGGTGCGTCTTCATAGGATATCCCAAAGAGACTACTGGGTATACCTTCTACCTACGATCCGAGGGCAAAGTCTTTGTTGCCAAGAATGGATCCTTTCTCGAGAAAGAGTTTCTCTCGAAAGAAGTAAGTGGGAGGAAAATAGAACTTGATGAGGTAATTGTACCTTCACTCGAACCGGAGAGTAGCGCAGCACGGGAAGTTGTTTCTGTGGAGCCTACACCGGCTAGAGTGGAAGTTAATGATGATGATCATGAAACATCAGATCAAGTTGCTACTCGAAGGTCCACTAGGACACGTTCCGCACCAGAGTGGTACGGTAATCCTGTCCTAGAGATCATGTTGTTGGACAACGGTGAACCTTCGAACTATGAAGAAGCGATGGCGGGCCCGGATTCCGACAAATGGCTTGAGGCCATGAAATCCGAGATAGGATCCATGTATGAGAACAAAGTATGGACTTTGGTGGACTTGCCTGATAATAAGCGAGCCATAGAAAACAAATGGATCTTTAAGAAGAAGACTGACGCGGACGGTAATGTGACCGCCTATAAGGCTCGGCTTGTCGCTAAGGGTTATCGACAAGTTCAAGGAGTTGACTACGATGATACTTTCTCACCCGTAGCGATGCTGAAGTCAGTCCGAATCATGTTAGCAGTTGCCGCATTTTATGATTATGAGATCTGGCAAATGGACGTCAAAACGGCATTCCTTAATGGCTTCCTCAAGGAAGAACTGTATATGATGCAGCCGGAAGGTTTTGTTGATCCTAAAGATGCTAACAAGGTATGCAAGCTCCAACGCTCCATCTATGAGCTGGTGCAAGCATCTCGGAGTTGGAACATTCGCTTTAATGAGGTGATTAAAGCATTTGGGTTTGTACAGGTTTATGGAGAACCCTGTATTTACAAGAAAGTGAGTGGGAGCTCTATAGCATTTCTTATACTGTATGTGGATGACATGCTGATAATGGGAAATAATATAGAACTCTTGGAAAGTATAAAGGCCTACTTGAATAAGTGTTTTTCAATGAAGGACCTTGGAGAAGCTGCTTACATATTAGGTATTAAGATCTATAGAGATAGATCGAAACGCCTCATTGGTCTTTCACAAAGCACATACCTTGAAAAAATATTGAAGAAGTTCAATATGGATCAGTCCAAGAAGGGGTTCTTGCCTGTGTTGCAAGGTGTGAGATTGAGTACGACTCAATGCCCGACCACGGCAAAGGATAGAGAAGAGATGAGTGTCATCCCCTATGCTTCAGCCATAGGCTCTATCATGTATGCCATGCTGTGTACCAGGCCTGATGTGAACCTTGCCGTAAGTTTGGTAGGGAGGTACCAAAGTGATCCCGGAGCGGAACACTGGACAGCGGTCAAGAATATCCTGAAGTACCTGAAAAGGACAAAGGACATGTTTCTCGTTTATGGAGGTGCCGAAGAGCTCGTCGTAAAGGGTTACGTCGATGCTAGCTTCGACACAGATCCGGACGACTCCAAGTCGCAAACCGGATACGTGTATATTTTGAATGGAGGGGCAGTGAGCTGGAGCAGCAGCAAGCAAAGCGTCGTGGCAGCATCTACATGTGAAGCGGAGTACATAGCTGCTTCGGAAGCAGCAAAGGAGGGAGTCTGGATGAAGGAGTTCATCACCGACCTAGGAGTGATCCCGAATGCGTCGGGCCCGATGACTCTACTCTGTGACAACACTGGAGCTATTGCCCTTGCGAAGGAGCCTAGGTTTCACAAGAAGACAAGACACATCAAGCGCCGCTTCAACTCCATCCGTGATTACATTCAGGAGGGAGACATAGATATTTGTAAAGTGCATACAGATCTGAATGTCGCAGATCCATTGACTAAACCTCTCTCATGAGCAAAACATGATCAGCACCAGAATGCTATGGGTGTTCGATTCATCACAATGTAACTAGATTATTGACTCTAGTGCAAGTGGGAGACTGTTGGAAATATGCCCTAGAGGCAATAATAAAATGGTTATTATTGTATTTCCTAGTTCATGATAATTGTCTATTGTTCATGCTATAATTGTGTTAACCGGAAATCGTAATACATGTGTGAATACATAGACCACAACGTGTCCCTAGTGAGCCTCTAGTTGGCTAGCTCGTTGATCAATAGATGGTCTCGGTTTCATGACCATGGACATTGGATGTCGTTGATAACAGGATCACATCATTAGGAGAATGATGTGATGGACAAGACCCAATCCTAAGCATAGCACAAGATCGTGTAGTTCGTTTGCTAAAGCTTTTCAATGTCAAGTGTCATTTCCTTAGACCATGAGATTGTGTAACTCCCGGATACCATAGGAATGCTTTGGGTGTGCCAAACGTCACAACGTAACTGGGTGGCTATAAAGGTACGCTACGGGTATCTCCGAAAGTGTCTGTTGGGTTGACACGAATCGAGACTGGGATTTGTCACTCCGTGTGACGGAGAGGTATCTCTGGGCCCACTCGGTAAGACATCATCATTATGAGCTCAATGTGACTAAGGAGTTAGTCACGGAATGATGTATTACGGAACGAGTAAAGAGACTTGCCGGTAACGAGATTAAACAAGGTATGGGGATACCGACGATCGAATCTCGGGCAAGTACCATACCGATAGACAAAGGGAATTGTATACGGGATTGATTGAATCCTTGACATTGTGGTTCATCCGATGAGATCATCGTGGAGTACGTGGGAGCCAACATGGGTATCCAGATCCCGCTATTGGTTATTGACCGGAGAGGTGTCTCGGTCATGTCTACGTGTCTCCCGAACCCGTAGGGTCTACACACTTAAGGTTCGATGACGCTAGGGTTATAGGGAAAAGGTATACGTGATTACCGAAGGTTGTTCGGAGTCCCGGATGAGATCCCGGACGTCACGAGGAGCTCCTGAATGGTCCGGAGGTAAAGATTGATATATAGGAAGTCCAGTTTTGGTCATCGGAAAGTTTTCGGGCTCATCGATATTGTACCGGGAGTACCGGGAGGGTGCCGGAGGACCCCCGGGAGGGGTGTGACGACCAGAGGACTTAGTGGGACTTTAGAGGAGGTGTGCCATCCCATATTGGGCCAGCCAAGACCTCCTAGAAGGGCCCATGCGGCTAGGATCTAGAGATAAGGGCAAAAGGGGTTTGAAAGGAGGAGATCCACCTCCCTTGTGGGAGGTGGACTCCTCCCCCACTTCGGTCGAACCTCTCCTCCTTGGAGGAGGGGCCAAGCCAGCCCTCCCTCTCCCTCCTCCTATATATACTTGAGGTTTTGGCCCTTTGAGAGCAGATCTGAACTCTCTCTCTCTCTCCGAAGCTCTACCTCTCTTCTTCCTCCTCCGCAGCGCTTGGCGAAGCCCTGGCGGGATACCTTGATGCTCCACCACCACTACGCCGTCGTGCTGCTGCTGGAGCTCTTCCCCAACCTCTCCTTCCTCCTTGCTGGATCAAGGCGTAGGAGACGTCACCGGGCTGCACGTGTGTTGAACGCGGAGGTGCCGTCCGTTCGGCACTTGATCGGATCTTCCGCGATCTGAATCGCTGCGAGTACGACTCCATCAACCGCGTTCTTGTAACGCTTCCGCTTAGCGATCTTCAAAGGTATGAAGATGCAATCTCTCCCCTCTCGTTGCTGGTTTCTCCATAGATAGATCTTGGTGACACGTAGGAAAATTTTGATTTACTACTACGTCTCCCAACAGCCATTATCTCGCTCGACTTGTCCATTGGTTTGAGGATGTGCAATAGATGCATAATCCACCCAAGTGCCTTGGGAAGTGCAGAAGTTACTGAATTCTTCCGAGTCAAAGTTGGTGCCGTTATCCGTGATAATGCTGTGAGGAATGCCATATCAAAAAATTATTTCCCTCATGAATGTGACCGCCGTGTGGGAGTTCAAATTCTTGATGGGCTTGGCTTCTATCCATTTTGTAAACTTGTCGACTACAATCAGCAAATGAGTGAATCCGCCTTTTCCAGTCCGAAAGGGACCAACCATGTCAAGTCCCCAAACAGCAAATGACTAGGCGAGGGGAATCGTCTTCAGAGCAGAGGCCGGCTTGTGCGACAAGTTTGCATAGAACTGGCATCCATCACAATGATCTACAATGTCTTTGGCCATCTCATTAGCCCGTGGCCAGAAGAAACCAGCTCTGTATGCTTTAGCAACGATTGTCCATGAGGACGCATGATGGCCAGAATTTCTCGAGTGGATCTCATCCAGAATCACTCGACCTTCTTCGAGGGAGATGTAACGCTGCATCACACCAGTCGCGCTTTCTCTGAATAGTTGATCTCCAATCGCAGTAAAGGCTTTCGACCTACGCACGATCTGTCGAGCTTCAGTCTCATCTTCAGGGAGTTCTTGTTTGAGGATATAGGCAATGTAGGGCACCGTCCAATCGGGAATGACGACCAGAATCTCCATAACCAAATCAATTACCGCTGGGACATCGACTTCAGTCGGATCGGTGTAACTCATAGCTTGTGGGGGCTCTTCGGTGAAAGGATCCTCTTGCACTGAAGGAGTATACAGGTGCTCTAAAAACACATTACTGGGAACGGGCCGTCGAGTGGACCCAATCTTTGCTAGTTCATCGGCCGCTTGATTCTTTAGTCGGGGAACATGATGAAGTTCCAGGCCTTCGAATTTCTTTTCCAACTTTCTAACAGCACTGTAGTACCAATCATAGCGGGGTTTCGAACATCCCACTCTTTCATCACCTGATTTACCACCAGATCTGAGTCGCCATAAACCATCAAGCGCTTGACGCCGAGTGAGATAGTCATGCGCAACCCATACAAAAGTGCTTCATACTCTACCTCATTGTTGGAGGAATCGAAGTGAATTTGCAAAACGTAACTGAGCTTGTCGCCTTTTGCAGATATCAGGACAACACCAACATCAGACCCATTCAACATTTTAGAGACATCGAAGAACATGGTCCAATGTGCCAAGTGAATCTGCGTTGGTTGTTGCTGTTCAATCCACTCGGCAATAAATCTGCAAGTGCCTGAGACTTGATTGCTTTCTTGGCTTCAAACTTAATGTCAAAGTATAAGAGTTCGATTGCCCACTTAGCCACTCGACTAGATGCATCTCGATTGTTGAGAATCTCGGATAACGGAGCATCACTAACGACTGAAATCGAGTGGTCTTGAAAATAATGTGCCACCTTCTTCGCTGATAGGTAAATACCATAAACCAACTTCTGGTAGTGTGGATATCTTTGCTTTGAGGGAGACAGAACTTCAGAAACATAATAAACTGGTTGTTGGACTTTATAAGCTTTACCCTCTTCTTCCCGCTCGACAGTTAACACCGTACTGATGACCTGATTAGTGGCCGCGATGTATAGGAGCAAGGGATCTTTGCTGCGAGGAGCGGCGAGCACCGGCTGGGTCGAGAGTAGGGCTTTGAGTTCAACAAACGCTGCTTCGGCTTCAGGGGTCCACTCGAACGTGTCAGACTTCTTCATCAATCGATACAAAGGTAGTGCCTTCTCACCGAGATGAGAAATGAATCGACTCAATGCTGCCAAGCAACCGGTGAGTTTCTGAACATCATGCACTCGCACAGGAGTCTTCATTCGGGTAATGGTGCCGATCTTCTCAGGGTTAACGTCGATCCCTCGTTCAGAAACGAGAAAACCGAGTAACTTGCCGCCGGGGACACCGAAAGTACACTTGGCCGGATTTAGCTTTATGTCGTATCTCCTCAGATTGGCGAATGTTTCGGCGAAGTCAGCCAGCAGGTCAGAACCTTTGCGGGACTTGACAACTATATCATCCATGTATGCCTCGACATTCCGAGGGATCTAGTCGAGTAAACACTTCTGAATCATGTGCATGAAAGTAGTGCCGGCATTTTTCAGACCGAATGGCAGTGATGTAGCAAAAACACCCGAATGGGGTGATGAAGGCTGTCTTTATTTCATCCGGGCCATACAGACAGATCTGATGGTACCCAGAGTAAGCATCTAGAAATGATAAACGCTCGCATCCCACAGTCGAGTCAACAATCTGATCTATGCGGGGGAGCGGAAAATGATCTTTCGGACAGACCCGATTGATATGTTTGAAGTCAATGCACATACGCAACGACTTATCCTTCTTGGGCACCATAACAACATTCGAGAGCCACCCGGAGTGGTAAATCTCCCGAATGAACTTGGCTTGCAAGAGACGAGCCGCTTCTTCATCGATTGCTTTACGCTTCTCCGCCATCGATCGACGCAAATGCTCCTTGACGGGTTTAGCTTTTGGATCAACTCTTAGACGGCGCTCAGCCAGCCCCCTGGGAACCCCCGGCCTGTCAGCAGGCTTCCATGCCAAGATATCCCAGTTCTCACGGAGGAGCTGGATGAGCTCGACATCCTATTTACTGTCGAGTGTTGATGATATATTGGTCGGGGCAGCAGTTGGATCCATCGGGTGGATGTGCACCTTCTTCACTTCCCCTGCCGACTAAAATGCCAACTCAGAAGCGGGTTTCTTTGCCCAGAGCAAATTAGAGGGGTCAACGCTCTTTTTGTATTCCTCCAGCTCGACCATATCCATCTGATGATCAACAATCTTGGAGCCTTGTTGGAGGCATTCTTCAGCCCCTGTTGATTGCCAGTGACCGTGATCACACCCTTAGGGTCTGGAATCTTCAACTTGAGATACATGTAACATGGACGGGCCATGAAACGAGCATACGCGGGTCGACCCAAAATGGCATTATAGACACTCTGGAAATCCATGACTTCAAATGTCAACTTTTCCTTTCGATTTTTTTTATCATTCCCGAATGTCACGTCCAATGCAATCTGGCCGAGTGACTTGGCCTTCTTCCTAGGGATGACTCCATGAAATTGCATGTTGCTTTCACTCAATCGGGACATCGGAATGCCCATCCCCTTCAGGGTATCTGCATAGAGAATGTTCAAGCCGCTGCCATCGTCCATGAGGACCTTTCGGAGTCGAGTGCCCCCCACCACCGGATCGACTACCAGAGCCTGTCAACCAAGAGTGGCCACATGAGCAGGATGACCTGTTTGGTCGAATGTGATGGCATACTGGGACCACTTGAGGTAGGTGGGGTGGTAGGAACAACCATGTTGACTTCCCTGATGATAACCTTCATTCGACTCTTGCTTTCTATGTGAGAGAAAATCATAAGCGTAGTGGTGATATCCGGGAATGTTTCTTTATCTTCATCTTCATCCTTCTCAGGAGTCTTATCACTCGGCGGAGTTTCTTTGAACTGTTGGATAAGCATCCGACACTGCCGAGTAGTGTGCTTGGGCAAAATCACATTGCCTTCCTCATCTTTCCTTGTGTGTATTACACACGACTGATCCATAATATCAGTCCCTGACTG
Source organism: Hordeum marinum (assembly GCA_022496015.1). Lineage (NCBI taxonomy): Eukaryota > Viridiplantae > Streptophyta > Magnoliopsida > Poales > Poaceae > Hordeum > Hordeum marinum. The sequence continues at coordinate 290,484,779 of CM039673.1, forward strand.
ATTCTTTCCTTTCTTAGGGGCAAACTGTCCTTTAGCTTTTCCCTTATTCTTTGCCTGGGTCGCCAGTGCAGCTGCCTCTGCTTGGACCGGACCATCAGCTTTCCGCTTCTGTTTCCGATTGGAATTACCGCAAGCATCACTGACGACTGCTTTTCCCTTGCCGCTACGGAGGCAGTCTTCTTCCTCGCCATTAGCGTATCGAGTGGCAATTTCCATCATCTTGCTGAGTGATATGTCACTCGTTCGACCAAACTTCAAATAAAGCTCTCTGTACTTCACACCAGCCTTGAAGGCGCACACAGCTTGGTGTTCAGAAACATTCTCCACTGTATGATGCAGAGTGGACCAACATTGAATGTAATCCCTCAAGGTCTCATTGGGCTTCTGGACACAATGCTGTAAGTCGACCAACCCGACAGGATGCTTGCAAGTGCCCTCGAAGGTTCGGACGAACACTCGGGCAAGATCTTCCCAGCAATATATACTTGATGGAGCCAAGCGATTCAACCAAGCACGAGCTGAACCTCTAGCATCTAGCAAAGCTTTGATTTGCATCAACCCTCTTCCAACCTCTGACCGCGATGGCTGAATGGAATCTGCTATCCTAGCAGCGGCTGCAACATTCAACACAGGGGTACGATATACCTCAACGTTGTTGTGAGATCTAGTCGGAAACAACTGTTGCTGACGTCGACCGGAGACTGGTGGGCGCTAGCGAGCGCGCTCGTCGAGTTCCCTCTGGAGATCTTCCAACTGAATATGCGTGGCCTCCAAGGCCTGGGCCTCGGCGGTCGTACCGATGATGGGAGTATGAAGGACTTCACCATCGCGACGCGGCTGTTCACTCAACGGGCCACCAACCTCCCGCTTGCTGTGGCCAAAGCCCGGCGGCGGGCTTTGATGAGAGCCTGTCATAAGGACCTCCGCTGCTGTATTGCAGCTCTCGCACTCGGAAGGAACATCGGACTGATCAGAGTCCGACTCGAACACGCCGTGGAGGGACTCGGCGGGCTCGAGCGCTGCAATTTGCGGAGAAGAAATTTGGCACGCCACTGCATGCTTGACCCAACACTGGAGTTGTGAGCGGCCGGACCGCTTGTGATAACGGACAACGAGGGGTGCCGACGCATAGGGAGTCGACGGCTGACGCAGTAGCACGCCGCAGGAACTCGCGTGAAAGTGCGCAACCCCGCAAACTGGGAGCGCCTCAACGTCGAGAGGCGCTTCTTGTAGCCATGCCGAATCGTCGGCGATGAAGGTGAACACTCCGAAACGGATCTCGTGGCCCAAAGCAAAAACACCGCCGGAAGACATGTCAAAGGAGAAAAAACACAACCTCGCCGTAAGTCGCTTAGACGCCTGCCCCACGGTGGGCGCCAACTGTCGTGGGAACGAGCCTGACAGTAGAAGGTAGGGGTATGAAAGGAGAGGGCAGAGTCCTAGCTACGGCAAGGATGTACACACGGATGTATGAGTTCAGTCCCCTCTAGTGGAGGTAACAACCCTACGTCTCAGTGCTCTCGAGCTTTGTCGTGTGGAATGTAAGATTACAGTAGTTGCAAACCCTTGTGCCAGAGGGGAGGGGCGGCTTATATAGAGTTTGCTGCCCCTCATAATTACCCGGCATCCAAGGGTCTGATCGTGGGTTTAAAGACTAACGTTACCAGTAACGTACATAATAAAAGCTACTAATGACGAAAGGCTTAACGCCTGCCCGTTGGCCTCCTGGGGGTGGCTTTTGGTCTTCTGGCGTTGACTAGAAATGAGGTCTTCCGGGTGATAGGCGACTGTCGAGTGGAGAAAGGAGTATCCGAGTGGATTGCCTGTCGAGTGACTTGAGTGTCAACGGGAATCCAGTCGGAAGCTTACTTGTGATCTTCAAGTCCTCCAATGTAGTGTCCTTAGGTAGGGCATGTAAGTCAGGCCTAAGACCCTACCCTAGGTACGTATCCTCGTCACTCACCACACACCAGATCCACAAAAGTACATGAACAACAAAGGGAAAGAAGGATACATGATAGAGTTCATCCCAAATCTCGTGGGGAGATGGGGCCTTGAATCCATTAGGGATCTTCCCTCGCAAGGGGCCTTGGCATCACTTGGATCTACTCCCAAAGGAGGACAAACTCCTCAAGAGAGTCAAGTAATGAAGCTATGCTCACAAGTGCAAAACAATAGCTAACCCCAGATGAAGGAGGGAGGAGAGAATATATAGGTCCAAGGCAACCAAGGGGTGAGAGAGGAGTACATGGGCCAAGCCCAACCGAAACACATAGGGGGGCCCGTGCGCACGGGGTAAGTGGAGCACGTGCGCACGGGGTCTCCAGGTCGCCAGCCACTTAGCCCTTGCGCACGGGTGTGTCACGTGGACACGGGGTCTTCTAGGCCCGTGCGCACTGGGTGTCCAGAGTTTCGGATACCCTCGTGCGCAAGGGGTCGCCTGGGACTTGACTGTTTGGTCTTTCTCTAGCTTCTGGACTCTGTCTTCTTCCGTCTCCGCTTCCAAGCTTGTACATTAGGAATAGAAAAAGATTTTCTTTTTGAATGAATGAAAGCGCTCTTAGTTCAGTTCGGTAGAACGCGGGTCTCCAAAACCCGATGTCGTAGGTTCAAATCTCCCTCGCGGATGGTGTAGTTGCACGTAGTTGCTCGCACTCCTCCTCATCGTCTGTGAAGCTCCGGCAATACCTATGCATACACACGAGAGGAGTGTCAAGTAATATACCATCCTCGAGATGGTCAAATGAGCACGTGTAAAGGAGACGATTCACCTTTATGTATGTGGAGTAGATGTGGCACGTGACACTTGACAAAGGGACTCTTACCATGGTGATATCCATAGGATGCTTCGCATCAAAACTCCTACCGCCCTCATGTTGTCGGGGTGTTCATGGTTTCCCAATACTTTTTGGAGCACTTCTCGTGCGAAGAGGCCACCCTGTGCTTCTTGATCTTTCTTAACATAGAAAGGGAAATATCATTTGATGAAGAAGTACAAGTAAAAATAATATAAATCAATTGTGGAAGGGTTTTGTTGACGTCTCACCACCTTCTCATATATCACCTAGGTTGCTTGTTAGCACCATCAACATCCTCATCAGCTTTAGCGTTCGCATAGTCTGGGTCATTGGTATACACGATGACGTGGTTGATGGCTCCCTTGCTCTTACCCAAGCTATTGTCTTGGGCCATGAATATGTGAAAATTTAACGGACATGTTAGCACTTGTTAGCACCTCCTCCTGCTGCCATACATTAGGCTTGCCGGCGTACCCAACGGTTCCCATATGATGTGTATACTTGGTGTGTTTCTTTGTGTCTGTAATTTTTTCTTAAAATTCTGGTGTGGTGCACAAATTCATCCCGCACACATAGCTAAATTTAAGGGTAACATTTATGTGAATTTTGCATTATGGTAAATGAACTTCTACATCACGGTGGACTTCCATCGAGGGAAATATTCCTAGTGGTTAGAGTTGCCCGCCTGACAACCTTCATGTGTTCCGGACCTATAAGGATTATCCGACACCGATTTTCGTTTCTCAATGGTGCACTGTACTTAATCGTGAACCCCAATCCCACAAACCTTCTGAACTTTCTAGCAATATTTGTGACAACGAGTGCCCGTTGTCGAATTGGTGTCGGCAATCCTAAATCTGGATTCTGGCCTTTGGGCAACTCCCCAACCACCTGACCACTGCCTTTTTCTCCCGCTTGTCTACGTGGAATTGGATATGGGTTAGTCAAACTATCGGTGGAGCTCCTAAAAGGCAGTATTTAGCACAACAAAATATACAGAAATAAACAATAAAACAGAAAAAAGAAAAATGTACAAACCCCTCCTATCTAAACTTGCTAGGGTGGAAAGTCATGGTGATGACAGTGCAGGTGACAGCACAGATAATGTCGGCGTCGAATTTGGCTGTGGACGATGGACAGATGGAGTCAACAACGATGGCTGACTAAGGTGCAGAAGGAGCCAGCGTCTTTCTTTTCCTTTTCTGTTTTTCTTCGCCATTTTTTTATTTTTTACCATATGTTTTTCTTTCTTTTTTAAATTTACAAATATTTTCTAAATGCATGATTTTAAGCTCATGAATGTATTTTAAATTCGTGATATTTTTAAATTTATGAATATTTTCAAATTAATTAACACTTTTGAATTCACGAATATTTGGCCTGGTTCGCAAACACACAACTAGGGATGGATGGGCCACAGAAAAGAAACATCAGATGCAATGGCATAATGTGTGGGTGGGCCGCAACAATCAGCCCGTTTCGTAATGGCACCCCCCAAGGGCGCTGTCGGTCCGGTCCGGGTCCGGGTCCAGTCCAGGCAAGAACCAGGCGTCCACCCTTCCCGGCGACAACAACGCGCCGCACACCGCACTCCCTGTTCCGCGCCACCGCCGTCCACCCCCCGCCGCCTCTCAAGCTGACTCCAAGCACCACGCCTGCGACATGCCGCCCAAAGGTTGGTCCTTTTCCTCTTCTCCACTACTTCCGCACGAACGGCCAACTTGTCGCGCTGCGCCTGACCTCGACGCGATTGATTGGCTGCAGAGCTGCCCGGGTTGTACTATGACCCGGAAAAGAACCGCTACTTCCCCACCAAGGGCCGCATCCCCGGCGCCTCCACCCGCGCTCCTCGCCCTCCGCCGCCGCCCGCCGAGCCCTCGCCTCCTCCCACGGCACGCAGGAAGAGGGCGAGGCAGTCCGAGCTGCTGCATGCCAGGGAGATGTACGGCGGTGGTGTGATATTCTCCAAGAACAACAAGTCCACCTTCAAGCAGCAGTGCCAGTACACACAGGCGTCGCAGCCGATGGTGCCGATCCGAGCTTCTCTTTTGCTGCAGCTTTCCCTTTGTTTCGTGCAATATATGCTGATATCATAGCGCTGCTTGGTAGGTTTGGAAGTACCAAGGCACAACCTTAGTGGCTGATAAGGCACTGGAGGAACTGCACGCCATGGTTCAGACACCCAGTGGGCTGCGTGAGTCCAAGCTATTAGCGACTGGCAGCACGAATGGTTCAATCAGGTGAGGTTTGCCACAGTACTCATTTTGTGTTCGTGTAGTGAAAAGGCTTTAGAACTTGACAATTGATTTTCGGGAGTATACATGTGCCATTACTTGAGGTTATCCTGAATTCTTGATACCATACCGCTAATGCGCTCTCTGCTAAAAAAAAATACTCCAACGGCTAACAAGCTATGCAATAATGGATTTGGAGAACGAAATTACAACAACAACAACAACAAAGCCTTTAGTCCCAAACAAGTTGGGGTAGGCTAGAGGTGAAACCCATAAGATCTCGCGACCAACTCATGGTTCTGGCACATGGATAGCACGCTTCCATGCACCCCTGTCCATGGCTAGTTCTTTGGTGATGCTCCAGTCCTTCAGATCTCTCTTTACGGACTCTTCCCATGTCAAGTTCGGTCTACCCTGGCCTCTTTTGACATTATCAGCATGCTTAAGCCGTCCGCTGTACACTGGGGCTTCTGGAGGCCTGCGCTGAATATGCCCAAACCATCTCAGACGATGTTGGACAAGCTTCTCTTCAATTGGCGCTACCCCAACTCTATCTCGTATATCATCATTCCGGATGCGGTCCTTCCTTGTGTGGCCACACATCCATCTCAACATGCGCATCTCCGCCACACCTAACTGTTACACATGTCGCCTTTTAGTCAGCCAACACTCAGCGCCATACAACATTGCGGGTCGAACTGCCGTCCTATAGAACTTGCCTTTTAGCTTTTGTGGCACCCTCTTGTCACAAAGAATGCCAGAAGCTTGGCGCCACTTCATCCATCCGGCTTTAATTCGATGGTTCACATCTTCATCGATATCCCCATCCTTCTGCAATATTGACCCCAAATATCGAAAGGTGTCCTTCTGAGGCACCACTTGCCCATCAAGGCTAACATCCTCCTCCTCCTCGTTCCTAGTAGTACTGAAAGCGCACCTCATGTACTCGGTTTTAATCCTACTAAGTCTAAAACCTTTCGATTCCAAGGTTTGCCTCCATAACTCCAACTTCTTGTTGACCCCCGTCCGGTTCTCATCGACTAGCACCACATCGTCCGCAAAGAGCATACACCATGGGATATCTCCTTGTATATCCCTTGTGACCTCATCCATCACCAAGGCAAAAAGATAAGGGCTCAAAGCTGACCCTTGATGCAGTCCTATCTTAATTGGGAAGTCGTCAGTGTCGCCATCACTTGTTCGAACACTTGTCACAACATTATCATACATGTCCTTGATGAGGGTAATGTACTTTGTTGGGACTTTGTGTTTCTCCAAAGCCCACCACATAACATTCCGCTGAATCTTATCATAGGCCTTCTCCAAGTCAATGAACACCATATGCAGGTCCTTCTTTTGCTCCCTATATCTCTCCATAAGTTGTCGTACCAAGAAAATGGCTTCCATGGTCGATCTCCCAGGCATGAAACCAAACTGATTTTTGGTCACGCTTGTCATTCTTCTTACACGGTGCTCAATGACTCTCTCCCATAGCTTCATTGTATGGCTCATCAACTTAATTCCACGGTAATTAGTACAACTCTGAACATTCCCCTTGTTCTTGAAGATTGGTACTAATATACTCCGTCTCCATTCTTCTGGCATCTTGTTTGCCCGAAAAATGAGGTTGAAAAGTTTGGTTAGCCATACTATCGCTATGTCCCCGAGGCCTCTCCACACCTCAATGGGGATACAATCGGGGCCCATCGCCTTGCCTCCTTTCATCCTCTTTAAAGCCTCCTTGACCTCCGACTCTTGGATTCGCCTCACAAAACGCCTGCTAGTATCATCAAAGGAGTCATCCAGATCAATGGTAGAGCTCTTACTCTCCCCATTGAACAATTTGTCAAAGTACTCCCGCCATCTATGCTTAATCTCCTCGTTCTTCACCAGGAGTTGATCTGCTCCGTCCTTGATGCACTTGATTTGGTCAACATCCCTCGTCTTCCTCTCTCGGCTCTTGGCCATCTTATAGATGTCCCTTTCGCCTTCCTTCGTGTCTAACCTTTGGTAGAGGTCCTCATACGCCCGACCCCTTGCTTCACTCATAGCTCGCTTTGCGGCCTTCTTTGCCATCTGGTACTTCTCTATGTTGTCTGCACTCCTATCCAGATATAGGCGTCTGAAACAATCTTTCTTCTCCTTGATTGCCTTCTGGACAACATCATTCCACCACCAGGTATCTTTAGCTTCTCTTCTACTTCCCCTGGACACTCCAAACTCCTCTGAGGCCACCTTACGAATGCAAGTCGCCATCTTCATCCACATGTTGTCTGCATCACCTCCTTCCTCCCAAGGGCCCTCCTTAATGACCCTCTCCTTGAACACCTGAGCTACCTTCCCCTTGAGCTTCCACCACTTCGTTCTAGCGACTTTGGCACGCTTGTCCCGCTGGACACGAATCCGAAAGCGGAGGTCAGCAACCACAAGCTTATGCTGGGGGACAACACTCTCTCCAGGTATCACCTTACAGTCTAGGCATGCACGCCTGTCTTCTCTTCTCAAGAGGATGAAATCAATCTGGCTAGAGTGCTGCCCACTACTGTAAGTCACTAGATGTGATTCTCTCTTCTTAAAGAGGGTGTTAGCTACGATCATGTCGTAGGCTAACGCAAAGCTTAAGACATCTTCTCCTTCTTGATTCCTGATGCCATAGCCAAATCCCCATGCACCCCTTCAAAACATGTGTTAGATGTGCCCACGTGGCCATTGAGGTCTCCTATGAAGAGCCTCTCGCCAATCGGTACACTCCTAACCAAGTCCTCCAGGCCTTCCCAGAACTCCCTCTTGGTGTTCTCATTGTGGCCTACTTGTGGGGCATATGCGCTGATAACGTTGAGGACTAAGTCCCCAACTACCAGCTTGACCAGGATAATCCGGTCCCCACGTCTCTTGACGTCTACCACTCCATCCTTGAGGCTCTTGCTGATCAAGATGCCTACTCCATTTCTGTTTGCAACCGTCCCCGTGTACCACAACTTGAAGCCGGTACCCTCCACCTCCTTCGCCTTCTGTCCCCTCCATTTGGTCTCTTGGACGCAAAGGATACCAACGCCTCTCCTCACCGCTGTATCAACTACCTCCCGAAGCTTACTTGTCAGAGACCCTACGTTCCAGCTACCTAATCGAATCCTCCTAGGCTCGGCTAGCTTCCTTACCCTTCGCACTCGTCGAGTCAAATGCGAAGACCCTCGCTCATTTTCCACTACACCCGGGCGCCGATGTAGCGCGCCACTAAGGATGCGACGACCCGATCCTCGCTCACTTGCGACCGTATCCAGATCACGATACGACACGCCACCTGGGGGGTGACGGCCCGGCCCTTGCCCATTTTCCACCACACCGGGTTTCGATGTGGCGCGTCGCTGAGAGGGTTACGCCCCAACGAAAATCTTTTGGGTTTCATCTCCATAAGAGTGGCTGGGTTTTCACGTTGGCTCGCCAAGCCCATCACAACCCTCCTCCTTTACCCGGGCTTGGGACCGGCTATGTTGAGACAACATAGGCGGAGTTATTTGGAGAACGAAATTACTAAAACACAAATACCACAATTTGTCTTTTCTTAAAGACAGAACGTGCATGGCTTTATGTGTTTAAAAAATTGTTGGATTCTTTGATATTCAGTTGTTCTCTTTGAGTATAAGCATGGACATACTGGTGTTTCATGTCGTATGGCATATTTTTGTCTGGCAGATTATTTGGGTTAGGAACTGCTCTAGAAAATTTTGAGGATGAGATGGAGTTTTTACCTCAGCCTGTTTGGACTCCCTCGGGAAAGCAGAAAGCACCAGTGAATTCTCCACTTGCAAATATCTGGTCATCTGAAACAGCTTTCTCAAACTTCTCATCTGGTATATCCTGCATAAAAAAGTTCGGGCACAACTTCCATGATGCAGCCAGCACCAACTCATCAGTTCAGCGAGCATTGTATCCTCAAAATTATTGCCTCTATTATGCATATTATTGTTGTCATAATTACATGCACTTCGACTTGTGCATTTTATGTTTTGTACTATTGCCTGGTAATTGAACATGAGCTTGTTTTACTTGACATCGTAAAACATGGTGACTACTCTCGGATCTGGAGGATCCGGTGGTTCTGCTTATATTATGGATATGTCAACTATTGACTCTGCAACGGTTTCACGGAATGCCCATGGAAGAATTGAACGAGTTGCTTCATTTGATCGTACAGTATGGACTGCTGATTGTAATTCCAATGGCACACAAGTGGTTCTAGGTGAGTTGGCTGACTGGACTTCAGTTTAGGCCATGCCCAAAGTTCCTCTGTTACACAGAGTAACGAATTTGCTTCTTTTTTTAATCCTTTCAGCAGTACTTTATGCTATCTTTAATAGTAATAACACTATTAAGTTGCTGCATTCAGAATCTTGATAATCTTTCTAATGTATTGACATGGCAAGATCATTCTATAAGAACTTATACATAGAAACTGACTACAATTACATAGAAAGATTAGCTTGCTATTATGAGTATGTCTAATTGCCTCCCACCATAATTTTGTTATACACGTTCATTGAATTTTAAAGTCACTTGTTTCATTAGGTGGAGGCATTCTAGTAACTTGTCATCACAACTTAGCATTTTTAGAACTGTAGCAGCTTGCAAGTTGTCTATTTTATACAAGGAAAGTGGAAGGTCCTTTTTGCTTGGAATTATGGGAGTAGCAGTGGAGGAACTTCTTCTGTATGAATTAAGCTTGTGGATTATTAAGTATTTTTGCTCATATTATTTGTAGGTACAGACACTGGTGCTGGTTTGCTTAATTTGGAGACAGGAACATTATCATGGCTGTATCGTTGTAAAAGTGACATTCTTTCCCAGCAATTTGTGCACTCGGTAACAATTTTTTCTAAATGTATACATTTCTACTTAGTAGGTTTCATATGTCCAATGGTCTGTTAGGTGTGTATTGTCAGGAGAGTCACCAAAACCTTTTGTCAGTTTGTACATGTGCAATTTGCCTTGCATACCAACTTCTTGAAATAAAAATGCAATTGGCTGCCAACTTATCATGTGTGAATAGCTGAATAGATACCCCATGCCTCTACTTTGCTATAGAGCTATAGGCAGTACATATATTTGTATGAGTTCTCTAGCTGGTTCCTGAAATTTGAGCTTTCATCTGTGATTTGATTATTAAATGGTTGCTGTTGCTACCAAATTGCCACTTTTGGCATAGTTACTACAACATACCTTGCCTGTCTCTACTATGCTCATGTAATTTTGCTCATTTTTTTCAGGGAAATGTGGTGCTATGTGGCCTACGGAATGGGAGCATAGTCCCTGTCGATGTGCGGGAAAGGCACAGTAATCTCCCTACTGGTCGATCTTCACCTAGCACTGCTAGGGGGACAGTTCCCATGCTGTCTGCAAGGCATAATGCCAGAGGGAGAAACCAGGTAAATACTACTATTAGCACACAGCATGTTTAATGTAGCCATCAAAAGTTACCATCTCGGCACTGTTCAAGGTTTTGGTTTTGTTCTTTGACATATCACTAGAATAAAATGATATTTTGAATGACTGATTAGGCAATTCAGCCCATCAATGAATTTATCATATGATTGTTGTTTGGAAATAAAAATCCTTGCAGGCTGATAAGGCAAAATCATCTAGGCTTATCTCCATGCCTTCAGCAGTTTGCAGGTAACCATTATTATTCTTGGCTTGTTGACACTCTAGTTTGGACATGGTCAAGTTTCTTGGTGCTAAAAGTTGATATTGTTACCCAGCCTGGTTGCTCTGTTATCGGATGAACACTACTTCTTAGGGAGCTCCATGGATGGATCGGTAAGCATGTTCTTAATCATTTTTAGTGGTATCAATGAATGAGCAGATGTGCTCAATTTTTCACAGGATTGATGTGCCGCTAACACAATATTTTCTTAAAACTGGGTGCAGTTTAACAAGATGTTAATTAATAGATAAAATGAGGCCGAGAGTAGCCCCCTGACACATTATTTAAAAAAGGTAGTGAGAATACAAGATACATTAGTTTATTTGCCCCGTGAGATCAATTTTTCACAGGATTGATGTGTCGCTAACGATAATATTTTCTTAAAACTGGGTGCAGTTTAACAAGATGTTAATTAATAGATAAAATGAGGCCGAGAGTAGTCCCCTGACACATTATTTAAAAAAGGTAGTGAGAATACAAGATACACTAGTTTATTTGCCCCGCGAGATAAATCAGTGAGATTAGTCCTCCCCAAAGGGGTTATTGCCCAGTTCCCAGATGTTAACTGATACTCCCTCCGTTTCTAAGTATAAGCCTTTTTAGAGATTTCAATATAGACTACATACAGATGTATATAGACGTATTTAAAAGTGTATATTCATTCATTTTGCTCCGTATGTAGTCCATATTGGAATCTCTAAAAGGGTTTATATTTAGGAACGGAGGGAGTATGTTGTTAAAGTTTCATGTGTTTGTGCCCTTTGCCAATTGTGATGTGAAATAATTATACTTCATCTTGTACATGCTGTACACTTCTGTTATTAAAAAGTCTACATGTTTCCTGCATCTTCATTACAAACATTAGCATCATAATGAGTTGACGCTTTATTGTATGCAACCAATTTCAAATTGATACGATTTCAGCTTTTTGGGACAGATAAATTACATTATTTAAAATGAATTATGAATCCTGTCTTATGTGAAATTATTGCCTCTTAAGTGAGGAAAGTACAGTGCATTATGCTTCTCTGACCTCACGATGGTAACAAATGTTTCATGCAGCAGCTTGACTTTTGTGTTTTCTGTTGTACAGATCAAGCTATTTGATCTCCGTCTCATTCAGAAGGGGGCTATACAGTCTTATGCAGGGCATGTGAATTCACACAATAATTTACCACTTGTTGTTGATCCATCTGAAACCCTACTTATGTCAGGTAAATTTATTCTTAGTTCTAGACATCATTGTGGTTGTTTTTTGTCATATACTGCTACGAAGAATGTCTTTTGAGGTTACCCGTTGAAACTGAAAGTGTTTTTTTGGATCGGTAAAAACATTTGTGATGTAATTATTTGCATTTTCACAAAGTACCTCACTCCACACTCCAGTTCGTGAGCATTAGACTTAACCTTGATAAATGTCAGCAGCTATGCTTGTTCATGCAGTGTGGCAGTAACAGATGCATTGGTATTAAAAAGATCCCCACATATAGTTTTGCTGTATGATATAGAAGTGTAAGAGGGCTTTGGCATTCCTGGAATTATTGCAACATCGAATCATGAGTTTGCAAAAGCTAAAATTTCGAGAAAACTATGGTGCATGTCTACTTTATTAGGCTATACAGGACAAGGAACAACACAGTGGCATCTTTATGAACGTGCATGGCTAGAACATTCCTGGCATCAAATTGTCATTTTCAGCAAATCCTTATTCTTGGCAGGTGGGGAGGACTGTACCGTCCGTATTTGGAGCATCAAAACAGGCGAGCAAATATTTGCGAAGAGCGTGGCTGACACTCTCTTCACTGCACTTTGCTGGCCAGAAAGCAACCTTGACTTGGATGGTTCTTCTTCGCTGTTTGATCTAAACCACAGTTGGGGGGCTTGGATGGGATCACGTGATGGCCTGTTCTACATGCATGGTACTTAAACTCGTCGTGCACTGATACAGACTCTGGAGCGGACGGAGGCAATTGCTGCTTTTTCTTCGGGAAGACACATCGAAGACGATTGATCCTGTTTGTTCACCGAAAAGTGTGCTCAAGCTGGTGTCGCTGGAGAGATCTCAGCCGTCGTAGTCGAGGCTATGTGATGAACACCAGCTCAGGGAGCAAGTGTTAGCTATATGAGATACGTTCCTCATAGAGTAATAGTGATGATGATCATGTTGTTTCTCTTAGTGATAGTTAAGCTATAAGAGGTCTGCTCCTCATAGAGTAATAGTGATGATGATCATGTTGTTTCTCTTAGTGATAGTTAAGTCACCTGTCTAGTTCGGTATTAGAGTTACCTTAGGAAAACAGACCATATTGTATCATATGCTCTTTTTAGCATTGTTAGTTAGTCAGTAATGTGATATTTTTTGCAATGTTAGCAAACGAACGTATTTCTGAACTCTGTTTGTATTCTAGCATCATATATTCATATTAGAAAACACTAATTCGGAGGTATCGGTACACCATTCCAGATCTTTTTTATCACACAAAACTGGTGCAACATTTTATTCAGTTCTCCTACTTGCTACTAGCTACACCCAAGCATGCTCAGGGTAAGTTTCTTGGTACTGTCTACATTTACAGCACTTCATCTCTCAAACTTCCAGTTCCATGTTCAAGTTAAACCTAACGGGCTTTATAAATTCTCAACAGATAAGGTCGCCTGCTTTGCTGTCTGTCGCCAGTTCCAATCTTTCCCACTTTGTTCGGAGCGTGATGAACAGGAGAACGGCATTCTGGCAAAGGAGACCGCATATCTGACCCATCCACAACCCCTGAAACAGGTAATTGCACATGATCAGTGAGGATAACAGTAGTTTGTACTTCGTAGCGTTGGTTTGTGCACAACAAACGTGCCTGAGATTGATGCTGAATTTCCAAAAGGCATGTTTGTACCTTAGTATGAAAGCCAAGCTTGAATCCAAGTAGAAGAGACAATGGCAAGCCTATTATGTAGAAGGCCACCAAGTTGGTCCATGCTACCAGGTGCTGCCAACCACAGCCTCTTGAAACCCCTACAAGTTTATCCACAGGTTACTAAATGGCCTTCACCTAAACAATAAGGTTGAAACACTTTTAGAGAGATCCGTCGAACTGACCTGATAAGACTCCCTGCGTGGAGTCCAGCACCACTGACCCGATGAGGAATGGAGTCATTGAAGCAAATGCACTTATCACCGCCTCACTCTTGCTGAACAGCCCTGCCCACAAATTATGGCCAAGGCCTAGGAGCAGAAGAAATGTCACTCCCAGGAGTAGGGAGAGCTCGAGCGTCACCTTGAGTGCCTTCTTTGCCTTGTCAATGTTACCTGCTCCCAGCTCATTTGATACCCTTGTGCTGTTGAAATGAAACAACGCTTTTTGAGTCAGCATTGTCAACTTAATCTTAAAGGATTTTCTTTCTTTCTTTTTGATGCAAAATCCTCAAGCATGGCTGTCATCAGTTATCGTAGAAGTATTACCTGATGGCAGCAGCGAACCCGTAGGTGATCATGTATGAAATTGATTCCGTGTTTGCACTGTCAGGTTGCATCACACTGATGTTAGCATTTTATGGACACAAACATGAACTTCATTCCTCGAATGTGAAGGGAGAGAAAGATAGTTACCACATCGCAATAATAGAAGTGCTCATTTGAGAATCTGGCATCAGCCCAGCAAGCAACACCAATATCTCAAACGCCCAGTACTCAAAGCTGCCATTTGTACGTAACCATCATATTTCAGTATGGGGATATATTAAGAGGCAATCAATGAATGGATCTGGGATCGTCATAAGTGTACTAACCACACCATCATTGCAGAGGGAACAGCTAACTTGAGGCCGGGCAGCACGTACTGAAATGCTTCTGTTGAAAATCCTCCCCAGGTGTGCTTGAATCTCGTTGACAACATCACATAGGATGCGAGCATAATGAAAGATAGCCACAGCGACAGCGAAGTTGACATGGCTGGGCCTGCAAAGCCAAGCCCCAGGTAGTGCACAGAGGCATGGGTAATCCCGACATGGAACACCAGTGGCAGGAGCGAGAACGCCACCAGTGGCATCACCACGGACTGTGTCTGCAGGAACCTGAGGATACACTGGATGAAGCCAAAGGCAAACTGTGCCGGGATTGTGTATCGCAGAAACACCGCTGCCATTCTTGAGACCTCGGGGTCTTGGTGCAGGAAAATGAGGAGTGGCTCGGTGTAGAGCCACAGGAGCGAGACGAGGACTGAAAAGAGAGCCGAGGTGATGATGGATGCCTGGAGGTACACACCCAGCATGCGGTACGTCTTTGCGCCATAGCCTTGGCCACAAAGCGTCTCCAAAGACCCGCTTAATCCAGTCTACATGGGAACAAGGTAACATTAGTCAGTTTCAGTATGCGCTGTTCCTCTTGGTTTCTCTACTAAACTATGTATTGGCGTAAGGTTTTGTGGTAAACCAAAGGGATGGAAACATCAAACTGTTGCAAAGTTAAAAATTCAGAATAAACCAGGGCTGAAGAAATTACAGCAACATACCACACTACCATAGTAGTACTAGTACAATTCAGGATTTGACTTCCCCAGTTGTATCAACCTGTGACCATGTGCTGTGTTTATTCTGAAGCCTGACCTATGCTTAATTCCTGGGATTTGGATAAAGGGCATGTGCGAATCTGTCTGCCGATGAAAGATCCATGATAATCTTACAACAATGGTCCTAGCCTGATAGACTTTTGCATATTATACGACGTATACTGAAGAGCTGTGCTTCATAGCCAATACTACCTTTGCAACCACAACACACTACTACTGATATAGCCATGAAATATAGGAGTTGACCAGTCTTATACTACCTACCGGCTAAACAACTGATCATAGCTCATGTACTGAAATGACACAGCATGGCACTGCTTTCATCTCAAGAGAAAAACGTGATTCCGTGTATAAATTTCTGCTGCACTTTGGTGTTTTCTTATGTTGAATTTGAAGCCAAATGGCATGTTGAAGGTCTGTGTATTCCTTGCATCCATTTAAAATTAGCAAGTAGGTTAGGGCATAGTCAGGCGAATGCGCAAGGGGCAAGGAATTCTTTTTTTTAGAATAAATGCATAAGGACTAAAGCGACACATTTTAGGTGCCAACAATAATATGGGTTTTAGAATTTGTCTGGTCCAAGTCCTCTGTATTCTTGCCTAGACAAGTCCTCTCTTTGAAACATTCTTCTCAAAAGAATAATATCAATGCTGGACTGTAAAATAACCAAATCAGTTTATTAATGCATTTATTTATTTATCCTTAAGAAAAGCATGTTCACAAGCTAATCATGTGCAATGGCTATGATTCCTTGTACACAAAAGCTCGTGAAAAGCCTCAAGTAAACGTCACTTACACCATAACTGATATATTTAACAAAGCTTAGAACCTAACCAAATATGCTCAAGGATATTAACTGATAGAGCTAATTGTTCATTTATTTATTTATGTAACTGTGCTCTTGAGTAATTAATAATCTGCAGACAGATCTAAGTGAATATTACCAATTTTTATTTTAGTTTTGGAGACAGATGTAAGTGATACAATGAATGATGGAGCATATGTTTAACTACCTCCTGGTTCAGTCTATGACAGGAGCAACTTAATTAAGCAATGGAGACTATGGAGTGGTGGCTGTAAAAACTGAAGACGATGGCAAAGATGGCCAAAGAAGAGATGGTAGGTGAACATTGTTTTCGATGCATACAGGGGGACGGCGGAACAGACAGAGCGGCACCACTGCCGGCGGCTCGCTGCGCACGGTGGCCGGAGGAAGACGTTTTTACGTAGAGCATCTCCGGGCCAGGTGCCGGAGATGGAGGAGAAGCCCCCTTCCCTTAGAATCAGATCAAATCAATGGAGAAGAAGGATGAGGCAAGATATATAACAGTATAAGAGTTGGTACCATGAGCGCGATGCCTGTGACGGTGGCCCACGAGTTGCCGAGCGTGGCGCCGGCGAGCTCGAGGTCGCCGATGCGGCCGGCGTACATGACGGAGACGAGCGGGATGGCGTAGAAGGCCATGCTGGTGGCCACCATGGGCGCCGCGAACGCCACCTGTCCTGCCGCCTCCTCTGCATCCCACAGGCACCGCCACCAGCTCCTGCTCCCTGCTGCCGCCTCTCCGTCGCCATTATCGCTTCTCGTCACCTTGATCTTCCCATCCAGCAACGGAGCAGCTGCCCCTTCTTCACCCATTCCCTCTCTCTGCAGGCTTGTTGCTTGTGCTCTGTGATGTGGTGTGTGTGTGTGTGTGGAGCGGCAGGTCAAGTAAGACAGGGCACGTTGGAGTTGGTATATAAAAGGGTGGCAGGGGCGATGGAACACGAACCAGTCCAGCTACTTGTTCTTTTTTTAACAGGAGTCCAGCTACTTGTTCAGCAGTAGCAGTAACTGTTTGCCTCGAGAAAAGAAGAACCACGTTGGGATTGCCTTTCTCTTTCGAGATTTGCAACATGGCTATTCATGAGGAAAATGCTCAAGCGGACCTAGTCCATGCCAACCTAATTCTCAGAACTTACACCTTGTTTTGGCTCCCATGGGGTATGGGATCTTTTTAAAAGATCCTTTGGGTTTGGAGCCGTCAGATTTGACACGATCTCCGTGACCGAGGGTTGTCCTCACTTTCGCAACACAAGCCGTGTTGCGAGAACCCTTTTGCAAGATAGGTCTCGTTGAGAAACATTTGCAACAAAGGCATTGTTATAATTTTTTTTGAACAAAGTCTTGTTATAGATTTTTTTTTAAAACTCAGGTGTTGTTACTGAATGTTTTTGCAACAAAGGTATCATTGTAGATTTGTTTTTGTGACATAGATCCTGTTGAATAAGCGTCATCATGTGGCGCAGCAGATAGGATCACATAATTGGTTGGGCTAGCAAAAAATAGATGTGAATATGTGCGGATGGATCAAATCTGTGTGGGCGGCGAAATGCTGTGCGTTATTGGTCACATGAATAGAATGACCGCCCCAGGGTTTAGGGTTTATGACAGTTTATGTTTGTCGATGATGGCAAATTGAGTTGGCAAGCATGGCAGATCCATTTCCGCTACTTTTTTTTTCTAGAATATGGTGGTGCTTGCAAAACTAAATTTTCATTCTCGCGCAAACATAAACTGCCATAAAATATGTTCGATTTCCATGCTTAAAAATCGAACATCAGGTTTACCACTTTGAAAAGCAATTCCAACGCCAATCATGCAAATGTGCGGCTATGACATTTTGTCCTGCTCTATGATTACTATTGTACCTGCCTATACACAAAAGGGAAGGGGGGTGGGGTGGGGGGGGGGGGCAAAGAATCAAATAGAATTTGTGGGCTCTGCACACTCACAAACGCATTTGGCAATATTTGGGAAGAGTAATGCAAGTTTAGTGTAGGAAGTTGTATTGAGATTAGATACCGGATGAGTCATTTTATTCCCAATCCCTTGTTTGGCACATGATAAAAATTATGTGTGAGAATTTGAAGAGAAATTGTATTCCCTTGTTTGGTTCATGGGAATTGACAAGTGACAAGATCAAGAAAGTAAACATAAGTTATGATGAAGGGTTAAGATTGACTCACTAAAACAATTCCCTTCTAACTCCCACCCCGTCCCTGTTAATAAAATGATGGAAGTTGGAGTCTTAAGTCCCATGCCTATTTCTTTATAAATTTCCAATACCTCCTAACCAAACAGTAGATTTGAAGTCCCGTATCCTTTTAATTCTCATTCCTGGACTCTAATTATCTCCAACCAAACACTTTGTCATGAGCAGTGGCGGAGCTATGTGCAACTCTGGGGGACTGTGCCCCCCAGCCTTGGACCAAAGTGTGAAGAATTTTTTGGGAAGAGGGTCTAAATGAGATCTTTTTTTAGCATTTTGCTCCCCTAAATACTCATGTTTTAGCCTTGGCCTCCCCCAACATTTTCTTCCTAGCTCCGCCAGCGGCCATGAGAGTACATGAAATTGCTCCTCTGTGCTTCAAGTCCTCCACATAAGTTTCAGATAACACGATGATAATTTTGTGAGGTTTACTAAAATACTTTCATGTACATGCGAAAAATTGCAGCATGTCTTCTTTCTTTCTCAAAAATCTAGCGCACATATGATGGCAAAGTCTGCTGAAAATAGGGAGACAACGCCAAAGAAAAAACCCTTGATAGTGAGCTCAATAGCTGACTAGAAGGCATATATGTGACCGGTTCCAGTTCTTGTCAAAATGGGGACTAAGAACCTGTAAACATCTAGAAGCAGAAATATTATTCTTTGACTTACAATGTGCTCGTACCACAAAGTCAGTACGATTTCTCGCCGGTAAGCATTTGCAAGTTGGTGAACGAGCATGCATGTTCTGCACTCCTCACCTACAGTAAATTTTTAGTTTAATTTGCCACCGCAGCAGATGCCTTGGTTTTCCTTCCCACAGTACGGTACGATGACGACATATCAAGAGGCTGGGCGTTAGCACTTAGCAGCCGGGCATATGCCGTTCAGTTCAGGGAGCGCATATTTTTCTAGCAAAGTCAGAAGGCCGGGGGTAGGTATTCCATCAGATAATAACAAACCGATCCATGTGTCAGCACGCATGCCGCCTCAGCCAAACTCAAACAAGAAAGAGTGTTTAATTATTTATTATGGATTAATTATTGGAGCCGACAATTACAGTATCATCATATTATATGCAGTAAATGGACCGAATATTTCCGCATACATCTCCCCCACCCTATACATATCAAGCGTAGCAACCGGTTTTCTTCACCATAGTTTACAGCTTACGGCTAATTAATCAACTTCAATTGCTGGTAGAAAATAGCAGCATTAATATTATAAGCAGATGCGTTTGCCTTCTTCTCTCTTCACAGCCTCGAGTGGTCTTGGTACTGGTCCATGAACGAGTCGTTGAACTTCTTGAAGCTCGACATGATGGCCGGCATGTCCTCCTCCGCAGGCAGGATCGTCGTCCTCAGATGGAACACCCTGCAAATTTGTTCCATGTCACAAAGCGCAATCTTATTACCAAGGAAGGACAAGCGGTGATTGGTTTCGGCAGCAACAAATATGATGATGATGATGATGATGATGATGATGATCAAAAGGACTGATTTCCTATAATGGTTCGATCAAGATGGGAATGGGCTGATGTCACCCATTTTGACACTGGCCCGGCACAAATTTTCAAGCCCGATGGGTCTTCTGGGTTGGCTTCGTGTGGAAACAGGGCCAGTGGAGCCGATAACCATCAGCCCATTAGAATGAGCAGGTCAACCCAGATTTGGTTGCCATGGGCTGTAGTATGCCGTTATGATAGTACATATCTTTGCTAGGGTTGTTAGGCTTGTGCTTATAGCAAATTTTCAAACTATAGACCCAAGATTGCTTTTGTTCCAGATGCTAAGTTGTGGTGCTAACATGTTCATGGTAGTAATAGAAACCAAGTCCAGGCTGGAGCAGGCCGGGTGGCTGGTGCATTCCCATTCTTACTGATGATGGGCTACTGTTCTCATATTCCCAGTTTATCATGCTTCACTTCTAGCTAGGATCTCTTACACCTTGTAATGAAAAAAAATCATAAAGACAGTAACGGCCGATATCAGAAAAGCACTTACCCTTCTTTCTGACCAAAACCTGAGCCTGGAACTGTGGATATTCCAGTGGCTTCCAGAAGCTTGAGGCAGTAGTAAACATCGGGCGCTTTGCCAGCGCTTTTTGCTACATCCATAGCCCTTTGCGGTAGGCGTATTTGAGGGAAAGAATACATAGCTCCTGCAAAAGCATAATTGCAGGAACATCAGAGAGAAGCTTCTTTGCCATTGAAAAAATATATGCATTTCGGTGTATTTGCGGGAAAGAATACATAGTTCCTGCAAAAGATAATAGCCAGACAAAGATAAGCAGTTTAGAGATTTTATGTTACCTTCTGTGAAATTGCAGACAACATTTCGGCAACTGTTGAAACCGTCTGTCATTATTTGTGCCCTCCTCCTCAAAGATTCAAGGATAGACTTACTGCAAAGTCGGTTTGAAGCATGTTAGTACCAGCTAACACAGTAATTTTCTTTCATATGGAAGTGAGGCATATAGTAAGAAATGTGAAGGGCGGTGTTTTTAACCTTTCAGCAGAATACTTCAGGTACGAGATGTCTCCAGGTTTAGGAGGGTTCACCATAAGCCCCATCTGCAAATCAAAGAATCAGAACCATTGTATAAACAAAACAGTATGCTGATCACAAGTTCACAACACAGAATACAACAGGGAAAACAAGGTTCTGATTTTCAAGAATTTCAATAGTAGTTCATGAATTACCTCCTCCCACCCCCCACCCAACCTAACCAAAAACAACAACAGAATCATTAAACTTCGTTTCACTTACGAAGATCTGCCCAGGAACATTTGGACTCAGCGCGATCGATGCAACCTTGTAAATCTCGTCGACAGTCTGTCAGAACAAATCAGAAGAGCAGTTTGATTATGGGTATTTAAGAGAAGTGTATATATGTGCAACCATCCAAACTTCAGTGTAAATGTTTGTACAATGGAATAAATTGCCATCCTTATATGGGACTTGTCTTATTTACACGTTCAGTCTCAACTTTCAAGGATTTGAAATTGGACACAGCTAGCAGCTGTAAATGAACATCGAGTGACTGGTGACATACATGTAACTCGAACATGCATTGTTCATTACCCAACAGTTTTTGGGGTATCCACAAAGTGCACTCCATTAATAAGGATATCTTGGTGCAGCAAATGTAATTGAAACAACCTAGCTAGCACAGGATGGATGTAGTGGATCATATTGCACATTGTAGTATATACACAACTCTACTGCTATCAAAAGAACAACATCAAGGCTAAGAAATTCTGATGCAGATTTGTATATATATATATATATATATATATATATATATATATATATATATATATATTTTGCAATAGGACATGAATTATGTGACATCTTATTTACATGTGTATTTCGTTTTTTTATAACTGCATTCTTGTTCATAATCTTTAAGATAATAAATCATAAATTTTGTAGTGGCATGTTACCTTGGGAGGAATATTTGTCATTTCAAAGTACCCACCACGTTGTCCACACTCTCCCCAATATCCTTTGGACACAGTATGGAAAGAAATCAGCTGAACTTCCCTGCTTACTGGAGGACCCATGTCAAACATAACCTAGAACATGTTGAGAAAGGCAATTGTAGTCAGCGCAGTTGATATTTGAGAAAAAAATCCAATTATCTTCCAGTGTAACACCGCATGAGCCTAATCTCATGTCATAGTTTTTGGGCATGCGGAAGCAAGTACTTGTCAATATGTGTTACTTAAGGGCAACTTGGAGTGCTCACTGTATTTTAGACTTGTCACATGGAAACTATAAGCTTGAGTGAAGTTGTAACCATCGGTACCTTTCTTGCACTTATAAATGGACGCTCATCTTGATAAACATTCTGTTGATAAACTTCATCTGCAAGCAGAACCAAGTTTTCCTGATAGCAGAAGTTCAGAAGTTCCTTAATGTTTGTTTCACTCAGGCATTGGCCAGTAGGGTTTCCTGGGTTGATTATCACCATTGCCCGAACCTAGATTGGAGGAAAATAATAATCATCAGAGCTAAATACAACAACTATACATTAAGGATAACAATTTTATATAAGTAGCATAACTACAACGATATAGAAAGAAGAAGAAAATCATGAACTAAGAGAAGGTGAACAAATTACACCATTGACACAAAACATCAAACAAACAATTTTGCAAGTGTTTCTTTCCTCAAGCTAACTATTAGACTAATCTTTCTTCCCAAGAGTTAGTAGAGGTTTTATTGTACGGAATGAAGATAGGCAAAGGTCTGATTACACAGAAGACAAGATTATCACTGTAGTTGGTTAAAAAATAATATGTAATCCAGTAACTGGTTACATCTAGTATTTCTAATGAGTATTAGTATGGAACACAGGATGAAATATACATGCTAACTCCTAAATTATCGGTAAAACACTTACAGTGATTCCCTTTGACCGTGCTTCTGCAACTGATTGGCGGGTACTGACAAGATCAAGTCCCCAGTTAGCCTCTTCTTCCAAATAATACGGGACAAGAGAACCACCAAAGAGGGAAATAGCAGCAGAATAAAGCGGGTATTGTGGAACAGGGACCAAAATCTGCAAAGAAAGATACATGCATCTCAACCACATTGGGTTTGCATTTCAGTCGTAAGTAAGATTTTGGGGGAAAGATAGGGCTTTCAAGGATAACCATACCCCGTCCCTCTCGTTTCGGATAATGGCGTTGAGCATTTGCATCACACCTTTGCTGGCACCATCTGTGAGGTAAATAAGCTCTGGATCACTGCAATAAGTAGACCATACAATACAATACCAGTGTGAGGGGGATGTCCAGAAAAACTGTGATGTGCAACTAGATACAATATTTTCATCGGCGCTCTTGTTCAGTCTGACCTCGGATACCCATCACGCCTCTGAATGAACTCGGCAACTTCCTTCCTAACCCCAGGGATGCCTCGGGAGTCACTGTAAGCACCTGATGAGATAGATTACAAGCTGTGTCAGTCAAACACACACACATAGATATCCCTAAGCCCACAGAAACAATGAAACACTCTGTACAAAATCAGCAACAATTAATATGGATCGGAGAGAGTACTGTGTACTACATGAGTGGGTAGATAAACGTGGATAACTATTATTCATGTGAAGAAATTAAAATGGAGAGCTTTGCATTTGTTATCCACTTCCACTTGTATAAGTGTCGGTGCATGAAGAAAATCTTGAAACATAGGATAGGACTAGTGGTAGAAAATCTTGAAACATAGGATAGGACTAGTGGTAGAAAATCTTGAAACATATGTTACCTAGCCCGCCGGGTGCGAGGGAGAGGTAGTGCTTGGCCCTCGCGATGGCATCGGCGGGGAAGATGAGACCGACGTTGGGATCGTCGAGGAGGAAGGGAGCCTGGCAGAGCGCCACCACCTGCGCAGTGACGAGGACACGGACAAGTAAGCACCAACCTCCAATGAATCCTGTTTCCTAGGTTGGCGAAGAGAAGAAAGATGATCGTATTCCTACCTGGCGTGGGAAGGTGAGTGGCTTCTGTCCGAGGGCGTGCGGGTTGCCGACGTTGGTGAAGATGATCCTCTTGCCCTCCTTCTGCAGCTCGGAGGCGCGGAGGTAGAGCTCGCCGCGCACGGCGTACTGCACCTTCTTGACGTTCTCGTTGAGCTCCTCGTAGTCCAGCGCCTTCCTCCCCATCATCTCGTCGAGATCCCTCGCGCGCCGCCGCAGAGCTCGGGGGGAAAGAAAGGGGGTTGGGGTGATGTGGAGAAGAAGGGAACCAAGAAACAGGGGAGCAGGTGGGAATTTGTACTGTAATGGCAGAGGCAAAGGAGATTCCTTTGTCGCGTTGCTGGGCGCGCGCGCTCCAGATCAGTCAGGCGCGGATAATGTGGAGGAGACGAGACGGCGTCCGCTCGATTTTCTTGGCGCACGGGAACGGGAATGGGATTTGCGCCCCCGAATTTGGGTGGGGAAACGACTAGGAACTCGGGCTGCAGATAGGAGCAGGAGTGGCCACAGGTTGGGTTATCACCTCGCCTGCGGTGGAGAAGGAACGCCCAGCCCAAGGTAAGGTTCTTGCATGCCTGCCTGCCCCTTGGCACCTGGAGAGGAGTAGGGGCAGGGCACAATAATGCAGCAGCAGCAACAATCCTCTTCCTTGTCTCCATCGATCTATCCATCTTCACACACGTAACTGGCTCTGCTTTGCTCTCCATAGGAATAGGATAGGAAAGGTGCAAGTAAATTGTTTCAGTTTCGCAAAAACAAGACTGAAACAGGGCAGTGTTGAGCATGCCCTGCCACTGGCAGCAAATTCAGGCCCAGGCCAGATTTAGTAGTATCTCACATTGCAACGAAACTAGTAGCACAAACTACTGCTACATTTGTTTTCCTCTTTGTATCTGCATCCACTGGAAATTCAGAACCAACTAGGGGTGGATCATGGTGCTTGCTAAGCTAATGTGGCAACGTCTGTCTCGTTTCATTTTGTGTGGCATGACATGAGGCTTCATATCTCTTGTTCTGTTTCCGTTATCTTCCTCCTTGGTTACTGCTGTATGGCGCCTTCTATTTGCATTTTCTTCAGACTTGTTTCGTGTAAGCAGCGTGCATGCGTGCACCGATGGATGCAAAGGCCGTAATTTTTTTATCAAGAGTATGCCTAGTCATATTATTTTTATAAAAGACAAAAATTAAAGTACAAGATACTACAATTCGCTGTGAATAACAAATGCATCAAGAACTCCACGCTCGAGCTAATCAATCGATTAGCCACCGCAATGGTTACAAACACAACACAAAGGGCCTGCCCTAAATCAACCATCTAGTCACGTCACAACAATCACCGATCACCACGAAGAGCAACAACTTCAGCCGGGCATTCTTTGTCAACGCACTACCCACCCTTGAATGCCTAAGAGGAGATGGTGAACGGATAGCGGGACCCTGTCGGACCCAAAAAAAACATCATCTTGTAGCACCGGCTACTAACTACGTACATAACATCCATAAGATTAACTCGGACTAGCGATAAGTACTTGAGAGCCACATCACATGACCTCGGAGCTAAGTCTCCGCCCGCGATGCTCTCAACAGATTAGCGACGTCAAAATGCCGCCATCGCCGGTCTTGCAACGGACTAAGGCTTTTGCTCGAAAACCCTAAACCGATCAAAAAGGGGAGATGCCAACACACCTTCACGACGCCTCCAAGAAAGGAAATGACACCTACGGACACGGCCGTCGCCAGCTCCAACAAAAGATTAGCAGGATTTTCATCCAAACCGCCGCACACCTCCCACCCCTACCACCGGATTTGACCAAACAGTCGATGCGGGGGCACACCGCCGCTGCCGCAGCACCTCGTCGTCATGATCCTGCGCCTCAGGCCACGGGTTTCGACCCTCCTTCCTTTGGAAAGAAAGAAAACTCGTGCCTCATTTTACTTTTCAATATAGGTTTGCTGAAACATTCCAGGCAAGGTCAAACAGGTTCCTGTCACCTTTATGTTGTGTGTGTGTGTGTGTTCTCATCCGGTGTTCCATTATGTTGTCCCAAGCTTTACAGACAATGTCCTGGACTGTCACCGGCGTTTAGAAATCCATTTTCTTTTCTAACTAAACAGCAGCACATCAGGGTTTGCTGCTGGTTACATACAATCCGACATGTGCAACGGGCGGGCGGATGGATGGACGCATCGATCGAGATGCTATAAGGTTGGTTCGTCATGGTCACTTCTTGATACTGACCCACTGCAGGTGCAGCTGTATCTCGCCGCTCTCGACGTTCCTCAGGCGCAGGATCATGTCCTGGACGAACTTGCCGTTCTTCCAGCACACATGGCTCTCCTCGGCGAGGCAGTTCCGGCTGCTCGGCGGGACCGACCGCACCGCGGCGCCGTTGCGGATGCTGTCGGTGTCCAGGTCCAGGACCTCCGTCAAGGGCAGCACCTCGATCTCCGCGTTCCCCATTGGGTCGTCCTTGCTGAAGGTGTCCTTGTCAAACACCGCCTGCATGTACAGTTTCGTTCATATAAACGAAATGTGTTTCATTTTCATACACAAAATGTGTTGGTAATCATTTACAGATTGCAAGAAAACAGTATGCTATGGGCTCACAAGCTTGATTGGTGCGTTCGGGTTTGTGATCGACAGAGTTAGCTCCTCATGCCAGATAGGGTTCACAGATCGCTTCTTCACGCTTGTCTTCAGTTTCTGCAATGCCACAATTCATTTAAACAGCAAGCAAACAGTACGGGAACGATTAATAATGCATACAGCCATACAGAATCATGGACCATAATAAGAAAAAGCAATGAGAGAGCACCTGCTTGCCGAGGCGAAGGACGACGTATGGATCGCTGCCTCTTGCGTCGCGGTATGCAAGGTTGATCCCACGCACCACGCGCACCTTCAATAGCCCAACCAACCCATCCATGCCTCGATCCCGATCCGATCGATTCTCAATTTCTTTAATTATTTTCTTATTTCTACAATATTATTCTCCAGAGGATTGTGGAGTGATGTGGTGTGGTGTGGGACGAAGAAGCGCCTAATCCAATTCTCAAATTAGAATTAGGCGACTTCTTGCGTCCCGCTTTTCTCTTTCCCTCTCTCTTCTCATCGGCATAAATAGACTTCTAGTCTCACACATGATCCTAAAAAAGGAAATTGTGCTGACCGTTTTCCTTGTGGCCTGTGTCTAAACAAAACCAGCTGTTGCCATTTTTAGCCATCTCTCTTGCATTGCATTGCATGGGTCTGCCTCCACCTTGCTTCTAAATCACCAAACATGATTTGTGTTCTAAGATTTATTAGAATTTATAACAATTTTCCGTGAAAGATTTTGTTTTAATATAGATGTCCTTAGATGTTGATGGGACTAACATCTTGACTCGTGTGAAGTCTCATGTAAACCTTTAATTGTTAGTCTTTGTCGGGATCAAACCCTCACCTTTTTGATCATCCAACCATGGGAGCACAACCTAAGAATGCAATAGTCACCTTAACGGAATCATGCCAAAAAAGAGCAAGATTCATGTTTGTTTCCAACACTGTTTTACATCATCAAACCCTTTAGAGCCCAATCTATATCGATAACTCTTCATCTTTGCTTTCGGTTGCCTCATTTTGCACATGAAGACAATTTTGGGGAAATGTACATAAACCCACTGCGAATCCCCTGGCGGGGCAACCACCATACCTTGATTATGTAAAAAAATATAGTAATTGTATTGCACTACTCCACAGGATAGTTAACAAGGGAAAATTAGCCTTTTTACAACCTTGCTAAGTTTTATTGATTCAAATTGTTCATGGTAAGACTCCAGGCATACCACAAATGCAAAGACTCTAGGCATACCAAAAAATAATGCAAGTTGGATCGTTGTGTAAGACATCACTAATGACTGTGCTTGGCTTAAACGGATGAGGCATGTCCCAAAATATGTTGGATATGCTACTAGAGGTTTGGGGTGCTGCTGGTACCAAAGAAGTGTTAGCTGTGTAGCATGCCAACCATATGGCCATTTTAGGGTAAAGTCTCAAAATATTAATGAGA
This sequence comes from Hordeum marinum, assembly GCA_022496015.1. Taxonomy (NCBI): domain Eukaryota; kingdom Viridiplantae; phylum Streptophyta; class Magnoliopsida; order Poales; family Poaceae; genus Hordeum; species Hordeum marinum. The sequence continues at coordinate 290,512,639 of CM039673.1, forward strand.
CACATTTTCTTCAAAAGTTTAACCATGGAAAGAATGTGTACTTGATGATATTTCCAATAAATCTAAACTAGTTGAGCTCTTCAAATTTGATGGTTTCAATTTGCTTAGAACTGGGGTTGTTAACAATGTGCAGAGCTGGTCCTTTGATAGTCAAGCTATTGAAAAATTACACACAATGTGGATGAAGTTTGGCAAAGTTCATGAATGCTTTAGAAATTTTTGGGGGACGTGTGAAAGTGTTGCTTCTTTGGGACTAGTCCCGGAGACAGATATGGACACTATAGCAATGAAAAAATCAGCGCTAAAGTTAGAGTAAAAGATATGAAAAAAAATCCATCCTTACAATGAGATTACCACAAAAGACCTCGTGATTTACAGAATCACCACCGAATTGGAGAGTGTTGTAGAACAAGGGTGCTACATTGAATACAAAAGGATGGACAAGAGGAGCTGAGTGAAGATGGTGATCTTAGGAGAAACGCCAAGGAAATGTGACTAGCAAGGGGGCCGATAGTGAGGTTATGTATTTGGGCAGTTTGAATATGGCTTGGTTTGAGGAGAATAACAAGAGAAGTGAGGAATGCATGCATGAACATAATGATCAAGTGAATGGGTTTGAGGAGAGGAGGAAAACTGAGGCTGACTTAAAGCTAGCTATGAAGAAAATTCAACTCATGGAAGAAGATAGAGGTAGATATACTGCTTTGAGAGTTGTTGAGGAAAAAAAGATGCAGGACATAGAAACTGGTAAGAAGAACTTGGAATTGGAGATTAGCATTCAACAAAAGATGCTATTACAGTTAATGTAGAAACTTGATCAAAGAGATGCTGCAGATAGATATATTGTCGGTCTTGTAGATGAAGAGTTGGATATGGATAACATTCATGAAAGGGCGGTTGTGCTTACTTGGAATGTGTACAACTGCAATCAGGAGACCGTTGACTCCATTGGCTAAAATATAACAAAATCCTAGGAGGATCTAATGGGAATTGGACTGGAAATAACGGTGATGACCCTCCTAGAAGGTGTCCTAGACTGAAGGGTAGACGGGATGTGAGAGTGAGAGATTTGGCTAAGGAGAGAATTGTTGAAAAGAGCAATTATGGTAACAGGCCCAACTCTCCTTCTTCTAAATATTGTCATTTACCTTGGTTGCTATATTGAGATAGTTGATCACAACTTGGACATTATTAATAAGATGGAAAAGTGAGGAAATAATTTTTATACAAACTTGTTAATAAAAATAATGCTCATGAATCCAACTCTCGAGGTCCAATTGACATCGGAGATGCCGATATTTTTGATTTTTGTTCTAATAAAGATAATTCATATGCTAAAAGTAAAGTGGGAGAAAAGGAAAGAGGATCACGAGTGATTGGCTATGTGAAACACACTGTCTCCATTGAAGGAAGGAGAAAACATAGAAATAAAACCTGATCTTTAATGTTATTTTTGAAAGAAGTGGCAGGGATGTTCTGGAATGTCATGATATTAAGAAGAGATTTGTCGAGAACTGATTTTGGATAAAAAACTTGATTTTATAGTTTTACAAGAGACCATTAAAACTAATTTCACAAGAAATGAACTTAAAAATTATGCCGCGGGAGCAATTTTGTCTGGAATTGGTTACCTCCTACATGCAGATCTAGAGGTATTCTAGTAGGTGTTAATAATGACACTTAGGATGTGGTTCAAGTGAAATTTGGGGTTTACATTGTTAGAGATATGTTGTTTGATAAAATTACTAAGTTCCATTGGAATTTGATCACTTTTTATGGTGACGCTCAAACTGATGGTAAAGTTGCTTTCTTAGCAGCGCTGGCGAGGGTGTATCATGATAACCCGTGTCATGTTTGGCTGGTGGAGATTTAAATATTATTAGAAAAATTCTAAAAAATAGGCCTAATAAAATATATCATTGGAGTTTTGTCTTCAATGCTATTATTGAACATGCTGGGATTCAAGATATCTCTTAGTGGGAGAAATTTTACTATGAGAAACTACTTGTTAGTTCTGGCATACCAGTGGTACCGGTGGCTATCGTACATCATCGATGGTACAAGCGACATGTGTCTATGGCGAAGCAAGTCCACGTGCACTGATCTAACCCAACCATCATAGTTGATACTTGGAAAGACAATGTCGAGCTCCGAGCACGTTTTCCTGGAGCAAAGGCTTGGGGGCAAGCCTCATCGAAGAAGAGGGGGACGTCAGTGCCCCTAACACGGTGGGGCCACCCAACGCTCCCCTTCCATGTACAACTAGATTGCACAAGGCCAACCCACAGACCAGTGGGTACAACAGATGGCAACCACTACTTAGCCTGGAGCGCTCGGGTAGCAAGGCATCGAGAGGATCAAAGAACCAGAAAAGGCAATGGTGACTACCTACCCTCGTTCCTCTTGCTCCCTCAAATTTCCCATTTTTGGGTAATCCCAAATTTACCCTATAATCTATAGCCGTGCTTGAATCTACCACAAACATGTGCTAGATCGAGAAAGTACTACCAGGGTCATAACAGTGAGTTGGCCCAACGTAGACGTAGACACACACGAGCCAGCCCGACGGATGAGTGGTTCTGCCAGCAATGAGCATGGCTGGCAGCAGCGTGACCTCGTTGAGGAGCTCCGCGACAACATCCATGTTGGATAAGAAGAGAATACCTAGCTAGGGACTAGGGAATGAAAAGGGAGCCATTTAGGAGGGAGGGCGTTCTATAAAAAATACCAACCAGTTGAAGGAGGAAACCTTCCATGCGTCCTTGTCAACATGACGGTGGTCAACGTGAACTAGTCGGAGGGTGTTTGAGGAGAAAATGACTATGTAGATTTGGTGCCTAAACGTGCATTTTCAATGAATTATGACAAAATATACTTTCTGCAAAGGTTTAGCATCTCCAACGCATTTCTCAGTATTAACTTGATAGGGTATGGTGTGAATCAATTAATCACGTACATTATACACATATGCCCGAAGACCACAAGGAAATTGTCAACTCGCATGCATGGCTAAATGCAAAAATAGACACAAGCTTAACATGGATCGATCATCCAACTAACACGAATAACTCATTTTTTAAAAGATGGATGCGCGACGAAATGCATGAAGAAATTAATCAACACAAAATAACACATAGGTAGGTCATCCAGTTTCCATGATAATTAGGGATCGATCATAATGATGGTATTTTGACCCATCGAAGCTGGAGGTGGATGATGCCAGTGGCGACGTTCCTGAGCTTGAGCAGCACATCCTGCACCACCTGTCCTTCCTCCCACACGATGTTGCTCTCGTCCGCTAGGCAACAGCTCCCTCCGGCGCCGCCACGGTGAGGCCGCACAGTGCGCACAACGGTGCCGCTCTTGATGTCCTCCAGGTCCATCCTGGCCATCTGCAGAAGCGGCTCCAGGTCAACCTCCGCGTCCCCCATCTTGTCATCTTTGCTGAACCTGTCCTTGTCAAACACCTCCTGCATATATAAGCATGCATAAGTATGTTTGGATTCATATAACCAAGTTTTATGCATGCGACGGAAACATTTACATGATCATTCGACTACTTCAACTTACTATCTTGATCGGTGTCGTTGGATTCGTGATGGCGAGGGTGAGATCCTCATTCCAGACCGGGTTTACCGTCTTCTTGATGATGCTCGTCTTCACCTTCTGGTTGTCCAGGAGAAGCACGACGTAGGGGTCGCTGCCATCGGCATCACGGTTCACGAGGTTTACCCCGCGCATCACCCGGACGCTCAACATGCCCGGCGGCACAGGCTCCGACGTCATTCCGATTGCTCTGTTGCTAATTGTTGTTGTTGATATGATCTTCGAACGTGTGCACAATAATTTTAGTTTGTTCTTGTTGGAGGCATGAAATGATCAGGGGAATGGTGGTAGTGAATGTAGACATGCATCGCATACCAGCCTCATGTGTGATGGTTCGTTGTCCGTGTCTTGTGGAACCCTATGTTATTTGTACTCTGCTATTTTGGGACATTGTCATGCATCCACAAAAATCTAGCACTTTGGGGTCCTCACATCACATTGTTTGTGCTGAAAATGCCGCATCAATATTCTGGTGCACCGTGGTTGTGGTTATGACCTAGGGTACTACATTGCGTCTACTGAAAAACCCTCCTACCAAAGTTGTCAAGTTATAAGAGCATCTCCGGCATGTCCTCTACCCTTTAATCCTTTAGAACCTCTTTGATTATAGGAAATTGTAAACGTAGGAATAAAGAAGACGTATGAATAGATAAAACATAGGAAATGCCATGCACTAAGAATTTCTATAAGATTGTTTGGTGGATAGGAGCGAACATGCAAATTTTGAAGGATTGATGAGGGATGAGAGAGGCAGAGTGCAAGTGATTAGAGTTCTCAAAGGTCATGCCCTTTAATCCGCTAAAATTTGAGAGATTAAACATTTTTTCACACCTATCCCTTTCCCCGAAACTTATCTTCTCAAAATTCGAAATTAAATCCATGGCATATCATCATCGTCTTTGGCTTCAAGGTCTGCGAACAATTTAGTGCACGCCAAATCACGGATGAGCAGCTCCCGGTTGTTGCACTCCAACTCGCTAGCGTCTTTGATAATCTTAGTGATGGCATAGTTCACAAACAAGATCCAGATTTGCAAGGATTTTGACCACAACTACGGCTTGCTCCTCCTCCTCCGACGTGCGGTGCTCAGTCTCCTCGTCGGGCTTTGCGTGCTATTACGCCTCCGTCTCCTCCCACGAGAAAATATAGATGGTGTCATTATCCTCCTCTCTCGCACCGTCCTGTCCCCAGCCAACAATGGCAACCTCGAACTCAGCGATGACGACCCATTTCTTCACCTTCATGCAATCGTCGCCTTCCTCCTTATCCTCCAAGCAAGAGTCTTCACTAACAGCCGCTCTCCTAGGTGGTGGGTTGTGTGTGCTCCTCGGTCGAGAGCACATTGTACTAGGTTGGGCGGTGGCGTGACATCTCGAGGAGAATGGTGAGTGCTAGTGGCAGTGACCTCTGGTGGCAGCGGCGGTGAGAAAAAATGGGTGACGGTACGAATGGGCTAGAATTTTGGGTTGCCCACCAACTTTCATAGTCGGGAGGAGTTGAATGGGCGGCATATCGACCGCTGTTCCTTGAATGCGTCGGGAGAAGGTTGGATCTATTTTTACTGAAAGTTGTTTTTCTCGGAGAAAAATGTGTTGAAGGGGTATGTTTTGAGTAATGAAAAACTATATTTGTGGGGCACTAAAGGTGCATGGGAAGGGTTAGGTGGGTGCTAATTCTCTAAAGGGTTTCTTTAGGGGATTACACGGTTATGGAAGAAGGACTATAGGCCTAAGAAATAAATGTGCACTTTTTTGATATATGTCCCCGATAATATATCCTATACACGAGATGCACCAGCCACTTCTGGGTTGGACGATAGAGCAGGAACGGACAATATCTAGCTATAGGTTGGGCTACCAGTGCATTTGCAAATCAACCCTTACACTATTGTTGAACTAAGCGACCTAGTATCATCTAACCTTATATTTGGCGTCTCTCCATCAACAAACATCATTCATGTTATTTTTGTTGGACCATCCAACTACAATATTGCATGATATGCATTTAAGCAGTCAATTTGTGATGAAAAATATAAAATGTCATTATTTTGTGTGTGTTAAAAATGCAGACTTTCGACTGCGACAATAGTTCCATGCCAATGCCGAAAAAATCACATCATGAACTATCATGACCTTGTGAACTGTATTATTAAGGCATCATTGAACGATTGGAACTATGTTGCTCATTCATTTGATTAAAGTTTCATGTTTCTGGTTGTGTGTGGATGTTGTTATGACATCTCTTTGAGAGAAAAAAAGTAGTAGCACATGTACATGAAAAATGGGCATGAGTCGAAGCTATGTGAAATGAACTCTTATTTTTGGTAGCACGTCATGGAGGCCGTTAAAGCAAAATGCAAGTTTCAAGGAAGATGAGTTATTCGGGGGTTAGCTAGCTAGTATTTTCTAACATGAAGATTATTACGCAAAGAGTCAATTGCACCTTGGTGTTTGAACTTGACACAAACAGTTACTTTAGTACTAGAACTTGTGGTATACATTGAAGCGGCATAAAAACTTGGCTTTGGTGTCCGTACGCGTTAGCTGTGCTGACGTGACATATTTCCACTTAATCAACGTACATCATATGGGTCTCACTGGTCGGTGGAACAACACAAACAAGATTTAATAAAAAATTGTGTTCGCGTTGTAGCTGAAACAAAAGACCTGTAACAAACAAGCACGGGAGGCTAAATAACCAACTGACTGATTCTAATGCACTATATTGGTACACAATATTAATGTCTTATAATCCACTATATACATTAATAATTTAATCGGTAGAAAACAGAAGTAATAGTGGTCGCTACCATTTTTTAGGGGTCGAACTAGCATAAGGTAATTAGTCTAGCATAAGGTAATTAGTCGGCCTTACTGATACATTCATTTTGTATCATGATTTTATATTAATATTTATTGCATTATGAGTTATTATTACACATTTTGATATAATACTTATGCCTTTTGTCTCTTATTTTACAAGGTCTATATGAAGAGGGAGAATGTCGACAGCTGGAATTCTGAACTAGAAAATGAGCAAATCTGAGATACCTATTCTGCGCAATTCCAAAAGTCCTGAAAATCTACGGAGAATTATTTTGGAATATAAAAAAATACTGGGCGAAAAAAATACATCAGGAGGCCCACCAGGGAGCCACAAGCCTGCTGGCCGCAGCTAGCGAGCTTGTGGCCCACCTGGCAGCCCTTCGGTGCCCATCTTCTGTTATATGGAGGGTCTCGTCGAGAAAAAAAAATCATAAGAGCCCTTTCAGGATGAAGCGCCGCCGTCTCGAGGCGGAACTTGGGCAGAACCAATCTAGAGCTCTGGCAAGGCGATCCTTTCGGTGAAACTTCCCTCCCGGAGGGGGAAATCGAAGCCCTCGTCATCACCAACGATCCTCTCATCAAGAGGGGGTCAATCTCCATCAACATCTTCATCATCACCATCTCCTCTCCAAACCCTAGTTCATCTCTTGTATCCGATTTTTGTCTCAAAACCTCATATTGGTACCCGTGGGTTGCTAGTAGTGTTGATTACTCCTTGTAGTTGATGCTAGTTGGTTTACTTGGTGGAAGATTATATGTTCAGATCCTTAATCATCACTTATACTCCTCTGATTATGAACATGAATATGTTTTATGAGTAGTTACGTTTGTTTCTGAGGACATGGGATAAGTCTTGTTATAAGTAATCATGTAAATTTGGTATTTGTTCGATATTTTGATGAGATGTATGTTGTCTCTCCTCTAGTGGTGTTATGTGAACGTCGACTACATAACACTTCACCATTGTTTGGGCCTAGAGGAAGGCATTGGGAAGTAATAAGTAGATGATGGGTTGCTAGAGTGACAGAAGCTTAAACCCTAGTTTATGCGTTGCTTCGTAAGGGGCTGATTTGGATCCACATGTTTCATGCTATGGTTAGATTTATCTTAATTCTTCTTTCGTAGTTGCGGATGCTTGCGGGAGGGGTTAATCATAAGTGGGAGGCTTTTCCAAGTAATGACAGCACCCAAGCACCGGTCCACTCACATATCAAATTATAAAAGTAGCGAACGCGATTCAAGTGAGCACGATGAAAACTAACTTGACATAAATTCCCATGTGTCCTCGGGAGCGCTTTGCTTTATATAAGAGTTTTCCCAGGCTTGTCCTTTGCTATAAAAAGGATTGGGCCACCTTGCTGCACCTTTGTTATAATTATTACTTGCTACCCGCTACGAATTATCTTGTCACAAAACTATTTGTTACCGATAATTTTAGTCCTTGCAGAGAATACTTTACTGAGAACCGCTTGTCATTTCCTTCTGCTCCTCGTTGGGTTCGACACTCTTACTTATCGAAAGGACTACGATAGATCCCCTATACTTGTGGGTCATCAAGACTCTTTTCTGGCGCCGTTGCTGGGGAGTGAAGCACCTTTGGTGATTGGAACTTGGTAAGGAAAAAATTTATATAGTGTGCTGAAATTTACTGTCATTTGTTACTATGAAAAGTAATACTTTGAGGGGCTTGTTCGGGGTATCTTCACCTCGTACGGAATCACAAAGAGTTGTCCCTCAACCTATTGAACCTACTGAAAATATTTATTATGAAATTCCTTCGGGTATGATAGAGAAACTGCTAGCTAATCCTTATGCAGGAGATGGAACTCTACATCCTAATTTGCATCTAATCTGTGTGAATGAAGTTTGTGGATTATTTAAGCTTGCAAGTCTGCCCAAGGATCATGTCAAGAAGAAGGTCTTTACTTTATCTTTGAAGGAGAAGGCATTGACATGGTATATGCTATGTGATGATATTGGATCATGGAGCTACAACCGGTTGAAAATGGAATTTCATCAGAAGTTCTATCCTATGCATCTAGTTCATCGTGATCGGAATTATATTTATAATTTTTGGCCTCGTGAAGGAGAAAGAATCGCTCAATCTTGGGGGAGGCTTAAGTCAATGTTATATTCATGCCCCAATCATGAGCTCTCGAGAGAAATTATTATTCAGAATTTTTATGCTCGGCTTTCTCATAATGATCAATCCATGCTCGATACTTCTTGTGCTGGTTATTTTATGAAGAAAGATATTGAATTCAAATGGAATTTATTGGAAAGAATTAAACACAACTCTAAAGATTGGGAACTCAACTAAGGTAAGGTGTCAGGTATAAATCTTAAGTTTGATTGTGTTAAATCCTTCGTGGACACCGATGCTTTTCGTGAACTTAGCACTAAATATGGACTTGACTCTGAGATAGTAGCTTCTTTCTGTGAATCTTTTGTTGGGGAACGTCGCATGGGAAACAAAAAATTTCCTACGCACACGCAAGATCTATCCATGGTGATGAGCATTTATGAGAGGGAGAGTGGATCTACATACCCTTGTAGATCGCTAAGCGGGAAGCGTTAAGAAACGCGGTTGGTGTAGTCGAACGTCTTCGCGATCCAAATCGCCGAGCGTCCCGCGATCTCATCAAGATCCGTCCCGCGATCCAATCACGATCCGTCCCACGAACTCATCACGATCCGTCCCGCGATCTCATCATGATCCGTCTCGCGATCTGGATCACGGTCCTTCCGATCTAGTGCCAAACGGATGGCACCTTCGCGTTCAGCACACATACAACTTGATGACGATCTCCGCCTTCTTGATCCAGCAAGATGGAGCGGAGAGGTAGAAGAGTTCTCTGGCAGCGTGACGGCGCTCCGGCGATGGTGGTGGAGCAATTCCGGCAGGGCTTCGCCTAAGCACAGCAGAAAACCGATCTAGAGGAGAAACTTGCACTGGAGGAACGGGCAACACGTGGCTCAAAATTCTATGCCAAAACCCTAAAACCTCTAGTATATATAAGAGGAAGAGAGGAGGCTTGGCGCAAGGGAAAATCCTACTAGGAGGTTTCGGCCGAAGCTAGGGAGGAGAGTCCTCCTCCTCCTCCAATCCTAGTAGGATTAGGACTCTTCCTTTTTTGCCTTTTGCCTTTTTTCCACCTTTTATCTTTGGGCTTTTCTTCCCTAACCGCATGGGACTTGTGTGGGACTTCCACCATCCCACAAAAAGCTGGTATTTATTCTCCCACATCCCATGAAGCCTCTTGGGTCGAAATACCCCGCCCGATGGTCTCCTGGTACCCTACCGGCACTCCCGGTACATTACCGATGAGCCCGAAACTTTTCCGGTGACCAAAATAGGACTTCCTATATACCGATCTTTACCTCTAGACCATTTCGGAGCTCCTTGTGACATCCGTGATCTCATCCAGGACTCCGAACAACCTTCTTTCACCACCATACATAACTCTATACTACCCAAACGTTACCAAACCTTAAGTGTGTAGACCCAGCGGGTTCGAGAACTGTAGACATGACCGAGACACCTCTATGTTCAATAACCAATAGCGGGACCTGGATGCCCATATTGGTTCCTACATATTCTATGAAGATCTTTATCGGTCAAACCTCTATGTCAAGGATTCAGTTAATCCCGTAAGATGTTCCCTTTGTTCTTCGGTATGTCACTTGCCCGAGATTCGATCGTCAGTATCTCCATACCTAGTTCAACCTCGTTACCGGCAAGTCTCTCTACTCGTTCCGTAATACAAGATCCCGTGAATAACACTTAGTCACATTGCTTGCAAGGCTTGTTGTGATGTTGTATTACCGAGTGGGAGCTGAGATACCTCTCCGTCACACGGAGTAACAAATCGCAGTCTTGATCCATGCCAACTCAACAGACACCCTCGGAGATACCCGTAGAGTACCTTTATTGTCACCCAGTTACATTGTGATGTTTGATACACACAAGGCACTCCTCCGGTGTTAGTGAGTTGCATGATCTCATGGTCATAGGAACATATACTTGACATGTAGAAAACAGTAGCAATAAACTGACACGATCATATGCTACGTTTGTAGTTTGGGTCTTGTCCATCACACCATTCTCCTAATGATGTGATACCGTTATCAAATGACATCTCATGTCCATGGCTAGGAAACCTTAACCATCTTTGATCAACGAGCTAGTCTATTAGAGGCATACTAGGGACATGGTTTTGTCTATGTATCCACACATGCATATAAGTCTCCGATCAATACAATTATAGCATGGATAATAAATGATTATCATGAACAAGGAAATATGATAATAACTAATTTATTATTGCCTCTAGGGCATATTTCCAACAGTCTCCCACTTGCACTAGAGTCAATAATCTAGTTCACGTCACCATGTGATACGCATTGTTCTGAATCTAACACCCAATGAGTTCTTGGGCTCGATCATGCTTTGCATGTGAGAGAGGTCTTATAGTCAATGGGTCTGCGACATTCAAATCCGAGTGTACTTTGCAAATCTCTATGTCAAACCGTAAACACTGCTACCACACTCCACTTGGTACTATTCCAAATGCCTGCTCCACTATACGTATCTAGATTGCTACTACGAGTCATCTGGATTAGTGTTATAGCTTGCATCGACGTAACTCTTTACGACGAACTCTTTATCACCTCCATAATTGAGAAACATCTCCTTAGTCTTTTAGTCACTAAGGATAATCTTGACCGCTGTCCAGTGATCCACTCCTGGATCACTTTTGTACCCCTTGACTGACTCATGGCAAGGCACACACCAGGTGCGATACACAGCATGGCATAATATAGAGCCTACGGCTAAGGCATAGGGGACGACGTTTGTCCTTTCTCTTTCTTCTGCCATTGTCGAGCTTTGAGGCTCACTCAACTTCACACCTTACAAATGAGGCGAGAACTCTTTCTCTGACTGGTCCATTTTGAACTCTTCCAAAATCTTGTCAAGGTATGTACTCATTAAAAGTCTCATCTGGCATCTTGATCTATCTCTATAGATCTTGATGTTCAACAATTAGGTAGCTTTATCTAGGTCTTCCTTTGAAAAACTCTTTTCAAATAACCATTTATGCTTTCCAGAAATTCTACATCATTTCCGAATAGCAATATGTCATCCACATATACTTATCAGAAACTCTATAGTGCTCCCACTCACTTTATTGCAAATACAAGTTTCTCATAAACTTTGTATAGATTTAAAAACTTTGATCACCTTATCAAAGTGTATATTCCAACTCCGAGATGCTTGCTTCAGTCCATAGAAGGATCACTAAAGCTTGCTCACCTTTTAGCATCCTTAGGACTGACAAAACCTTCTGGTTGTATCTCATACAACCTTTCCTTAAGGAAGGAAACGATGTTTTGGCATCCATCTGCCAGATTTCATAATTGAAAAATGCAGCAACTGCTAACATAATTCCAACAGACTTTAGCATCGCTACGAGTGAGAAAGTCTCATCGTAGTCAACTCCTTGAACTTGCCGGAAACTTATTTGCGAAGGGTCGAGCTTTATAAATGGTGACATTCACCATCAGCGCCTTTCTTCATTTTAAAGATCCATTTGTACTTAACGACCTACCGTCCAACGAGCAAGTCTACCAAAGTCTATACTTGGTTTTCATATATGGATACTTTCTCGGATTTCATGGCCTCTAACCATTTGTCGGAATCCGGGCCCATCCTCGCTTCTCCATAGCTCGTAGGTTCATCGTTGTCCAACAACATGACCTCCAAGACAGGGTTGTCGTACCGCTCAGGAGCAATACAAGTCCTTGTCGACCTACGAGGTTCGATAGTAACTTGATCCGAAGCTTCATGATCATCATCATTAACTTCCTTTTCACCTAACGTAGGCTTCATAGAAACATCTTCCTGCGTTGCGCTACTCTCTGGTTGAACAAAGGTTCAACAACCTCATCAAATTCTATCTTCCTCCCACTCAATTCTTTCGAGAGAAACTCTTTCTCGAGAAAGGACCCAGTTTTAGCAACAAACATTTTATGCTTGGATCTGAGATAGAAGGTTTACCCAACTGTCTTTAGGGTATTCTATGAAGATGCATTTGTCTGCTTTGGGTTCGAGCTCATTAGGTGAAAACCCTTTTTCACATAAGTGTTGCAGCCCCAAACATTAAGAAATGACAGCTTAGGTTTCTATCAAACCATAATTCACACGGGGTCATCTCAATGGATTTAGATGATGCCCTATCTAAAGTGAATGTAGTTGTCTCTAATGCATAACCCCAAAACGATAGTGGTAAAAGGATAAGAGACATCATAATTCGCACCATATCCAATAGAGCACGACTATGACGTTCGGACACACCATCACACTATGGTGTTCTAGGTGGCGTGAGTTGTGAAACAACTTTCACATTGTCTTAAGTTGTATACCAAACTCGTAACTCAGATATTCACCTCCGCGATCATATCGCGGACATTTTATCTTCTTGTCATGATGATTTTAAACTTCACTCTGAATTTGCTTGAACTTTTTCAAACGATTTAGACTTGCGTTTCATTAAGTAAATATACACTATTATCTACTCAAATCATCAGTGAAGGTAAGAAAATAACGATATCCACCGCATGCTACCAGACTCATTGGATTGCATACATCAACATGTACCATTTCCAATAAATCACTTGCCCGCTCCATCAAACCAGAAAACGGGGTCCTTAGTCATCTTGCCCAAGAGGCATGGTTCGCATGTCTCAACCGATTCGAAATCGAATGAGTCCAAAGATCCATCAGTATGGAGTTTCTTCATGCGCTTTATACCAATACGATATTTAGCGGCAGTGCCACAAGTATGCGGTACTATCATTATTAACTTTGTATCTTTTGGCATCAATGTTATGAACATGTGTATTACTACAATCAAGATTCAACAAACCATTCTTACTGGGTGCATGACCATTGAAGGTATTATTCATGTAAACAGAATAACCATTATTCTTTGACTTAAATGAATAACCCTGTTGCAATAAACACGATCTAATCACATTCATGCTCAACGCAAAACACCAAATAACATTTATTTAGGTTCGTCACTAATCCCGAAGGTAAAGAGAGCATGCGATGTTGCTCACATCAACCTTGGAAACATTTCCAACACACATCGTCACCTAACCCTTAGCTAGTTCTCCGTTTATTCTGTAGCTTTTATTTCGAGTTACTAACATTTAGCAACCAAACCGGTATCCAATACCCAGGTTCTACTAGGACTACTAAGAAGGTATACATAAATAACACGTATATCAAATATACTTCTGTCGACGTTGCCAACCTTCTTATCTACCAATTATCTAGGGTTGTTCTGCTTCAGCGACCGCTCTCCTCATAATCGAAGCACTTAGTCTAGGGTTTGGGTTCAACTTTGGGTTGCTTCACTGGAGCAGCAATTGACTTGCTAGCCATAAAGTTTTCCCTCCTTGCTCCTGCCCTTCTCGAAACTAGCGGTTTGACTAACCATCAACACTTGACGCTCCTTCTTGATTTCTACCTTCGTGGTGTCAAACATCGCGAACAGCTCAGGGATCATTATTTCTATCCTTGGCATTTTATAGTTCATCACCAAGTTCTAGTAGCTTAGTGACAATGACTTGGAGAACTATATCAATTACTATCTTATCTGGAAGATCAACTCCCACTCGATTCAAGCGATTGTAGCACCTAGACAATCTGAGCACATGCTCAACGATTGAGCTATTCTCTTTCATATTACAGGCAAAGAATCTTGTTGGAGATCTCATATCTCGCAACACGGGCATGAGCCTGAGATCCTAATTTCAGCTCTTAGAACATCTCCTATGTTCTGTGATGTTCAAAACGTTTCGGAGCCTCAATTCTAAGCCGTAATTCATGACGCACTAAACTATCAAGTAGTCATCAGAACGTGCCTGTCAGATGCTCACAACATCTACAGACGACGCTAGAGGGGTTGGCGCACCGAGCGGTGCATTAAGGACATAAGCCTTCTGTGGAGCAATGAGGAAAATCCTCAGATCACGGAGCCGTCCGCAATATTGCTACCATCATCTTTCAACTCTATTTATCTAGGAACATATATAAATTCAAGGGAGCTACAGCGTGAGCTAGTAATCTACAACACAGTTTGCAAAGAGACTACTGACTATGTTCATGATAATGAGTTCAGTTAATCATATTACTTGAGAACTCCCACTCAAATTGACATCCCTCCGGTCATTCGAGTGATACATGATCCAAATTCACCAACTCAAGTCCGATCATCACGTGAGTTGAGGTGGTTTCAATGGTGAACATCATCATGTTGATCATATCTACTATATGACTCATGTTCGATCTTTCGGTCTCTTGTGTTCCGAGGCCATGTCTATACATGCTAGTCTCGTCAAGTTTAACCCGAGTGTTCTGCATGTGCAACACTGACTTGCACCCGTTGTATGTAAACGTAGAGTCTATCACACCCGATCATCACGTGGTGTCTCAACACGGCAAACTTTCGCAACGGTGCACACTCGGGGAGAACACAATTCATCTTGAAATTTAAGTGAGGGATTACCTTATAATGCTACCGTCGTCCTAAGCAAAACAAGGTGCATAAAAGGATTAATATCACATGCAAATCATAAGTGACATGATATGGCCATGAACTTGTGCTTTTGATCTCCATCATGATATGGCCATGAACTAACACGACCATATGCTATGTTTGTAGTTTGGGTCTTGTCCATCACACCATTCTCCTAGTGATGTGATCCTGTTATCAAATGACATCTCATGTCCATGGCTAGGAAACCTTAACCATCTTTGATCAACGAGCTAGTCTATTAGAGGCATACTAGGGACATGGTTTTGTCTATGTATCCACACATGCATCTAAGTCTCCAATCAATACAATTATAGCACGGATAATAAACGATTATCATGAACAAGGAAATATGATAATAACTAATTTATTATTGCCTCTAGGGCATATTTCCAACATCTTTTGCTACTCATGTTGATCTCCCTAAGGAGAAGTGGTTTAAATATCATCCTCCCATTGAAGTGAAAGTAGTGGAACCTATTAAAGTTGAAGAAAAAATTATTACTTACAATGCTGATCATGTTATCCCTACTGCTTACATTGAGAAACCACCTTTCCATGTTAGGATAAAGCAACATGCTAAAGCTTAAACTGTGGTTCGTAAGAGTTGTATTAGAACATCTACACCCCGTGAACAAATTAAAGTTGAACCTAGTATTGCTATGGTTAAAGATCTCTTGCTTGATAATATTGATGGGCATGTTATTCATTTCTGTGATGAAGCTGCTAGAATTCTTATACCTGATACTAAGCATAAACATAGACCAGTTGTTGGCATGCCTATTGTTTCTGTTAAAATAGGAGATCATTGTTATCATGGATTATGTGATATGAGTGTTAGTGTAAGTGCAATTCCTCATTCCTTATACAAAGAAATCATGCATGATATTGCACCAGTTGAACTAGAGGATATTGATGTTACTATTAAGCTTGCTAATATAGACACTATTGCACCAATGGGGATTATTAGAGATGTTGAAGTCTTGTGTGGGAAAGTAAAGTATCCTACTGATTTTCTTGTTCTTGGTTCCCCACAAGATAATTTTTGTCCCATTATATTTGGTAGACCCTTCTTCAATACTGTTAATGCTAAGATTGATTGTGAGAAGGAAATAGTTACTGTGAGCTTTGGGGATGTGTCTCGTGAGTTTAATTTCTCTAAATTTCGTAGAGAACCTCATGACAAGGAATTTCCTAGTAAAGATGAAATTATTGGTCTCGCTTCTATTGTTGTGCCTCCTACTGATCCCTTAGAACAATATTTGCTAGACCATGAAGATGACACGCATATGAATGAGAGAATGAAATAGATGAATTTTCTTTGAGCACCAGCCTATTTTAAAACATAACTTACCTGTTGAAATACTTGGGGATCCTCCTCCACCCAAGGGTGATCCCGTGTTTGAGCTCAAGCAATTACCCGATACGTTGAAATATGCTTATCTTGATGAAAAGGAGATATATCCTACTATTATTAGAGCTAACCTTTCAGAGCATGAAGAAAAGAGATTATTGAAAACTCCGAGGAAGCACCATGCTGCTATTGGTTATACTCTTGATGATCTTAAGGGCATTAGTCCCACTCTATGCCAGCATAAAATATATATGGAGCCTGGTGCCAAACCAGTTATTGATCACCAACGACGATTGAACCCTAAGATGAAAGAAGTGGTAAGAAAAGAAGTACTAAAGCTTCTTGGGGAGGTATAATTTATCCTGTTGCTGATAGTAGATGTGTTAGTCCCGTCCATTGTGTCCCTAAGAAGGGAGGTATTACCGTTGTCCCAAATGATGAAAATGAATTGATCCCGCAAAGAATTGTTACAGGTTATAGAATGGTAATTGATTTTAGGAAATTAAATAAAGCTACTAAGAAAGATCATTACCCTTTACCTTTTATTGATAAAATGCTAGAAAGATTATCCAAACATACTCATTTTTGCTTTCTAGATGGTTACTCTGGTTTCTCTCAAATACCTGTATCAAGCCAGGATCAAGAAAAATCCACTTTTACTTTCCCTTGTTGGAAATATGCCCTAGAGGCAATAATAAATTAGTTATTATCATATTTCCTTGTTCATGATAATCGTTTATTATCCATGCTATAATTGTATTGATCGGAAACTCAAATACATGTGTGGATACATCGACAACAACATGTCCCTAGTATGCCTCTAATAGACTAGCTCGTTGATCAAAGATGGCTATGGTTTCCTAGTCATGGACATGAGATGTCATTTGATAACGGGATCACGTCATTAGGAGAATGATGTGATGGACAAGACCCAAACTACAAACGTAGCATATGATCATGTCAGTTTATTGCTACTGTTTTCTGCATGTCAAGTATCTGTTCCTATGACCATGAGATCATGCAACTCACTGACACCGGAGGAGTGTCTTGTGTGTATTAAATGTCACAACGTAAATGGGTGACTATAAAGGTACTCTACAGGTATCTCCGAGGGTGTTTGTTGGGTTGGCATGGATCAAGACTGGGATTTGTTTCTCCGTGTGACGGAGAGGTATCTCAGGGCCCACTCGGTAATACAACATCACAACAAGCCTTGCAACAATATGACTAAGTGTTAGTCATGGGATCTTGTGTTACGGAACGAGTAAAGAGACTTGACGGTAATGAGGTTGAACTAGGTATGGAGATACCGACGATCGAATCTCGGGCAAGTAACATACCGAAGAACAAAGGGAACATCATACGGGATTAACTGAATCCTTGACATAGAGGTTCGGCCGATAAAGATATTCGTAGAATATGTAGGAGACAATATGGGCATCTAGGTCCTGCTATTGGTTATTGACCGTAGAGGTGTCTCGGTCATGTCTACATAGTTCTCGAACCTGCTGGGTCTGTACACTTAAGGTTTGGTGACGTTTCAGTAGTATAGAGTTATGCATGGTGGTGACCGAAGGTTGTTCAGAGTCCCGGATGAGATCTCGAATGTCACGAGGAGCTCCGGAATGGTCCGGAGGTAAAGATTGATATGTAGGAAGTCCTGTTTTGGTCGCCGGAAAAGTTTCGGGCTCATCGGTACTGTACCGGGAGTGTCGGTAGTGTACCGGGGGACCATCGGGAGAGGTATTTCGACCCAAGAGACTACATGGGCTGTGGGAGGAGGTAAACCAGCCCCTGGTGGGCTGTCCGAAGCCTCCTCTAAGGGCCCATGTGGCTGGAGTGGTTTGAGAAGGAAAAATTCAAAGGTGGAGAGGTGGAAAGAGTTTCCAAGTGGAAAGGAGGAATCCTACTCCTAATAGGATTGGAGTAGGACTCCTCCACCTCCAATTTCGACCAAACCTTGAGGGTTTGAGGCTGCCTCCTCCCCTCCCTCCGTCCTATATATACTAGAGGATTTAGAGGAAAAAGCTAACCCTAATAGCCACGTGCTACCTCTCCTCTAGTGCATAGTTTCTCCTCTAGATCGGTTTTATGTAGTGCTTAGGCGAAGCCCTGCCGGAATAGCTCCACCACCATCGCCACAACGCCGTCGCGCTGCCGGAGAACTCTTCTACCTCTCCGCTCTCTCTTGCTGGATCAAGAAGGCGGAGATCGTCATTGAGCCGTACGTGTGCTGAACACGGAGGTGCCGTCTTTTCGGCGCTAGATCGGAAGGACCGTGATCAAGATTGCGAGACGGATCATGATGAGATCGCGGGACGGATCGTGATGAGTTCACGGGACAGATCGTGATTGGATCGCGGGACAGATCGTGATGAGATCGCGGGATGCTCGGCGATTTGGATCGCGATGACGTTCGACTACACCAACCGCGTTTCTTAACGCTTCCTGCTTAGCGATCTACAAGGGTATGTAGATCCACTCTCCCTCTCGTAGATGCTCATCACCATGGATAGATCTTGCGTGTGCGTAGGAAATTTTTTGTTTCCCATGCAACGTTCCCCAACAGTGGCATCATGAGGTAGGTCTATGTGTAGATGAGATCTTGGGTAGAACACAAAGAGTTTGTGGGCGTTGATGCTTAGATTGCTTCCTCTCTTGGTCGTGTTTTGGTTCAGCGGTATTGTGGGATGAAGCGGCCCAGACCAACCTTACTCGTACACTTACGAGAGACCGGTTCCATTGACTAACGTGTAACCTCGTTGCACAAAGATGGCTGGTGGGTGTCTGTTTCTCCTACTTTAGTTGGGTTGGATTCGACAAAGGCGGTCCTTGAGAAGGTTGAAAAGCAACTTATGTATCACCGTTGTGGGTTTTGCATAGGTGAGAATTGTTCTTGCTAGATACCCGTAGCAGCCACGTAAAACATGCAACAACAATCAGAGGACGTCTGACTTGTTTTTTCAGGGTATGTTGTGATGTGATTGTTGGAAATATGCCCTAGAGGCAATAAATAAAGTGTTTATTATTATATTTCCTTGTTCATGATAATCATTTATTATCCATGCTATAATTGTATTAATTGGAAACACATTACATGTGTGGGTAAATAGACAACACTTTTTCCCTAGTATGCCTCTAGTGAACTAGCTCGTTGATCAAACATGGTCATGGTTTCCTAGCCATTGACATGTGATGTCATTTGATAACGGGATCACATCATTAGGAAAATGATGTGATGGACAAGACCCAAACTACAAATGTAGCATATGATCGTGTTAATTTATTGCTACTGTTTTCAGCATGTCAAGTATATGTTCCTATGACCATGAGATCATGCAACTCACGGACATCGGAGGAGTGCCTTGTGTGTATCAAACGTTGCAACGTAACTGGGTGACTATAAAGGTGCTCTACAGGTATCTCCGAAGGTGTCTGTTGAGTTGACATGGATCAAGACTGGGATTTGTTACTCCGTGTGAGGGAGAGGTATCTCAGGGCCCACTCGGTAATACAACATCACAATAAGCCTTGCAAGCAATGTGACTAAGTGTTAGTCGCGGGATCTTATATTACGGAACGAGTAAAGAGACTTTCTGGTAACGAGGTTGAACTAGGTATGGAGATACCGACGATCGAATCTCGGGCGAGTAACATACCGAAGAACAAAGGGAACATCATACGGGATTAACTAAATCCTTGACATAGAGGTTCGACCGATGAAGATCTTCGTAGAATATGTAGGAACCAATATGGGCATCTAGGTCCCGCTATTGGTTATTGACCGTAGAGGTGTCTCGGTCATGTCTACATAGTTCTCGAACCCGCAGGGTCTACACACTTAAGGTTTGGTGACGTTTCGGTAGTATAGAGTTATGTATGCTGGTGACCGAAGGTTGTTCGGAGTCCCGGATGAGATCCCGGATGTCACTAGGAGCTCCGGAATGGTCCGGAGGTGAAGATTCATATATAGGAAGTCCTGTTTTGGTCGCCGGAAAAGTTTCGGGCTCATCGGTAGTGTACCGGGAGTGGCGGTGGTGTACCGGGAGGCCTCCGGGAGGGGTATTTCGACCCAAGAGGCTTCATGACCTGTGGCATGGTGAATATCAGCCCTTAGTGGGCTGGTGGAAACTCCCACAAAAGGCCCATGTTGCTGGAGAAGAAAACCCAATAGGAAAAGGTGGAAAAAATGCAAAAAAGGAGCAATCCTAGTCCTACTAGGATTGGAGGAGGAGTCCTCCTCTCCTAGTAGGTTCGGCCGAACCATAGGAGCCTTGGACCTTGCGCCAAGGCTCTCCTCCTCTCCTCCTATATATACTGGTGGGTTTTAGGGTTTTGCACTAGTTTTTCCAGCCACGTGCTACCCGTTCCTCCAGTGCATAGTTTCTCCTCTAGATCGGATTTCTGTAGTGCTTAGGCGAAGCCCTGCCGGAATTGCTCCACCACCGTCGCTGGAGCGCCATCACGCTGCCAGAGAACTCTTCTACCTCACCGCTCTCTCTTGCTGGATCAAGACGGCGGAGATCGTCATCAAGCTGTACGTGTGCTAAACCCGGAGGTGCCGTCCGTTCGGCGCTAGATCGGAAGGATCGTGATCAAGCTCGTGGGACGGATCGTGATCAAGTTCGTGGGATGGATTGTGATCAAGTTCATGGGATGGATCATGATCATGTTCGTGGGACGGATCCTGATTAGATCGCGGGACGGATCGTGATTGGATCGCGAGACGCTCGGCGATTTGGATCGCGAAGACGTTCGACTACACCAACCGCGTTTCTTAACGCTTCCCGTTTAGCGATCTACAAGGGTACGTAGATCCACTCTCTCTCTCGTAGATGCTCATCACCATGGATAGATCTGCGTGTGCGTAGGAAATTTTTTGTTTCCCATGCAACGTTCCCCAGCAGTGGCATCATGAGCTAGGTCTATGTGTAGATGAGATCTCGAGTAGAACACAAAAGGTTTGTGGGTGTTGATGCTTAGATTGCTTCCTCCCTTGGTCGGATTTTGGTTCAGCAGTATAGTGAGATGAAGCGGCCCGGACCAACATTACTCATACGCTTACGAGAGACCGGTTCCCTCGACCGCAACTTGTTGCATAGATGGCTTGCGGGTGCCAGTTTCTCTCACTTTAGTTGGATCAGATTCGACAAAGGCGGTCCTTGAGTAGGTTGAAAAGCAACTAGTGTATCACCGTTGTGGTTTTTGCATAGATGAGAATTGTTCTTGCTAGATACCCGTAGCAGCCATGTAAAACATGCAACAACAATTAGAGGACGTCTAACTTGTTTTTGCAGGGTATGTTGTGATGTGACATGGCCAATTACATGATGTGATATATGTGATGTATGAGATGATCATGTGATGTATAGATTATCACGACTTGCATGTTGATGAGTACGGCAACCGGCAGGAGCCATAGGGTTGTCTTTAATTATTGTATGACTTGCGTGTAAATCATTAAGTGCTATGTAATGCTTTACTTTATCGCTAAATGGTAGCAATAGTAGTAGAAGCATGTTGGGCGCGACGACCCCGATGGCGACACGTTGATGGACATCAAGATGATGAAGATCATGGTGTCATGCCGGTGACGATGGAGATCATGCCGGTGCTTTCTAGATGGAGATCACAAGCACAAGTTCATGGCCATATCATGTCACTTATGAATTGCATGTGATGTTAATCCTTTTATGCACCTTGTTTTGCTTAGGACGATGGTAGCATTATAAGGTGATCCCTCACTTAAATTTCAAGATGAATTGTGTTCTCCCCGAGTGTGCGCCGTTGCGAAAGTTCATCGTGTCGAGACACCATGTGATGATCGGGTGTGATAGACTCTACGTTCACATACAACGGGTGCAAGCCAGTGTTGCACACGCAGAACACCCGGGTTAAACATGACGAGCCTAACATATACAGACATGGCCTCGGAACACAAGAGACCGAAAGGTCGAACATGAGTCATATAGTAGATATGATCAACATTATGATGTTCACCATTGAAGCCACCTTACCTCACGTGATGATCGGACTTGAGTTGGTGGATTTGGGTCATGTGACACTCAGATGACCTGAGGGATGTTGATTTGAGTGGGAGATTTAGTAATTTGATTAACTCAACTCATTATCTTGAACAATAGTCTAAGTAAACTTTGCATATTTATGTTGTAGATCAATGGCTCGCGCAGTAGCACCCCTGAATTTTAATGCGTTCCTAGAGAAAGCTAAGTTGAAAGATGATGGAAGTAACTTTGTTGACTGGGCCCGTAATCTGAGGATTATCCTCATGGCTTGCCAGAAATCATATGTCCTTGATGCACCGCTTGGTGACCAACCAGAAGACATGACCTCTGAAGACGTTAAGAACGCTTGGGAGGCACGTACTGGAGATTACTCAATAGTTCAGTGTGCAATATTGTATGGCTTAGAACAGGGACTTCAAAGACATTTTGAACGTCATGGAGCATATGAGATGTTCCAGGAGTTGAAGTTTATCTTTCAGAAGAATGCCCGGATCGAGGGGTATGAAACCTCTGATAAGTTCTATGCTTGCAAGATGGAGGAGAACGGGTCTATCAGTGAACATATACTCAGAGTGTCTGGGTATTCAACTCATTTAGCGGAGTTGGGAATTGCCCTTCTGCCAGAGGCAATCACTGACAGAGTTCTTCAATCACTGCCACCTAGTTACAAGAGCTTTGTGATGAACTATAACATGCACGGGATGAACAAGTCAGTCGCCGAGCTGTTTGCGATGCTAAAAGTCGCTGAGTCTGAAATCCAGAAAGAACATCAAGTGTTGATGGTCAATAAAACCACTAGTTTCAAGAAAAATGGCAAGGGCAAGGGCAAGGGAAAGAAGGGTAAAACCAAGAAGGATGGCAAAGCAGTTGCTACTCCTGTAAAGAAGCCCAAGCATGGACCCAAGCCAGAAACTGAGTGCTTTCATTGCAAGGGAACTGGTCACTAGAAGCGGAACTGCCCCAAGTACCTGGCTGACAAGAAGGCGGCCAACAACAAACAAGGTATATATGATATACATGTTATTGATGTGTACCTTACTAGCTCTCGTAGTAGTGCCTGGGTATTTGATATTGGTTCGGTTGCTCACATTTGCAACTCAAAGCAGGAACTACTGAATGAACGAAGGATGGCAAAGGATGAAGTGACGATGCGCGTGGGAAATGGTTCCAAGGTTGATGTGATCACCGTCGGCACGCTTTCTCTTCGATTACCATCGGGATTAGTGATGAACCTGAATAATTGTTATTTAGTGCCTGCGTTAAGCATGAACATTATATCCGGATCTTGTTTATTGCGAGGTGGTTACTCATTTAAATCAGAGAATAAAGGTTGTTCCATTTATATGAGTAATATCTTTTATGGTCATGCACCCAATGTTAGGGGTTTATTCATATTGAATCTTGATAGTGATGACACACATGTTCATAACATTAATGCCAAAAGATGTAGAGTTGATAATGAAAGTACCACTTTCTTGTGGCACTACCATTTAGGTCATATTGGTGTAAAACGCATGAGGAAGCTCCATGCTGATGGACTTTTGGAGTCACTTGATTTTGAATCACTTGACACATGTGAACCACGACTCATGGGCAAGATGACTAAAATGCCGTTCTCTGGAACAATGGAACGGGCGAGTGACTTATTGGAAATCATACATACTGATGTGTGCGGTCCAATGAATGTTACAGCACGTGGTGGATATCATTATTTTCTCACCTTCACTGATGACTTAAGTAGATATGGATATATTTACTTGATGAAACACAAGTCTGAAACGTTTGAAAAGTTCAAGCAATTTCAGAGTGAAGTTGAGAATCATCGTAACAAGAAGATTAAATTCTTGTGATCTGATCGAGGAGGTGAATATCTAAGTTATGAGTTTGGCAGTCACTTAAGACAGTGTGGAATTGTTTCACAGTTGACACCGCCCGGAACACCAATGCGTAATGGTGTGTCCAGACGTCGTAATCGAACCTTATTAGATATGGTGCGTTCTATGATGTCTCTTGCTGATTTGCCACTAGGGGTTATGCATTAGAGACAACTGCATTCACTTTAAATAGGGCACCATCGAAATCCGTTGAGACGATGCCATATGAACTATGGTTTGGAAAGAGGCCAAAGTTGTCGTTTCTTAAAGTTTGGGGATGTGATGCTTATGTCAAAAAGCTTCAGCCTGAAAAGCTGGAACCCAAAGCGGAAAAATGCGTCTTCATAGGATACCCGAAAGAGACAGTCGGGTATACCTTCTATCTCAGATCCGAAGGCAAAGTGTTTGTCGCTAAGAACAGAACATTTCTTGAGAAAGAGTTTCTCTCGAAAGAATTGAGTGGGAGGAAAATAGAGCTTGATGAGTGACGGGGATATACCCCATGGTATGACCCAGCCTGACGACTCACAGGAGACCCGGCCAAAGACATGACATCTTATTAATGACCCGGCCAGGCAACTCACAAGAGACCCGTTAAAGACATGACATCTTATTTATGACCCGGCAAGTGGTTCACAGGATGACCAAGCCCAAGACCCAGCGGGTGAGCCGGCGCCAGGCGGCTCACAAGAGAAGGCCCACAGGAGAAGGCCCACAAGAGAGAAGGATTCCCTTAAAGGAAATAAGACCCGGAGTAGGATTCGTGAGAGACTAGTCCTAATCCTACTCCTAGTAGGACTCTATTTGTAAACCTACCCTCTCCACTTATATAAGGAGGGGTAGAGCACCCCTAGAGGGACAAGTTCTGGAGAGACACAAGTCTACAAGTTTAGACAACACAAGAGATTAGAGGCACAAGAGATTAGAGGTAGCAATTTGCACCCTTGTAACCGAGAGATCTTCATCATCATCAATACTAGACAAGCAGGACGTAGGCTTTTACCTCCATCGGAGGGGCCGAACCTGGGTAAAACTCCGTGTCTTCTCGATTCTGATCAACCCCTTCAAGCCACCACGTAGTTGCGTCTCGCCCCGAACCTAAGTCCGTTCACCGGGACATCTGCCGTGACAAATCCATGACAATGAGGTTATTGAACCTTTACTTCAACCAGAAAGTAGCGCAGCACAGAAAGATGTTTCTGTGGAACCTATGATGGTAGAAGAGGAAGTTAATGATGATGATGATGAAGCTTCGGATCAAGCTACTATTGAACCTCGTAGGTCGACAAGGCCGCGTACTACTCCTGAGTGGTATGGCAACCCTGTCTTGGAGGTCATGTTGTTGGACAACAATGAACCTACGAGCTATGGAGGAGCAGTGATCGGCTTGGATTCTGAGAAATGGTTAGAGGCCATGAAATCCGAGATGGGATCCATGTATGAAAACAAAGTATGGACTTTGGAAGTATTACCTGAAGGGCGAAAGGCCATTCAGAACAAATGTATCTTTAAGAAGAAGATAGACGCAGACGGTAATGTCACCGTCTACAAAGCTCGACTTGTGGCAAAGGGTTTTTCACAAGTT
Source organism: Hordeum marinum (assembly GCA_022496015.1). NCBI lineage: Eukaryota > Viridiplantae > Streptophyta > Magnoliopsida > Poales > Poaceae > Hordeum > Hordeum marinum. The sequence continues at coordinate 290,538,512 of CM039673.1, forward strand.
CAAGGAGTTGACTACGATGAGACCTTCTCACCCGTAGCGATGCTTAAGTCTGACAGAATCATGTTGGCAATAGCTTCTTATTTCGACTATGAAATTTGGCAGATGGATGTCAAAACAGCATTCCTCAACGGTTTCCTTAAGGAAGAGTTGTATATGTTGCAACCAGAAGGTTTTGTCGATCCAGAGAATGCTGACAAAGTTTGCAAACTCCAGCGATCCATTTATGGGATGGTGCAAGCATCTAGGAGTTGGAATAAGCGTTTTGATGAGGTGATCAAAGCGTTTGAGTTTATACAAGTTTATGGAGAAGCTTGTATTTACAAGAAAGTGAGTAGGAGCTCTATAGCATTTCTAATATTATATGTGGATGACATATTGCTGATTGGAAACAATATAGAAATGCTGGAAAGCATGAAGGAATATTTGAACAAGAGTTTTTCAATGAAGGACCTAGGAGAAGTTGCTTTCATATTAGGCATTAAGATCTATAGAGATAGATCAATACGCTTAATATCACTTTCACAGAGCACATACCTTGATAAAGTTTTGAAGAAGTTCAAAATGGATCAGTCCAAGAAGGGGTTCTTGCCTGTGTTACAAGGTGTGAAGTTGAGTAAGACTCAATGCCCAGTGACTGCAGAAGATAGAGAAAAGATGAGTGTCATCCCCTATGCTTCAGCCATAGGCTCTATCATGTATGCAATGCTGTGCACAAGACCAGATGTCAGCCTTGCCATAAGTATGGCCGGAAGGTTTCAAAGTGATCCTGGAATGGAACACTGGGCAGCGGTCAAGAATATCCTTAAGTACTTGAAAAGGACTAAGGAAATGTTTCTCGTTTATGGAGGTGATGAAGAGCTCGTCGTAAAGGGTTACGTTGATGCAAGCTTTGACATTGATCCGGATGACTCTAAGTCACAAACCGGATACATATTTATTCTTAACGAGGGAGCGGTAAGCTGGTGCAGTTCCAAGCAAAGCGTGGTAGCCGATTCTACATGTGAAGCGGAGTACATCGCAGCCTCGGAGGCGACGAAGGAAGGTGTCTGGATGAAGCAGTTCATGATAGATCTTGGAGTAGTGCCCAGTGCACTGAATCCAATGAACCTGTTCTGTGACAACACTGGTGCCATTGCTCTGGACAAGGAACCAAGGTTTCACAAGAGGACCAGACATATAAAGCGACGCTTCAGCTCTATCCGCGATTACATCGAGGAGAAGGACATAAATATTTGCAAAGTGCACACGGATCTGAATGTTGCAGACCCGTTGACTAAACCTCTTCCAAGGGCTAAACATGATCAACACCAGAGCTGCATGGGTGTTCGATTCATTACAATGTAAATCACATAGTGATGTGAGCTGGATTATTGACTCTAGTGCAAGTGGGAGACTGTTGGAAATATGCCCTAGAGGCAATAAATAAAGTGTTTATTATTATATTTCCTTGTTCATGATAATCGTTTATTATCCATGCTATAATTGTATTAATTGGAAACACATTACATGTGTGGGTAAATAGACAACACTTTGTCCCTCGTATGCCTCTAGTGAACTAGCTCGTTGATCAAAGATGGTCAAGGTTTCCTAGCCATTGACATGTGATGTCATTTGATAACGGGATCACATCATTACGAGAATGATGTGATGGACAAGATGCAAACTACAAACGTAGCATATGATCGTGTTAGTTTATTGCTACTGTTTTCTACATGTCAAGTATATGTTCCTATGACCATGAGATCATGCAACTCATGAACATCGGAGGAGTGCCTTGTGTGTATCAAATATCGCACATAACTAGGTGACTATAAATGTTCTCTACAGGTATCTCCGAAGGTGTCTGTTCAGTTGGCATGGATCAAGACTGGGATTTGTTACTCCGTGTGACGGAGAGGTATCTCATGGCCCACTCGGTAATACAACATCACAATAATCCTTGCAAGCTATGTGACTAAGTGTTAGTTGCGGGATCTTGTATTACGGAACAAGTAAGTAGACTTGCCGGTAACGAGGTTGAACTAGGTATGGAGATACCGACCATCAAATCTCGGGCAAGTAACATACCGAAGAACAAAGGGAACATCATACAGGATTAACTGAATCCTTGACATAGAGGTTCGACCGATAAAGATCTTCGTAGAATATGTAGGAACCAATATGGGCATCCAGGTCCCGCTATTGGTTATTGACCGTAGAGGTGTCTCGGTCATGTCTACATAGTTCTCGAACCCGCAGGGTCTGCACACTTAAGGTTTGGTGATGTTTCGGTAGTATAGAGTTATGTATGGTGGTGACCGAAGTTTGTCCGGAGTCCCGGATGAGATCCCGGATGTTACAAGGAGCTTCAGAATGGTCCGGAGGTAAAGATTCATATATAGGAAGTCCTGTTTTGGTCGCCGAAAAAGTTTCGGGCTCATCGGTAGTGTACCGGGAGTACCGGTAGTTTACCGGGAGGCCTCCGGGAGGGGTATTTCGACCCAAGAGGCTTCATGGGCTGTGGGAGAGTTAATATCAGCCCTTAGTGGGCTGGTGGAAACTCCCACACAAGGCCCATGTGGCTGGAGAAGAAAACCCAATAGGAAAAGGTGGAAAAAGGCAAAAAAGGAGCAATCCTAGTCCTACTAGGATTGGAGGAGTCCTCCTCTCCTAGTAGGTTCGGCCGAACCATAGGAGCCTTGGCCCTTGCGCCAAGGCTCTCCTCCTCTCCTCCTATATATACTAGTGGGTTTTAGGGTTTTGCACTAGTTTTTCCAGCCACGTGCTACCCGTTCCTCCAGTGCATAGTTTCTCCTCTAGATCGGATTTTTGTAGTGCTTAGGCGAAGCCCTGCCGGAATTGCTCCACCACCGTCGCCGGAGCGCCGTCATGCTATCGGAGAACTCTTCTACCTCACTGCTCTCTCTTGCTGGATCAAGACGGCGGAGATCGACATCAAGCTATACGTGTGCTGAACGCGGAGGTGCCGTCCGTTTGGCGCTAGATCGGAAGGATCGTGACCAAGCTCGTGGGACGGATCGTGATCAAGTTCGTGGGACGGATGGTGATCAAGTTCGTGGGATGGATCGTGATCAAGTTCGTGGGACGGATCGTGATCAAGTTCGTGGGACAGATCGTGATCAAGTTCGTGGGACGGATCGTGATTAGATCGCGGGATGGATCGTGACTGGATCGCGGGACGCTCGACGATTTGGATCGCGAAGACGTTCGACTATACCAACCGTATTTCTTAACGCTTCCCGCTTAGCGATCTACAAGGGTACGTAGATCCACTCTCTCTCTCTCGTAGATTCTCATCACCATGGATAGATCTGCATGTGCGTAGGAATTTTTTTGTTTCCCATGCAACATTCCCCAATAGTGATATGGCCAATTACATGATGAGATATATGTGATGTATGAGATGATCATGTGTTTTATAGAATATCACAACTTGCATGTCGATGAGTACGACAACCGCCAGGAGCCATAGGTTTGTCTTTAATTATTGTATGACCTGCGTGTCAATCATTAAGCGCTGTGTAATGCTTTACTTTATCGCTAAACGGTAGCAATAGTAGTAGAAGCATGGTGGGCGCGACAACCCCGATGGCGACACGTTGATGGAGATCAAGATGATGGAGATCATGGTGTCATGCCGATGACGATGGAGATCATGCCGGTGCTTTCAAGATGGAGATCAAAAGCACAAGTTCATGGCCATATCATGTCACTTATGAATTGCATGTGATGTTAATCCTTTTATGCACCTTGTTTTGCTTATTACGACGGTAGCATTATAAGGTGAACCCTCACATAATTTCAAGATAAATTGTGTTCTCCCCGAGCGTGCACCATTGCGAAAGTTCATCGTGTCGAGACACCACGTGATGATCGGGTGTGATAGACTCTACGTTCACATACAACGGGTGTGAGCCAGTGTTGCACATGCAGAACACTCGGATTAAACTTGACAAACCTAGCATGTACAGACATGGCCTCGGAACACAAGAGACCGAAAACTCGAACATGAGTCGTATAGTAGAGACGATCAACATGATGATGTTCACTATTGAAACCACCTCAACTCACGTGATGATCGGACTTGAGTTGGTGAATTTGGATCATGTATCACTCGAATGACTAGAGGGATGTCAATTTGAGTGGGAGTTCTTCAGTAATATGATTAATTGAACTCATTATCATGAACATAGTCAGTAGTGTCTTTGCAAATTATGTTGTAGATTACTTGCTCGCGTTGTAGCTCCCTTGAATTTTTATATGTTCCTAGAGAAATAGAGTTGAAAGATGATGGTAGCAATATTGCGGACTGGGTCCGTGATTTGAGGATTGTCCTCTTTGCTGCACAGAAGGCTTATGTCCTTAATGCACCGCTCGATGCGCCAACCCCTTTAGCATCGTTTGTAGATGTTGTGAACATCTGACAGGCACGTTCTGATGACTACTTGATAGTTTAGTGCGTCATGCATTACGTCTTAGAATTGAGGCTCCAAAACATTTTGAACGTCACGGAACATATGAGATGTTCTAAGAGCTGAAATTAGGATCTCAGGCCCATGCCCGTGTTGCGAGATATGAGATCTCCAACAAGATTATTTGCCTGCAAGATGAAGGAGAATAGCTCAATTGCTGAGCATGTGTTCAGATTGTCTGGGTGGTACAATCGCTTGAATCGAGTGGGAGTTGATCTTCCAGATAAGATAGTGATTGATATAATTCTCCAAGTCACTGTCACTAAGCTACTAGAACTTGGTGATGAACTATAAAATGCCAGGGATAGAAATAATGATCCCTGAGCTGTTCGCGATGTTTGACACCGCGAAAGTAGAAATCAAGAAGGAGCGTCAAGTGTTGATGGTTAGTCAAACCACTAGTTTCAAGAAGGGTAGGACCAAGTAGGGAAACTTCATGGATAGCAAGTCAGTTGCTGCTCTAGTGAAGCAGCCCAAAGTTGAACCCAAACCCGAGACTAAGTGCTTCGATTATGAGGAGAGTGGTCGCTGAAGAGGAACAACCCTAGATACTTGGTAGATAAGAAGGCTGGCAACGTCGATAGAAGTATATTTGATATACGAGTTATTGATGTGTACCTTGCTAGTACTCCTAGTAACACCTAGGTATTGGATACCGGTTCGGTTGCTAAATGTTAGTAACTCGAAATAAAAGCTACGAAATAAACGGAGAACTAGCTAAGGGTGAGGTGACGATGTGTGTTGGAAATGTTTCCAAGGTTGATGTGATCAACATCGCACGCTCTCTCTACCTTTGGGGTTAGTGACGAACATAAATAAATGTTATTTGGTGTTTTGCGTTGAGCATGAACGTGATTAGATCGTGTTTATTGCAACACGGTTATTCATTTAAGTTAGAGAATAATGGTTATTCTGTTTACATGAATACTACCTTCAATGGTCATGCACCTAGTGAGAATGGTTTGTTGAATCTTGATCGTAGTAATACACATGTTCATAACATTGATGCCAAAAGATACAAAGTTAATAATAATAGTACCACGTACTTGTGGCACTGCCGCTAAATGTCATATTGGTATAAAACGCATGAGGAAACTCCATGCTGATGGATCTTTGGACTCATTCGATTTCGAATCGGTTGAGACATGCGAACCATGCCTCTTGGTCAATATGACTAAGGACCCCGTTTTCTGGTTTGATGGAGCGGGCAAGTGATTTATTGGAAATGATACATGTTGATGTATGCAGTCCAATGAGTCTTATAGCATGCCGTGGATATCATTATTTTCTTACCTTCACTGATGATTTGAGTAGATATAGTGTATATTTACTTAATGAAACACAAGTTTGAATCGTTTGAAAGGTTCAAGCAAATTCAGAGTGAAGTTTAAGATCATCATGACAAGAAGAAATGTCTGCGATATGATCGTGGAGGTGAATATCTGAGTTACGAGTTTGGCATACAACTTTAGGCAATGTGAAAGTTGTTTCACAACACACGCCACCTGGAACACCATAGCGTGATGGTGTGTCTGAACGTCATAGTCATGCTCTATTGGATATGGTGTGTGCTATGATGTCTCTTATCGTTTTGCTACTATAATTTTGGGGTTATGCATTAGAGACAACTACATTCACTTTAAATAGGGCACCATCTAAATCCATTGAGATGACACCGTGTGAATTATGGTTTGATAGAAACCTAATATGTCATTTCTTAATGTTTGGGGCTGCGACGCTTGTGTGGAAAAATGTTTTCACCTAATGAGCTCGAACCCAAAGCGGACAAATGCATCTTCATAGATTAGCCTAAGAACAGTTGGGTGAACCTTCTATCTCATATCCAAGCATAAAGTGTTTGTTCCTAAAATGGGTCCTTTCCCGAGAAAAAGTTTCTCTCAAAAGAATTGAGTGGGAGGAAGATAGAACTTGATGAGGTTGTTGAACCTTTGTTTCAACTAGAGAGTAGCGCAGCGCAGAAAGATGTTTCTTTGGAACCTACGTCAGTTGAAGAGGAAGTAAATGATGATGATCATGAAGCTTCGAATCAAGTTACTATCGAACCTCGTAGGTCGACAAGGATGTGTACTGCTCCTGAGCGGTACGACAACCCTGTCTTGGAGGTCATGTTGTTGGACAATGATGAACCTACGAGCTGTGAAGAAGCGATGGTGGGCCCGGATTCCAACGAATGGTTAGAGGCCATGAAATCCGAGAAAGGATCCATGTATGAAAACCAAGTATAGACTTTGGTAGACTTGCTCGTTGGACAGCAGGTCGTTGAGTACAAATGGACCTTTAAGATGAAGACAGACGCTGATGGTGAATGTCACCATTTAAAAAGCTCGACTTGTCGCAAAGAAGTTTCCGCCAAGTTCAAGGAGTTGACTGCGATGAGACTTTCTCACTCGTAGCGATACTAAAGTCTGTTGGAATTATGTTAGCAATTGTTGCATTTTTCAATTATGAAATCTGGCAGATGGATGCCAAAACATCGTTTCCTTCCTTAAGGAAAGGTTGTATGAGATACAACCAGAAGGTTTTGTCAGTCCTAAGGATGCTAAAAGGTGTGCAAGCTTTAGTGATCCTTCTATGAACTGAAGCAAGCATCTCGGAGTTGGAATATACACTTTGATTAGGTGATCAAAGTTTTTGAGTCTATACAAAGTTTATGAGAAACTTGTATTTACAATAAAGTGAGTGGGAGCACTATAGAGTTTCTGGTAAGCATATGTGGTTGACATATTGTTGATCAGAAATGATGTAGAATTTCTGGAATGCATAAACGGTTGTTTGAAAAGAATTTTTCAAAGGAAGACCTGGATAAAGCTACCTAATTGTTGAGCATCAAGATCTATATAGATAGATCAAGATGCTTGATGAGACTTTCAATGAGTACATACCTTGACAAGATTTTGAAAGAGTTCAAAATGGATCAGTTAGAGAAAGAGTTCTCGCCTGATTTGTAAGGCGTGAAGTTGAGTGAGACTCAAAGCTCGACAACGGTAGAAGAAAGAGAAAGGACGAACGTCGTCCCCCTATGCCTTAGCCATATGCTCTATATTATGCCATGATGTGTACCGCACCTGGTGTGTGGTTTGCCATGAGTTTGTCAAGGGGTACAAAAGTGATCCAGGAGTGGATCACTGGACAGAGGTCAAGATTATCCTTAGTAACTAAAAGACTAAGGAGATGTTTCTCGATTATGGAGGTGATAAAGGGTTCGTTGTAAAGAGTTACGTCGATGCAAGCTATAACACTAATCCGGATGACTCTTAGTAGCAATCCGGATATGTATAGTGGAGTAGCCATTTGGAATAGTACCAAGTGGAGTGTGGTAGCAGTGTTTACAGTTTGACATAGAGATTTGCAAAGTACACACAAATCGGAATGTCGCAGACCCGTTGACTATAAGACCTCTCTCACATGCAAAGCATGATCGAGCCCCAGAACACATTGGGTGTTAGATTCATAACAATGCGAATCACATGGTGATGTGAACTATATTATTGACTCTAGTGCAAGTGGGAGACTGTTAGAAATATGCCCTAGAGGCAATAATAAATTAGTAATTATCATATTTCCTTGTTCATGATAATCGTTTATTATCCATGCTATAATTGTATTGATCGGAAACTCATATACATGTGTGGATACATAGATAACACCATGTCCCTAGTATGCCTCTAATAGACTAGCTCGTTGATCAAAGATGGCTATGGTTTCCTAGTCATGGACATGAGATGAGATTTGGTAACGGGATCACGTCATTAGGAGAATGATGTGATGGACAAGACCCAAACTACAAACGTAGCAGATGATCGTGTCACTTTATTGCTACTGTTTTCTGCATGTCAAGTATCTTTCCTATGACCATGAGATCATGCAACTCACTGACACCGGAGGAGTGCCTTGTGTGTATCAAACGTCACAACGTAATTGGGTGACTATAAAGGTTCTCTACAGGTATCTCCGAGGGTGTCTGTTGGGTTGTCATGGATCAAGACTGGGATTTGTTACTCCGTGTGAGCGAGAGGTATCTCAGGGCCCACTCGGTAATACAACATCACAACAAGCCTTGCAACAATATGACTAAGTGTTAGTCACGGGATCTTATGTTACATAACGAGTAAAGAGACTTGCCGGTAGTGAGGTTGAACTAGGTATGGAGATACTGACGATCGAATCTCAGGCAAGTAACATACCGAAGAACAAAGGGAACATCATACGGGATTAACTGAATCCTTGACATAGAGGTTTGACCGATAAAGATCTTCGTAGAATATGTAGGAGCCAATATGGGCATCCAGGTCCCGCTATTGGTTATTGAACGTAGAGGTGTCTCGGTCATGTCTACATAGTTCCCGAACCCATAGGGTCTGCACACTTAAGGTTTGGTGACGTTTCGATAGTATAGAGTTATGTATGGTGGTGACCGAAGGTTGTTTGGAGTCCCGAATGAGATCTCAGACGTCATGAGGAGCTTAGGAATGGTCCAGAGGTAAAGATTGATATATAGGAAGTCCTATTTTGGTCGCCGGAAAAGTTTCGGGCTCATCGGTAGTGTATCGGGAGTGCCGGTAGTGTACCGGGGGACCATCGGGAGAGGTATTTCGACCCAAGAGTCTACATGGGCTGTGGGAGGAGGTAAACCAGCCCCTGGTGGGCTGGCTGAAGCCTCCTCTAAGGGACCATGCGGCTGGAGTGGTTTGAGAAGGAAAAAAAATCCAAGGGTGGAGAGGTGGAAAGAGTTTCCAAGTGGAAAGGAGGAATCCTACTCCTAATAGGATTGGAGTAGGACTCCTCCACCTCCAATTTTGACCAAACCTTGAGGGTTTGAGGCTGCCTCGTCCCCTCCCTCCCTCCTATATATACTAGAGGATTTATAGGAAAAAGCTAACCCTAATAGCCATGTGCTACCTCTCCTCTAGTGCATAGTTTCTCCTCTAGATCGGTTTTCTGCAGTGCTTAGGTGAAGCCCTGCCGGAATAGCTCCACTACCATCGCCGCAACACCGTCGCGCTGCCGGAGAACTCTTCTACCTCTCCGCTCTCTCTTGCTGGATCAAGAAGGCGGAGATCGTCATTGAGCCGTACGTGTGCTGAACGCGGAGGTGTCGTCCGTTTGGCGCTAGATCGGAAGGACCGTGGTCAAGATCGCGAGACGGATCATGATGAGATCGCAGGACGGATCGTGATGAGTTCGCGAGACAGATCGTGATTGGATCGCAGGATGGATCGTGATGAGATTGCGGGATGCTCGGCGATTTGGATCGCGTAGACGTTCGACTACACCAACCGCGTTTCTTAACGCTTCCCGCTTAGCGATCTACAAGGGTATGTAGATCCATTCTCCCTCTCGTAGATGCTCGTCACCATGGATAGATCTTGCGTGTGCGTAGAATTTTTTTTGTTTCCCATGCAACGTTCCCCAACAGCCCTTTCGGTACCTTTGCTTATAGACGTATGCCTTTTGGTTTATGCAATACACCTGCTACCTTTCAAAGATGTATGATGGCTATATTCTCTGACTTTTGTGAAAAGATTCTTGAGGTTTTCATGGATGATTTTTCCGTTTACGGAACTTCATTTGATGATTGTTTGAGCAACCTTGATCGAGTTTTACAGAGATGTGAAGAAACTAATCTTTTCTTGAATTGGGAAAAGTGCCACTTATGGTTAATGAAGGTATTGTCTTGGGGCACAAGATCTCCGAAAGAGGTATTGAAGTTGATAAAGCTAAAGTTGATGCTATTGAAAAAATGCCATGCCCTATGGATATCAAAGGTATAAGAAGTTTCCTTGGTCATGTTGGTTTCTATAGGAGGTTTATCAAAGATTTCTCTAAGATTTCTAGGCCTCTCACAAACCTTCTGCAAAAAGATGTTCCATTTGTTTTTGATGATGATTGCATAGAAGCATTTGAAATCCTTAAGAATGCCTTGATTACCGCACCTATTGTTCAACCTCCCGACTGGAACCTACCTATTGAAATTATGTGTGATTCTAGTGATTATGTTGTTGGTGTTGTTCTACGACAAAGATTCGATAAGAAATTAAATGTTATCCATTATGCTAGTAAAACTCTAGAGAGTGCTCAAAGAAACTATGCTACTACTAGAAAGGAATTTCTAGTAGTTGTGTTTTCTTGTGATAAGTTTAGACCTTATATTGTTGATTCCAAAGTAACTGTTCACACTGATCATGCTGCTATTAAATACCTTATGGAGAAGAAGATGCTAAACCTATACTTATTAGGTGGGTCCTTCTGGTACAAGAATTTGATTTGCATATCATTGATAGAAAGGGTGCTGATAACCCTATGGCAGATAACCTATCTAGGTTAGAAAATGTTCTTGATGACCCACTACCTATTGATGATAGCTTTCCTGATGAACAATTAGCTGTCGTGAATACTTCACATAATGCTCCTTGGTATGCCGATGATGCCAATTACATTGTTGCTAAATTTATACCTCCTAGTTTCACATACCAACAAAATAAAAATTTCTTTTATGATTTAAGGCATTACTTTTGGGATGACCCACATCTTTATAAAGTAGGAGTAGATGGTATTATTAGACGTTGTGTACCTGAGCATGAACAAGAATAGATCTTACGCAAGTGTCACTCCGAAGCCTACGGAGGACATCACGCTCGAGATAGAACTGCACACAAGGTACTACAATCTGGGTTTTATTGGCCTACTCTCTTCAAGGATGCTCGTAAGTTTGTCTTATACTGTGATGAATGTCAAAGAATTGGTAATATTAGTAGATGTCAGGAAATGCCTATGAATTACTCTCTTGTTATCGAACCATTTGACGTTTCGGGCTTTGATTATGTGGGGCCTTTTCCACAATCTAACGGGTATACTCATATTCTAGTTGTTGTTGATTATGTCACTAATTGGGTAGAAGCTATTCCAACTAGTAGTGCTGATCATAACACTTCTATTAAAATGCTTATAGAAGTTATTTTCCCTAGATTTGGAGTCCCTAAATATTTGATGACTGATTGTGGTTCACATTTTATTCATGATGCTTTTCGTAAATTGCTCGCTAAATATGATGTTAATCATAGAGTTGCATCTCCTTATCATCCTCAGTCTAGTGGTCAAGTAGAATTGAGCAATAGAGAGATTAAATTGATTTTGCAAAAGACTATTAATAGATCTAGGAAGAATTGGTCTAAGAAACTCGACGATGCATTGTGGGCTTATAGAAGTGCTTACAAAAATCCTATGGGTATGTCTCCGTACAAGATGGTTTATGGTAAAGCATGTCACTTACCTCTAGATCTAGAACATAAGGCTTATTAGGCAATCAAAGAGCTCAATTATGATTTCAAACTTGCTGGTGAGAAGAGGTTATTTGACATTAGCTCACTTGATGAATGGAGAACCCAAGCCTATGAGAATGCTAGGTTGTTTAAAGAAAAGGTTAAGAGATGGCATGATAGAAGGATACAAAAGCGTGAATTTAATGTAGGTGATCATGTCTTGCTATACAATTCTTGTTTATGTTTTTTTGCAGGAAAACTTCTCTCTAAATGGGAAGGTCCTTACGTCATCGAAGAGGTATATCGTTTCGGTGCCATCAAGATTAACAATGACGAAGGCACAAACCCGAAGGTGGTGAATGGTCAAAGAATCAAACATTATATCTCAAGTACTCCCATAAATGTTGAAACCAATATCATCAATCCCATAACTCCGGAGGTGTACATTAGGGAGACTTACCAGAACGTTTCAGACTCCGAAAAGGAATAGGTACGTGGTATAGTAAGTAAAAAGACTCCAAAACTTTTTCTATAGCAATTTTCATCTGTTTTGGAATATTTAAAAAATTAGGAAAATTTAAAGTAGTCCGAATAGTGCACGAGGAGGCGACAAGCCTGCTCGGTGCAGCCACCCCTGGCCGCGCCTCTAGGGCTTGTGGCCACCTCATGCACCACCCGGACTCTGTTTTCTTGTGGCATACTGCTTCGGGTCGGTAAAAATTCATTATATAATCTCCCAAAGGTTTTGACTCTCGTATCACGACAATGCCTCCCATTTTCTCTTTTGAGCTGTTCCTGCAGCAGATTTAGGTCAACATGGCGTCCCCAAGTGTGTCAAAGGATAAGTTCTCTGAGAAGGCCATCAGCCCCTACCCTGCGGAGGTGCTGCAACACCCTCAAACCATTGAGGTGCGTGAGGGGGTGTTGCACATACGTGATGTGGAGGGGCCAAAGAAAACCGTAAGCATGGAGACAAGGCTCGAAGCAATGGAGCAGCAGATCTTCAAGCGCCAAGGGATGGTGGAATGAGGACTCGATGCTAATCAGATGATGACCGCGCAGTTTACCCATAAACATAAGCTGGACGCCAATGACGTTGTGGATCACATCTTCAAGATTTATGAGAGAATCGAGCACCTCCAAGCCCAGATCTACGACCTGCAAAACCAAAACTGTGAGTATGAATACAGATTTAAGAGAATGAGTTTGGCTGCAGATTTGAGGATTCCGGAGACTCGTTCATCCTTTTATGATGGTGAGCCTATGCCTTGGAAGATGGAGGACAAGCTTCCAACCTCATATCATCCAAAACTTCCGCACCAAGTAGAGATACTACTTGTGCATCCAAACACCCTTAACCCAGTTTTGCCATGAGAGTTCACCATACCTACCTAAGGATATAATAAGATCCTTCAAGTAAGTTGTCATCGGTGCAAGCAATAAAAATTGCTCTCTAAATATGTGTGATCTATTAGTGTGAGGAAAATAAACTTTATATGAACTTGTGGTAGGGAAGACATAAAAGCGATGGACTGCATAATAAAGTTCTCTATCACAAGGGGCAATATAAAGTGATGTTCTTTTGCATTAATAGATTGTGCATCCAATTATAAAAGCGCATGACAACCTCCGCTTCCCTTTGCCAAGGGCCTATCTGTTACTTTTATTTTCTAGCACTTACCTTTATGCAAGAGTCGTGGTGATCTCAATCACCTTCGTTATTTTTGCCTTTATCTTCTGGCAAGTGCCAGATGTCGGGGAATGATCTAGGAACATATATCCACTCGGAAGTGGGGGAGCATGAGTTATTACTGTTGACGTTACCCTTGAGGTAAATAGTTGGGAGGCAACATTATAAGCCCCTATCTTTCTCTGTGTCCGATTGAAACTTTGAACTCATAGGTACCTCGTGAGTGTTAGAAATTGTGAAAGACTAAAAGATGATTGAGTATGTGGGTTTGCTTTACAAGCTCTTATATTGACTCTTTCCCACGTTATGATAAATTGGAATTGCTTCAATGACTGAGATCATAGTTTGTCAGTTCTCAATAGAGTTCTTGATTCATACTTTGCCATTGTGAATGAATTGTTACTTTGGCATAATAAATTATATGTCAATATATGTTGCTGTTCTAAAGATGATCATGATGCCTTCATGTCCGCATTTTATTTTATCGACACCTCTATCTCTAAATATGTGGGCATATTTATTGATTTCGGCTTCCGTTGGGGACAAGCGAGGTCTAAGCTTGGGGGAGTTGATACGTCCATTTTGCATCATGATTTTATATTGATATTTATTGCATTATGGGCCGTTATTACACATTTTGGTACAATACTTATGCCTTTTCTCTCTTATTTTACAAGGTCTACATGAAGAGGGAGAATACCGGCAGCTGGAATTTTGGACTGGAAAAGGAGCAAATCTGAGATACTATTCTGTGCAACTCCAAAAGTCCTGAAAATCTATGGAGAATTATTTTGGAATGTATAAAAAATACTGGGCAAAAGAAATACATCAGCGGCCCACCAGGGAGCCACAAGCCTGCTGGCCGTGGCTCCCCTGGCCGCGGCTAGCGAGCTTGTGACCCACCTGGCAGCCCTCCGGTGCCCATCTTCTGCTATATGGAGGGTTTCGTCAAGGAAAAAAAATCATAAGAGACCTTTCGGGACGAAGCACCGCCGTCTCGAGGCGGAACTTGGGCAGAACCAATCTAGAGCTCCGGCAGGGCGATCCTGCCGGTGAAACTTCCCTCCCGGAGAGGGAAATCGAAGCCCTCGTCATCACCAACGATCCTCTCATCGAGAGGGGGTCAATCTCCATCTACATCTTCATCAGCACCATCCCCTCTCCAAACCCTAGTTCATCTCTTGTATCCGATCTTTGTCTCAAAACCTCAGATTGGTACTTGTGGGTTGCTAGTAGTGTTGATTACTCCTTGTAGTTGTTGCTAGTTGGTTTACTTGGTGGAAGATTGTATGTTTAGATCCTTGATCATCACTTATACCCCTCTGATTATGAACATGAATATGTTTTGTGAGTAGTTACGTTTGTTCCTGAGGACATGGGATAAGTCTTGTTATAAGTAATCATGTGAATTTGGTATTCGTTTGATATTTTGATGAGATGTATGTTATCTCTCCTCTAGTGGTGTTATGTGAACGTCGACTACATAACACTTCACCATTGTTTGGGCCTAGAGGAAGGCATTGGGAAGTAATAAGTAGATGATAGGTTGCTAGAGTGACACAAGCTTAAACCCTAGTTTATGCGTTGCTTGGTAAGGGGCTGATTTGGATCCACATGTTTCATGCTATGGTTAGATTTATCTTAATTCTTCTTTCGTAGTTGCAGATGCTTGCGGGAGGGGTTCATCATAAGTGGGAGGCTTGTCCAAGTAAGGACAACACCCAAGCACTGGTCCACCCACATATAAAATTATCAAAGTAGCGAACGCGAATCAAGTGAGCATGATGAAAACTAACTTGACATAAATTCCCATGTGTCCTTGGGAGCGCTTTGCTTTATATAAGAGTTTGTCCAGGCTTGTACTTTGTATAAAAAGGATTGGGCCACCTTGCTGCACCTTTGTTACAATTGTTACTTGCTACCCGCTACGAATTATCTTATCACAAAACTATCTGTTACCCATAATTTTAGTGCTTGCAGAGAATACCTTACAAAGAACCGCTTGTCATTTCCTTCTGCGCCTCGTTGGGTTCGACACTCTTATTTATCGAAAGGACTACGATAGACCCCCTATACTTCTGGGTCATCGCTTACCTACCAATCCAATGGAATGCATTTCATATAACTTTAAGAAAATAAACTACTTTTTATCTAGTATGGGTTTTCATGAACATTGGGTTGAATTGATGATGGAATGTGTGTCTTCTGTTAGTTATAGAGTAAGAGTTAACGGAGAGGAGACTGAGGAATTTACACCAACCCGAGGGTTGAGACAGGAGGATCCCTTATCCCCTTACTTGTTCCTTATTTGCTCCGAGGGTTTATCTAGCATGTTATTACACGAGGAAGAGATTGGTGGCCTCGAAGGTGTAAAAGTTTGCAGAAATGCTCCCTCTTTTTCTCACCTTCTTGTTCCAGATGATTCATTAATTTTGATGAAGGCAAATTTGGAAAATGCAAACACACTGAAAAAAGTTCAAGATATGTATTGCCAGGGCTCGGGTCAATTAGTCTCAACCGCTAAATCCAGCATTTTCTTCAGCCCAAATAGTCCAGTGTTGGTAAGGGAGAATATTTGTAATCAACAGGATATATTAACTAAGGCCCTCACAAATAAATACCCGGGGTTGCCTTTCATGGTGGGGGTGGACAGGAGTGATTGCTTTCAACATCTTGTCGATCGGGTATGTGAGAAGCTTAAAGGCTGGAAAGAAAAGATGTTAATTGTTGGGGGTAAGGAGACTTTGTTGAAAGCCGTGGCACAAGGAATTCCCTCATATGCAATGTCAGTGTTTAATTTGCCATTGGGAATTAGCAAAGCTATTACTGATGAGATCGCAGGCTTCCGGTGGGGAGATGATGAAACAAAGAAAAAGATGCATTGGATGGCGTGGTGGAAGATGTGCATTCTGAAGAGGATAGGAGGTATGGGCTTTAGGGACCTTTATAGCTTTAATCTTGCTATGTTAGCAAAGCAATGCTGGCGACTAATCCAGAATCCAGAATCTTTGTGTGCCCGTGTTCTCGGTGCAAAATACTTCCCAGACGGTGATATTTTAAATGCAGGGCCAAAGAATGGTTCTTCATATACATGGTAAAGCATTTGTGCATGCATTCAAACCTTTAAAAGGGGGTGTATTTGGAGAGTGGGAACAGGTTATAACATCAATATATGGAGAGATCATGGATTCCAACAAGTAACAATAGGAAGATTATCACTCCGAGAGGGCAAAATCTGTTATCCAAAGTAGAAGACCTTATTGACCCACACACTGGAAACTGGGATGAAGATTTAATCCATGATACATTCTACCCTGTTGATGTGCATCGCATATTACAAATTCCTTTGAATGTTCAGGGAATTGACGACTTTGTTGCATGGCATTATACCAAGTCTGATACATTCTCTGTTCGATCTGCTTATCATAGGGAATGGGATCACAAGTTTGGACAACGTATGCATGCGGAGGATGGCCAAGGTCGGGCAAATCCAAACCCCATTTGGGATAATATCTGGAAACTTAAAGTGTCGGCTAAGGTTAAAAATTTCCTCTAGAAAGTATTACGTGGGATCCTTCTCTGTAAGGGTGTACTGGCAAACAAACATGTTTTAACACAAGCACAATGTCCAATCTGCTTGAGGAGTACAGAGGATATTTAACACTGTCTTTTCAGCTGTAAGAGGGTCAGGAAAATTTGGGAAGAGTTGGATCTAACATAGACGATCAGGAAGGCCTTATGCCGAGACAGGTCGGGTTCTGTTAACTTGAACCAAATTATAGATGAGAACTCAGGGAAGAGTATTGGAGGTCTACAAATACCTGAGCTTGTGGTTGTGGCATCTTGGTACTTGTGGTGGCAACGCAGGCAGCTAACAAAGGGTGTATCAGTACTGCCAGCAGGTAGAACACCAACATCCATCAGAGCAATTGCCACAAATTTCTGGAGAGAAACCGAAAAGAAGGACGGAAGGAAGAAGGAACCGTAAAAGTGGTGCAAACCGTTGCACGACTTTTTGAAAGTTAATGTAGATGCTTCATTCCACATAGAAGAACGATCGGGAGCCACTGGAGCAGTCATCAGAGATGAATGGGTTTATTTGTAGCTGCTACAACATGGTTCGTTCCACATGTTTCCGATGCGGCTTCTGCTAAAGCATTTGCTCTCAGGAATGGTATTAATTTGGTAGCTCATGTGGGGTGCTCGAGGATAGAAGTTGAGTCAGACTGTGAACTTGTGATTGATGCAGTCAAAGATCCATATAGATTCAATGGTTCACAAGTAGCAACGATTGTTGAATGCGCTCAACTCTCTTGTGACTTTGGAGAGGTGAAATTTCTTCTTGCAACCGAGAACCAAATAGCGCAACAGATGCTTTGGCTAAACAAGCATATATGCTGAAGAATTCTTTAGTTTGGGAAGATGACCCGCCTGATTTCATTTCATCTTTGATTGTAAATGACATTGCTATTATCTGAGAAATGAAATCTTTACCCTGTAAAAAAA
The DNA here is from genome assembly GCA_022496015.1 of Hordeum marinum. Taxonomy (NCBI): domain Eukaryota; kingdom Viridiplantae; phylum Streptophyta; class Magnoliopsida; order Poales; family Poaceae; genus Hordeum; species Hordeum marinum. Next base: position 290,556,460 of record CM039673.1, read on the forward strand.
ACTACATTTTATCTCTATAATCAGAAGACTGCCATGCCTAAAAAAGATAATTACTTTTCATAGCAATAAAATTAAATTAGATATTCTTATTGTTACAAATAACATACATATAAATAAAATAAACTCAAAAACTATTATTGTTATTTTAAAAGAACCGTGTATTTTAAAAGATATGTTTTTATTATATTTAAGTTTAATTTTTAGAGATACACACAAACTGTACTAAAACACATGAACACTTTTTAAAACAACATAAAAATAATTAAGCTTGAACACTTTTAAACACTGCATGTATATTTTTCTTTAATTAAAACTGTGAACTTTTTAAAAATTATATTATATATTTTTTAAATATATGTGTATAATAATTTTATATTTACTATTGTATTTTATGTAATATGCAAATTGTGATATGAATGATGTTTTAATCCGTAATTTTAATTATATGTTTGTTTATAAAATTTATACTTGAATATTTATATAATAATTTAATTTATTTGTATTTATATTATTTATAACGCGTAATTATAATTTAGCTTTTTTAGGCAAATTGTAGTTTACGTGCCAGCATTGACTATTCTATAAGAAAAAAAAACTAACAGTGCAAAATGGACCACATTTTTAGCAGCCATTTAAGCCTCAAAGAATATAAGCTTTTGTATCCATCCAGGACATTATATGGAAGCTCATAAAAAATCTAAGACATTATGTTGTTTGGTGTAGTGGTTAGCGTTGTGCTCGTGTTCATGGCAGGCCGGGCGTTCGAATGCTGCGTACGCTCCATTTTTGTACTAAATATTATTTGTATTGTTTCGCTGATAGGTGGGACCCACGTGATGCATGTAGAGTATAGAAAAATATGATGGCATGTCAGCACATGCACAATATTTACACGTCAAAACCAAGTTTTTGCATCAATTTAATGTATACCACAAGTTCTAACACTAACGTGATCCTTTGTGTCAAGTTCAAGCATTACCAATATAATTGACTCTTACGCAAAATATGCTAGGGGCCTAAATTTATAAGAAGGACAACCTGTAGTTGGATCTTGTCCTTTCCTCCTCTATGAAACGATCTAGAAGTGGTTGCTGCATCAGGTGCACCAGCTCCCTTATTGCATGGGATATGTTCTCATATGCCTCCCTCGATGGAAGTCAGGGTTCACTGTAAATAATGGATAATCTAATAGAGCCAGCGCGTAGAGGTGAGTTATCCACTCTTCGACATTGCTTCATGGTTCATGCAGGATCCAATGACAATATTCTCTTTTGTGCAATACAAAAAGAGAACACGGGATGTGGACCCCGCAACCTGATAGTATCTCTTGTCGCACGGGTTATTTTCATTTTCTAGATTTATTCCATGCCTTCTAACGCTACTCTTTCTACGATAAGGCGTGTCCGTCGACTACAATGTGTGTGTGTGTGTAGTGATTTCAACAATTTTAAGATCTCTTGGCTCAATTTCTTAGAGGTGATAATAGGGATGGGGTGTGCATGCATTCGTAGGGATCGGTGTGCAAGCATGTACGTGAGCATCTACATGTGTATGTTGTTTAAATAGGATAATATATTGTGCTTTTCCTCCAATCTCTCTCTCTCTCTCTCTCACACACACACACACACACCGACACGTACGATTTCTCTCCCTCGACAAAGTGACATTGTCGGTGACCATTCTACCCCGACTAGGTACCTACCTCTCCTGATGAACAATGCTGGTGGCATCACATGGTGCTTCCCCGATGAAATTACGCGTGACGACCAGCGACACAACATGGTGCTCCTCCCAGTCTCTAATATATGCATGGCGACAAAGATACATAAGCTCTAGTGTCGGATCTGGCTTGGATCCTTGCCATCCTCGCCGTGGTTGTGGCGAACCGAGTTAGGGTGACATTGTATCTCACGGGTTGGTTGATGTAGGATCCGTGGCCTTTGTTGTCTACCATGCTCGTCGACGAGTTCCCAACCGCTATGTTAGTAAGGCCGTCAGTGACTAAATTTGCTCGGTCATAGTCGACCAAATACCCTCGGCCACCGCTAACTAGTCTTGGCTTGAGGGAGGATATGAACTCCACCTGAATGGTCTTTTGTGCCCGATGATCAGATCGGAGGAGGGCACCAAAGGACACATATGAGCTCACCTTCTTCCAATGATTTGTCCTCAAGGTAACCAGTTTTCTGAGGTGATATGGAGCTTACTATCTTAGTATATGATTTGGAACTTTGTTTGACATGTGAAATACATAGTTTGTGATATGGAATTAATTGTGAAACATGACTTAGGAATTACGGGAACAAAATATGTGATATTATTGGATGTGGATCAATGAATTGTGATTTTTTGTTATTTGACCGTGAAATAGAATGTGTGATATTGCTAAAATATAAGTAAAACTAGTAAGAAGTTGCAATGAAATTATTGAAATAAAATTATGTGTTTCTTAAATTCATGAAAATTGGTTTGTTATCACCGTAATATGGTTTGTGATCCATGTGATTTGTGAAATATGGATTGTGGTATGTAAAATATGTGAAAATAATCAAACTAAATGTTTTTGAAACTAGTGAAATAGTTGCAATAGTTGTTTTAAGAAATCACTGAAATGATTGATCTTCCAGAAATAGTTAAGAGAGATATTCTCGAAATATTTGAAAATCTATAAATGTTACTACAATTATTGAAATATATGTTCCTGAAAATTTTGAATTATGTGTTTTGAAATTCTTGAAGTACATGTTTCTGACATCATTTTTTTACAATTGTTGAAATATAATTACATGCCATTTTTCAAATAATTGAAATGTTATTGAAAATTCTGAATAGATGTTTCTTATTTTGAAATAATTTCCTGAAAAGCCTCTTGCAATTATTTTAGTTTTTAGAAAAATATTAAAAATATTATTGATAGTATATCAAAGACCAAAAATTCAGGAAGCATATACAAAAGGAATAAAATACAACATACCTAACGTGCTTTGGAATGTGACAATCTATGGCCACCGCCTAGCTGCTCCGCTAGAAACCACTTTTTTTTGAAGGGTAAAAATACTTCCATTTCTCAAATAATAGACATATGGTTTACAAGAAGTTGAGAAATAAAATCAGGAATTACAGCCTCCCAAAAACTAGAAGATCTATTGGTAAAACAATTCTATACTAATTCATCCGTAACTTGATTCGCTTCACGATGAAACTAGTTGGTCATAGTACGAAATATGGATCAAATCTGATGCTCTAACCCGGTCTCTCGCTAGCGTACCACCTCATGGCTAGCGTACCACCTCATGCATATGCCTCTTCAGCGTATTCTTCTCCGGGTTTGTTACGTAGATGTGGTCACTGGCGATTTTTCGACCGTTGCTACTACAAGCTTATATGGGTTTAAACAAGTTTGCTCCACCGAGATGGAAGCCGAGAGATAGCAACAATCTTTGCTCACGGTGCGTCGTCGGTGAATGCAGGAGGAAAAAGACTTCGACACCCCTAAACATTTGGATGTATTTTTTTTCAATTTTCAAAAAGTGTTTTTTAAGTGTTTGTGTTACTAGATATATGGCCTTTGGCCACTTCTTTATCGTTAGAAATCACTTTGGCTCGCTAGCATCCAAATGCAAAAGAAGATGACCACATTTTACATACGAACCGAGTTTTGTGACTATTATGGGGCGGATCCAGTAGGGTGTAGGGTAAGGAGGGGCCCACACTAACATTTTGGCCCAACCAATATAGCTTTCTTTAGAGCACCCGACCCATATAGCTATGAAGGAAAATAAATAAGTAGGGGAGAATCCCAGCCGAACTCATTATTGCCCACCTAAGTATCTGGGCTGGATCGGGCTCTCTTTTGGCCCTGCAAAAGAAAAAGAAAAACTCCTTTTTGAAAGCCAATTGTGATTGAACCGAACCGTTCAAGATGACCATTATAAAACATTGCTTATGTACGTACTCGGTACTCCTTCTGATGATAAAAGTGGTAGTTTTATTTATTTGCTTGAAAAGATCGTTGAAAGACTTAAGGGATGGAAGGACAAGTTACTTTCCACATGTGCAAAGGAAATTCTTTTGAAGGCAATAATTCAGTCAATCCCAATGTTTGCCATGTTTGTTTTTAAGATCCCAAAAAAAATTATGCAAAGAGATGAATGATGCTATGTTTGCCTTTTGGTGCGGAGATTCTGAGGATCACAAGAAGATGCATTGGTTTTCTTGGTAGAGAGTGTGTATTCCGAAAAAACCCTGTGTGGAATGGGATTTCGAGATCTATTTTTTTTAGCATGGCTATGCTCTCAAAACAGACATGGATATTGTTAAACAATCCTGATTCACTTTATGCCCAAGTTTTGAGAGACAAATATTATTCATATGGGAAATTGTTAAATGCAGGTCAAAAAGGGGCTCTTCCTACACTTGGCAAAGCATTTCTGCAAGACTGCAAATTTAGGCCTGAACACATTGAATAGTGGGCTCGGGACAAGAATTAATATTTGGGAGGACCATTGGACCCCAAATAGTAACTCTAGAAAAGTGTTTACCAGGTGGGGCCATTGTATTCTTCGTACTCTTGATGAGCTGATAGATCAACGGAGTGGTAGCTGGGACGAACAAGTTGTTAGAGATATTTTCTTACCCATCGATGCAAGCAATATTCTGGCAATACCTTTGAGCCCACATCTGCAGGAGGATTTTGGCGTGGCATAGGAGCAAAAAAAATGTTCTCTATCAGCTCTGCTTACCATATTGAATGGGATCATCAGTTCGGTGCACTAACGAGAAGAGAGGATGGGCAAGGCTCTACTGGACCGAATCCGGTGTGGGACATTTTATGAAATCTAAAAATCCCAAGCAAGATTAAGGTGTTTCTATGGAAGGCTCTGCATTGTACAATCTGGGCATGGTGATTCTTGCATCGTGACACATACCCGTCTCGCCACAATTTCCTATTTGTGAGACAAGTTCGAAAAATATTCGTCATCTATTGTTTACCTGCAAGCGGGCACAGAGTGTTTGGTCTGCTCTAGGACTCATGGATGTCATTGATGATGCACTGATTTCAGACTTGTCAGTGTCCGTAGTACTTGAGCATATTATATGTAACCCGAACAGGAAGTCGCCAGTGTTGGGTATGTTAGAATTGCAGGAGTCAGTTGTCGTTGCATGCTGGTATGTATGGTGGCAAAGGAGGAAAGTGGTGAAGGGTGAAGTTGTGGCGGATCCTCCCCGGACGGCGTTTGCGATTCAAGCACTAATTTCAAATTCAAAGTTGTTTCCTCTTCCAGCAAGGCACATGATATATTGTGGGAAAAGCCAAGCCGAGGATGCTATAAACTAAATGTTGATGCTGCTTTCCATCAAGATAGTACGGGTATTGTTGACGCCATGATACGTAACAACGCAGGTGAGTCTATTGCAGGCGCAACCAATCCCGTTCAGATGATCCTAGATGCTACCTCGGGGAAGGCCCTCTCCCTACTAAATAGACTAGAGCTAGTTGAAAAGTTGGGTTGCACCCATATCACTTATGAGTCCGATTCTTTGAAGTTAATCAAAGCGTGTAATAGGGAGTCGAAGATCTTTGGTCCTTATACTCCGACCTTAGCTGACTGTTTTGTAAGAGCTAAGATGAACAACGGAGTGTCTTTCAAATACAGCCCGCGGAAAGCTAATCGAGTTGCTCACCATCTCACGAAGCACTCTTATGATACTCGGTCTACGTTTGAATGGGATGACGATCCACCTAATTTCATTCTTCCTTATGTAATCTTTACCTAATAATAAAGCACTTACCGCTTCTGGTCGTATGTCAAAAAAAAATCCTTGAAGTTCATCAGAATTACCCTTTATGCCATCCATAAGTGACAGAAAATGATTCATATTTTTCATCAGAAATCGCCGCGTCGAGTTCAGTTTATTAAGCCGTGGACCCAAAATATACATCAAACATGGGGGCAGCGCACCGGTTGGAGTGCCACCCCTCCACACATGAGACGCAGTTTCGAATCTAGCATACCACGCGTTTCTTTTATTTATGTTTATTTTTTAAATCGGGCAAATCCAAGTACTTTTTGACATATTCATATCTTTTAGTTCTAAACATGAAATCAAACATATAATATATGAAAAAATATTAGAAAAATATGTAGATTTCATATATGTTATTATCTTGCATGTCAATCATTTTTAAAAAACACATTTTTATTCTTTGTTTTTAAATTGGGCAGATTCAAATATTTTTTAAATATTGATATATTTTAAATACTAACTCGAAATCGAACATGTTATATATGAAAATTCTTTAGAAAAGTGTGTAAATTTCAAATATGCTATTATCTTACATGTCAATCATTTCTCAAATTAGTTTTAGGATGCAACCTTAATTAATACCTTCTTTATATATGTTCCTACACCATTCAAATTGAGTACATATGATAGTTTGATGCTTTCACAAAAAATATTATTGACACTATAGGGGATGTTGATTCCTACCAGGTACCATATGGTAAAAGTCATAATAGGTGTATAATTATCCTCTCTATTTCGCTCAATGCAAAATAACCGACTCATATTCGATGATGTACATGAAACTACTAATACGTGCAACGTTGATTTTTATATTTTCTGAAATTGTGCCTATAACAATTTGTATTAACAATATTGATGTTGATATGCAACCTTGAACATTTGGTATGCATGTTCTTATAGATTGATTCTTTTCGATGAAGATGTCTAATATGTTTGCAACTAAATCAAATCTTGACTTTGATTACAGTTGTAATTGCATATATTAGCAAGATAAAAATATTGCTTATTGCTCGTATGCACAAGTTATCGTTGAGTACTCAAATGTTCTTCTCTATTTTCATGCTAATCCAATATTTGTTGGGCATTACTAATGAGGAATGACAACAATGACGTAAGAGAGACAACGTCGACTAAATTGAAAACACCTTGATTACACTTTAAAAATCGTCTCACCTTTATGCTTTGGTGCAACACAACTTACCATATTATTTTCATGCAACATCATGAAATATTTCAAAGGATTTATTGATGATGTCGAGTATGCGTATGAAGGGTGAATTTTCTTCTACCGTTGCAACGCACGGATATATTTGCTAGTAACTAATAAATGATGTAACTCTTTTGGCTGAGAAATAAAATACCAAGAGACTTTCCGTTCAAAAAAAATGAACGTATAGTTAATAATTATCAAGTGGTTTGTTTCAAAAATATTAATTAAGTGATCAAATTAAAAATATACGACTTGTTTTCCTCAAAGTAAAAAAATGATCGACTTGTTGGTCAAGAGATACACGTACACGCCTGGGAGACGGTATGTTGGTGCCTTGGGAGTCGGGTCGTGTCTGATGGATCGATCTTTTTTGCTTGGAGAAGAAGCTTGATCGACAGGCAGGCAGGCATATAAAGACGCAGGCAGGCAGCACGGCCTTCCTCCAACTACAACCTTCAGAGTTCAGACCAAGACCAAGCGGCAAGCACCAACGCTTAGTTCGAAACCCCATCGACAGCTAGCAATGTCGGCGATCCGATCCTTCCTTGGGAAGCTGCCGCGGCCCTCGGGCCGCCAGGCCGCCCTCGGTGCCACTGCCGCGTCCGCCGCGGCGGCCGGGATCTGGTATCTCCAACAAAACACCGACAAACCAGCACCAGCACCTGGTACGTACATGCAGATTTAGTTTGATGTTTCCATCCAAACTTGTTACTGTAATTTTCTTTTTAGCGTGACTACTTATACCATGCGTGTATGATCACAGCCGGCAAGCTGGGTGCAGAAGAGGAGGTGGTGAAGAAAGAGGCGCAGCGGCCAGCTGAGGAGGGGGCGGCCAACAAATCGCAGCACGCCCGGGAGGAGGCGGCCACGAAGAAGGAGACATAGATTTATTTTTATTTTTATGGAGAAGGAGACATTAGTGTTTTTTAGGGAGACATACTAGTTAGAATTAGTTATAATGGCGATTGTGTGCCAAATTAGTAAAATTATCTCATAATAGAAATACAGACAGGCAGCCTTTTACGGCCACGAGTAATTACGGTTTGCTGCGAGAGAAGTCTTTGTGAACGCGATCCATCCTTTTGTAGTTTGTAGGCTTTTTCCTTGTATATAACAATAGTACGATTGCTGTGCCCGCAAGGTTATCCGTCGGTTGAGCGCATGCATGGCCAGTACACGCACATGCACTACCTCGTTAGATTCTACTATCAGCATTGTAAAAACAATAATGCTACACCTACGAAAGCTTTACGTAAGGTTACGTAATGACCAGAAAGCGATCCAACCGCGAGAGCCCACGCGTCGAGAAAAAAAAAGGTTAAACAGTTCGTCCCGTTATTCACGCAAGAGAAAACAAAACAGAAACATTTGTTTATCATCAGTTTCACTCATGTCTTTAGGGCATGTACAATCGTTCCAATGTTGGGTGTCTGATTTCTCCACATCACGTATAGATAGCTTAAGCGATAGCCTATACAATAGGGAGTCTGTTTGGCTGTCTATAACCACCAAATTTAACGGGAAAGGGAAAAGGAATTTCCGTGGATGACGGGATCCCATCCGACGAGCTCTCTGTACAACGGCAAATAAACTTTCATGCTAATAGACCGTCTTTAATTCTACCGATGGACTGGGCGCGTTTGGTTCCTCACATGCAGTCCAATCAGGCCCGTAATTTTACGAACGGATGCTCTTTTTTTCATATTTTCGTATCCTTTTTTAAACTATGAATCTAATATTTTGAAAAAAATAAGTCTCTTCGCTTGAATTTTAGAACTTAGAATTTATTACCCTAGAAAAAAAGAAAAACCGTTGCGCTTCTACCAGCAGATCAAGGACGCTAAAGACCTCGCCATGCTCGTCATCCCTCGCAAGTTCGCGGAGGTGATGAATGAGTGGCTGGTCATTAGGCGGCTCCTGCGCGTGGTCAGGCTCTCGGCGAACAAGTGGTGCGAGTTCTGGGTGCAGGTCCAGAACTTCGAGGGGCACATGTTGCTTGGCCGGGGCTGGAACTACTTCTGCCGCCGTCACCGGATCGTCCCCGACGACCTCCTCATTCTGCGCATCTTAAGACTCGGCCTGAAGGTCCAAATCTACAACCACGACTCCTCGATCATGTGCAGGTTTTGTTGCAGCAAGCACAACTGCGTTGGTAACATTGAGCATGCAATGTAGTTAACTTAGGTGTTAGTGTTGAACTTGTTATGTTGTCTCGCTAGAACTTATGATACTTGTGGTGTGAATTTGTTCATATTTTGGCCAGGAGCGGCACCCTGGCGTCGAGCAGGGAAGGAGGATGCCCCTGCTGTTAATCTAAGTTTGTTGTTGCTGTCATTTCCGTTGCTTGCTTTGTTTACTCTAAGTAGTTTGCTGTTAATCTAAGTAGTTTGCTATCATTCCCGTTGCTTGCTTTGTGCTGATCATGTGGTGGTAAGGACACCACATTTGAATGGGGTGAGCAGAACACAAACGCTATTTGCAACCAATCAGCAGAAGTTTGCATCTGCTCACACCCTAAGCACAAAAACGATAACCAAACAACATGGGGGTAAGTGCCCCTTCATGCGATGCAGGCAGCCAAACAGGTTGCATCTGCTGCATATGAGGCTGCATATAAAGAACCTGGTTGGCTGGAGATGGGTATGCAACGCAGGTACTGTAGCTGAAACAAACCAAACACGCCCTAATATCCTACATGGGCCGCGTTCCAGCTGACTAGACACTACTATACATGCCCTTAGGCTGAACGTCCGGCTTTACATGCATGCATGCGAAGAACTAACAGACAGCCCAATACATGTCGCCACTGGGCATGGCGGCTAGGCCCATCAGCGCCCCATCTTTCCGTTCACCCGGCTAATTCCATGTGTCGTTCGTTGTGGCGACAGACCCTGTCTCCATGGGCTATGGACGCATGTGCCACATGTCGGTTGCTAGCCCTATCGCCATGGCTTAGCTGGTCCTTTTGTCAATGTGATGAACAAGTGTTTTTTTGTCAATATGAGAGCGTAGGTGGTCTTTTCTGACAAACAAAATTTCCATACTTTAGGGAGTTGGATCCTTAATGTACTGCACCCTGTCGTTGGCCCATGGACGTGTGAAGCCGGATTCACATGTCAATGGGCTACCGGCACTCCAGTGGAACCACGTCCGCTTCATAGTGGGTAGTAACATATGTTTGGGGGTCATGTAAGGGCATCTCCAAAGGAGATCCTCAAAGCTGGTATATGTCCGGATTGTTTGTGGCAACTTTTGTCATTCAGCTGGGAAATCATGAAGAGCCATCCACTTTACCAATAAAAAGCCACCATGTGGTCTTCTCTTTTCCCTCTCCGCACATGAATAGCCCCGTTTCCTTTTTTCCCCTTCCAACCGGACAAATAGGATTAAATTGTGAATAGTTTTGGATGACTCCCTTCGACATCATGTTCGCGGACCACGTCAAGACATATACCAAAGACATTTGGGGTCAGCTTTGGAGATGCCCTAAGCCTTGATTATTAAGGTGTATACACTCATTTTGTCTTCGAGTGTGTTATCTTAACATATTTATGTTACCACAAACACCTCTCTCCTCATTAACTACTTGCCACATAAATAGCTTGAACTGGGATGCGTTATATTACTAGTTAAGTTATCCCACTATGACCATCCTAAGGAGCCTGTTGACGGCGTTTGGGGCAGCGTTTGCTATGTCGTAGTCCCGCTATCTAGCTATTTGCTATCTGTCATCTTAATTATGTGTGACGATGCAAACTTCATAGATGATGTGTTTTGTAGTACTTAGTGAAGAAGCATTGCAAGACACCATATTAAGAGAAGGCTTGCTACTGCTTATGCTTCCTTATGGAATCATAGCTTGATGATGTTTGTTGCGCCTCAGGCCCAAGCAACCGCTTATAAGAGCAGCTTGAAGGCTGGAACAAATGTACAAAATGAAGTTCATGAGTTTCAATATTACATATGTGCAAGAGTACTTGGAACTTGTGAGTGGTGGAGACATGATGAAAAAAGGCACATGCACACTGAAACATCACGAGGTTGTTTAGTAATTCATCCCGGTCAGTACACTTTTATGTAATTCATCCCGATCATTGATGGTTGCTGATCTTTGGCAACACAAAGATCCATTTTTCGTCCACTTTGGCGACTTTCACCACTACGACACTCTCTGTTGGGAGGTGTACCATGGCGGTCAGGCGCTGGACTTCCCCATGGGCGGTGGTCGGCCAACGATGCTACAGTCCATGGCTTGTTGGTGGTGGTTGAGATTTGTCCGGCCAAGTGAGGGTAACTGTAGCAACCTCCTACGGCTCCATGAGGACGATGGTCAATGAAAGATCTTCGGGAGTGTTCATTTCTCAAGACCTAGTGGTTGACTTTGACAGTGAGATGCAAATTATGGATGATGACTTTGACACAAAGGGATGGTTGTGCAGTGGAGACAACCGCCTCGCACGTAATTGCTGGGATCATGGAAAATGGCGAGGGAAACACTTGAGTCACTTGTACGATGATGGTAATCGAGCATCTAGTCATGTGTTCCTGGGTGAAAGCCTAGGTCTGACCAAAACTGGTTATACCTGGCAATGGCAAGACATTGCTCAGATTGATTCTTCTGGGTGAAGACTTAGGTTTTGGCATTGGTGGTTAGATTTGATGATGGCGAGGCTTAAGTGTTGCTCCCTTCTTGAAGGCATTGATGTTGAAAAACCTCATCGTTTGTATGGTATCATGAAATGGTTGGTGCGGATATGGTCACCATTCTAGCTTTCCGATCACGGTTTAGATCGCTTTGAGGTTTTTTTTCTCTCGTTTACACATAACTTTGGCCTTATATAACTTTGTTATCGACCGATGTGTTTTTTTGTGTGCGTTGTGGTTGACTATGTGCACCCTAACTATGTAAAGGACGATTGCATACTCTTTTTTTGTTTGTATCCTCTTGTGCTCTTTTTTGAGCAAATAAAATCCACTCTTTACTAAAAAAATATAAGAGCAAATACGATAAAATGTCCACTCGTTGTACACTTATTTTGTCAATAAAGTGTGGATTTTATTAACTCAAAAAGGAGCATCAAGAGGATACAAATCCAAAGAGCACACACCTGCCCTTTGGATAGCTAGGATGTACATAACCAACACAAACGCACGCACACGAAACACATGCCGACATATAGCAAAGTCATATGAGACCAAAGTTATGTGTAGGCAAACAAAAAAAAACAAAGCGATCAGATATGTGATCGACAAATTACAGGGAAGACCATATGGGCACCAACCATCTGATGACATCACACATATGACGAGGTTCTTTAACAACAGTATCTTCAACAAGGTAGTGACACTACTACAGAATGGTCCAAAGATGACACATCAATCTGAGACCCTTTGACGAAACTGTGTGCGGTACATGAATCACAAACGGTATAGTTCAAGATCTATCGCTAATGACACGAACTGTGTGCGAAGGTGGATCCATCAAATACAATTCAAAAAATAGTTGCGCGTGCGATCTACGACAGACAGTTTGTTCTTATGAACCGTTTGTGATTAACGAAGATAACATAAATGGTTAGCAAAACTACATATGTGTGCGAAGTACGACATAATTCACTCGGATAAACTGTGTGTGCTGACACAACAGAACACAAATGATTTGACATAACAACATGTGTGCGACATACAACAAACATGTGAGTAATGATAATCGTGTGCGAACACCAGAAATAACCCAAATGATTCATACTAACAAGCTGTGTGTGTTGTAGGCAGACTGTTGTTGCCAAATAATTGTGAGCGATGGATGAAATCATTACCGACGCTACGTTGGGAAGTGTTCTTTGCCTGTATTATTATGTTGACCCGTGTGCCTCCGCATCAGTCGGTCTTCCACTCTGGCGTCTTGTCACCGCGTTGCCGCCCGAGGGTTCCAGTGCACGCTTCGACACCGCTTTTGGCCACGCGCCCGCTCTATGAGCACGTTCCCATGCACAACCGCGCAGGTTCCCGCGCACAAAACCGTTCTACGACTCTAGATTCCCGCTCGGCTCAGTGAAACCCCCAATGCTTACCGACCTGCTATATAAACCCTCACGGACGACAACTCGAGATTACCTTCACCCCTCCCCGTAGCTTGTCTAGTTTGCTTCTCCCCCAATTACCAATGGCACCGGCCGTTCGTCATCGCCCAGCCACTCCGCTAGAGGACAGCTCCAGCTGGGAGGCTTCACCACGTCGGTGGGGCGGTCCTCTGAAGCGTGTACTGCACGTGACGTCCCTGGTGGGTGTGCGCACGCCACCAACTACACGTTCCACCACCGCTGCCCGAAGGCAGCTGCTGCCAGTGGCCGCCACCCCACCATCGTCCATCTTTGCCATGACCCCGCCGTCAGGCGGCGGGGTCATCACCCGTGCCTCCACTTTGGCCCGAGTGCAAGAGGTGGAGTCTGCCAAAGGCCCGTCGCCGGGATTCTGTGCCGCAAACCTTGCGCGCTACATCTACTTCCTAGAGAAGGAGGTGGAGCGCCACGTCATGCACGCGAAGAAGCTCAACGACGCCGTGGCCGCGGAAGAAGCCGCAACGGCGACACGAAATACAGAGATCTACGCCGAGTCCCATCGCTTCGAGGAGGGACGTCTTGAGCGTCAGAGGGTAGCATTGACAGGCAATGGACACAACTCCACCAACTCGTCATCAGACTCCTCCTCCACTTGCTCTTACTGAGCGCACTCGATTCTTCTGGAAGTAGTACAAAACCCCTTTGTAGTACTAGTATTTAGGGGCTATTTTGTTCAGTTCATCTAACTATAGATATGGTTGAACTGTACCACGTACTTTAAATTAGCTAGTATATATAGTTGAAGTAGCTACTGCAGTACCGTGGTTGGCAACAATTGGGAAAAAGTTTGTTCGGTTCAGTTGTCGAGTTGAACTATATTGTACAAAGACCAGTGCTTAATGTATGCATGAAATCCATGTTTGAAGTGAATTTCAGTTGCAAAATTACACCCTAATTGTGATTTTGTTCCTACAGAACTTGACAAATGCTAGTGCTACAATGTTGAAAAATGCCAGTGTTACTAGATCGACAGATGCCAATGTTTTCGATTTGACACATGGCAATTTACCCAATACGATAGATGCAAATCTTCCCGGATTTTCTGTACTAGGTACGCAGATCATATTCGAGAAATGTTTGCGATGACGCATTGCACGAATCCTTCACTCCAATATTTTGACTTGGCTTACGGGCAAAGGAAAGATAGCTGTCGATCTGCAAACGGGTATTCAACCTGAACCGTGTGTGATGAGTGTTTATTCAGATAAAACTATGATGGTTTTTTGTTTGCTATGTGAATTCAGAGATAAATACTTAGTTCATCAAACCATATATTTCATTCAATCAAGCTTTCACTTTACATTCATACAATCGAGATAAAATATAAAGGAAACTAGTTGCGGCGGCGACGGCCTCCTGCGGCGGCGTTCTCGTGCTCCGTGGCGCAGTTGTATAGTTCTTCAAACGAGACCAGAATGTTATGGACTCCACAATGAAAGAGCCGGTCATCGCACGATCAATGGGCGTGGGGTCGGGGTGGCGACTAGCGGTGCTGCGAGTAAACTGTCAACGGCGGCGACCCAATCCACTGAGGGGGGGGGTGTTAGGGAACGTCGCATGGGAAACAAAATTTTTCCTACGCACACGCAAACTTATCCATGGTGATGAGCATCTACGAGAGGGAGAGTGGATCTACGTACCCTTGTAGATCGCTAAGCGGGAAGCGTTAAGAAACGCGGTTGGTGTAGTCGAACTTCTTCGCGATCCAAATCGCCGAGCGTCCCGTGATCCAATCACGAACCGTCCCGCGAACCAATCACGAACCGTCCCACGATCTCGTCACGATCCGTCCCACGATCCAATCACGAACGTCTCGTGGCCTTGATCACGATCCTTCCGATCTAGTACCGAACGGACGACACCTCCGCGTTCAGCACACGTGCAGCTTGATGACGATCTCCACCGTCTTGATCCAGCAAGAGGGGTGGAGAGGAGAGAGAGTTCACCGGCAGCGTGACGGCACTCCGGTGATGGTGGTGGAGCAATTCCGGCAGGGCTTCGCCTAAGCACTGCGGAACTACGATCTAGAGGAGAAACTATGCACCGGTGGAACGGGTAGCACGTGGCCGGAAATTCTGTCCAAAAACCACCCAATCCACTAGCATATATAGGAGGAGAGGAGAGGAGAGGCAGCCAAGGCCTTTGGGTCGGCCGAAATAGGAGGTGGGAGCAATCCTACTTCACCTCCAATCCTAGTTGGAGTAGGATTGCCTCCTATTGGCTGATTTTCCACTTTTTGCTTTAGGACTTTCTCTCCTGCGCCATGGGCCTTTGTGGCTGTTTTCCCAGCCCACTAAGGGCTGGTTATTATTCTCCCACAGCCCGTGGACCTCTTGGGGTCGAAATACCCCTCCCGGAGGTCCCCCGGTACACTACCGGCACTCCCGGTACACTACCGATACTCCCGGTACACTACCGATGAGCCCGAAACTTTTCCGGCGACCAAACTGGGACATCCTATATATGAATCTTTACCTCCGGACCATTCCGGAGCTCCTCTTGACGTCCGGGATCTCATCCGGGACTCCGAACAACCTTCGGTCAACACCATACATAACTCTATACTACCGAAACGTCACCGAACCTTAAGTGTGCAGACCCTGCGGGTTCGAGAACTATGTAGACATGACCGTGACACCTCTACGGCCAATAACCAATGGCGGGACCTGGATGTCCACATTGGTTCCTACATATTCTACGAAGATCTTATCGGTTGAACCTCTATGTCAAGGATTCAGTTAATCCCGTATAACGTTCCCTTTGTTCTTCGGCATGTTACTTGCCCGAGATTCGATCGTCGGTATCTCTATACCTAGTTCAATATCGTTACCGGCAAGTCTCTTTACTCGTTCCGTAATGCAAGATCCCGCAACTAACAATTAGTCACATTGCTTGCAAGGCTTATTGTGATGTTGCATTACCGAGTGGGCCCCGAGATACCTCTCCGTCACACGGAGTAACAAATCCCAGTCTCGATCCATGCCAACTCAACAGACACCATCGGAGATACCTGTAGAGCACCTTTATAGTCACCCATTTATGTTGCAACGTTTGATACACACAAGGCACTCCTTCGATATCCGTGAGTTGCATGATCTCATGGTCATAGGAACATATACTTTGACATGCAGAAAACAGTAGCAATAAACTGACACGATCATATGCTACGTTTGTAGTTTGGGTCTTGTCCATCACATCAGTCTCCTAATGATGTGATCCCTTTATCAAATGACATCACATGTCAATGGCTAGGAAACCCTGACCATCTTTGATCAACGAGCTAGTTCACTAGAGGCATACTAGGGACATAGTGTTTGTCTATTTATCCACACATGCAATGTGTTTCCGATCACTACAGTTATAGCATGGATAATAAACGATTATCATGAACAAGGAAATATAATAAAAACACTTTATATATTGCCTCTAGTGCATATTTCCAACAGGGGGAGGGGGCGTGACGGGTGCACGCACGCGCACGGGCACATGCATGGTGGGTGCATGCGCGCGCAAGGAGTCTAGTGCCGTGGGTGCAGGCACACGCATTGGGACCGCCGTGGTGTGTGCAAGGGCGTGCATGAGCAGAGGGGCAGGAGGACGCTTTGGCGCTTGCACATACACGAGCTCGTGCGTTTCGACGGGGACCTCCCTTACGCCCACGATTTCTAGCGCTGCGATGATGCTGGGCAACCAGCCCATCAATGCCACGGGGATGGTTGGTGGCACGGGCGCGGTGATGGTTGCTGGCGAGTGCATCGGGGCAGCATCTGCTGCGGCATGCATCTCTTCCAAGGCCATGTCCATGGCGTCCCATTCGTCTTTATGTTCTATCTCTCCTGGCTCGGTTTGAACTTCACCAAACCAGAGGACTAGTGGGATATGATCCTTTTGCACCATGGCGTAGGCCACCGTGGAGGTCTGAAGATGGAGGGGAATGTGAGGCGAATATATATGGAGGATTGTGTGTGAGTGGGCAGTAAAGCCGCCTATTAAACAACGACTCAGGCACCATTGATGGACATGTTGGAAGCGAGGAGGACAGATACGGAGGTCAAAGGGCTTGCTTCCCGGTGATCCTTCGGCATACTGCCTGCACGCCTCCCGGTGAGCCTGCTCAACAAGGCCAGCTCGCACGTCTCATGTCAACTCAAGCAGCTACTCGGCACCTCCTAAGTCCTAGCTAATAAAAGAGTGCGGAACTTGGCAGCATGTAAGGGCAGTAGAACGCCAACAATTTGAAAATAATGCAAACGTTGCGTGGAAATGTGATAGTTATTTGTTTTAAAAAGCTTTTGTTCGCTATTAATGACACAAAAAATACCACATCATATTTGTGCTATATAGTGACTCCATGCCTAATTTCTTGAATTTTGTGTGAGTTTAACATAATATTCTCAATGTTGGCTCTAAAAGAAATTATATATTAAATAACGAGTCTCAAATAGGAAAACAAAATGCTATAACGCCTTTATGTGCCATGTTCATGACACCATGCCAAGTTTCATGAATCTTTTGACGAGTTTTTAATTTACATGATTTAAAATCCAAGTTCCTCAATGTTTCTGTGGCCGAGCCAAGACCTCGAGATGTTTGAAATTCTTTCACCTATCTTGCATGGGACCTAAAGATGCATGCACACTAATATGGTTTCCAACTCATTTCGATGCACCGGACCTTGTGATTGTAGTTCGAATTTGAATTGTGCATATTAAATAATGCATACAAAAGTCAAGTAATGTATAAAAAGGCCAAACGAACCATGTATAATTTCATATTTTGGCACGACACTCTCATTTTGGTATATGTTTCCTATAGAAACAGTTCAAGATGAGAAGAGGCAGTGGATGTCAATTCGCCCATGTAAGGTGACACATTCCATATTGAAACAACAAAGCTTCCCATGAGAAGCTGTGGTTTGTGCTTGTGCCAAAACTTGTCCCAAATTGAATATTATTTTACCATGGCACAAATGATCCATGCATGTCATGACACCATGTCAAGGTTCATGAATTTTCTGACGAGTTTCTGATTTACACATGTTTTAAAACCCATATTTCTCAATGTTTGTGTGGCCAAGCCAAGACCGCGAGATGTTTGAAATTCATTCCCATATCTTGCATGGGATCCTAATATGCATGTACACGTATATGATTTTCATCCCATTTTGATGCACCGTACCTTGTGAATATTGTTCAGATTTGAATTATGCACGTTAAACAATGCATATAAAAGTCAATCAATGTGTAAAAAGGCCAAATGAACCATGTATAAATTCATATTTGGGAACGACACTCATTTTGGTATATGTTGCCTCAAGAAATATATAGTTCAAGACGAGAAGAGGCAGCGGATGTCGATTCGCCCACATAAGGTGACGTGTTCCATATCGAAACCACAAAAGCTAGCTTCGCGTGAGTAGGTGAGGTTTGTAAGGGGCTTGTGCCAAAACTTGTCCCAAATCAGACAATTTTTCATCAGGGCACATATGAGCCATGCCATGACACCATGCCAAGTTTCATGAATTTCTAATGAGTTTTTGATTTATACATGAATATAAAACCAAGTTTCTCAATGTGTGTGACCGAGCCAAGACTCCGAGATGTTTGAAATCCATACACATATCTTGCATAGGGCCCAAAGTTGCCATGTACACTTATATAATTTTTCAACCCATTTTGATGCACTAAACCATGTGATTTTAGTTCAGATTTTAATTGTCCA
Source organism: Hordeum marinum (assembly GCA_022496015.1). Taxonomy (NCBI): domain Eukaryota; kingdom Viridiplantae; phylum Streptophyta; class Magnoliopsida; order Poales; family Poaceae; genus Hordeum; species Hordeum marinum. Next base: position 290,575,321 of record CM039673.1, read on the forward strand.
CATTATATGCCTATAGAACTTAATTAACATATGAAAATGAGAAAAGAACCATAAATAATTCCATATTTTAGCATGACACTCTTACTGGTCCAAGTTGCCTCTAACAAAAGTTCAAGGCGAGAAGATGAGCGGATGTCGATTTGCTCCTGTTTGTAAGGGACTTGTGCCTAAAATTGTCCCAAGTTAGACATTTTTTACCATGGCACATATGTGCCATGTCATGACAACATGCCAAGATTAGAATTTCTAACATGTTCTGGTTTTACAGTAATTTAAAATCCAAGTTTCTCAACGTTTGTGGCCGAGCCAAGATGCCGAGATGTTTGAAGTTCATTCCCATTTCTTTCCCGTGACCTAAAGATGAAGCCATGGACACTAATATGATTTTCGTCCCATTTTGATGCACAAACATTGGAAGATAGTTCAAATTTGAAATATACACATTAAATGTCTAGAAAAATCAATTAATTTATAAAAATGCAAATCAGACCCTGAAAAATTCCATATTTTAGCACGACACAACTATTGGTCAGTGTTCATTGCAGATAAATTTTATTGCAATCCAAACATTGTCCTTTGTCGTAGTAACCTCTTTTTTTAAAAACATGTCTTTCACAAATAGTTCACGGTCATGAATCGTGTGTGATGTAGTACAAAATATCTTGGGCCAATCCTCATAATGCATGGCTTAGTCCGGAAGCTTCATCGGTTGCAGTACACCACCGACCAGTTTACCGCACTGACTCCTCATGCCATTTTACTTTTCAATCATCGCCGGTGAAAGATGTGGACATGGATTCCCATCGCGAGGGCAACTTCGACAACCAATTCTGGCCCGAGTGTGACCGCATCAGCCATGAGCTCGCTCTCAAGATGCTTGAACACGGCCGCTACCTCCAATAGGGCGGCAGCAACAACCGCGACGGGGATAGCAAATGGCAAGAACATCACATCAGGTATCAGTTCCTCGGCAGTCACCGTAGCCCTGATGGTGAACGCCCAGTCCCATATCGAGGCTACCGACACCCATCTCGTGTCGGTCACTGCACAAATCACATCTGCCTTCTCCAACATCCGTCGACAACCCATGTCCATTGAGTTAGTAATCGCTAAGTGTGCTCGAGCAAGCGCCCGTTTGTCGGTGGCCTCCCTAGCCAAGATTGTGGCTGTCCATGCCCGAAGCAAGGCCGCCCACGCCCAGCTCATGGCGGCCTTATCCAAAGAGATGGTGGACGAAGACTGCGAGATGCTGGAGTATGTGGTGATGGATCCCATGGATCTCCTTTCCCCGGAGGTCATCGAGCTACAGCTGGTCATCGAGGAGGCGGCGGAGATCGATGAATGCCAGGCGTAATATTAGTCTCTATCTAGAGCGATGGTGTTTTGTTAGAGTAATGTTTAGGTCAACTAACTAATGTTTATTAGTTGCTCGATTAAGTAAATGCGAGCAGTGTTTTAGACTCTTTTGTGTAGTACTCAAATTTGCAAGTGTTGTTAAATTAAGCAATGACGTCGATAACCAATGTAACAAGGGAAATTCGGACCAAAATTTGTCGCTGTATCCCCATTTTCTCTTCCAAATGAACATGAAATGCAAGTACCCTGTGCAATGTAGTATCCGATATCTTACGTCGGAAGCTTGAAGACCAATATTTCCATGGTCAGTCTCATCACACACGGGATAAACTATATGATACATTCGTTTTGTTGAATATCACACATAGTTATGGTAAAGGTACTGTGTCCGATGTGAGTGTGTCTGCTACTTTTTCGCCGAACCGAACGAAATTTTGGGCTGTCGCGCAAATATCTACCTCCCCCGCCCCTCGTACCAACCAAAAGCCATATTTCCCCTACTCCCTCTTCCTTTCCTAAGTTCAAACCTTCACTGCTTTCTCGCAGTGCCGCCTCCTCGCAGGCGACGCTCCTTCATGCTGCTCGACCTCATCCATGTAGTCATAGTCAAGTAATCCACACCTTCATCATACCCCTCCCCCTCCACCCCCTCCTTCTCCATTCCACATGCCCCAACTGCCGACGCGACACATTCCACCAAAATCACCGGCCGACCCCTCACATAATCGCCACCGAAAGACATAGTGCACACAATATAGCCAAGATCTCAAGGAGCAACTGGCAGCGGAGAAGGAAATCGCGACCGCACGCGCAGATGAGGCCGCGATGGTTGCCATGCCTGCCGACCCCCAGATCTTGGAGCAACACCTAGACGCCGAGGCCACCGTCGACGCCTCGCGCGCGGACACCGCCACACGGTTCTTTGCTTTGAACAACAACTCGTTGTGTTTTCTCGAGGGCTCCGCTGTTGCCTTCGACGATGACTACGAGTTGTTTTCTCAGCATGCCCGTGCTTTCCTCAACTCTAGAGCCGGCAAGTTGGTGCCCGGACAGGCCGAGACAACTCACCACTACGAGGAGGGCACCCACGATGTGGAGGGCTCGCCCTCGTCTAAGTCCATCGTTATCGATATCTATAACAACGAGGAATATCTTGTTTTTTAAGCTTAATTACTAATGATCTGCGTTCAGCTAGCTACGTCTGTTACATATGTTTGTTTTTCCTGTGGCATGTGTTGCTCCTGCCTTTCCTTAAGAAATTCTAGTGAAATATGCAATGCAATGCTACTATGCAATCCGACCTTAATGTTCTATGGTGCAATGTGATGCTTAGGTAACTGTTTGGTTCGGTTGTTTTGGTGATCATTTGCAATGTGATGTTCGATTATTGTTGGTACAATTTTGTTTTGTTATGCATGTGAAACATACAATTTCTATATTTCATAGTTCTTAGCATGCTTGGATTTTCCATGTGGTCTGAATTCATATGTTGGATCTAAAATGTGTTTATCTTTCATTAACATATTTTACTAATAGCATGTCAAATCTCATTTAAAACCTGATCATTATCTATTCTTAAACACGTTATAGGCGGAACAATGCGAGACACCGAGGTTTACCATCTAGGTTTGCACTTTCATGATCCTTTGGATAATAGCACATTATTGTGCAATTGCAGGAACCATTCTAATATTTAGGTTTCTAACAATAATTTTGTCTTGCACATGTAGGTCCCGTTGTAAGAGGTTTAGACCCACTGTTCTACCCATTTTGTATGTGGGGAAATGATGTGTTCATGAATATCAGTCAATTCAAGAAACTCAGAAAGATTGTTAAGATGATTAAACTTGCGACGAAAACCAACAAGATGTTTGTCTGCACAATGAAGAAGACATTAGTGAACTATAGGATGGTACTATATCTTTTACCTTGTCTGTTTGCCCTTTGTGACATTTCAATTTTCGAAACGAAATTTATGCATATCTTTGTTTCTAGTCCTTTCCAAAACAGTTCATCGACAAGTACATCTCAAACCACCTGTATGGTCAAGAGGCGAGGAAGGTATTCATACAACACCCACGGTACAATCTTGAAGTCTTCCTCAAGAGGATGAAGGATGGGCGGGCGACCATCCACATGCACTAGCATAAAGTTGCAAGAACCTTCGACATCAGCGAAGGCTCAATATTTGCCTTCCGCTTCAACAGTTTTCTAGACGAGATTCATCTGTCTTTTTATCGTATATGATGCCATTTTCCAAAGGTTTTAGATATTGCATGTGAAACTCAGTCTTGTCGTGTAATTGGGTAGCTAGGTAGTATATGCATATATGATGTTGTACTCTGATGTATTTCAATTATGAAATCCTGGTTGCCGTAATACAAAATGAAATATATTGTGTGCTTGATATGAAGTGCCATTTTGTTTACTAGCTGGATTATAAATAACAGAGCAATTAGCCTGATTATTGGGGTTTCATATTGCAAATGGTTTGTCACAGAACACCGTCAGTGATGACCTCAACAAACCCACACGGTTTCTGGAAAAATTGGCGTGTTGGCTCTGAACAATCACACACGACTTCCAGGCGCAAATTGTGTGTGTTAGAACACCCATTCGCAAATGTTTTCACATAAAACGTGTGTGTTATGGACAACCCTACGCCAAACAGTTTCTTCTAGGCACCGGGCGTGATGGCCACCCCTAATACAGATAATGTTATGTAGAAAATTGTGTGTGATGTACAATACGAATGGAAATATAAGTTTGGGACTCACCGTGAGGGATGCTAAGCACGTCTCACACGACTTCCCCAAAATACCTGTTTGTGATGGTCCTTCCAATCGCACATGACTTAATTTGGCCTAGTGTGTGTGACCGGGAGCAGGCATCACCAATGAGTATTTTGTGTCGTGTGGGATAGCCCCCCGACGTGGCTTGAGAATGCGTCGGTATTTTCCCAAAGAGGAAGGGATGATGCAGCACATATATGGTAAGTATTTCCCTTAGTTATGAAACCAAGGCTATCAAACCAGTAGGAGAACCAAGCAACACTATGTAAATCGTACCTACACACAAAGAACAAATACTTGCAACCTAACGCGTAAGAGAGGTTGTCAATATCTCCTCACTAAAAGATATATTGGTTTGTAAGAGATTGGATACATAGATCGCACAAGAACACAAAATAAAAGATGCAAATAAAAGTGCAGAAAGGTATTTTGTTTTTTTGGAATAATAGATCTGAAAACAAATGCGGAAAAAGATAGATCGGAAAGCAATATATTGAAAGGATAGACCCGGGGGCCGTATATTTCACTAGTGGCTTCTCTCAAGAAAATAGCACCGGTGGGTAAACAAATTATTGTTGGGCAGTTGATAGAAGACCAAATAACCATGACGATATCCAAGGCAATGATCAATATATAGGCAGCACGTCCAAGATTAGTAGACTGAAATGATTCTGCATCTACTACTATTACTCGACACATCGACCGCTATCGAGCATGCATCTTATGTATTAAGTTTATGGAGAAACGGAGTAATGCAATAAGAATGACGACTTGATGTAGACAAGATCTATACATGTAGGAATACACGCCATCTTGTTATCCTTGATAGCAATGATACATGCGTGCCTTGCTGCCCCTTCTGTCATTGGGATAGGATACCACAAGATCGAACCCATCACAAAGCACCTCTTCCCATGGCAAGAAAAACCGATCTAGTTGGCCTAACTAAACCAAAGATTCGAAGAAGAAATAGGAGGCTATAAATAATCATGGATATAAGAGATCAAAAGAAGACTCAAATAATATTCATGGATAGAAACTAATCATGAACTCAAACTTCATCGGATCCCAACAAACACACCGCAAAAAGTCATTACATCAAATAGATCTCCAAGAGACCATTGTATTGAGAATCAAAAGAGATAGAGGAAGCCATCTGGCTACTGCCTAAGGACCCGTAGTTCTATGGTGGACTACTCACGCATCATCGGAGAGGCACCAATGAGGATGATGAACCCCTCCTTGATGGTGTTAGATGGGATCTCGTGGTTCTGGAACGTGCGGCGGCTAGAATTGTGTTTCATCGACTCCTTTAGGGTTTCTAGAATTTCTGAGGATTTATAGAGCTGAGAGGCGGTGGAGGAGACCCCGTGGGCCCCACAACCCATCAGGGCGAGCCTAGGGCCTCGAGCATGCCCTGGTGTCTTGTGGGACCCACGAGCCTCCCCCAGGTGCTTCCTTGGCTCCCAGGTTGCCTTCTGGTCCAAAAATATCTCCAAAAAGTTTCGTGGCATTTGGATTTCATTTGGCACTGGTATTGTGCCAAGTAAAAAACAAGCAAAAACAACAACCGACACTTGGTACTATGTGAACAGGTTAGTCTGAAAAAATGATATAAAGTTCTATAAAATGATTATAAAACATCCGATAATGATAATATAACAACATGGAACAATTAAAAATTATAGATACGTTGGAGACATATCGGCATCCCCAAGCTTAATTCATGCTCGTCCTCGAGTAGGTAAATGATAAAAATAGAATTTTTGATGTGGAATGTTGCCTAACATGTTCATCACATATTCTTTTCTTTTGTAGAATGGACATTTGGACTTTTAGATGGTTCAAAGGAATAGTCTAGTTTTGAAATGAAGACTTTAATAATAAAGCATACCAACAAGCAACCATGTCTTTCGAAATATCAACACTAAACAAAGTTATCCCCAACCCATCATTCTCAATCATTGATCCACTCATGAAACACACTCAAATATTAGCTACACCGAATGCAAAAGTATAATCATAATGCCCCATAGTTGGTGCTTTATAAGAGAAGATGGAGACTCAAATAGAAGTAGAATTGCATAAAGCAAATAGATAAGCCCTTCATAGAGGGAAGTAGGGATTTGTAGAGATGCCAGAGCTCAAATCTTAAATTGAGAGAGAAAAATATTTTGGGTGGCATGCCTTTCCTGTCAACGAAAACGACAGAGAATTTTCAATACTTTTCAATGCTAGATATATCATAAGCGGTTCCCAAACAGAAAATAATTTTTCTTACCTTTTCCACATTCTTACACGATCCATGGCTAGCCGTATCCACATGTACCATCCATACCAACAATTTCCAATGAATTTATTATTTCACAACATAAAGTAAATATCTTCTTCATTTCGGGACTGGGAATCCATATTACCGCCATACTCTCATGCAATGACAAGTGAATAAACACTCATCTTGAGAATAACACATCTAGCATGGAAAAATATCGTCCACCCCCTGTCGCTTCTTTAGCGGTACGAGCACACAAATAGAAAATTCATTTTGAAAATTAGAGATGGCACATGCAAATTTTCTTGGAACGACATGTAAATTCCGCATATAGGTAAGTATGGTGGACTCATATGTCAAAACTGGGTGTAAGGGTTTTGTATGCACAAGTAGTATTTCTAGTTAGTATAAGTGGATGCTAGCAAATAGATTGAGAAGAAACCAACCAAGAAACGAAAATTCTCATAAACGAGCATTCAACATAACTAACACCCAATAATGCACCATAAGTAGGATGTAATTTCATTGCATAACTATTGACTTTCGTGCTTGCATAGGGAATCACAAACCTTAACAGCAATATTCTTACTAAAGTATAATTACTCACCAACATGACTCACATATTACTATCATCATGTCTCAAAACTGTTACAAGGAATCAAGATTAATTCTTCCAATGATCTTCATGAAAGTTTTTATTATATTCCTCCTGAATATCTACCATTCTGGGACTAGTTTCATATATTGCCATTGCTTTTAACAAGCTCAAATAAATTTAAGTGAAGACGAGGAGCATAAAAATTTCATATCTTAAAATAATATAAGTGAAGCATGAGAGAATTTCTTCAAAATTTACTAACTCTCAAATTAATCTAAGTGAAGCATTAGACTGTTCCGTCAAAAAAATTTAAAGCACACCGTGCTAAAAAAGATATAAGTGAAGCATTACAGTAATTCCATAGCTCAAAAAATTTAAGTGAAGCATATAGAGCAATTCTAACAAATTATAGCATAATTTTGGCTCTCTCAAATAGGTGTGTACAACAAGGATACATGTGACAAACTAAAAGGTAAATCAAGCAAAGACTCATATAATACAAGACGCTGCAAACAAAACTCATGATATGTGACGAATACAAATATAGCTCCAAGTAAAATACTGATGGTCGTTAGAAGAAATAAGGGATGCCACTCGGGGCATACCCAAGCTTAGTTGCTTGTTTCTCCTTCGGTATTATCTTGGTGTTCCATAGCATCCCCGAGCTTTGGCTCTTTTCACTCCTTATTCCTTCATCCATCGTGATCTCACCCAAAACTTGAAAACTTCAATCACACAAAACTCAACAAAATTTTCGTGAGATCCATTAGTATAATAAAGCAAATCACCACTCTAAGTACTATTGCAAACCCATTCATATTTGATTATTGCATTATATATATTGTATTCCAACTTTACCATGGGTTATACCCTCTAATACAAACCATAGATTCATCAAAATAAGCACACAATGCAACAAAAACACAATCTATCAAAAATAGAACATGCTATAGTAATCTGTACTCTAACTAAACTTCTGTAACTCCAAACATTCTGAAAAATTAGGACAACATCAAAATTCTGTATATCAATCTTGTGTAAAATATTCAGAATTTTTTGTCACTTCTGTGATTTTTAAAAATTCTTGTACCTGACGTAAATGTTTCTATTTTTCCAGAAGATCAAATCAACTATTGCCCAACATGATCCCAAAGGCTTTACTTGGCACAAACACTAATTAAACATAAAAAACACAATCATAACAGTGGAATAATTGGGTAAACACTCAAGAACAGAAATAAAAAGGTAAAAATAAATTTTTTTCATTGGGTTGCCTCCCAACAAGCGCTATCATTTTACGCCCCTAGCTAGGCATAATGCATATATTCAAGTATTGTCATCTTTAGTTTTTGCCAACTTTGTGAGGGCTTTCTCAAACCCAGGAGGCTGTTTATGCTTCCCCAAATTTTCAGGAGAAGAGACCATCTTGAGATCTAAAATATCCAAACGCGTATTGCAAAGAGTAATCAAAGTATTAATGGGATTAAGGTTTCCACTAATATGTTTAAGAGGTCCATTATATTTTTGCACCTCGACCAAATGTATATGTAAACCACCCAATTTGTCTAAAATGTGAACCCCTTCTTGTGTAAGATAAAACCCTTCTTTTGGTGGAGGAACACCCAATATCCCCTCCAAACTTTCATAATCGGTATTGAAATCAAGCTCAGTAAAGTTCCCTTTAGTGGCAAATTCCAAGAGTTGTCTATGATACAAAGCTAATCCTATGTAAAAAATTCGAAGCAAAATCTTTGCCCCTTTAGATTGCAAATTTGATAGGATTCCATTAACCTATATGAGACATCTTTCAGATTTTCCCCTTGTTTTTGTTTGAATTATAGAACTTCAAAATCTGGTGACAAGGGGGGGGGGGTAGTGATGCTAGTCATAGCAAAAAGGTAGATAAGTAATAGATCTGATGAAAAAGGGGCAAACGAAAAAGGGCACAAATAAAACGGCCATTTTTTGTGAAGTTGGGGAGATGAAAATGAGAGGCAAATGGCAAATAATGTAAATTGCAAGGAGACGCGATTTGGGATTAGGAACTTGATAGATGATGATGTCTCCTTTGATGTGGCTTGAGATTGTGTTGGTATTTCCTCAATGATGAAGGGATGATGCACCACATCTATGATAAGTATTTCCCTCAGTTATGAAACCAAGGTTATCGAACCAGTAGGAGAACCAAGCAACACTATGTAAACGGTACCTGCACACAAAGAATAAATACTTGCAACCCGACACATAAGAGATGTTGTCAATCTCTCCTCAATAAAAGATAGTTTGCTTTCTAAGAGATTGGATAAACAAATCACAAAAAACACAAAATAAAAGATGCAAATAGAAGTGCAACAAGGTATTTCGTTTTTTTTTGGAATAATAGATCTGAAAACAAATGTTGGTCGTCATGATCATGTACAATCACCCAAGGAAAGGAACCAATAGCGGAACTATTTTCCCTAGAAGACGTTTCTTGCGCGTAAATGTGATATAACATAAGCTCTGTGTCACTTTGTTTATTGAGCCTCGTATCCGGATTGTTGTTATCTGAAATATCTGGTCCGGTCGCTCGGACTAAAGTAAGAAGCACTCCTCGGCCATTGGCCAAGGATGGAGAAGCTGAAGGCTGGCTAACAAAGTTTGAAATGTCGAAGGCATTACATATGATGTGGTGTACATAGATACATAGAGTCACTACAAATAGTTAATACTTGTTCAAGCAATCTATTAATGATTTTAGGTTACATTCTCCCTGGGAGAAACAAGCGGCAGACATTACATTGTCGTACACTAGAAAAGTCGGAATCTCTTTGAAAGTGCGTTATATCGACTAGAGGGGGGGTGAATAGGCGATTTTTACAAATTCATCACTTGAGGAATTTCAACTTCAAGGAATTTGAAATGTGATGAATAACTAGCAGTGGAATAAGTACTCAAGTGTATGAGGAACATAGCAACAACATAGTCATCATGATGAAATGAAACATGCACAGAGTACAAGTAGCGTGATACAGGATACGCAGGTGACGAACAAGGTAACTTGAAGAATTTGAGGTGAGGAAATTGTGAAAGTCTTCAGACAATTTCTTCAAACACTAAAGTTCAATTTCATCAATAGTTATACGAGGAAATGGAAGGGTTGAGGAAATAGAACCAGGTAGCTTGATGAAGACAATTGTTTGATGACCCAGTTCCAACTGCTGTGACAGTCGTACGTCTGGTTTGGAGAGACCTGGTATTTAAACCAGAGGACACACAGTCCCAGGACACACAATCCTTACCGTATTCTCCTTGAGCTAAGGTCACACAGTCCTCGCCCAACACTCGTGGTAAGTCTTTAGGGTAGACTTCCAAAACCCTCACAAACAGGTCACCCAGCGATCCACAATTTACTGCTGGATGCTCTAGACCAAGGTCACTTCGTGATCCCCAATTGACTGCAGGAGCACTAGACCATGACGCCTAACCATCTGGAGGATGCACAGTCCTCAAAGGTAACAAGCGTCAGTTCCACACAGGAATTTCTTGAGTGATGCTTAATCACTTTGGGTTTGATGGTTTGGTTGTGGGGTTTTTCTCACTGATGATTTTCTCTCAAAGTCCTCGAATGATGGGATGCTCTCAATTGACAAGTGTTAGTTTTCTCTCGGAGCAGCCAACCAGCTAGTGGTTGTGGGGGTCGGCTATTTATAGCCAGGGTGGAACCCGACATGATAAGACATAAATGCCCCCAATGATATGACCGTTATGTTGATAAGAATGATTGGAGACAGCTGGCGCTAAGCACAGCAACAGTTGGAATTTCGAACTAGAAAGTCCTCAGCTTATCATGTTCCTCACTTGTAGGCAATTCACACTGGCGAAATCCTAACTCCTTGGTCACATCAATTTCCTCAGAGACCAGAAGAAGTTCATCTCTGTCACTGAAGAACTTGTCTGAACTGTAAGAGATTTCCAAAGGCTTCACTCAAAGGATTGTATAGGTTGAGGATTTTGGAGTTGAGCATCAGTTGGAAATTTTCCGTAGTATTACCTCGGCCCCCTTTAACAGTATGGTGTTTCCTATGACTCAAATAAAGGAAATGAAACTAGAAAAACAAAAGTCTTCATGCTTCATATTCCTCGTTCATATCTTCAAGGTCACACCAACTTCTTCATTTTCAAAGTCTTCACAAAGTCTTCACCAAAGTCTTCAGAAAGTCTTCAGCAAAGTCTTCACTTGAAGACATACATTTTTAGGGGTCGATAATCTCCGAATATATCAAACGCCTCATCGACTTATAGGGCCTGTGTACACTCACAAACACATTAGTGCCTTAACCTATAAGTCTTCAGTACACCAAAATCACTATCGGGCACTAGATGCACTAAAAATCTCCCCCTTTTTGGTGGTTGATGACAAATAGGTTAAGTTTTCAACGGGGAGAAACATATGAAGTGAAAGTATAGATTTTGAGGAATTTGATTGCAAGATATAGAAGAACTCCCCTTGAAGATGTGCATATTTTAGGAATTTGCTTTGGACTGCAAATGCACATGGCAGGTTCAAACATGGAGAACTCCCCCTATATCTTGTAATTCATACACGCATATGAACATATGATATGAAGAATTTGAAATGCGTGAGGAAAATGGTGTCTGACGAAAATCAGCATGTATGCATTAAGGTACTTGAGGAAATAAACATGCGAGGAAATGGTTCAAAAGTGTCAGACCACCATCGGACTTAAGTTTACAACTCAACCAACAAAAGTTTCAGAAGAGTGAGAGTTGTAACTTAAACAAAAATAGCCCATATAGTGACCCGCTTGAAGACTAACTCAAATTTTCTCCCCCTTTGTCATCGAAGACCAAAAGGGAAGAAAAAGTGATGACTAACGCCCTTTTGAAGAATTTCATCTTGTTGGTGAGGAAGGAGCGCCAGCGTTGTCGGGGTCATTCGTTGATGCAGGGCCTACGACAGTGTCTTCAATGTCTTCATCATCATCGCGCTCTTGAGATGAAGAAAATGAACTTGTGACCATTAGAGGAACTTGAACTTTCTTGAATTTCTTCTGAGGACGACGAGTGAAGTTAGGATGTTCTTCAAGATCCAGCTCATCCAGTTCATCAGAAGACATGATGTGAGATAGTACAGCCCAAGAGCATTTGAGGTTTTCATGTGCATAATAGTGGTTCCTCTTGAGAGTGTTCTGTGTCATAGTCATATTCTGCACAATGTATCCAAGTTGACGCTTTACCCACTTGTGATTATGATCGACCTTCTAATGAAGACTTATGAGAAGCTCGCGATCAGTCATCACACGAGGGGCAGACTCTTGATGTTTGTGAGCCGAGGCCTTTGCATCGAAGTTTTGAGTGGCAGTGTCATCATTTGTAGAGAAGGAGGCAGCTTTGCGAAACTGTCTGTCAAGTGGACGAGTTCCTTCATCAATAACAGACTTGCCTTTTCCTTCAACTGAAGAAATTGTACTTTTGATGACTTCAATTGGAGTCATAAAGACAAAGCAATTCTGAAAATCAGCCTTGAAGGGAACTGAGGACTTTGCCATGATGAATTTCATGATCCATGGCGCATAGGGCTTCTGTTCAAATGGAGCTAAGGCAGCACTGGCCAATGTCCTCATGAAGAAGTCATGCAAGTCGATGGGAATTCCATGAATGATGTTGAAGAGCATATTCTTCATGACTCCTTCTACTTATTATTCTTCAGAATTGTGGCCTTTCTGAGGACATATCGTATTTGTGAGGATACGGTAGACAGTCCTGGGCACATATAGTAGATCCTTCACAAGGAAGGTGTTTTGTTGAGGCTTTCCAGGAGGCAATGTCTTCATCAACACTTGCATCAGCTGATTTGGAAGCACATGCTCATTGAACAGTTTGCGGGGTTCATCTGAGGGAATTGGAACTGGAACACACTGAAGCAATTCAAAAGCTTGAGTAGTGAAGTGTGTTGATCCTGTCATCCAGTCCAATATCTAGGAGTTAACGTTTGAGGCATTTCCGCTGATATGCAATGTGGCATAGAACTGAAGAATAAGTTCTTCATTCCAGTCGTAGATGTCGACACAGAATGGAAGAATGCCTGCATCATGAAGAACTTGGAGCACCGGTGTGAATGATGGAAGGGTTTCCATGTCAGCATGAGGAATTTGGTGGTGCTCGAAGACTTTCTTCTTCTCAAAAAGAACTGATGCATAGTAGTTGAGTTGTGTTGTCGTGCAGAATCTGTTGCGTCCTGGCCTTGTAGAGTCATAGGGATTTGGACCTATGAAGAACATGCGCTCATTGAAGAAATTTCTTTTGAGAAATTTGGGGCGCGCTGAGCCTTTGAATGGCATCTTTGGCTTCGGTTGAAGATTTGGCTTGAAGTGACCCTTGGTCTCCTTTGGCATGGGAGGAACTTCAAACTGAGTAATTTGAAGGACAAGTTCCTCAGCTGCGATGGGAGCATCAAGAATATCCGCTGTTGCAGCTGGAATTTCTTCACTAACTTGAATATTCAGATTTGTAGATTCTTCATGTATTTCTTCAGTCAGAGCAGGTGACTGAGGAATCAGCATCAGAGGAGTTGCAATTGGTGAATTTGGGTGTGCAGATTCCCAATATTCATCATTGATGACTGGAGTAGTGTCACCAATGTCAACTTCCTCATCAATTTCTTCTACGCCAGCTTCCTCAGCAGTTAACTGAAGCTGGCGCGATGATACCTTGGTGGTTGAAGCAGTATCTTCAACAGCAATTTCTTCATCAATCTGCTCTGTAGAAGCAGCAGAATGATTTTCATCTTCTTCTGGGATGACATACTCCACCCCAAATGGCACAATAGCGTAGGCAGGTGTTGAGGAAATTGGAGTTGCATCAATTGGTCTCGTTGAAGAACATGACAAAGTCTTCAACTTCTTCAAAGCTAGGGCTTCTAAAGTTGATGCTTTTCTTTTGTGGGTCTTTTTCTTAGCAGTGCCAGTTTCTTCAGGAACGACTGATGCAGCCGCCCTAGTGGGTTCAGTTTCTTCACGCGTAGCAGAGTCTTCAGCTAGCCTATCAGTTTCTTCAGGCACAACATTGGAGGTTGCCCTAGCATGATCATTAGTGGTCTCAGTTTCCTCAGCAGCACTGGCAGTGGCTTCTGGTGTAGAAGCATTTTCAGCAGCATTTTCATCAGGCTGAGTAGTTTCATTAGTAGCCTGAGGAATTTCATCTGCAGTCTGAGGAGTTTCATCAGACTAAGGCTTTTGTGGTTGTGATCGAGCTGGAACCCTAGAGTTGTGATCCTTCACTACAGCTTGAGCAGCCTTGACGAATCTGACCTTGGTGCCCTTCCATTCAGCATTATATCTCTCTTGATCCTTAGAGAGTGTGCGAATTTCAGATTGAATAGTGACGAATTGATTTGGGGCCAAGTTCATCACATTGTCTCTCAGGAACCTTTCTTTTCGAACCTTGTTCCTCGTAGCTCTCATAGCTTGCTCTCTCTTCCATTTTTCTTCAGAGATGAAGTGGGTGAGGACATGATCCACTCCAAAAGGCAGTTTTAGTGAAGAAAGTGGGGTGTTTGGGTCTTCATGCCATATATCAATGAAGTTGAGGATCATCTTGGGATCTAGCATGAGAGGAACAGAACTGCCTTTTACAATAGCAACCCTTTGTTGACTTTGTCTGATGATTTCTTCCAATTCCTCATCATCAGTTGCATCATCATCATCATCACCACCACCCTCTGAAGAACCTGAGTGTATTGTCACCACAACCTTGCTTGTGTGAGGACTTGGTCTTTTACCTCGTCCAACAGTTTTCTTCAGCATCAACACAGAGGGGTAGGTTGAAGAATTTGAAGTGGTGGAGGGACCTGCCATGATCTTCGGAACTCCAGAGAAACCTTCAGTCCTTTTGCATGTTGCTAGATGCACTGGGGTTGGGGACTTTGTAGCTGCTGCAGAAGACTGAGTAGCAACTGTTCCAGGAGCTGAAGACTTTGTAAGCCGAGGCCTTTCACCTTGTGGGATCTGCTGTGAAGGTCTTGAGGTTGAAGAACTTGTCTTCAATGCAGATTTCTTCATCATGATTTTCTTCGGAGCACTTGCAGAGGCTCCGGCAGAGGTAGCAGCAGCAGAATCCTCATTAAATTTCTTCACAACCTCTTTGGCTTTCCTCGCCAGTTTGGCTTGCTACTTCTCCCACAGATGAGGAAAGTCCTCACCAGTCTTGAGGCTTGCGGGATCACCGATTTGATTCTGAACTGGAGGAGGCCTGCTGCAAGGTGGTTTCACTACAAATTTCATCATGTACTTTGGGGTTATATAACGATATTCCCTCCATTCCTTGGTCCATCTCCTCTCAATCTTTTGCAGACAGATCTTTCTCTGCTTGGTCGTCTCTTTCCCATGTGTTTCTTCATTGGGTGTGCACTATTCATCATACACATCCTCTGGGATCTCAAAGGCAGTGTGCACATATGGCTTCTTTCCACCTTTCTGAGGTTTCTTTCCATCATCCATTTTCTTCACTTGAGGAATTTGAACTCTTGAGGACTCTAAAGAAGTACACAGTTTTTCCTTAAGGAGCGCTGCAAATGAGTTAAGTTGATGAGAACCTAGTAATTCATCAGCGGACATGCTGTACCTGTGAACAGAGTATAGGTGCGAGGAATTTGAAGAGGTCATATGCGTTCTCAGAATTTTTTCTAAATAAAATAGGTGAGAGGAATTTGACCATGGGTGTCATGAGGAATTTCACTAAGTGTTCTTTGTCTCAGGTTCCAAAGTTGTGCAAATTTTGAGGATTCACACAATTGAGGAATCTTGAAGAAAACCATTACTTAGGGAAAACATCAAGTATGTGAAGATGTAAGGTGCTTTTAGAATAAGGTTCATGAAGAATAAACACCTTTTGAGGAATATGAGGAGCATTTGAGGATCAAACAGGGGCAGTAAAATAAATTTTATTTACCCTGGTGAAGAACACGACGAACTCAGAGATGAGATTGGGAAGTTCGTCCGTTCAGATCTCCCACGCCCTAGCTTGGCAGAGGGAGACAACTACAGCGGTGGCGGGATGAGGACTTCCACGGCCGATGCGAGTACGGTGATGATGAGGTCAAGGCAGTGAAGCTCTTCCTCACCGGCGACGATGACTTTAGCGGCGGCGCTAGGTTGGAGCTCGGGAGAGGGATCAGATGAGGAGTAACCGAGCATAGTTGAAGGGGAGGGGGTATTTATAGAGGGAGTGAAAACCAATCTGCCTGAAGATTTTGGATAAGATTGCCCCTGACCCTTGCTCTCCACGCGACAGGTGTCACCCACGTACTTAGAGGTGGCGATAGTGGGGGATCGTGGGTTATCTAGGTGCGGGAATCGGAACCGTTTGAGCGGGAACCGCTGAAAATTTTGATAGTGAAAATTTCAAATCTTCCGTTCGCAAATTCTTCAGCTGTCAAGGACACAGTGAAGACTTTGAACGAGTTTCAAAGTAGAACACATATGAAGAATTTGTGAACAGACTGGGTTGAGTTTAGCATAGAGGGGGAAAGGGTCCGATCACATTCACTTAGATGAAAATCAACTTGAAGAATTAGCAATAAGTGAATGTTGTTGAGGACATTGAAAACTCAAATATATATATAGTTAATGAAGAGCATGAGTTTCAAAGTTTGAAGAATTTGAAAACTTGAGGAATTTGATAATATGAAGAATTTGCAAAAATGACGAAAAACTCAATTTTGAAGAATTTCAACTTTGTTGGTGGCGTGACTCACCGTATAAGAATGATGATTTCAGACACCGCGTACAATTGTCGTAGGGTTCTGAGAATCAAATTCTTCATTAATGTCTTCACACTTAGAGGGTTATTCTTCATTGATTGAAGAAAAACGTTACTTCGTGTGTTTCACATCTAAGTCATCAATTTTGCATGAGTGTTAGGATGTGTGTCCTTTTTCAAAGAACATTCGAAGACTCTAAGATATTTAGCTCACATCGCAACTTGCAAAATCTCTTTTCATCCAAGGGCTTTGTGAAGATATCGGCCAGTTGTTCTTAAGTGGGAATGTGGTCGATGGAGATCTCGCCCTTGAGTACATGATCTCGAAGAAAGTGATGACGAATCTGGATGTGCTTGGTCTTGGAGTGCTGAACTGGGTTGTATGCAATCTTGATGGCACTCTCGTTGTCGCAGTAGAGAGGCACATTCTTCAACTTGATGCCGTAGTCCTTGAGGGTTTGCTTCGTCCATAGTAACTGAGTGCAACATGAACTGGCAGCAATGTACTCAGCTTTAGGAGTAGAAAGTGAAGCGCGGTTCTGCTTCTTCGAGGACCAACAGACTAAGGATCGTTCGAGGAAATGACATGTGCCTGAGGTTAACTTGCGATCCTCACGATCTCCAGCATAGTCGGCATCAGAGTATTTGACGAGGTGAAGATTTGAGCCCTTGGGATACCATAATCCAAGTGTTGGTGTGTGAGCTAAGTATCGAAGAATATGTTTCACAGCCTTATGGTGTGATTCCTTCGGTGTTGCTTGGAATCAGGCACATATGCAAACACTTAGCATAATATTAGGCCTAGATGCACATAGATACAATAATGAACCAATCATGGAGTGGTATACCTTCTGATCGAAATCTTTACCATTTTCATCAGTGCAGAGGTGGCCTTTTGAAGGTATTGGAGTTTTGACGCCTTTACAATCTTGCATGTCGAATTTCTTCAAAACATCTTTGAGGTATTTATCTTGAGAGATGAAGATGCCGTTGTCTTGTTGACGAATTTGAAGACCTAAGAAGAATTTCAACTCTCCCATCATAGACATTTGATATTCTTCACTCATCATACATGCAAATTCATCACTGTAACATTTGTTAGTACAACCAAAGATAATATCATCCACATATATTTGGCATATGAACAGTTCATTATCATAGGATTTTGTGAAAAGAGTGGGGTCGAGTGAACCGGGTTTGATGCCTTTCTTCATGAGGAATTCCTTCAGAGTGTCGTACCACGCCCGAGGGGCCTTCTTGAGGCCATAGAGGACTCCTTGTTTAGTCTGAAGACTTTGTCAGGATGCTTAGGGTCTTCAAAACCTGGGGGTTGAGCAACATATACTTCTTCCTCAAGCTTACCATTGATGAATGCACTTTTCACATCCATTTGATATAAGATGATATTATGATGGTTAGCGTAAGCAAGTAATATGTGAATAGCTTCAAGTCCAGCAACAGGTGCAAACGTTTCATCAAAGTCAATTCCTTCAACCTATGTGTAGCCTTGAGCTACAAGTCGAGCCTTATTCCTCATCACAAGGCCATTTTCATCTTGCTTGTTGTAGTAGATCCACTTGGTACCTATGATGTTATGTTTGCGAGGATCTGGTCGCTTGACAAGTTCCCACACATTGTTGAGCTTGAATTGATGCAATTCCTCTTGCATAGCTTGAATCCACTCAGGCTCCTTGAAGGCTTCATCAACTTTGGTTGGATCTATGATAGAGACAAAGGCAAAGTTTCCACAAAATTTAGTTAAATGTGAAGCTTTTGAGCGAGTGAGGGGACCTGGTGCATTGATGTCATTGATGATTTTGTCAATCTATACTTCATTTGCAACTCTAGGATGAGCAGATTGACGTGGTTGAGGATTTTTATCAGTACCATTTTCTTCAGGTGTATCAGCATGAGTGTCTTCATTCATTGGAATGACTTCCTCAGTGGGTATGATATCTTCAGTTGCCTTCAGCTTGATGGATTCCTCAGGAGACTGTTCATCTAACACAGAAGGCAGGTGCTCTCTTTGCGAGCCATTAGTTTCATCAAACCGCACATCTACAGTTTCAACAACCTTGTGATGATAGGTGTTGAAGACTTTGTAGGTGTGCGAGTCCTTTCCGTAACCAAGCATAAAACCTTCATGTGCTTTCGATGCAAACTTAGAATTATGGTGAGGATCTCTGATCCAGCATTTTGCACCGAAGACTTTAAGATAACTTACATTGGGTTTCTTGCCAGTCATAAGTTCATATGAAGTCTTCTTGAAGAATTTGTGAAGATATACCCTGTTGATGATGTGGCATGCAGTATCAATTACCTCAGGCCAGAAGCGACGAGGAGTCTTGTATTCATCAAGCATGGTGCGAGCCATCTCAATGAGAGTCCTGTTCTTGCGCTCCATGATGCCATTCTGTTGAGGAGTATAAGGGGCGGATAACTCATGAGTAATACCAAGTTCATCAAGATATTCATCAAGATTAGTGTTCTTGAATTATGTCCCATTATCACTCCTAATATTCTTGATCTTGACGTTGAAGTTGGTGGAGGCCCTTGAAGCAAATCGTCTGAAGACATCCTGCACTTCATTCTTGTACAGAATAATATGCACCCAAGTGTAACGATAGTAATCATCAACAATGACAAAGCAATACAAACTTGAAGCATTTGTTAGTATGGAGTAATGAGTGGGGCCAAAGAGATCCATGTGAAGCAATTCAAAGGGTCGTGTCGTGGTCATGATATTCTTCGAGGGATGCTTGGATTTGGTCATCTTCCTAGATTCACATGCACTGTAGAGATGGTCCTTGAGGAATTTGACACCCTCGATGCCAATGACGTGCTTTTTCTTCACGAGCGTGTGGAAGTTCCTCATACCCGCATGACCAAGTCGTCGATGCCACAACCAGCCTTCTGAAGACTTTGCAAGTAAGCAAGTGGAAGGTTGAGGACCTGTAGAGAAATCAACAACATACAAGTCTCCTCTCGTAAAGCCTTCAAAGACTTTGGAATTGTCAGATTCCATGATGACAACACAACGATATTTTCCAAATACGACAACCATATTAAGATCAGAAATCATTGAGACAGACATAAGGTTGAACCCAAGGGATTCAACAAGCATCACCTTATCCATGGTTCGGTCCTTTGAGATAGCAACCTTACCCAGTCCCAATGCCTTGATTTTTCCTTTGTCTGCGTAGGTGATATGCTTCAGAGGAGATGGAGTGAGTGGCAAATTCATCAGTAGATTCTTGTCACCCGTCATGTGGTTTGTGCATCCACTATCGAGGACCCACTCAGTAGCTTTTGGAGTATCATCCTTCGAGCCTTTTGCCATGAAGCAATAGGTGGGAGCATAATTATCATTGCTGACGTCAGAGTCGTTGGAGTAGTCATATTCTTCATCATTGAAGATGGACTTGCTGACGAAAGCAGTAGTGAGAGCAAGGCTAGCGACACCAGATTCTGATTCCTCCTCAAATTCTTCCTCTTCTTCATATTCTTCAGATTCTTCCTCAGAATCCATTTCCTTGCTGATGAATGCTCGAGCCTTTCTGGAACCATTCTTCTAGTGTTTTGAGGACTTTGAAGATGAGGATTTTGCAGATGAGGACTTTGAAAATTTCTTCTTTTTCTTTGAGTCATCGGAACTGTCATCCTTGTATTTCTTCTTCTTCTTTGAATCTTTTTCCCAGAGAGGACATTCAGAGATAAAGTGACCAGGCTTCTTGCAATGATGACAAGTCCTTTTCTTGTAGTCTTCTGAGGAATCTGATTTCCTCAAGCCACTTTTTGATGACTTTCCAAATCCACCTCTCCTTGAGAACTTCGGGAATTTCCTCACAAGCATTCCTAGTTCCTGACTTAGTTCTTCAGGATCACCAAGGCTGTTGTCAGAATCTTCTTCTTTAGATGAGGAAATTGCTTTTGCCTTCAGAGCACGAGATCTTCCATAACTTGGCCCGTAGAGGTCTCTCTTCTCAGCTTGTTGGAATTCATGAGTATTGACTCTCTCAAGAATATCAGCAGGATCAAGTGATTTGTAGTCTCCACGTTCTTGTATCATCAAAGCTAGAGTATCAAATGAGGAGTCAAGAGATCTTAGTAGTTTCTTCACCACTTCATGGTCAGTGATATCGGTGGCACCCAGTGCTTGAAGTTCATTGGAGATATCAGTGAGACGATCAAAAGTTTGCTGGACATTTTCATTGTCAAGTCTCTTTAAGCGGTTGAAGAGATTGCGAAGAACATCAACACGAGAGTCACGTTGAGTGGAAACACCTTCGTTGACTTTGGACAGCCTATCCCAGATAAGCTTAGCAGCCTCCAAAGCACTCACTCTGCCATACTGACCTTTGCTCAGATGGCCACAGATGATATTCTTCGCTTGAGAATCGAGTTGCTTGAATCTCTTCACATCAGCAGTAGTAAAAGTGGGAGTGACAGAGGGCACACCATTTTCCATAATGTACCAGAGATCGTTGTCAATAGCTTCAAGGTGCATACACATCTTGTTATTCCAGTAGGGGTAGTCTGTCCCATCGAAGGTAGGACACCACGTGGAAACCTTGATCATACTTGCAGTCGACATAACTAGAACTCCAGGTGGTTAAACCAAAATCACACAGAGCGAGGGAGTACCTTCTCTGATACCAATTGAAAGTGCGTTATATCGACTAGAGGGGGGTGAATAGGCGATTTTTACAAATTCATCACTTGAGGAATTTCAACTTTGAGGAATTTGAAATGTGATGAATAACTAGCAGCAGAATAAGTACTCAAGTGTATGAGGAACATATCAACAACATAGTCATCATGATGAAATGAAACATGCACAGAGTACAAGTAGCGTGATACAGGATACGCAGGTGAGGAACAAGGTAACTTGAAGAATTTGAGGAGAGGAAATTGTGAAAGTCTTCAGACAAATTCTTCAAACAGTAAAGTTCAATTTCATCAACAGTTATACGAGGAAATGGAAGGGTTGAGGAAATAGAACCATGTAGCTTGATGAAGACAATGGTTTGATGACCCAGTTTCAACTGCTGTGACAGTCGTACGTTTGGTTTGGAGTGGCTTGGTATTTAAACCAGAGGACACATAGTCCCAGGACACACAGTCCTTACCGTATTCTCCTTGAGCTAAGGTCACATAGTCCTCGCCCAACACTCGTGGTAAGTCTTCAGGGTAGACTTCCAAAACCCTCACAAACAGGTCATCCGGCGATCCACAATTTACTGCTGGGTGCTCTAGACCAAGGTCACTTCGTGATCCCCAATTGACTGCAGGAGCACTAGACCATGACGCCTAACCATCTGGAGTATGCACAGTCCTCAAAGGTAACAAGCGTCGGTTCCACACAGGAATTTCTTCAGTGATGCTCAATCACTTTGGGTTTGATGGTTTGGTTGTGGGTTTTTCCTCACTGATGATTTTCTCTCAAAGTCCTCAGAAGATGGGATGCTCTCAATTGACAAGTGATAGTTTTCTCTCGGAGCAGCCAACCAGCTAGTGGTTGTGGGGGTCGGCTATTTATAGCCAGGGTGGAACCCGACATGATAAGACATAAATGCCCCCAATGATATGACAGTTATGTGGATAAGAATGATTGGGGATAGCTGGCGCTAAGCACATCAACGGTCGGAATTTCAAACTAGAAAGTCCTCAGCTTATCATGTTCCTCACTTGTAGGCAATTCGCACTGGCGAAATCCTAACTCCTCAGTCAGATCAATTTCCTCAGAGACTAGAAGAAGTTCGCCTCTGTCACTGAAGAACTTGTCTGAACCGTAAGAGATTTCCAAAGGCTTCACTCGAAGGATTGTATAGGTTGAGGATTTTGGAGTTGAGCATCGGTTGGAAATTTCCCTTAGTATTACATCGGCCCCTTTAATAGTACGGTGTTTCCTATGACTCAAATAAAGGAAATGAAACTACAAAAACAACAGTCTTCATGCTTCATATTCCTCATTCATATCTTCAAGGTCACACCAACTTCTTCCTTTTCAAAGTCTTCACAAAGTCTTCACCAAAGTCTTCACTTGAAGACATACATTTTTAGGGGTCGATAATCTCCGAATATATCAAACTCCTCATTGACTTATAGAGCCTGTGTACACTCACAAACACATTAGTGCCTTAACCTATAAGTCTTCAATACACCAAAATCACTAAGGGGCACCAGATGCACCCCGTCAGGACCAACTGGACCCACTTCGTCTAGGCTCTCGGTATCTATCTTAGTGTAGTGGGTCTTGACCATTGCCCATTCCTCTCTAGCTCCCTCCCGGTAGGCTGATTTTCCAAGATAATATGTGGCGTCGAGCACCTTTGAGGCGTTCGACAAGCTAGGACATGCCCTCGGGCACATTTTCTTCATCGAGCCATAGAGCCTTAAACACAACCGTCATCGCCCCCCGAACTCTTTCATGTCCCTCGGCTGGCTGTGCACGAGCGTCCTCGGATGATGGTCCCGACGCCTATTTTGGTTGACTTGCCACCAGTACCAGGGGAAGATTGTGTTAATTGAAAGTGAAAAATCTTCCATATTATTCTCCTTTTATAAAGGGACAAGTTTACCGGACATATCTTCATTGGTTTTCTGGCTGGAAGCCAGCTGGGCCCGCAGTTGCTCAATCTCCTCGGCTTGTTGGCCATTCGTCTCTTTCAGCATGTTGACCTCTTCCCTGCACCCTATCAGGACTCGTTGGTCGACTTGTCTCTGCGATTCACCATATATCTGGTCTTCATGAGCCTGATTCAAGTCCTTCTCTAATTGACCAATGACTTCCGCTCCTAAGGAAGGAGATATGTCAAACAGAAACTATGAGCTTTTCACAAATACACTATAATATACCAGATCCACTTACCATGCACTTCCCTAGTAAAAGGTTTTTCTTGCTTCACCTCAACCTCTAAGCCAATTAGAAGCTTCTTGGTCTCAACCAACTCCCCCGACAACTTCTCGTTCATCTCCCAATATGACTGCAAAAACAATGATGTTATCATACAAGCCTCAATATGGACACATGTGTGGCACCCCAGCTTAGAGAAACCGGTTTACCTTGTGTTGCCAGCCCAGAGATCAAGTCTTCTAGCAACACACAACGATTTGGTATGCAAAGTAACTGCTTTATTGATCTCTTGCAGATGCAAAGGTTCAAATATTACATGAAATGAGAGGCCAAGCGGCAGACATAGTGCGACTACACTTATATACATTATTTAGTAGACAACTCAAGGGCCTCGATGATAAGGAAAAAAACTACGCGTCAACGAAACAACAAAGTAGTGGGACTCCACTCCACAAGGACACTGCCGGGACACGGTCCTAGATTGCGTCAAACCGATCAACATCAACGCGTGGCACAACTTCTCCGGCATTTGGCATGATAAGATAGGTGAGTACTTTGAATGTACTTGCAAGCTCGCAACAAACAGAGGAAATATGACCAACAATAACAAGGCATTTGATAGGTTGATGCATGAGTATGATACTATTATACATGATGTGCATGTGGACTTAATCACGGCCCCTCAGACCAACTTACCATCTCGGGGTTATGATACCTGTGATCTGCGTTAGGTTTTCCATGAAGAGGAACGTCTTATTGTAGCACAATGTGGGTAAGTATTCAAATCATTCATGAAACCAAGGTTTATCAAACCAATAGGAATACCAATCCTCAACCGTCTTCAGCGTCTGCACACAAAAAAGCAAACAACTTGAACCCAACACTAGCAAGAGGGTTGTCAATCCCCTTGGTCTCGTTATTTGCAAGCAAGTGAGTTGTGTAGATAATTGTAGAGACTTGTAAATTGCAAAATAAAATAAAAGAAAGTAAATGGCAGCAAGGTAATAGTAGTGTTTGCAAATATATAAGTGAATAGACCCTGGGGCCGTAGTGTTCTCTAGTGGCATCTCTCATAAAAATAGAATATGATGGGTAAACAAATTACTGTTGGGCAATTGATAGAAAAGAGGATAGTTGTGCGATTATCACGGCAATGATCATGTGTATAAGGGCATCACGTCCATAAGCAAATAGGCTGACTTCTGCCTACACCTATTACTATTATTCCTCTGATCGATCACTATCCAGCATGCATCTAGAGTATTAAGTAAAACAGAGTAATACTTGAAGACTGATGACATGATGTAGACAAATTAAACTCAAGCAACATGAATAAACCCCATTGTTTTATCGTTAGTAGTAGAAACACAAAGACGTATCTTGTCCCCTACATTGTCACTGGGATATAGAACTCATCAGATTGAACCTACCACAACGCACCTATCTCACTGAAGAAATATCAATCTAGTTGGCCAAACTATTTCAATAGATCGGAGAGAATTATGAAGCTATAATGCTCATGCACATAAGAATCATATTAGATTTCGGAGAAGACTCAAATATTTATCATGAATAATATGAACATAAACCCACAATCCATTGGATCCGAACAAACGCACCATACAAAGGGATTACATCGGATAGATGAAGGCAAAGATGCGATGACCATTGTATTAAAGATCTAGAGAGAGAGATTGCCATCTAGGTACTAGCTACGGACCCGTAGGTATATAGTGAACTATTCACACATTATCATGAGGGCATCAAGGTTGATGAAGAGGCCCTCCATGTTCTATCCACCCTCCGGCAGGGTGCCGGAAGTGAGCTCTAGATGGGCTCCCGTCGAAACATAGACTTGCGGCGGCATAAAAAGTGTTTTCAGGCCTCCTCTAGGGTTTTTGGGATATTAGAGAATTTATAGGCCAAAGAGGGGTGTCGAGAGAGCCATAAGGGGGCCAACACACATCAGGGCGCCCCGACCTCCTCCCGAAGCTTCCAGGACTTCTTTTGGTCTAGAAAAAATCATAAAAAAGTTTCATGGCAATTGGACTTCGTTTGGTACTGTAAACCTGAAAAGTAAAAAATATGTAGAAAACATCAACTGGCACTAGGCACTGGGTCAATAGGTTTGTGCTCGAAAATATTATAAATTGGTAAATAAATGCCCAAAAAGTATCCCAGAATTATAATATATCAACATGGAACAATCAAAAAATTATAGATATGTTGGAGACGTATCAAGCATCCCCAAGCTTAATTCTTGCTCGTCCTTGAGTAGGTAAATGATAAAAACAGAATGTTTGATTTGACATGCTACCCATAATATAATCTTTTGTGTGTATGGTTGTTGAGAAACGACGAATTAACAAACATTAGCATAGCAACACTTATAAGTATAAGCAACAATATCGTTAATCTTTCAAAGTATACAATCCTCAAATAATGTTTACCCCCATTCATATTATTATATTAGCAAGGCATGGCTCTAGCTTCACCACATTAATACCAATATTAGTCACCACGGTGTCCAAGTCAGGCAATTGGACGTACTTTTTCAATATGCATCAACTTTTTATTCTTCACACAATACATGACCATGAGCCATTGGACATAGCATGTAGGTGGAATAGAATATGATGGTAGATAGCAAAGGGGTAAAAAGTGGAGAAGATAGTCTCACATCAACTAGGCGTGCCAACTGACTATGGAGATGTCCGTCGATAGATGTCAATGCAAGGAGTAGGGATTGCCATTCAAATGATGCACTATATCTATAAGTGTATGAAATCTCAACTGAAGCTAAGTGGGGTATGCATCCAACTTTCTTGCTCATGAAGACCTCGGGCATTTGAGGAATCCTATCACTGGAATATACAAGCAAGTTTATAATGAAAAGGTAATTCCCACTAGCATATGGAAGTGAGAAAACAAGAGACTCTCTATATGAAGAACATGGTGCCTCTTTGAGGCACAAGTGTGGTAAAGGATAGTAGCAAAGTCTCTTCTCTCTTTTTCTCTCATTTTTTTCATGGTTGGCATTTTACCTTTTTTTATTCACCTCCCACTTATATATATATATATGTATATATATATATTGTGGTGGGCTCATTTGGCCTCCCCCATTTTTAATTTTGCGTCCGAAGTCTCATCCCGACTTGTGGGGGAATTATAGTGTTCATCACCATTTCCTCACTAGGACAATGCTCTAATAATGATGTGCATCACACTTTTATTTACTTACAACTTAATATGAAAAAACTGGTAGGATGATATGACTCTATATGAATGCCTCTGGCAGTGTACCAGGATGTGAAAGATCTAGCATGATATGTATCAAAAATATGATGAACGGTGGCTTCACAAATACCATGTCAGCTATATATGATCATGCAAAGCAATATGATGATGAACAACTAGTCATGTGAAGTGACGATGGAATTTGCATGGCAATATATCTCGGAATGGATATGGAAATGCCATGATAGGTAGGTATGGTGGTTGTTTTGAGGAAGATATAATGAGGCTTATGTGCAATAGAGCATGTCATGTTACGGGGTTTGGATGCACCAGCGAAAGTTGCAGCGATCCTCGAGGTGAGAATGGGCTATGCACGGTATCGAAGAGCCTAGCAAATATGAGAAGGTGAAAATGCGTATGTCCATGGTATCACAACAGTCATAAATAACTCATATACTTATTTCAAAGTTTAATTATTTTTATCATAAATCAAAGTACGACTTGCATGCCCCGAGGAGGAGGTTGGTAGGAGTTAACCACCGCATGCCCCTGACTCGAAGCAACACTAGGATTTTAACGAGGAATAGAAATGCTCACACATCATCACTATGCCTCTTTAATTTTTAGATGAACAAGAAGTTAACACCTCTTAATATCGACACTTCTACGAATCAATAATTATTAACTCACACCTTTTTCATATTACCACATCAATGTCATTAACCCACAATTTCTCTATATGTTCTACATGATGGTTTTGAGTATTTCTCATTGAATACACATTATTTTTGGACTAGTCTTATGACCCATGCAAATCACCATTAGTATTGATTAACTCTCAAACAAATATAAGTGAAGATCTAGAGTGAAATTATTTCTATAAAATCTACACACCACCGTGCTAAAAAAGATATAAGTAAATTACTAGAGCAACTCCTAAGCTAAAAAAATATAAGTGAAGCACATAGAGTATTCTAACAAATTATGATGATGGTGTGTCTATCTCAAATAGATGTGTGCAGCAAATAATGATTGTGTAAAACTGAGAGTAAAATCAAATGAAAGCAAACAACGCTCCAAGCAAAACACATATCATGTGATGAATAAAAATGTAGCTCCAAGTGACGTACCGATGGATTGAGACGAAAGAGGGGATGCCTTCCGAGGCATCCCCAAGATTAGACGCTTGAGTCTTCCTTCGAATATTACCTTGGGGTGCCTTGGGAATACCCAAGCTTAGGCTCTTGCTACTCCTTATTCCATGGTCCATCGTGATAAGACCCAAAACCTAAAAACTTTAATCACACAAAACTCAACAAAACTTCGTGATATGTGTTAGTATAAACAACATATTGAATACTTTAGGTACTGTTATAAATTGATTCTTATTTCATTTTTGCATAATAGGTGATGTATTCTAACTTCTCCATGACTTATACCCCCCGATACAATCCATAGCATAACCAAAACAAGCAAACTACAAACAGGGGTGTTTATTTCCCCCTGACTTGTGCACTTACGATAAGCCTCCGACCCAAATGGCCTAGCCTGCCGGGGAAAGCTACTACCACGACGAAACCAGACAAGCATCCAAGACCAAGACTCCGGTAGAAGCAGCCTACACTGGCCAAGCAACACTGGCAAGATCAATGCAACAACCTAGGACAGGCCCGGAGTGTGCCATGCACATCCCCGGTGCCTACCAGGGACTGAGGTGTGTACACCTTCAGGAAGACCCGACAAGCCATTCCCCGATAAGCGTGAGTCGATCGGCCACTGCTCCACCGCATCGCAACGCCAGTCACTTATCGATGCGGTGTCGAGCTGCCAGGTGGCTAAGTGGCTCTCGCTAAGCATGTGGCGACACGCTGGAAGACAGGTTATGCCCCCTTGACACCTGTCCAGAGGCGTGTCAAGATGTGGTGCAATAGTTAGCTAGAACGGTCGTAGACGCTTGCCGGGGATGCACCCCCGCGCGCCACCTAGACTGCATTTATGGAATTTTGTCCTAAGTGCCAGAGTTAGGTATGATAGCACTGTAAGCTATCTAATCATCGGACAATGTATGTTTTGCCATTATGGTTGCCCCTTGAGCTATAAAAGGAGGACCAAGGCGACCTAGCTAAAGATTCGGACCTTTGGACACTTGTACTCATGTAGCAGCTCCCTCGAAGGCAACCCTTATCGGGTTTGAGCGCTACGTGTTCTTCGTGTTCCTCTGATCAATCCACCAAGCGCAGGAGTAGGGTTTTATGCTTTACAGCTGTAACACCCAAGATGCGATCCTATCCTTATTTTGACTCGAAGGCATCGATAGGGATAGAAGCGCATCTCGTTGTTTCGCAAGAATGGATATCATTACAAGTACATGTACAGGAGAGATGAGTATATGGAATTGGCTTACACTCGCGACAAGTTACATCAACATCACATCAATACAACAACATATTCAAACATCATGCATAAGAGCAGGGTCCGACTACAGACGAAACCAAACGATAAAATGACATCCATCCTTGCTATCCCAGGCTGCCGCCTGGAAACCCATCCTAGATCGATGATGAAGAAGGATAAGAACTACAAATCAAACAAGCATCGCGCTCATGTCAAATCATCACATTACCTGTACGTGCAACTGTTGTTATAGTAATTTGTGAGCCACGGGGACTCAACAATCTCATTTCCAAGGGTATCAAGACTAGCAAAGCTTAATGGGTGAGATATGGTTAAGTGGTGAGGTTGTAGCAAGCAACTAAGCATATATTTGAGTGGCTAACTTATGAATACAGAAAGTAAAGTGGGTAGTCTACGCATAACGGATGTGGACTAATAATGATCAGTACGTGATCCTGAACACCTTATTACGTCAAACATAACCCCATCGTGTTCTCTCTCGAATAAGGACTTACGAGAAGAAACAGTCACGGCTACGCACATAGTTGGTGTATTTTATTGGAGTTTACTTCAAGTTTGATATGACCGGGTGTTAAAAAAAGTTTCCAAGTTGCCACGTAACCGCGGACACGTCTTTCCAAATTGATTTTACCCTGCAAGGGTGCTCCAACTAGTCCACAAATTACCACAAGCCACGGCAATAACCTGGACCACGAATCTCATGATATCTTAGGCAATTCCGTTTGAAAACCACAACTCGAGATAGCCCGAAGTATTCTCAGAATTCCTCGCGCAACACGTTTGATAAAGGTAAAATAAGTCTAGCAAGGCCACCCGGCAGGCCAGATCCCAATAGGAGCCACGCGTATCTCTTTCTCAGGGCACTACCAGATGGGAAAGCCTACGAGTAAAACCAGACCTCGGGTTTCCTCGTGGTGGCTCCACGTCTGCCCGTCTGAACCAGCACTCATCAGGAGCACTGGCCCGGGTTGATTAATTATCCATGGGGTGATCATGCCCTATGCATATTTCATTAGTTGTTATTAAGCAAATAGTATCAAAGTTGGTCCTTGCCAGATGAGTTTTATCCTAAAATAAAGATCAAGGGGGTCCCCATAACAACCCTGAGCATGTTAGGAGCGCTCAATATGGAACATAACACCGGTACACCAGTAACTAGGGGCGGCAAAAGTGGAACAAAGTAACAAGCAAAAGTCCAAGCCTTCCACCTTTACCAAGTATATATGTGCATTAAATTAAATGGCAATAATATTGTGATATAACAAAAATATCCATGTTGTCACATGGAAGCAATTGCACCTGCAACTAGAAATGCTATAAGAAGGGCTGAGCAAGCAGTAACTTAGCCAAACAATGGTTTGCTAGGATGTGGAGGGGTTAGAGGATTATCATGACAATGTTGGGAGGCTTGACATACAAGTTGTAGGTAGCAAGACATAATGATAGAAAATGAGACAACTACCATGGCAATGATAGTAGTGGTATCCAAGGAAATGTTCATCTTGCATGTTAGGTCTTGAGGGGGGATAAAGAGTTGGGTCCTTGTAGACGTTCTCTCTGGGATCCTCGTACTCAGGCTCGACACTCGGGTCTACCTTAATATAAACAACTTCGAATAAACATACAATCCAAGTGCAATGCGCAATCAAAGATGATGCATGGTCATATTGAAGTATTTATCATGGCAACGCTATACTAGTCATGTTTCACGTGAAATATTAAGTGATTTAGTATTCTGGAAAAAATCTCATTTTTAGTAGTTTTAACATGCATGAACATGGAAAATATGAATGCATCATGTAAAATTTATGCAAATGCATATGTAGAACGTCGCAAACGGAGTAACGGTTCTCATGATACACTCACGGTAAGGTACGAACATTATCGAAGACAAAATCAAGGAAGGAGAATGCCATGGGCTATTCCTTGGTGTTCCAAGGATTCCACTAGATTGGAAATAAGATTCTAGCAAGAATGGACCTAAGAATCATGCAAACAATGGAGTACAACTCCCACAAGTCACAAAACACTCCACAATCTGTTCAAAATCAGCAACATGTCATCTTGCAATACACATAACATGAGCTACAACAAGTTTCAAGTCATAACCAAGGCATGTATAGGAAGAACACAACATCTTAACATGTAATCTATCTATAGAAACATGAAAGGAAGCAAGGATTCATGGCAATATTAGTCACAAGATGGCATGTTGAAAACAGTTTCAGAGACTTAGTGAAAATTCCAGTTTGCACTTGCAGTTTCTAATCTGGTGTCATGTTGGCAGCAACAAAATACTATTATGCGTCAAGTTTCATGGCATGAAATTTAACAGGGTGATAGAGGGCAACATCTACTACAAAACACCATCATTGAGCATGAGCT
The DNA here is from genome assembly GCA_022496015.1 of Hordeum marinum. Lineage (NCBI taxonomy): Eukaryota > Viridiplantae > Streptophyta > Magnoliopsida > Poales > Poaceae > Hordeum > Hordeum marinum. The sequence continues at coordinate 290,606,994 of CM039673.1, forward strand.
AAAACACCTCAGATCACTTGGTAGCGCCCCCTAAACATGGCATGAAAATAACTACATATTCTCAGACTTGGTCAAATTTCACTAAGAGTATAACAGCAGTTATAAAAGTGTAGCATTTTTGACAGAAAATAACTCTAAGATGCAAAACCTCTTTGGCAAGGTGAAGGTACCAAATGACAGAGGGTGACAAGCACAACAATTCATGGCATTGGACCAACCCCAAAGGAACACTATATTCTTGGAAATCATCCACACAACATGGGAAGAAAATTATAGATCGCAACACTTAAGAAAATATGCACATGAGAAAACAGAATTTTGGAGGCATGTTTGAATCAAGAAACCCGCTAAACTACAAGTCTATCATGGCAAGGAAAAATACCACGACCTAGTTCCCACAAAACACTACCACTTTCATGTTGACAAGTTTATCATAGAATGCATGCATTAATTCATACAAAAATAACAAAAGGCCAACTCATCACAAAACAATGTATTTACCAAGTTTCTCAAAAGACAGAAAAAATGCCACCATTGGATTCCTTGGGAAATTCTACCCCAAAAACATATATCACACTCATATGTTGCCATAGATAAATTGTTCACAACCCAAAATTACCAATAGCACCAAAATCACAATGGACTTATAAGTCAAAAGTTGCCCTATTAGGCTACTGCCAAATATGGACATGTCCCTATTTGGAATATTTATAGATTTGGACAGAATCTAAAACAATAAAAAATAATATAAATAGGGGGGTCCCACTGGCAGTGACACCAACCCCCCCTTGAGGATGACTAGTGGGGCCAGGGCCCACTGTCAGAGCCTCACACGAAATGTACAAACAGGAAAATAAAAGGGAGTCGCGGGGGTTCTAACTCATGACCCCTTGGGTCGTAACGCGGGGTGGCTACCACTGGGCTAGCCAGGCGGAACTCGACACAGAGGAGGGCCTGACTCACTAATACAGAGAAAGCGCGGGGCTTCTTCTTCCTTGTGCTACAGAAGGAAGCGGTGGCGGCGCTGGCTACAACAACGACCTCCAGCGAGGAGGACCACTGGCAGGGACCGTGGGAACAAGCGGGGATCCATTTCCTAGACTACGGTAAGGCAAAGGCACCTGCCTGGGCACTTCTCCTAGTCTGCCATGGACGACGTATGCGGAGCCGCGCGGATCTGCTATGCTAGTGAGGACACGAACAAGGAGGGGATAGCGAGGACCAATGGCTCACCTCGGGGCTGCTGAAGAAGTCGAACGAGGCCGCGAAGGGCAGAGACGCGGACGACGCGACAATCGACGGAGGCAACGCTGAGCCGCGGGGCTACCGGTGCACGAAGAAGACGATGAAGAGGTCGACGTTGTGGTTGCGCTTTCCTCCTCCTAGCTCTAGGAACGGGTCGAGGGCGACCTCGGGGATGTTCTGGACATCCTGGAAGGAGCGGGGGAAGCCATAGGAGGCGATGACGATGAATAAGAAGGCCAGTGCGGCTCTGCTTCCCTCTTTGAACTTCTTTTAATCTTTCTGGCTTGAGGTAGAAGCAGGCGAGGGAAGGAAGATAGGTGGCGGCGGTGCGAGGGAGGGAAGGAGGAATCCTAGGAAGGGGCACAGATGACCAGGGCTTTTAAAGGTGGGGCCGCGGGACGACCTCGGCATCCTTGAAGGACTTCACGACGCCGAGAGCTCGCGCTCTCTCACTGGAACTAACTAAGGCGACGACGGACCAGGTTACCGTCAGGAAGGGAGCTGGGCTGCGGGAGCGCTAGGTGGGCTATGGTTGGGGTAAGGAGGCCCACGTAGCTGCTGAAAACAGAAGAGTTCCTTTCTCTTTTGTTAATAAGAAACAACCATAAACATATTAAAGCCAGGGAGTTTTACAGAGAGACTTGAGAAAATAAAAAATAGTTTTGCACTCCTAGAATTATCCTCTAATTAATAAAAATATATGCAATATTTTTAGAGCACCCAAAATAAACACATATAAATAATATGGGACTCTATTTTGCAAAGTTCCAAAAGACAAAATATATTCAAACATGGTTGAGAGTTTGTTAATAAGATTAAAAAGAATATTTTGAAGAAGAACAACTTTTTTATAGGAATTAAACAGTAAGTAAAATACCACATGTGCATTTATTTGAAATGAGAGAGGTAGGGATAGTTTTTTTATAGAAATTGAAGATAGGCTTAACACCAAAGTATTGCACACCAAAAACAACACATGCCTCCTAGCACAACAACACCTCAACACACACTCATAGACAACACCAGGTGCACACATGGAAATAATACAAATATGGCAAGGGGATGCACTTGGGCTGTTACAACAGCGGCCCGAACTTGGGTAAAACACCAGCATCCCGATCGCCGTGATGTCTCACCATCTCCGCTATTTGGGCATGTGACCTCACCCCTGCCGAACCACAAAGGGGCCTACAGCCCGTAGGTGGATCCATCAAATAAGATTCAGAAAGTAGTTGTGTGAGCAATCTACAGCAGACAGTTTGTTCTTATGAACCGTTTGTGATTAGAGAAGGTAATAGAAATAGTTAGCAAAACTACATACGTGTGTGAAGTACGACATACAATTCACTTGGATAAACTGTGTGCGCTGATACGGAAGAACACAAATGATTTGGTATAACAAGATGTGTGCGATATATAGCAAACATGTGAGTAATGAGAATCGTGTGCGAACACCAGAAATAACACAAATAATTGGTGATAATGACCTGTGTGTGTTGTGGGGAAATGTTTACTGGTATACAACTGCCAGCGATCGATGAAATCATCACCGACGGGTTTAGTAGTTTAGTCCGTGCGTACTGTGATTTGCTCAGTCTACACAACATCAATGTTGCGCTTACAGAACAACATATGTACTTATCAAAACATGATTGCATAAACAAAAAAGAACACAATGAAATTTCAAATATTGTATCACAAATACTAGAAATATTACAAGGTTCGCATTCCAGCATAACAAGGCCCAAATTCAAAGATCCATGGGAAATCAAAAATTACTCCAACATATTGTATCACAAATTTCAAACATGATTACAAGGTACAAACTGACATTAGAAATCAAATCCAATCTTCAGGATCCATGGGATGAAATAATTCTGCGAAGGGGGCATCCATTAAGAAGTCATATATCTGCTCGATAGAATCACTTCCGAATAATCAACAAATATTGAGCTTGTTTCCTTTCACATTCCAAATTAGCCGCGCTAATTTTTATGCAAATCAGTTCATGCCTACGAAACCTAAATGTATTCCCACTTGGCAGTTGTTTACTGTAGTAGGCTATAAAACACAAACACATACTCGGAAATTACTGCACATTCCTCACCCCCGCCACCAAAAAAATATGCATTTCTTTGTTAGTCCTTCATTTCGTTTGTCATGGATGGTAGGGGGGTTTGGGTCGAGATATAACCAAGGAAGAAAGACCAAGGCTGTGGAAGCAACCAAGAGGTCCCACCACCGCGGCACGGAAGCGCCAGAGAACTCCAACCACACCGCCTTGGCCGCAGCGGAGATGTCCGGTGGCGCCACAGACGCCCGGGAGGATCTTTTGTGGAGAGGTGACATCTCTCAAAATCACAAGCACATTCGCCTCGGAGGCCAACTGGACGAGTTGGCAGTCTTTCATTCCTCAGCCAATGACAACATGCGCGTTGAGATTGATAGGAAGGACACCATGATTGATGACTTGGTGAAGCTGCTGGAGAAGAGTGATGCCTCGGTTGATAGGGCGACCGACCTCGTGGAGAAACTTATGGAGGAGAACGACGCCTAGAAGAAACTGCTCGGGAAGAAAAGTGCCTCGGAGGGGAGGCTGGAAAAACTCGGCGATGAACTTTTAGAAGACTTCGCGAAGCTCTAAATCGAGCGCGAGGGGCTGGTGAAGGAATCCGTGGAGCATGTGAAGGAACTTCATGTGTACGCGATGCAGACCATCGATGCTCTCGAGCAAAGATCCCGCGCCATGGCTGCAATGCGGAAGATGTCGGATGAGAGGCGACAGGAGATGAAGGTCGTGGAGGCGATGAAGAAGGAGATTGAGGAACTCTGGGCCCATTAATCCATGAAGAATTATATAGCAGCGGGCCAGATCGTTTTCTTTTCTTCCTTCTTCAGCCTCTTCCTTCTTATTTTCCCATGTGTCTTTGGGGAGTTGCCACATGTGGCATTTCTTATTATCATGCATATGTAAGAGAATTATTATCCTTTGCTGGTGCGAATTTGTTGTCATATTATTTTGTTCGTTTGTACATGTATACGAGTCAAAAATAGAGAAAACGTCAAAGTTCTCGACTAGGCACGAACAAAACAATGATCACAAGCAAACTAGTCCCTCTGTCCATGCGCATTAACCACATGATAAACAGCGGGTCAGACGCCATTAATACAGAAGTTGGGAGCAAGGTGAGCGGGTGTGGGGGGAGGTCAAAGTATCGCTTCCCGATGAGCATGCTCAGTAGACTCTCATGCGTCTCGTTGAGTATGCATGACGGACAGCTCTCACACATCCTGTCAAGGGATAGCTAGCACGCGTCCCGTCGAGCCTGCACATCGGAAAGCTCAAATATGCCCTGTCATCAACCTGCAGCTACATGCACGGCTCCCCCATATCAAGTACTCCCTCCGTTTGTTTTTAGTTAGCATATAAAATTTGGTAAAATTCAAAATTTGTAAATTTTGACTAGCTTTATAGAAAACTATATGAATATTTATAATTCAAAATCAATAATATTAAATGCATCATCAAATTAAGTTTCATACTATATAACCTTAGCATTGTAGATGTTGATACGTTTTTGTATAAATTTAGTCAAACTATGTTTAGCTTGACTTTGAGAAAATCTTATATGTGAAGTAAAAAAGAAACAGATGGAGTAAAAGAAATGGTCCCGTGGCACCAAATGGTTATCATAGAAGTTTTCTATGTACGGGAATTCAATAAATCAATATTATCAATGATTGGGGACGAGCAATCATGCCTAAATGTTTCTAATTCATTCACATTCGTAAGAAAAGGGCCCTAGAAAACACAAGTAATGTATAAAAAGTACCGAATTGGTGCACTAGAGGACACGTTGAATGTAGTTTCTCCACAAAAGGTGTCATGTTCCCTATAAAACCCACGAAGTCTGAGCATGTGCCTCTAGTTCAAAATTTGAACTACGCATATTAAATACCTAGAAAACTGAATTAATGAATAAAGGGGACCGAATTGGTGGACTAACGAATCATTTAATGTAGTTTCACCAACAATGGTGACATGTTCCCTATCGAAATCACAAGGCTTCTTGAATAAGATTTGGCTTGTAATATGCATGTCCCAATATTTGTCCCAAATTCGTCAAAAACAAAATGCACACCATATATGTCATGTGGCATGACACTGTGTAAGTTTCATGAATTCCTGGCGAGCTTTGGGTTATCTCGGACTTTGAAACCAAGATTCTCAATGTTTGTGGCCTAGTCATGACACCGAGATGTTTGTAATTCAGTGACCATCAGTGCATGTGATCTAAACATGGACCCAATGACACAAAATGGTTTTTAATCTGTGTTGGTGCGCTGGAGTCCGTGCTTGTAATTCAAACAAGAGTTCTTCACATGAAGTGCATGCCTAGAAAACTCAAATGTCGTTTCGACCACAAAGGTGACATGTTCCATATCAAAACCACCATGCTTCTCGTGGGAAGCTCCAATTTGTAAGAGGTTTGTCCCAAAACTTATACCATGTCCTATAAGTGTCGTGTCAACACACCAGTTTCAATAATTTTAGACGAGTTCCAAATTTATGGGGATTTAAAAAGCAATGTTTCTCAACGTTTGCGTCCTAGTCACAATGTCATATGTTTTTAATCATTGCATGAGACCTAAACAGGGACCCAAGGACATATAAATGAATATGTAACCCATTTTGGTGGCCTGGAGCATGTGCCTGTAGTTCAAATTTGAATTATGCACATTACATGGATATAGAAAAGCTCAATTAATGTATAAAGGGCCCCAAACGACCTGTGAATAATTAAACATTTTAGCATTGCACTTTTATCAGTCTATGTTGCATGTAGGAAAATATCAACGCGAGAGGAGACATCGAATGTCGTTCCCTCCATAGAGGTGACATGTTCCATATCGAAGCCACGATGGTTCTTGAGAGAAGTTTTGGTGTGCAAGAGTCTTGTCCAAATTGGACAAAAAATTATCATGCCGTATAAGTGTCGTGTCATGACACAAGGGTAAGTTTCAAGAATTTTAGATGATTTGTGGATTTATGATGATTTAATAGCCAGGTTTCTCAATGTTTGTGCTTCGTCATGACTCTAAGATGTTTGTAATCCATTCATGTTCATTGCATGGGACCTAAACAAGGAATCCAAGGACACAAATATATTTTTTCAACCCATTTTGGCGACACGAAGCATGTTCTTTTAGTTCAAATTTGAATTATGCACATGAAATGTCTAGAAACTTGATTAGTGTAGTATATAGAAAGGTAAACAAACCATGAATAATTTAAAGCAGTTCTATATGCCCTTATGAAGCTCATGCGTGTGTAATAAGCTTGGTGTGCGCGTGTCGTGCTAGCTCGAGCTTCCTTATTCCATAAGTTATCCCATTCGTACTAAAATGATGTTCTATCCAAACACGCTTCTCCCGCCGCTCCCCTGGTCGGTCTCCCGCCACTGCACCAATCGGTCTCCCGCCACTGCCCCAATCGGTTTCCCGCTGAAGCCTCGGCCCCATCATCAACCTCCTGGATGAGGAGGATGAGACGGATCAGGAAAAAGTGGCATCGCACCATCAAGCATGAATGATACGTCATCATCAGCCCCCATGCCGCCATCACACACAGTTTCTAGTACTACCAGAAACATCCGCGATACGTATATGGTTCCACTAGGTGCCAAATGGGGCACGCCTTGTATATGATAGGAGGCAACCCTTACCAGCAAGACGTACCTTTCTAGCACGTAACCCATTCAAATGAAACTCGGAAGTTAAGAGTGCTTTCGGTGGAGTAGTCAAGGATGGGTGACCGGTTGGCAAGTTGGTAGATTTCAAGGTTCATTCAGGTGGTGTGATACGATCAGTATAGGCATAAATAAAATGCTTGTAGTGATATGTCATTCCAGCTAAATAAATCATGAGATCCTTGTTTTGAAAATATCCATGATTTTCTTTGGCTTCTTTTGCTATTTTGTAAATGTCAAGGATCGAGTGTGCGTGTGTGTGTGTACCAATGGCTATGTGTGGACCATGTGCCTACATCGTGCGGTTTTTGATGACAAACCTATCGGTGGGCTGTTAGGTTTTGCCATGCCTTTTACTGGCAACACTGGAAGGTAAAGGATGGGTAACAACACGCGCGCGCGCGTGTGTGTGTATGTGAACCCATATGCCTGTGTGTGAACCATGTGCCTACATTGTGCGGTTTCCGACAACAAACCTATCGGCGGCCCTTACAATGTGTCATGCCTTTTATTGACAACGCTTAAAGGCAAAGAATGGGTGACGGTGTGTGTGGGGGGAGAGCATGTGCATGTGTGTGTGAACCCATGTCTCTGTGTGGACCATGTGCCTACATTGTGCGGCTTCCGACGAAAAACCTATCGGTGGGCCCTTAGGGTCTATCATGCCTTTTATAGACAATGCTGGAAGGCCAAGGATGGGTGACGGTGTGTGTGTGTGTGGACCATGCATGCCTCCATTGTGCGATTTTTGATGACACATTTATATATTGATGGGCTTCTATATATCATCCATTTTACCGACAACACTGGAACACCACCCTGCTACATGTCATGTGTGTGGGGGGGAGAGGGCAATGATATATATATATATACACGTCCATAACAACCTAGGTAGTATATATATATCCAATCTTTAGGGGGTATATATATGTCCAGTTATCTCAGCTAGGTGCATGCCACATCATAGATAGTGTACCATTGTTTATTAATTGAAATACCAGACCACACCATTTTCGCATATACATTTGGCCATATGCAGGGGGTGGGTGTTCTTCTAGCCTTGCTCAACTGATCTTCGACGATGCGCCAACTTGTGGGACCATGCGATCTATATGTCCCTCTTGCCCGATAACAATATGTGATGGTTTGACCATATTAAGGTATAAATTCTCTTGGTTGTCTTATGAAATTCAGATATGGATAAATGTGTGAAAAAGTTTGAACCAGATCATGTGTTCATAGGACCCCATATATCCTCCACATAGTGTAGGGGGCAACACCCTATAATATGTTTGTCATGGAACCCTTTTCTGTCGCATTGGACACTTTTAGGGATGCACATACGCAACATGTGCCACACATTAAAGTTGGGCATTGCGAATTTAAACATGACAACACCATGTTTGTACATATATATATACTTCATCCGAACCTAATTACATGACTTTTTTAGAGATTTCACTATGAACTACATATATGTTTAGGAACGGAGGGAGTGTATATTTGGGCCACTAGCGGGCGTAGTTGTGTTTTGACCCTCTCTTACTTTTTTTGTAGTTTATCACAAAGATGCTAGTATTATGTAAAATAGCAAACAAATATGATGAAACAACCGTATTCCATTGTATCCCTAATGGACACGAGTGTGCTACTCTAACCGTGTGTGATGCCCGTGCACAGCAAAATCGGCCTTGCCTAGTGGTGGCAACCACAAGCGCCAACCAGTGCAAAGGGATAGATTGTTTTGAGCAGAGGAAGGTCATGATGACGATGGAGGCTCAGAATTTGTATGCATCCATAGCTTAGTGAATATTTTTTGCAATTCATCTTCACGTAAATTGACAAATTGTTTGTAAATTACCGAGCGTATGAACTAATGTCAACTGATCCGATGCAAAATAAGGCATTTTGTAGTGAAAATTTGCCAAATGTTTGTGTCATATGTTTGTGGGCATGTGGAAATTTAGGATGGATTTGACGTCTGCGACTGAAATAGAGGATGAACTGTGTGAGATGAACCCGCCTTGAGAAATGTAGAAAGAGCTACCCGCCTCGAGCGATGCAAAAATTGATGGTTTCGCAGCACGACATTTTGTTACAACATAGAGCGTACATACTTTATTATGTTTGGACCGTGTGCGATCTTGGTTGCTCATGTTGAGTTCCTTAGCCAAAATTTAACTGGAAGCAGTATTTTGACTACATGCCTCCCTTCCTCGTCCACCGCACCGACCCTGTCGTGTTTTTATGGCAGATGACCTCGTGCAAGGACTTAGGTGTGAGTACATCGCCAGTGGTTGGCGGCTCAAAAGGATCAAACGAGAACGGGAGGCGAGTTTACCCAGGTTTGGCCCCTCCGATGGAGGTAATAGGATACGTCTAGCTTTTGTGTCTATTCATGGAGAGCTCGATTACAAGGGTGCAGACTCACTAACCTAGCTTTCGAGGGTGTCTCACTCAAGTCTTCCTATCCTAGGGGCTCGCCTTTATATGCAGGTCAAGACCCTAGGGTTTACAATAGAGTCCAAGCCATCTCATGACTCGTAACCTACTCTAACACGCCTTGTATCTCAAGCAAGAAATTTTCCAGCGTCTTATAACCTATGGGCCTTGAGTCGTCGTTTTCCATGTTTGGGCCGCCTGGCGACTTACTTAGTAACCGCCTTGCTCACCTTACCTTCATAGCGGGCCCATTTTATGTTTTACTCCAGAGCCGCCATCATACTGACCCGACTTAGTAAGGTGGGTGACATCGTGGGGTTATATCCTTGACATTAGGCCCCATATTGATTTGAATTTATTCATGTCAGTTTGCTTTTGTCTTGGCGGCTTACCATCTACTTGCGCCTATGTTCTACATGGATCCTGCAATGCCGGTTCGTAATGCTTCCAGACTAGTTATCCTTCCAGTGTTTGTCTATTAGTGATGTCATCCCTGCTGATTGTTGCCTTTCAGACTCATCATGACTAATCTTTTGAAAACTGCGCCAAATCTAATCTGATGCAAAAATCGAGGCGCATTCCTAGCCACAAATTTACCGCAGCCGTTTCGTCTTTCCACGGTGTCGTTCCGTTTTCAGCTCCTTATAAATAAGTCTGCTGAGGCCTCGCGATAACTTTCCGTCCTCTTGACCCTTCCTCAATTGAATGCCACCGGAGTTTCGCAGGCATCATCGGGGTCCTCAGTTCTTTCTCCAACATCCCTAATCATCCTTGCAATCGTCGAAGCGGGCGCGACTTTCTCTATTTTTGCTGCAACAAGATCCGGTATGAAACCCCTGCCATTAGGGTTTGATTCATCCAGTGTTCATACCGAGTTTGTTGTGCTCGTCCAATACGTAATTTGCAGATCCGTGCATTCGACATTCTTTAGTATTGCATAGATTTTAGTATTGCCCCCGCCTTGCTTTTCCTCATAAGTATATCTAAAATGAGCTACCGAGGTTGTCCTTTGAATGCCGTAGTTTCTGTCTTTACGCCTATAAGAACACATATTTCCTTGTTTTTCCTCATTTAACTAGATCCGTCCGATAGAAAACTTTCGTAGAAACCTGTTTATGAACCAATATATTTTGCTAAGTGTTGTTGTAGTATGTCTTCAACCTTCTTGTATTTTGCTGGCTCAAAACAACAAATTATTATAGGCGACTTATAATTCGTGCTGGCTCATTTTTTTTCATTGCCTTGGTAGTTGCCTCCTAACTCGCCATGGCTCCAAAGAACTCCAAATCCTGTAACTGGGCCAAGACCAGAGAATCCAAACTCACTTTGGAAAACCTTGTGGATCAAGGTTTCTAGCCGGCTCGAAAAGTCTTACGATGGCGGGCTCGCGAAGAGGAGCCATACCCATAGCCGTAGAAAGGAGATGTCATTGTCTTTACTGATCATCGGCGCAGAGGCTTTCGTCCTCACGGCTCAAAGTTTTTTAGGGATCTTCTACACTTCTTCGAACTCAGGCCTCAAGACATCAGTCCAAATTCCATGACCAAAATGTGTAAATTCCAAGTGTTATGCGAGGTATTCTCTAGGTTGAGCCGACCATGACCCCTTTTAGGGAGTTTTTCTATCTCAATCGTCAAGCTGAAGTAAAGAATGGTGCTTCTTGTGAACTTGGCGAGGTTACCATTCAGAAGAGAAAGTACATCGCCTTTCCTGAATCAAAGCTGGCAAGTCATCCAAAAGGATGGAACAAGTCCTGGTTTTACTGCAAGAATACTACACCTGGGGAGAAAAACCCCTGTCGGGTTTCAGATTGGAAAGACTCAACACCAAAGTGAAAATTTTGGGTTGGCCAGCAGATGAAGAGAGGGCTCCACTGGCTCCTCTTCATGCAAAATTGATGGCTCTAACTACTCACGATCTAACTGGCATTGATCTGATCCGTTGCTGGCTAAAGTGGAAGATCCAGCCTATCAGTGTGAGGGACAACTTAATGTGCAAGTACTCAGGCACCTCATCTGACCCTCAGCGGTTCTCTCATGAAGACCTAACTAATGATGCCCATAACAAAGAAACGAAGGGATTCTTTTATGACTCAAAAGAGCAATGCAGTGTTACTGGCTAGGGTATGTTTTATCTGCGTAACCTACCACCTTTGGTACTGACTACCTTTTATTGTCTTTTATCAAGTCATTGTAACCCACCGTTCCTTATCATATGTTTTTGTAGGAGAGATCTGTTGGAAATATTCCCTAGAGGCAATAATAAATTAGTTATTATCATATTTCCTTGTTCATGATAATTGTTTATTATCCATGCTATAATTGTATTGATCGGAGACTTAGATGCATGTGTGGATATATAGAAAAAATCATGTCCCTAGTATGCCTCTAATAGACTAGCTCGTTGATCAAACATGGTTAAGGTTTCCTAGCCATGGACATGAGATGTCATTTGATAAGGGGATCACATCATTAGGAGAATGGTGTGATGGACAAGACCCAAACTACAAACGTAGCATATGATCGTGTCAGTTTATTACTACTGTTTTCTGCATGTCAAGTATCTGTTCCTATGACCATGAGATCATGCAACTCACTAACACCAGAGGAGTGCCTTGTGTGTATCAAACTTCACAATGTAACTGGGTGCCTATAAAGGTACTCTACAGGTATATCCGAGGGTGTCTGTTGGGTTGGCATGGATCAAGACTGGGATTTGTTACTCCGTGTGACGGAGGGGTATCTCAGGGCCCACTCGGTAATACAACATCACAACAAGCCTTGTAAGCAATGTGACTAAGTGTTAGTCATGGGATCTTGTATTACGGAACGAGTAATGAGGCTTTTCGGTAATGAGATTGAACTAGGTATGGAGATACCGACGATCGAATCCCGGGCAAGTAACATACCGAAGAACAAAGGGAACATCATACGGGATTAATTGAATCCTTGACATAGAGGTTCAACCGATAAAGATCTTCATAGAATATGTAGGAACCAATATGGGCATCTGGGTCCTGCTATTGGTTATTGACCGTAGAGGTGTCTCGGTCATGTCTACATAGTTCTCGAACCCGCAGGGTCTGCACACTTAAGGTTCGTTGACGTTTTCGGTAGTATAGAATTATGTATTGTGGTGACTGAAGGTTGTTCCGAGTCCCGGATGAGATACCGAACGTCACGAGGAGCTCCGAAATGGTCTGGAGGTAAAGATTGATATATAGGAAGTCCTGCTTTGGTTGCCGGAAAAGTTTCGGGCTCATCGATAGTGTACCGGGAGTGCCGGGAGGATACCGAGGGACCATCGGGAGGGGTGTATTGACCCAAAAGGCTACATGGGCTGTGGGAGGTGGTAAACCAGCCCATGGTGGGCTGTCCGAAGCCTCCTCTAAGGGCCCATGCAGCTGGAGTGGTTTGAGAAGGAAAAAAATCCAAAGGTGGAGAGGTGGAAAGAGTTTCCAAGTGGAAAGGAGGAATCCCACTCCTAATAGAATTGGAGTAGGACTCCTCCACCTCCAATTTCACCCAGGTTTGAGGCTTCCTCCTCCCCTCCCTCCCTCCTATATATACTAGAGGATTTAGAGGGAAGAGCTGACCCTAATAGCCACGTGCTACCTCTCCTCTAGATCACTGTTTCTCCTCTAGATCGGTTTTCAGCGGTGCTTAGGCGAAGCCCTGCTGGAATATCTCCACCATCATGCCGCAATGCCATCGCGTTTCCGAATAACTCATCTACCTCTCCTCCCCCTCTTGCTAGATTAGGAAGGCGGTGATCATCATCGAGCTGTAAGTGTGCTGAACGCGGAGGTGCAGTCCGTTCGGCGCTAGATCGGAAGGACCGTGATCAAGATCGCGAGACGATTCGTGATTGGATCGCGGGATGGATCGTGATGAGATTGCGGGACGGATCGTGATTGGATCGCGAGATGGATCATGATGGGATCATGGGACACTCGGCGATTTGGATCGCGAAGACGTTCGACTACATAAACCGGGTTTCTTAACGCTTCCCGCTTAGCGATCTACAAGGGTATGTAGATCCACTCTCCCTCTCGTAGATGCTCATCACAATGGATAAATCTTGCGTGTGCGTAGGAATTTTTTTGTTTCTCATGCAACATTCCCCAACAGTGGCACCATGAGCTAGGTCTATGTGTAGATGAGATCTTGAGTAGAACACAAAGAGTTTGTGGGCGTTGATGCTTAGATTGCTTCCTCCCTTGGTCGTGTTTTGGTTCAGCGGTATTGTGGGATGAAGCGGCCCGGACCAACCTTACACGTACGCTTACAAGAGACCGGTTCCATCGACTGACGTGTAACCTCGTTGCACAAAGATGGCTGGCGGGTGTCTATTTCTCCTACTTTAGTTGGATCGGATCCGACAAAGTCGGTCCTTGAGAAGGTTGAAAAGCAACTTATGTATCACCGTTGTGGTTTTAGCGTAGGTGAGAATTGTTCTTGCTAGATACCCGTAGCAGCCACGTAAAACATGCAACAACAATTAGAGGACGTCTAACTTTTTTTTGCAACGTATGTTGTGATGTGATATGGCCAATTACATGATGAGATATATGTTATGCATGAGATGATCATGTGTTGTATCGAATATCACGACTTGCATGTTGATGAGTACGGCAGCCCGTAGGAGCCATAGGGTTATCTTTAATTATTGTATGACCTGCGTGTCAATCATTAAGCACTATATACTGCTTTACTTTATCGCTAAACTGTAGCAATAGTAGTAGAAGCATGGTGGGAGCGACAACAATGATGGCGACACATTGATGGAGATCATGGTGTCATGCCAGTGACGATGGAGATCATGCTGGTGCTTTCAAGATGGAGATCAAAAGCACAAGTTCATGGCCATATCATGTCACTTATGATTTGCATGTGATGTTAATCCTTTCATGCACCTTGTTTTTTCTTAGGACGATGGTAGCATTATAAGGTGATCCCTCGCTTAAATTTCAAGATGAATTGTGTACTCCCCGAGTGTGCACCGTTGCGAAAGTTCATCATGTTGAGACACCATGTGATGATCGGGTGTGATAGACTCTACATTCACATACAACGGGTGCAAGCCAGTGTTGCACATGCAGAACACTCGGGTTAAACTTGACGAGCCTAGCATGTACAGACATGGCCTCGGAACACAAGAGACCGAAAGGTCGAACATGAGTCATATAGTAGATATGATCAACATGATGATGTTCAACATTGAAATCACCTCAACTCACGTGATGATCGGACTTGAGTTGGTGAATTTGGATCATGTATCACTCAAATGACCGGAGGGATGTCAATTTGTGTGGGAGTTCTTCAATAATATGATTAATTGAACTCATTATCATGAACATAGTCAGTAGTGTCTTTGCAAATTATGTTGTAGATTACTTGCTCGCGTTGTAGCTCCCTTGAATTTTTATATGTTCCTAGAGAAATAGAGTTGAAAGATGATGGTAGCAATATTGCAGACTGGGTCCGTGATTTGAGGATTGTCCTCATTGCTGCATAGAAGGCTTATGTCCTTAATGCACCGCTTGGTGCGCCAACCCCTCTAGCGTCGTCTGTAGATGTTGTGAACATCTAGCAGGCATGTTCTGATGACTACTTGATAGTTTAGTGCGTCATGCATTACGACTTAGAATTGAGGCTCTGAAAACTTTTGAATGTCCCGGAACATATGAGATGTTCTAAGAGCTGAAATTAGGATCTCAGGCTCGTGCCCGTGTTGCGAGATATGAGATCTTGAACAAGATTCTTTGCCTGCAAGATGAAAGAGAATAGCTCAATCCTTGAGCATGTTCTCAGATTGTCTGGGTGCTACAATCGCTTGAATCAAGTGGGAGTTGATCTTCCAGATAAGATAGTGCTTGATATAGTTCTGCAGGTCACTGTCACTAAGCTACTAGAACTTGGTGATGAACTATAAAATGTCATGGATAGAAATAATGATCCCTAAGATGTTCGCGATGTTTGACACCGCGAAGGTAGAAATCAAGAAGGAGCGTCAAGTGTTGATGGTTAGTCAAACCAGTAGTTTCGAGAAGGGCAAGAGCAAGGAGGGAAACTTCATGGATGGCAAGTCAGTTGTTGCTCCAGTGAAGCAACCCAAAGTTGAACCCAAACCCGAGACTAAGTGCTTCGATTATGAGGAGAGCGGTCGCTGAAGCAGAACAACCCTAGATACTTGGTAGATAAGAAGGCTGGCAACATCGACAGAAGTATATTTGATATACGTATTAATGATGTCTACTTGCGAGTACTCCTAGTAGCACCTGGGTATTGGATACCGGTTCGGTTGCTATATGTTAGTAAGTCGAAATAAAAGCTACGTAATAAACGGAGAACTAGCTGAAGGGTGAGGTGACGATGTGTGCTGGAAATGTTTCCAAGGTTGATGTGATCAACATCGCATGCTCTCTCTACCTTCAAGATTAGTGACGAACCTAAATAAATGTTATTTGGTGTTTTGCGTTGAGCATGAACATGATTAGATCGTGTTTATTGCAACACAATTATTCATTTAAGTTAGAGAATAATGGTTATTCTATTTACATGAATGATACCTTCAATGGTCATGCACCCAGTGAGAATGGTTTGTTGAATCTTGATCATAGTAATACACATGTTCATAACATTGATACCAAAAGATACAAAGTTAATAATGATAGTACCACATACTTGTGGCACTGCCGCTAAATGTCATATTGGTATAAAGCGCATGAAGAAACTCCATGCTTATGGATCTTTGGACTCATTCGATTTTGAATTGGTTGAGACATGCGAACCATGCCTCTTGGGCAAGATGACTAAGGACCCCGTTTTCCAGATTGATGGAGCGGGAAAGTGATTTATTGGAAATGATACATGTTGATGTATGAAATACAATGAGTCTTGTAGCATGTGGTGGATGTCGTTATTTTCTTACCTTCACTGATAATTTGAGTAGATATAGTGTATATTTACTTAATGAAACACAAGTCTGAATCGTTTGAAAGGTTCAAGCAGATTCAGAGTGAAGTTTAAGATCATCATGACAAGAAGATAAAAAAAATGTCTACGATATGATCGTGGAGGTGAATATCTGAGTTACGAGTTTGGCATACAACTTTAAACAATGTGAAAGTTGTTTCACAACTCACGCCACCTGGAACACCATAGTGTGATGGTGTGTCCGAACGTCATAGTCGTGCTCTATTGCATATGGTGTGTGCTATGATGTCTCTTATTGTTTTTGGGGTTATGCATTAGAGACAACTACATTCACTTTAAAGGGGCACCATCTCAATCCATTGAGATGACACCATATGGTTTGGCAGAAACCTAAAGTTGTCATTTCTTAGAGTTTGGGAATGCGACACTTATGTCTGATAAGCTCGAACCCAAAGCGGACAAATGCATGTTCATAGAATACCCTAAGAACAGTTGGGTGAACCTTCTATCTCAGATCCAAGCATAAAGTGTTTGTTGCTAAAACTGGGTCCCTTCTCTAGGAAAAGTTTCTCTCGAAAGAATTGAGTGGGAGGAAGATAGAACTTGATGAGGTTGTTGAACCTTTTGTTTCAACCAGAGAGTAGCGCAATGCAGAAAGATGTTTTCTGTGGAGCCTACGTTAGTTGGAAAGAAGTTAATGACAATGATCATGAAACTTTGGATCAAGTTACTATCAAACCTCGTAGGTCGACAAGGACGCATACTACTCCTGAGTGGTACGGCAACCCTGTCTTAGAGGTCATGTTGTTGGACAACGATGATGGGCCCGGATTCCAACAAATGGTTAGAGGCCATGAAATCCGAGATAGGATCCATGTATGAAAACCAAGTATAGACTTTGGTAGACTTGCTCGTTGGACGTGAGTACAAATGGATCTTTAAAATGGAGACAGGCGCTGATGGTAAATGTCACCATTTGTAAAGCTCGACTTGTTGCAAAGAAGTTTACGACAAGTTCAAGGAGTTGACTGTGATGAGACTTTCTCACTCATAGCGATGCTAAAGTATGTTGGAATTATGTTAGCAGTTGCTGCATTTTTCAATTATGAAATCTGGCAGATGGATGTCAAAACATCGTTTCCTTAACGGTTTACTTGAGGAAAGGTTGTATGTGATACAACCAGAAGGTTTTGTCAGTCCTAAGGATGCTAAAAGGTGTGCAAGCTTCAGTGATCCTTCTATGGACTGAGGCAAGCATCTTGGAGTTGGAATATACACTTTGATGAGGTGATCAAAGTTTTTGAGTCTATACAAAGTTTATGAGAAACTTGTATTTACAATAAAGTGAGTGGGAGCACTATAGAGTTTCTGATAAGCATATGTGTTTGTCATATTGTTGATCGGAAATGGTATAGAATTTCTGGAAAGGATGAAGGGTTGTTTGAAAAGAGTTTTTCAAAGGAAGACCTGGATAAAGCTACCTAATTGTTGAGCATCAAGATCTATAGAGATAGATCAAGATACTTGATGAGAATTTCAATGAGTACATATCTTGCCAAGTTTTTGAAAGAGTTCAAAATGGATCAGTCAGAGAAAGAGTTCTTGCCTGATTTGTAAGGTGTGAAGTTGAGTAAGACTCAAAGCTCGACCACGACAGAAAAAACAAAAAGGACGAAGGTCGTCCCCTATAGGCTCTATATAGTGTGCCATGCTGTGTACCGCACCTGTGTGTGCCTTGCCATGAGTCTGTCAAGGGGTACAAGAGTGGTCCAGGAGTGGATCACTGGACAACGGTCAAAATTATCCTTAGTAACCAGAGGACAAAGTAGAAGTTTCTCGATTATGGAGGTGATAAAGAGTTCATCGTAAAGAGTTTCATCGATGCAAGCTTTAACACAAATCCGGATGACTCGGAGTAGCAATCTGGATACGTATACTGGAGTAGCCAGTTGGAATAGTACCAAGTGGAGTGTAGTAGTAGTGTTTACAGTTTGACATAGAGATTTGCAAAGTACACATGGATCTAAATGTCGCATACCCATTGACTATAAGACCTCTCTCACATGCAAAGCATGATCAAGCCCCAGAACTCATTGGGTGTTAGATTCATAACAATGCGAATCACATGGTGATGTGGACTAGATTATTGACTCTAGTGCAAGGGGGAGACTGTTGGAAATATGCCCTAGAGGCAATAATAAATTAGTTATTATCATAGTTCCTTGTTCATGATAATCGTTTATTATCCATGCTATAATTGTATTGATCGGAGACTTAGATGCATGTGTGGATACATAGACAAAACCATGTCCCTAGTATGCCTCTAATAGACTAGCTCGTGGATCAAAGATGGTTAAGGTTTCCTAGCCATGGACATGAGATGTCATTTGATAACGGGATCACATCATTAGGAGAATGGTGTGATGGACAAGACCCAAACTACAAACGTAGCATATGATCGTGTCAGTTTATTCCTAACACCGGAGGAGTGCCTTGTGTGTATCAAATGTCGCAACGTAACTGGGTGACTATAAAGGTACTCTACAGGTATCTCCGAGGGTGTCTGTTGGGTTGGCATGGATCAAGACTGGGATTTGTTACTCTGTGTGACGGAGAGGTATCTCAGGGCCTACTCGGTAATACAACATCACAACAAGCCTTGCAAGCAATGTGACTAAGTTTTAGTCACAGGATCTTGTATTATGGAATGAGTAAAGAGACTTGCTGGTAAGCAGATTGAACTAGGTATGGAGATACCGACGATCGAATCTCGGGCAAGTAACATACCGAAGAACAAAGGGAACATCATACGGGATTAACTGAATCCTTGACATAGAGGTTCGAACGATAATGATCTTCGTAGAATATGTAGGAACCAATATGGGCATCCAGGTCCCGCTATTGGTTATTGACCGTAGAGGTGTCTCGGTCATGTCTACATAGTTCTCGAACCCGCAAGGTCTGCACACTTAAGGTTCGCTGACGTTTTCGATAGTATAGAGTTATGTATGGTGGTGACCGAAGGTTGTTCCGAGTCCCGAATGAGATCCCGGACATCACGAGGAGCTCCGAAATGGTTTGGAGGTAAATATTGATACATAGGAAGTCCTGCTTTGGTTGCCGAAAAAGTTTCGGGCTCATCGGTAGTGTATAGGGAGTGCCGGGAGGATACCGGGGGACCATCGGGAGGGGTGTCTTGACCCAAAAGGCTACATGGGCTGTGGGAGTTGGTAAACCAGCCTATGGTGGGCTGTACGAAGCTCCTCTAAGGGCCCATGCGGCCGGAGTGGTTTGAGAAGGAAAAAATTCAAAGGTGGAGAGGTGGAAAGAGTTTCCAAGTGGAGAGGAGGAATCCTACTCCTAATAGGATTGGAGTAGGACTCCTCCAGCTCCAATTTCGGCCAGGTTTGAGGCTGCCTCCTCCCCTCCCTCCCTCCTATATATACTAGAGGATTTAGAGGGAAGAGCTGACCCTAATAGCCACGTGCTACCTCTCCTCTTGATCACAGTTTCTCCTCTAGATCGGTTTTCAGTGGTGCTTAGGCAAGGCCCTGCTGGAATAGCTCCACCATCATTGACACAACGCCATCGCGCTGCTGGAGAACTCATCTACCTCTCTGCTCCCTCTTGCTGGATCAAGAAGGCAGAGATCGTCATCAAGCTATACATGTGCTGAACGCGGAGGTGCCTTTCGTTCAGCGCTAGATCGGAAGGACCGTGATCAAGATCGCGAGACGATTCGTGATTGGATCGCGGGACAGATCGTAATGAGATCGCGGGACTGATCATGATTGGATCGCGAGATGGATCATGATGAGATCACAGGACACTTGGCGATTTGGATCGCGAAGATGTTTGACTACATCAACTGCGTTTCTTAACATTTCCCGCTTTGCGATCTACAAGCGTGTGTAGATCCACTCCCCCTCTCGTAGATGCTCATCACCATGGATAGATATTGCGTGTGCGTAGGAAATTTTTTGTTTCCCATGCAACATTCCCCAACAAGCTCTACTTTCTAGAAGGTTGCACCTTTAGCACCTGTTCCTTCCTTGCGTAGAAAAGATAACCCGACCCTTGTGTCATCTTTTGAGGAGGAATCCGAGGTAGAACTTGATTCTCTTGGCCATCTTTTTAATGAGCTTGCGTATGCACCTTGTTATCAGGGTAATTCGGACTCTAGCGAAGCCTACAAAATTGAGGTAACTTCTCCATCTTCCAGTTTAGGAACATTTCTTCCCAGAAAACCAAGACAAGTTGTTTGGAAGGTTATGTTACATACCCAGATGCTCATTTGGCTCCCGATTTTGTTTTGAAGAAAACACAATTTGCTGGCACATCAAAAAGCAAGACCCGGGATGGTTCGAGTGACTCTGGCCATGATTTGTCTGATGCACTGCCGGCTCAAAAGCCACGCTACAAGGTGCCTCATAGTCCAACCAACTCTCACCCTAGATCCAGTTTGTTTAAGCAACCTCTTAGTCCTTCGAATTCGCTTTATCAGGCATCCCCTTCATCTTCGGATGACTCGTCGACAATGCAACTTCTCGCTTTCATCGTCAACCGTAGGTAAGTCCCCGAACTTGCATCCATCTGCTTATGCTATTTTAAACCTTGAGCTATATTTTCCTTAGCACAATGTTTGATCTTTGTAACTATAGGGCAAAGACCACTTTGTCAAGGAAGGCTAGTGGGTCACCTTCTGGCACTATAAACTACAACATGTTAGCCTCCTCGCCAATGAGAGTAAGAACTGACCCTTCTGCAAAGAAAGGCCCGGATGCGAGTGCTGAAGCGGCAAACGACGTTGAGACGCCTAGACCGTATGTGTCGGTTTTCATGGAGATACAACCTAAATCTCAAGACACATCAGATGAGCCATCTACCAGGCAGCCAAGCCCAGTTTGCTCTTCTAGCCCGGCGGATCATTTTGGTGGTCCTAAGACGCCAGCAGGAGCAAACCGTCCGAATGTTATCATTGTGAAGGAAAGTTATAAAGTTCCCGTTTCATCCACTTCCTTTGCTAAGATTGTGGCTAAGGATGAACTGGTTAACTTAGACAAAGGGAAAACAGCTTTGGAAATTCCAGAGTTGTCTGTGCTTGGTATTGAAGATTTACACCAACAATATTTGAACCGTCTGTGTGAGAGTTGAGCTGTTGAAGTAAGCATGGTAAATGCCATGAAGGATAAGTATGAAGTAAACTCCTTGCTTTACCAGTATATCTGTACTATCATGAAATAATTGATGTGTTCGTGAAATAATTGATATGTATGAAGGATAAGAACCCGTTTACTAAGATAAACTGGGTCGTGAAATAATTGATCTGTTCATGAAATAATTGAACTATAGTTGTAGCCCCTAAGAACCAACTCATTCTCTAGAGATGAGTCGGATCTTGTTAATACTTTTGAGAAGAAATCGACATGTAGCCGATAAGGGCCGGCTCATCTTCTTGAGATGAGTTGGGTATTAACTTTATATGTTTTAAGAAATCGACCGGTAGCCCCCAAGGACCGGCTCATCTTCATGAAATGAGTCGGGTCTCAACTTTATATGTTTGAAGAAATCGACCTTTAGCCCCCAAGGGTCGGCTCATCTTCATGAGATAAGTCGGGTCTTTTTGCATATCTTTGTTTTGATAGAACTGTTATGCATTAGCCCCCAAGGGTCAATGATTCTGCTTGCAGTCTGCTTGGGACTTGATAGAAAGAGTAATTCATCATAAGGTGGTTTAAGGCTGCTGGCTGGTATTTGTTGTACATCTGCCAGGAATATGTTGATGATGCAGAGTCAGTTGTTGTGAAACTGCAGAAACGGCTCAAAGAAGAGAGAAATTTAAAACCTGATGTTGAGCTTTTGGCGGCTCATTTTGAGGATTCTACATGCCAGGCAAATGAGCGTCTGGAACAAGCAATAAAGCTATTTGAAGCAAAAAAGGCCACCCTTGTAAGACGTGCAGAAAAAGTAGAAGAGAAACATAATTTGTTGAAGGAAAAAATATGTCCTTCTTTTGAAACAGATCAATGACATGCTCAGGACAATCTTTGGTATGTTTTTTCTTCTCTTATTTTTTTTTGTACAATACCGGCCGTGATTCAATGGGGGATCACTATCTTTCTCGTTACTTATAGGGCGAAAAGATCATAATCTTGTAGAGATTCCCATTGTGAAATTGAAAGCTATTTTCACATATGTAGAGCAACTATTCACCAGATTAGTGTATTCCATTATGGCAGTGAAAAATCTAAAGTATCCTCCAAGAAATATCAAGGACATGTTGAAGCAGCTTTCTACCATACCGTAATGGGTGACCGAGACCCAGAAATAAGCGGCTCAAGGAGGAGCGAACATGATGTTGGCTTGAGCAAAGGCATACTTGCCTGCATTGGATGTGGATCTGCTAAAGGGCGGCTTCCCCGAGTTCAAACTCGATGGCTCCTGATTCACTCAGTCAGACTATGTGAAGTTCATCACAAAGACGCGCGCTTTGGCGACTCAAATAGCAGAAGGAATTGACATCACAAACTACCATGCTGCATACACCAGTGATAACGAGCGTGTTAACCCGCCCAAGGATGACCCGGTGGAGTTGGTTCCTCCCCCCCCCCCCCCCGATGTAAGAGATCGTTTGCCCCTGATGATGACACATTTTCTCTTATTGAGGGAACATAAAACTTTCAATCACTCAGCTCTATTCGATGGCAACAAAAGGGCCAGCAGGTTGATGGGGATGATGAGTCGGCAGATGCGAGTCTAGAGGCAGGTGATGAAGAAAAAGCATGAAGGCATTCCTGACGATGAATGACTCGCTGTACTAAGTTGGACCCCAACTAGTTTAGAAAAACTTAAAGTATTTTGGATCTCCAATGTGGGCTTGTGATAGTGGTAGTCTAAAAACTTCCTTCAAATTCTTGGTCATGCCATCGTGCATGTATGCATCTTTGTTG
Source organism: Hordeum marinum (assembly GCA_022496015.1). Lineage (NCBI taxonomy): Eukaryota > Viridiplantae > Streptophyta > Magnoliopsida > Poales > Poaceae > Hordeum > Hordeum marinum. The sequence goes on from CM039673.1 coordinate 290,630,319, forward strand.
GTGCAAAACTCCAGTCTTTTGAGCGTGTTTCTCTGATATGATTTTTGTTGGGGAACGTTGCATGGGAAACAAAAAATTTCCTATGCACATGCAAGATCTATCCATGGTGATGAGCATCTACGAGAGGGAGAGTGGATCTACATACCCTTGTAGATCGCTAAGCGGGAAGCGTTAAAAATGCGGTTGGTGTAGTCGAACGTCTTTGCGATCCAGATCGCCGAGCATCCCATGATATCATCACGATCCATCCTGCGATCCAATCATGATCTGTCCCGCGAACTCGTCATGATCTGTCCCGCGAGCTCATCATGATCCGTCTTGCGATCTTGATCACGGTCCTTCCAATCTAGCGCCGAACGGATGGCACCTCCGTGTTCAGCACACGTATAGCTCGATGACGATCTCTGCCCTCTTGATCCAGCAAGAGGGAGTGGAGAGGTAGATGAGTTCTCCGGCAGCGCGACGGTGTTGTAGCGATGGTGGTGGCACCATACCAGCAGGGCTTCTCCTAAGCACCGTTGAAAACCGATCTAGAGGAGAAACTACGATCTAGAGGAGAGGTAGTACGTGGCTATTAGGGTTAGCTTTTCCTCTAAATCCTCTAGTATATATAGGAGGGAGGGAGGGGAGGAGGCAGCCTCAAACCCTCAAGGTTTGGTCGAAATTGGAGGTGGAGGAGTCCTACTCCAATCCTGTTAGGAGTAGGATTCCTCCTTTCTACTTGGAAACTCTTTCCACCTCTCCACCTTTGTATTTTTTTCCTTCTCAAACCACTCCAGCTGCATGGGCCCTTAGAGGAGGCTTCGGCCAGCCCAAAAGGGGCTGGTTTACCTCCTACCACAGCCCACGTAGCCTCTTGGGTCGAAATACCTCTCCCGATGGTCCCCCGGTACACTACCGGCACTCCCGGTACACTACCGATGAGCCCGAATCTTTTCTGGCGACCAAAACAGGACTTCCTATATATCAATCTTTACCTCCGGACCATTTCGGAGATCCTCGTAACTTTCGGGATCTCATCCGGGACTCCAAAAAACCTTCGGTCACCACCATACATAACTCTATACTACCGAAACGTCAACGAACCTTAAGTGTGCAGACCCTGCGGGTTCGACTACTATGTAGACATGACCGAGACACCTCTATAGTAAATAACCAATAGCGGGACCTGGATGCCCATATTGGTTCCTACATATTCTACGAAGAACTTTATTGGTCAAACCTCTATGTCAAGGATTCAGTTAATCACGTATGATGTTCCCTTTGTTCTTCGGTATGTTACTTGCCCGAGATTCGATCGTCGGTATCTCCATACCTAGTTCAACCTCGTTACCAGCAAGTCTCTTTACTCATTTTGTAATACAAGATCCCGTGACTAAAACTTAGTCACATTGCTTGCAAGGCTTATTGTGATGTTGTATTACCGAGTGGGCCCTCAAATACCTCTGTGTCACACGGAGTAACAAATCCCAGTCTTGATCCATGCCAACCCAACAAACACCCTCGAAGATACCTGTACAACACATTTATAGTCACCCAATTACGTTGCGACGTTTGATACACACAAGGTAATCCTCCGGTGTCAGTGTGTTGTAAGATCTCATGGTCATAGGAACAAATACTTGACATGCAGAAAACAATACCAATAAACTGACACGATCATATGCTACGTTTGTAGTTTGGGTCTTGTCCACCACATCATTCTCCTAATGCCATCTTTGATCAACGAGCTAGTCTATTAGAGGCATACTAGGGAATTGGTGTTGGCTATGTATCCACACATGTATCTGAGTTTCCAATCAACACAATTATAGCATGGATAATAAACGATTATCATGAACAAGGAAATATGATAATAACCAATTTATTATTGCCTCTAGGGCATATTTCCAACAGTCTCCCACTTGCACTAGAGTCAATAATCTAGTTCAAATCACCATGTGATTCGCATTGTTATGAATCTAACATCCAATGAGTTCTGGGGCTCGATCATGCTTTGCATGTGAGAGAGGTCTTATAGTCAACGGGTCTGCGACATTTAGATCTGTGTGTACTTTGCAAATCTCTTTGTCAAACTGTAAACACTGCTACCACACTCCACTCGGAGCTATTCCAAATGTATGCTCTACTATACGTATCCGGATTGCTACTAAGAGTCATCCAGATTGGTGTCAAAGCTTGCATCGACGTAACTCTTTACGACGAACTCTTTCTTACCTCCATAATCGAGAGACATTTCCTTAATCTTTTAGTTACTAAGGAGGATCTTGACCGCTGTCCAGTGATCCAATCCTGGATCACTCTTGTACCCCTTGATGGACTCATGGCAAGGCACACACAAGTGCGATACACGGCATGGCATACTATACAGATCCTATGGCTAAGGCATAGGGGACAACATTCGTCCTTTCTCTTTCTTCTGTCATGGTCGAGCTTTGAGTCTCACTCAACTTCACACCTTACAAAGCAGGCGGGAACACTTCTCTCTGACTCATCCATTTTGAACTCTTTCAAAATCTTGTCAAGGTATGTACTCATTCAAAGTCTCATCAAGCATCTTGATCTATCTCTATAGATCTTGATGCTCAACAATTAGGTAGCTTTATCCAAGTCTTCCTTTGAAAAACTCCTTTCAAATAACCCTTTATGCTTTCCAGAAATTCTACATCATTTCCGATCAACAATATGTCAACCACATATGCTTATCAGAAACTCTATAGTGCTCCCACTCACTTTATTGTAAATACAAGTTTCTCATAACTTTGTATAGACTCAAAAACTTTGATCACCTCATCAAAGTGTATATTCCAACTCCGAGATGCTTGCTTCAGTCCATAGAAGGATCATTGAAGCTTGCTCACCTTTTAGCATCCTTAGGACTGACAAAACCTTCTGGTTGTATCACATACAACTTTTCCTCAAGTAAATTGTTAAGGAAACGATGTTCTGTCATCCATCTACCAGATTTCATAATTGAAAAATGCAGCAACTGCTAACATAATTCCAATAGACTTTAGCATCGCTACGAGTGAGAAAGTCTCATCATAGTCAACTCTTTGAACTTCTCGGAATCTTCTTTGTGACAAGTCGAGCTTTATAAATGGTGACATTTACCATCATCGTCTGTCTTCATCTCCAAGGTCCATTTGTACTCAACGACCTGCCGTCCAACGAGCAAGTCTACCAAAGTCTATACTTGGTTTTCATACATGGATCCTTTCTCAGATTTCATGGCCTCTAACCATTTGTCGGAATCCGGGTCCATCATGTCTTCTCCATATCTCGTAGGTTCATCACTGTCCAACAACATGACCTCCAAGACAGGGTTGTCGTACCACTTAGGAGTAGTACTCATCCTTGTCGACCGACGAGGTTCGATAGTAACTTGATACGAAGCTTCATGATCATCGTCATTTACTTCCTCTTCAACTAATGTAGGTTCCACAGAAACATCTTTCTACGCTGCGCTACTCTCTGGTTGATACAAAGGTTCAACAAGCTCATCAAGTTCTATCTTCCTCCCACTCAATTCTTTCGAGAGAAACTTTTTCTCAGGAAAGGACCCGTATTAGAAACAAACACTTTATGCTTGGATCTGAGATAGAAGGTTCACCCAACTGTTCTTAGGGTAATCTATGAAGATGCATTTGTCCGCTTTGGGTTCGAGCCCATTAGGTGAAAACATTTTTCCACACAAGCGTCGCAGCCCCGAACATTAAGAAATGACAGCTTCGGTTTCTATCAAACCATAATTGACATGGTGTCATCTCAACGGATTTAGATGGTGCCCTATTTAAAGTGAATGTAGTTGTCTCTAATGCATAACCCCGAAACTATAGTAGAAAAACGATAAGAGACATCATAGCCCGCACCATATCCAATAGAGCACGACTATGACGTTCGGACACACCATCACACTATGGTGTTTCCAGGTGGCGTGAGTTGTGAAACGACTTTCACATTGTCTAAAGTTGTATGCCAAACTCGTAACTCAGATATAAACCTCCACGATCATATCACAGACATTTTTATCTTCTTGTCACGATGATCTTAAACTTCACTCTGAATTTGCTTGAACTTTTCAAACGATTTAGACTTGTGTTTCATTAAGTAAACATACACTATATCTACTCAAATCATCAGTAAGGTTAAGAAAATAACAATATCCACCGCACGCTACAAGACTCATTGGATTGCATACATCAACATGTATCTTTTCCAATAAATCACTTGCCCGGTCCATTAATCCGGAAAACGTGGTCCTTAGTCATCTTGCCCAAGAGGCATGGTTTGCATGCCTCAACCGATTCGAAATCGAATGAGTCCAAAGATCCATCAACATGGAGTTTCTTCATGCGCTTTATACCAATATGACATTTAACGGCGGTGCCACAAGTATGTGGTACTATCATTATTAACTTTGTATATTTTGGCATCAATGTTATGAACATGTGTATTACTATGATCAAGATTCAACAAACCATTCTCACTGGATGCATGACCATTGAAGGTATTATTCATGTAAACAGAATAACAATTATTCTCTAACTTAAATGAATAACCGTGTTGCAATAAACACGATCTAATCACGTTCATGCTCAATGCAAAACACCAAATAACATTTATTTAGGTTCGTCACTAATCCCGAAGGTAGAGAGAGCGTGCAATGTCGATCACATCAACCTTGGAAACATTTCCAACACACATCATCACCTCACCCTTAGCTAGTCTCCGTTTATTCCGTAGCTTTTACTTCGAGTTACTAACATTTAGCAACTGAACCGGTATCCAATACCCAGGTGCTACTAGGAGTACTAGCAAGGTACACATCAGTAACATGTATATCAAATACACTTGTGTCGACGTTGCCAGCCTTCTTATCTACCAAGTATCTAGGGTTGTTCCGCTTCAACGACCGCTCACCTCATAATAGAAGCACTTAGTCTCGGGTCTCGGGTTTGGGTTCACTAGAGCAACAACTGACTTGCCATCCATGAAGTTTCCCTCCATGCCCTTGCCCTTCTCGAAACTAGTGATTTTACTAACCATCAACACTTGATGCTCCGTCTTGATTTCTATCTTCACGGTGTCAAACATCGCGAACAGCTCAGGGATTGTTATTTCTATCCCTGGCATTTTATAGTTCATCACCAAGTTCTAGTAGCTTAGTGACAGTGACTTGGAGAACTATATAAATCACTATCTTATCTGGAAGATCAACTACCACTCGATTCAAGCGATTGTAGCACCCAGACAATCTGAGCACATGCTTAACGATCGAGCTATTCTCCTTCATCTTGCAGGCAAATAATCTTATTGGAGATCTCATATCTCACAACATGGGCACAAGCCTGAGATCCCAATTTCAGCTCTTAGAACATCTCATATGTTCTCTGATGTTCAAAATGTTTTGGAGCCTCAATTCTAAGCCGTAATGCATGACGCACTAAACTATCAAGTAGTCATCGGAACATGTGTGTCAGATGTTCACAACATCTATAGACGATGCTAGAGGGGGTGGCGCACCGAGCGGTGCATTAAGGACATAAGCCTTCTGTGCAGCAATGAGGACAATCCTCAGATCACGGACCCAGTCCGCAATATTGCTACCATCATCTTTCAACTCTATTTCTCTAGGAACATATAGAAATTCAAGGGAGCTACAACGTGGGCTAGTAATCTACAACATAATATTGCAAAGACACTACTGACTATGTTCATGATAATGAGTTCAATTAATCATATTACTTAAGAACTCCCACTCAAATTGACATCCCTCCGGTCATTTGAGTGATACATGATCCAAATTCACCAACTCAAGTCCGATCATCATGTGAGTTGAGGTGGTTTCAATGGTGAACATCATCATGTTGATCATATCTGCTATATGACTCATGTTCAACCTTTCGGTCTCTTGTGTTCCAAGTGTTGGAAATATGCCCTAGAGGCAATAATAAATTAGTTATTATCATATTTCCTTGTTCATGATAATTGTTTATTATCCATGCTATAATTGTATTGATCGGAGACTTAAATGCATGTGTGGATACATAGACTTAAATGCCATTGGTTATTGACCGTAGAGGTGTCTCGGTCATGTCTACATAGTTCTCGAACCCGCAGGGTCTGCACACTTAAGGTTCGGTGACGTTTCGGTAGTGTAGAGTTATGTATGGTGGTGACCGAAGGTTGTTCGGAGTCCCGGATGAGATCTCGTACGTCACGAGGAGCTCCGGAATGGTCTGGAGGTAAATATTCATATATAGGAAGTCCCAGTTTGGTTACCGGAAAAGTTTCGGGCTCATCGGTAGTGTACCGGGAGTATCGGTATTGTACCGGGAGTGCCGGTAGTGTACCGGAGGACCTCCGGGAGGGGTATTTCGACCCCAAGAGGTCCATGGGCTGTGGGAGAATAATAACCAGCCCTTAGTGGGCTGGGAAAACAGCCACAAAGGCCCATGGCGCAGGAGAGAAAGTCCTAAAGCAAAAAGTGGAAAATCAGCCAATAGGAGGCAATCCTACTCCAACTAGGATTGGAGGTGAAGTAGGATTGCTCCCACCTCCTATTTCGGCCGACCCAAAGGCCTTGGCTGCCTCTCCTCTCCTCTCCTCCTATATATACTAGTGGATTGGGTGGTTTTTGGACAGAATTTCCGGCCACGTGCTACCCGTTTCACCGATGCATAGTTTCTCCTCTAGATCGGTTTTCCGCAGCGCTTAGGCGAAGCCCTACCGGAATCACTCCACCACCATCACCGGAGCGCCGTCACGCTGCCGGTGAACTCTCTCTCCTCTCCACCTCCTCTCGCTGGATCGAGACGGTGGAGATCGTCATCAAGCTGCACGTGTGCTGAACGCGGAGGTGCCGTCCGTTCGGCGCTAGATCGGAAGGACCGTGATCGAGATCGCGAGACAGTTCATGATGAGATCGCGGAACGGATCGTGATGAGTTTGTGGGACAGATCGTGATCAAGATCGTGAGACGGATCGTGATGAGATCACGGGACGGATCGTGATGAGTTCACGGGACGGATCGTGATTCGATCGCGGGACGGATCGTGATGAGATCGCGGGATGCTCGGCGATTTGGATCGCGAAGATGTTCGACTACACCAACCGCATTTCTTAACGCTTCCCGCTTAGCGATCTACAAGGGTATGTAGATCCACTCTCCCTCTCGTAGATGCTCATCACCATGCATAGGTTTGCGTGTGCGTAGGAAAATTTTTGTTTCCCATGCGACGTTCCCCAACAGTGGCATCATGAGCTAGGTTGATGGTTAGATGAGATCTCGAGTAGAACACAAAAGGTTTGTGGGCGTTGATGCTTAGATTGCTTCCTCCCTTGGTCGTATTTTGGTTCAGCGGGATTGTGAGATGAAGCGGCCCGGACCAACATTACTCGTACGCTTACGAGAGACCGGTTCCCTCGACGCAACTTGTTGCCTAGATGGCTTGCGGGTGACAGTTTCTCTCACTTTAGTTGGATCGGATTCGACAAAGGCGGTCCTTGAGAAGGTTGAAAAGCAAACTAGTGTATCACCGTTGTGGTTTATGCGTAGGTGAGAATCGTTCTTGCTAGATACCCATAGCAGCCACGTAAAATATGCAACAACAATTAGAGGACGTCTAACTTGTTTTTGCAGGGTATGTTGTGATGTGATATGGCCAATTACATGATGATATATATGTGATGTATGGGATGATCATGTGATGTATAGATTATCACGACTTGCATGTCGATGAGTACGGCAACCGGCAGGAGCCATAGGGTTGTCTTTAATTATTGTATGACCTGCGTGTCAATCATTAAGCGCTATGTAATGCTTTACTTTATCGCTACGGTAGCAATAGTAGTAGAAGCATGCAGGGCGTGACAACCCCAATGGCAACACATTGATGGAGATCATGGTGTTGTGCCGGTGACGATGGAGATCATGCCGGTGTTTCGAAGATGGAGATCTTAAACACAAGTTCATGGCCATATCATGTCACTTATGAATTGCATGAGATGTTAATCCTTTTATGCACCTTGTTTTGCTTAGTACGGCGGTAGCATTATAAGGTGATCCCTCACTTGAATTTCAAGATGAACTGTGTTCTCCCCGAGTGTGCACCGTTGCGAAAGTTCGTTGTGTTGAGACACCACGTGATGATCGGGTGTGATAGACTCTACGTTCACATACAACGGGTGCAAGCCAGATTTGCACGCGCAAAACACTCGGGTTAAACTTGACGAGCCTAGCATGTACAGACATGGCCTCGGAACACGAGAGACCGAAAGGTCGAACATGAGTCATATAGTAGATATGATCAACATAATGATGTTCACCATTGCAGCCACCTCAACTCACGTGATGATCGGACTTGAGTTGGTGAATTTGGATCATGTATCACTCGAATGATCGGAGGGATGTCAATTTGAGTGGGAGTTCTTAAGTAATATGATTAATTGAACTCATTATCATGAACATAGTCAAAGTGTCTTTGCAAATTATGTTGTAGATTACTAGCTCGCGTTGTAGCTCCCTTGTATTTTTATATGTTCCTAGAGAAATAGAATTGAAAGATGTTGGTAGCAAAATTGCGGACTGGGTCCGTGATCTGAGGATTGTCCTCATTGCTGCACAGAAGGCTTATGTCCTTAATGCACTGCTCGGTGCGCCACCTCCTCTAGCGTCGTCTATAGATGTTGTGAACATCTAACAGGCACGTTTCGATGACTACTTGATAGTTTAGTGCGTCATGCATTACGGCTTAGAATTGAGGCTCCAAAACGTTTTGAACGTCACGGAACATATGAGAATGTTCTAGGAGCAGAGATTGTGATCTCAGGCTCATGCCTTTGTTGCGAGATATGAGATCTCCAACAAGATTCTTTGCTTGTAAGATGAAGGAGAATAGCTCAATCGTTGAGCATGTACTTAGATTGTCTGGGTACTACAATCGCTTGAATCAAGTGGGAGTTGATCTTCCAGATAAGATAGTGATTGGTATAGTTCTCCAAGTCACTGTCACTAAAGCTACTAGAACTTAGTGATGAACTATAATACACCAGGGATAGAAGTATTGATCCCTGAGCTGTTCGCGATGTTTGACACCGCGAAGGTAGAAATCAAGAAGGAGCGTCAAGTGTTGATGGTTAATCAAACCACTAGTTTCGAAAAGGGCAAGAGCAAGGAGGGAAACTTCATGGATAGCAAGTCAGTTGCTGCTCCAGTGAAGCAACCCAAAGTTGAACTCAAACCCAAGACTAATTGCTTCTATTATGAGGTGAGAGGTCGCTGAAGCGGAACAACCCTAGATACTTGGTAGATAAGAAGGCTGGCAACATCGACAAAAGTATATTTGATATATGAGTTATTGATGTGTACCTTGCTAGTACTCCTAGTAGCACCTGGGTATTGGATACCGGTTCCGTTGCTAAATGTTAGTAACTCGAAATAAAAGCTACGGAATAAACGGAGAACTAGCTAAGGGTGAGGTGACGATGTGTGTTGGAAATGTTTCCCAGGTTGATGTGATTAACATCGCACGCTCTCTCTACCTTCAAGATTAGTGACGAACCTAAATAAATGTTATTTGGTGTTTTGCGTTGAGCATGAACATGATTAGATCATGTTTGTTGCAATACGGTTATTCATTTAAGTCAGAGAATAATAGTTATTCTAGTTACATGAATAATACCTTCAATGGTCATGCACCCAGTGAGAATGGTTTGTTGAAATCTTGATCGTAGTAGTACACATGTTCATAACATTGATGTCAAAAGATACAAAGTTAATAATGATAGTACCACATACTTGTGGCACTGCCGCTAAATGTCATATTGGTATAAAGCGCATGTAGAAACTCCATGCTGATGGATATTTGGACTCATCAATTTCGAATCGGTTGAGACATGCGAACCATGCCTCTTGGGCAAGATGACTAGAGGACCCCGTTGGATGGAGCGGGCAAGTGATTCATTGGAAATGATACATGTTGATGTATGCAATCTAGTGAGTCTTGTAGCGTGCAGTGGATATCGTTATTTTCTTACCTTCACTGATGATTTGAGTAGATATAGTGTATATTTACTTAATGAAACACAAGTCTGAATCGTTTGAAAGGTTCAAGCAAATTCAGAGTGAAGTTTAAAGATCATCGTGACAAGAAGATAAAAATGACCGTGATATGATCGTGGAGGTGAATATCCGAGTTACGAGTTTGGCATACAACTTAAGACAACGTGAAATTTGTTTCACAACTAACGCCACCTAGAACACCATGGTGTGATGGTGTGTCCGAACATCATAGTCATGCTCTATTGATATAGTGCATACTGTGATGTCTCTTATCGTTTTACTACTATAATTTTGGGGGTTATGCATTAGAGACAACTACATTCACTTTAAATAGGGCATCATCTAAATCCGTTGAGATGACACCGTGTGAATTATGGTTTGATAGAAACCTAAGCTGTCATTTCTTAATGTTTGGGGCTGCGATGCTTGTGTGGAAAATGTTTTCACATAATAAGCTAGAACCCAAAGCGGACAAATGTATCTTCATAGAATACCCTAAGAACAGATGGGTATGCCTTCTATCTCAGATCCGAGTGCAAAGTGTTTGTTGCTAGAACTGGCTCCTTGCTCGAGAAAAAGTTTCTCTCGAAAGAATTGAGTGGGAGGAAGATAGAACTTGATGAGGTTGTTAAACCTTTGTTCAACCAGAGAGTAGCGCAGCGCAGAAAGACGTTTCTGTGAAGCCTACGTTAGTTGAAGAGGAAGTTAATGATGATGATCATGAAGCTTCAGGATCAAGTTACTATCGAACTTCGTAGGTCGACAAGGATGTGTACTGCTCCTGAGCGGTACGACAACTCTGTCTTGGAGGTCATGTTGTTGGACAACGATGAACCTACGAGCTATGGAGAAGCGATGATGGGCCCGGATTCCGACAAATGGTTGGAGGCCATGAAATCCGAGATAGGATCCATGTATTAAAACCAAGTGTAGACTTTGGTAGACTTGCTCGTTGGACGGCAGGTCGTTGAGTACAAATGGATCTTTAAAATGAAGACAGACACTGATGGTGAATGTCACCATTTGTAAAGCTCGACTTGTTGCAAAGATGTTTGTGACAAGTTCAAGGAGTTGACTACGATGAGACTTTCTCACTCGTAGCGATGCTAAAAGTCTGTTGGAATTATGTTAGCAGTTGCTGTGTTTTCAATTATGAAATCTGGCAGATGGATGTCAAAACATCGTTTCCTTAATGGTTTACTTGAGGAAAGGTTGTATGTGATACAACCAGAAGGTTTTGTCAGGCCTAAGGATGCTAAAAGGTGTGCAAGCTTCGGTGATCCTTCCATGGACTGAAGAAAGCATCTCGGAGTTGGAATATACGCTTTGATGAGGTGATCAAAGTTTTGATGTTTATACAAAGTTTATGAGAAACTTGTATTTGCAATAAAGTGAGTGGGAGCACTATAGAATTTCTGATAAGTATATGTGGATGACATATTGTTGTTCAGAAATAATGTAGAGTTTCTGGAAAGCATAAAACGGTTATTTGGAAAGTGATTTTCAAAGGAAGACCTGGATAAAGCTACCTAATTGTTGAGCATCAAAATCTATAGAGATAGATCAAGATGCTTGATGAGACTTTCAATGAGTGCATACCTTCACAAGATTTTGAAAGAGTTCAAAATGGATCAGCCAGAGAAATAGTTCTCGTCTAATTTGTAAGGTGTGAAGTTGAGTGAGACTCAAAGCTCGACAACGGCAGAAGAAAGAGAAAGGACGAACGTTGTCCCCTATGCCTTAGCCATAGGCTCTATATTATGCCATGCTGTGTACCGCACCTATGTGTGCCTTGCCATGAGTCTGTCAAGGGGTACAAGAGTGGTCCAGGAGTGGATCACTGGACAGCGGTCGGAATTATCCTTAGTAACCAGAGGACTAAGGAAATGTTTCTTGATTGTGGAGGTGATAAAGAGTTCGTCGTAAAGAGTTACGTCGATGCAAGCTTTAACACCTATCCGGATGACTAGTAGTAGCAATCTGGATACGTATAGTGGAGCAGCCATTTGGAAATAGTACCAAGTGGAGTGTGGTAGCAGTGTTTACGGTTTGACATAGAGATTTGCAAAGTACACACGGATCTGAATATCGCAGACCCGTTGACTATAAGACCTCTCTCACATGCAAAGCATGATCGAGCCCCAAAACTCATTGGGTGTTAGATTCATAACAATGCGAATCACATGGTGATGTGAACTAGATTACTGACTCTAGTGCAAGTGGGAGACTGTTGGAAATATGCCCTAGAGGCAATAATAAATTAGTTATTATCATATTTCCTTGTTCATGATAATCGTTTATTATCCATGCTATAATTGTATTGATCGGAGACTTAAATGCATGTGTGGATACATAGACAAAACCATGTCCCTAGTATGCCTCTAATGGACTAGCTCGTTGATCAAAGGATGGTTAAGGTTTCCTAGCCATGGACATGAGATGTCATTTGATAACGGGATCACATCATTAGGAGAATGATGTGATGGATAAGACCCAAACTACAAACATAGCATATGATCGTGTCAGTTTATTGCTACTGTTTTCTGCATGTCAAGTATATGTTCATATGACCATGAGATCATGCAACTCACGGATATCGGAGGAGTGCCTTGTGTGTATCAAACGTCGCAACGTAACTGGGTGACTATAAAGGTGCTCTATAGGTATCTCCGATGGTGTCTGTTGAGTTGGCATGGATCGAGACTGGGATTTGTTACTCCGTGTAACGGAGAGGTATCTCGGGGCCCACTCGGTAATGCAACATCACAATAAGTCTTGCAAGAAATGTGACTAATTATTAGTTGCGGGATCTTGTATTACGGAACGAGTAAAGAGACTTGCCAGTAACGAGGTTGAACTAGGTATGGAGATACCGACGATCGAATCTCGGGCAAGTAACATACCGAAGAACAAAGGGAACGATATACGGGATTAACTGAATCCTTGACATAGAGGTTCGACCGATAAAGATCTTTGTAGAATATGTAGGAACCAATGTGGACGTCCAGGTCCCGCCATTGGTTATTGACCGTAGAGGTGTCTCGGTCATGTCTACATAGTTCTCGAACCCGCAGGGTCTGCACACTTAAGGTTCGGTGACGTTTCGGTAGTGTAGAGTTATGTATGGTGGTGACCGAAGGTTGTTCGGAGTCCCGGATGAGATCCCGGACGTCACGAGGAGCTCCGGAATGGTCCGTAGGTAAAGATTCATATATAGGAAGTCCCAGTTTGGTTTCCGGAAAAGTTTCGGGCTCATCGGTAGTGTACCGGGAGTATCGGTATTGTACCGGGAGTGCCGGTAGTGTACCGGAGGACCTTCGAGAGGGGTATTTCGACCCCAAGAGGTCCATGGGCTGTGGGAGAATAATAACCAGCCCTTAGTGGGCTGGGAAAACAGCCACAAAGGCCCATGGCGCAGGAGAGAAAGTCCTAAAGCAAAAAGTGGAAAATCAGCCAATAGGAGGCAATCCTACTCCAACTAGGATTGGAGGTGAAGTAGGATTGCTCCCACCTCCTATTTCGGCCGACCCAAAGGCCTTGGCTGCCTCTCCTCTCCTCTCCTCCTATATATACTAGTGGATTGGGTGGTTTTTGGACAGAATTTCCGGCCACGTGCTACCCGTTTCACCGGTGCACAGTTTCTCCTCTAGATCGGTTTTCCGCAGCGCTTAGGCGAAGCCCTGCCGGAATCACTCCACCACCATCACCGGAGCGCCGTCACGCTGCCGGTGAACTCTCTCTCCTCTCCACCTCCTCTCGCAGGATCGAGACGGTGGAGATCGTCATCAAGCTGCACGTGTGCTGAACGCGGAGGTGCCATCCGTTCGGCGCTAGATCGGAAGGACCGTGATCGAGATCGCGAGACAGTTCGTGATGAGATCGCGGAACGGATCGTGATGAGTTCGCGGGACAGATCGTGATCAAGATCGTGAGACGGATCGTGATGAGATCGCGGGACGGATCGTGATGAGTTCACGGGACGGATCGTGATTCGATCGCGGGACGGATCGTGATGAGATCGCGGGACGCTCGGCGATTTGGATCGCGAAGATGTTCGACTACACCAACCGCGTTTCTTAACGCTTCCCGCTTAGCGATCTACAAGGGTATGTAGATCCACTCTCCCTCTCGTAGATGCTCATCACCATGGATAGGTTTGCGTGTGCGTAGGAAATTTTTTGTTTCCCATGCGACGTTCCCCAACACCAAGGCCATGTCTGTACATGCTAGGCTCGTCAAGTTTAACCCGAGTGTTCTGCATGTGCAACACTGGCTTGCACCTGTTGTATGTGAACGTAGAGTCTATCACACCCGATAATCACATGGTGTCTCAACACGATGAACTTTCGCAACGGTGCACAAACGGGGAGAACACAATTTATCTTGAAATTAAGTGAGGGATCACCTTATAATGCTACGGTCGTCCTAAGCAAAACAAGGTGCATAAAAGGATTAACATCACATGCAAATCATAAGTGACATGATATGGCCATGAAATTGTGCTTTTGATCTCCATCTTGAAAGCACCGGCATGATCTCCATCGTCACCGGCATGACACCATGATCTCCATCATCTTGATCTCCATCAACGTGTCGCCATCGGGGTTGTCGCACCCACCATGCTTCTACTACTATTGCTACCGTTTAGCGATAAAGTAAAGCATTACATAGCGTTAATGATTGACATGCATGTCATACGATAATTAAAGACAACCCTATGGCTCCTGCGAGTTGCCGTACTCATCGACATGCAAGTCAATGTATTCTATACAACACATGATCATCTCATACATCACATATATCTCATCATGTAATTGGCCATATCACATCACAACATACCCTGCAAAAACAAGTTAGACGTCCTCTAATTGTTGTTGCATGTTTTACGTGGCTGCTACGGGTATCTAGCAAGAACAATTTTCACCTACACATAAACCACAATGGTGATACATAAATTGCTTTTCAACCTTCTCAAGGACCGCCTTAGTCGAATCCGATCCAACTAAAGTAGGAGAAACAGACACCCGCCAACCATCTTTGTGCAACGAAGTTACACGTTAGTCGATGGAACCGGTATCTCGTAAGCATACGAGTAAGGTTGGTCCAGGACACTTCATCCCACAATACCGCTGAACCAAAACACAACCAAGGGAGGGAGAAATCTAAGCATCAACACCCACAAACTCTTTGTGTTCTACTCGAGATCTCATCTACACATAGACCTAGCTCTGATACCACTGTTGGGGAACGTTGCATGGGAAACAAAAAATTTCCAATGCACACGCAATATCTATCCATGGTGATGAGCATCTACGAGAGGGAGAGTGGATCTACAAAACCTTGTAGATCGCTAAGCGGGAATCATTAAGAAACGCGGTTGGTGTAGTCGAACGTCTTCCCGATCCAAATCGCTGAGCATCCCACGATCTCATCACGATCCGTCCCATGATCCAATCATGATCCATCCCGCAAACTCATCACGATCCGTCCCGCGATCTCATCACGATCCGTCTCGCGATCTTGATCACGGTCCTTCCGATCTAGCGTCGAACGGACGACACCTACGCGTTCAACACACGTACAGTTCGATGACGATCTCTGCCTTCTTGATCTAGCAAGAGGGAGCAGAGAGGTAGATGAGTTCGCCGGTAGCGCGATGGCGTTGTGGCGATGGTGGTGGAGCCATTCCAGCAGGGCTTTGCCTAAGCACCGCTGAAAACCGATCTAGAGGAGAAACTGCAATCTAGAGGAGAGGTAGCATGTGGCTATTAGGGTTAGCTTTTTCCTCTAAATCCTCTAGTACATATAGGAGGGAGGGAGGGGAGGAGGCAGCCTCAAACCCTCAAGGTTTGGTCGAAATTGGAGGTGGAGGAGTCCTACTCCAATCCTATTAGGAGTAGGATTCCTCCTTTCCACTTGGAAACTCTTTCCACCTCTCCACCTTTGGATTTTTTTTCCTTCTCAAACCACTCCAGCCACATGGGTCCTTAGAGGAGGCTTCAGCCAGCCCATCAGGGGCTGGTTTACCTCCTCCCACAGCCCATGTATCCACTTGGTTCGAAGTACCTCTCCCGATGGTCCCCCGGTACACTATCGGCACTCCCGGTACACTACCGATGAGCCCGAAACTTTTCCGGCGACCAAAACAGGACTTCCTATATATCAATCTTTACCTCCGGACCATTATGGAACTCCTCATGAAGTCCAGGATCTCATCCGGGACTCAGAAAAACCTTCGGTCACCACCATACATAACTCTATACTATCGAAACGTCACCGAACCTTAAGTGTGCAGACCCTGCGGGTTCGAGAACTATGTAGACATGACTGAGACACCTCTACAGTCAATAACCAATAGCGGGACCTGGATGCCCATATTGGTTCCTACATATTCTGCGAAGAGCTTTATCGGTTGAACCTCTATGCCAAGGATTCAGTTAATCCCATATGATGTTCCCTTCGTTCTTCGGTATGTTACTTGCCCGAGATTCGATCGTCGGTATCTCCATACCTAGTTCAACCTCGTTGCCGGCAAGTCTCTTTACTCGTTTCGTAATACAAGATCCCGTGAC
Organism: Hordeum marinum; assembly: GCA_022496015.1. Classification (NCBI taxonomy): domain Eukaryota; kingdom Viridiplantae; phylum Streptophyta; class Magnoliopsida; order Poales; family Poaceae; genus Hordeum; species Hordeum marinum. The sequence goes on from CM039673.1 coordinate 290,646,957, forward strand.
TAACACTTAGTCACATTGCTTGCAAGGCTTATTGTGATGTTGTATTACCGAGTGGGCCCTCATATACCTCTCCGTCACACGGAGTAACAAATCCCAGTCTTGATCCATGCCAACCCAACAGACACCCTCGGAGATACCTGTGGAGCACCTTTATAGTCACCCAGTTACGTTGCGACGTTTTATACACACAAGGCACTCCTCCGATATCTGTGAGTTGCATGATCTCATGGTCATAGGAACATATACTTGACATGCAGAAAACAGTAGCAATAAACTGACACGATCATAAGTTACGTTTGTATTTTGGGTCTGGTCCATCACATCATTCTCCTAATGATGTGATCCCGTTATCAAATGACATCTCATGTCCATGACTAGGAAACCATAGCCATATTTGATCAACGAGCTAGTCTATTAGAGGCATACTAGGGACATGGTGTTGTCTATGTATCCACACATGTATCTGAGTTTCCGATCAACACAATTATAGCATGGATAATAAATGATTATCATGAAAAAGGAAATATGATAATAACCAATTTATTATTGCCTCTAGGGCATATTTCCAACAATTTTTCCACTCTTTTTTACTTTCCCTTGTATGCCTCTGTCGTTGTGCTCAGTTAGTTTGCTGACAGAAACACTAGTCAAGGTATAAGCCGACAAAGGAGATTGATTGTCAAGACTCGAAGTCCGAAATCTTCCTTCAATTATATTGAAGATAAAGGATTTGAACCCGGCCATAATATGACTATAGTTATTAAACCGGTTACTCAAGTATGAGCCGGAGCAAGGACAATACCGTGCCTGAAATTTTTCAACATGGTAATAAATCATATAAATTCTATTAGTGAGTCGGCTCAATGAGACTCGGTAAAAAAGAGACTAGCTTTCGAGGCTCTGGTCTTGCTTCAATGAAGTGGGTCTGATAGCCCTTGGTTTATCCTAGCTTTCCGTATGCCAGCTCTCACATGACTGAGTCAATGTTTTAAGGTTGACAAGTTCAAGGTCCTAAAAAGGATTAAATTACAAGAGTACATGGAGTCATCTGATTGGAGTCGCATTTAGCATACATGCAGGCTTAACCATGTATTGTGGTGTCTTTTTGCCGGGTCAAAAGGGTGAGAAAGCTAAAGTCGATGAGTTGGAAGTGTGATGGGTGCTAGAAAATTGGCCAACAGGCTCACGTGCTGGCTCAGGAATTACACATGATTCCAGTTACTTGGTCGTTTGCAGTTTGGGGGATTGACATGGTTGGTCCGTTTAAACCATCTTCTGACAAGAAGAACCATCTCTTTGTGGCGGTTTATAAGTTTACCAAGTAGGTTCAAGCAAAACCAGTCAATAGTTGTGATGCAGCGACTGCGGTAAAGTTCTTGAAAAAGTTGATTTTTCTCTTTTGCTACCCTTATAGCATTATCACTAATAATGATACCAACTTATCTAAGGGAGCCATGGAGCAATTTCGTCAACGGGAACACATCCGGCTTGACTTGGCAGTGGTGGCGCATCCATAGTCCAACAGACAGGCTGAATGAGCTAATCAGGAGATCCTCAGAGGGATCAAACCCCGGTAATGGTACCACTTGAGCGCACTATGGGTTGTTGGGTTGAAGACTCCCTGCCATGCTTTGGAGTATTCACACAACGCCAAACAGATCCACTGGATACACACCTTTCTTTTGGGTATACGGGGCCGAGGTAGTTCTACCAAGTGATATCCGCCATGACTCCCCTCGAGTTGTTGCTTATGTTGAGGCGGACACTGAGCTAGCACGACAACACTCCTTGCATGACTTGGAAGAAGAACGTGACTTGGCAGCATCCAAATCTACCATTTATCAGAAAGACTTACACCGCTATCATAGCCGTAGAGTCCGAAGTCGTACTTTTCAAGAAGGCGACTTGGTGATGCGCCTGATTCAAGATCAGACATGAATGCATAAACTTTCTCCACCTTGGGAGGGTCCTTTTTTCATCAGCAGGAACCTTAATAACAGGTCATATTATCTGGTGGACTTACGAGAAGGAAAATACACCTCCGAGGAGGAGACAACCCGGCCCTGGAACATCGCTCAACTGTGGCCTTATTATACTTAGAAGGGCCACCGACTTCTTTATGTCATTTCCCCCCTGCAAATTCTCTATATAGTTCTTTATGTTCAAATATAATAAATCCAGCACCCTCAAAACTCGGTGTCTCTGTCGTTTCAGCCTATATATGGAGCATGAGTCTTTATTGTTTGTAACATAGGTAACTTGGGGGCTTGCGCACAATTTCTTCTGCATCTGCATGAGCCATCAGCCAATAAAACCCATGCCAGAAAGCTTTTGCCACCAAGGATTGCGAGCCATCATGATGTCCACAGTCGTGGCATGGATCTCATTAAGGATCTCCTTACCTTCCCCAGGGGAAACACAACATCGGAACACGCCCATGCTGCTTCGCCGATGTAAGTCGCCGTTGATGATAGTCACTGACTTAGACCTGCGAATTATTTGTCGAGCTATAGTTTCCTCATCCGAGAGCTCACCTCGAGTCAAATATGCCAAATAAGGAATAGTCCAGTCCAGAGTAGCGGAGCCGCCACCAATTGCGCCTCCTGGTCAGGGATAGCGATGTCCTCCTCATATGGCAATTTAACAGAAGGATAGTGTAGGACATCTAAGAATACATTGGGGAACTAGCTTCCTTTGTGAACAGATTCATGACAGGGCGGCGGCCGCCTTGTTAAGCCGGCGGTCTATATGATCGACCTGATAGCCTTGAAAGTGACCCGTCACAACCGAAACTGCCCGTCGATAAGCCGCCATTAGGGGATCGTTAGAGTCCCAAGTCCCTGAAACTTTCGGAGCCACTAAATCTGAGTCGCCAAAGCACCTAACATGGCTCAAACTCGTCTCCTTTGCTATTCCGAGCCCATGTGGGACGGCCTTATATTTAGCTGCATTTGTTAGTGCAAGGGAACATAAGCCGTAGTACATAGAAAAACTTGTCACCTTGTGGTGAAGTCAGTATTACTCCAGCCCTCGAGCCTTCTAGTTGTCTGGACCCATCAAAGTATATGGTCGAGTAAGTACTGTCTGGCCTATCCTTTGGAACTGCAACTTTGTCCAGTCATTGATGGAATCCACCAGTGCTTGGGATTTGATAGCAGTCCAGGGCACATATTTTAGATGATGATCGCCAAGTTCAATTTCCCACTTAGCAATCCGTCCTGTGGCCTCCCGGTTCTGTATTATATTGCCAAGGGGTGCTAAACTAACCACTGTGATCGGATGCTCCTGGTAATAATGCTTCAGCTTCCGGCTTGCCATAAAAATCCCGTAAATGAGTTTTTGCCAATGCGGGTACCGCTGCTTGGATGAAACTAAAACTTCACTGATGAAATAAACTAGGTGTTGAACGAGATATTCCTTCCCTTCCTCCTTACACTCGACCACTACCGCTACACTCACCACTTTGGAATTAGCGGCGATGTACAGGTCGGCGCTTTGTCAGTAGGAGGGGCTAAGATGGGCGGATTAGAAGTTGTTTCTTGAGCACCTCAAAAGCCTCATAGGCGGCAGCGGTCCACTTAATGTCGCATGTCTTCTTGAGAACTTGATAAAAGGGAATAGCTTTTTCCCCCATGCAGCTTATGAAACGACTCAAAGCTGTGATGCAACCCGCCAGGCATTGAACCTAGTTTACATTTGCCGGTGCGGCCAATGAAGTTACTGTCATGATCTTGTCTGGGTTAGCTTCGATGCCTCACTCAGATACCAGGAAACCTAAAAGTTTGCCTGTAGGAACACCAAAAATGCATTTTGCTGGGTTAAGCTTCATCTGGTATACTCAAAGATTGTTGAACGTCTCCTTGATATCATCCAAGAGAGTCTCCTTCTTCTGAGATTTCACAATGACGTCATCAAGGTAGGTGTGAACATTGCGCCCAATCTGTGGTTGCAGGAAATTATGTACGCACCGTTGGTAAGTCTCCCCTGCGCTCGTAAGTCCAAAGGGCATAGAGACATAGCAAAAGGCACTGAAAGGACTGATAAAAGTCGTCCTCTCCTAATCCTCAACAGCCATCTTGATACGATGATAGACAGAGTACGTGACCAGGAGACACATCCGCTCACAACCCGCCATAGAATCAATAATCTGATCAATATGTGGGAGAGTGAAAGGATATTTAGGTCAAGCCTTATTGATCTGTGTAGTCGACACACATACGCCAAGTATCGTTCTTTTTAAGGACAAGCACTGGGTTAGCCAACCATTCAGGATGAAAAACTACAACAATAAACCCGGCAGCTAGGAGTCAGGCTACTTCTTCCCCAATAGCCTTGCACCTCTCCTCGTTAAAATGTTGGAGGTATTGGCATACTAGTTTCATCTTTGGATCCACATTAAGGTGGTGCTCAGCGAGTTCTCATGGGACTCTAGGCATGTCAGAAGGCTTCCATGCAAATATATCTCGATTCTCATGGATGAACTCGATGAGCGTGCTTTCCTATTTAGGGTCCAAGCTGGTCCCTATAGTGAACTTCTTGGAAGAGTCCCCTGGCGTGAAATCTATTTACTTAGTATCTTCAGACGGCTTGAATTTTAGCAGAGGTTCGGACTCATTATTGGGTTTCTGGAGGGGGCCCATATTAGCTGGATCAACATTGGCGGTGTAAATTGTTAACTCCTTAGCCGTGCAAGCCGACTTGACATAAGGTGTGTCCCCTTCCTCACACTCCCGAGCTATCTTTCGGCTTCCCTCCATGGTGATAGTACCATTAGGGTCAGGCATTTTGATCTTGACATAAATATAACAAGGTCGGGCCATGAAATGAGCGTAAGTCGCCCGCCCAAAGAGGGCGTGACAGGCGCTCTCTATCTTGACTACCTCAAACATCAAGGGCTCGCATTTGTAGTCATGATCATTAGTTAAACCAACATCAAGTTTGATCCGCCCGATCGGATAAGCCGACTTTCCACGAACAATCCCATGAAACACCCTTGTGGAAGGAAGTAAGAGCTCGCAGACTCTTCATCTGGTGAAAAGTTTCGTAGTACAGAATATTTATGCTACTACCCCCATCCATGAGGACTTTGGTCAAAGTGTACTCGCCTACTTGAGGTGCCACCACCAAAGCTAACCCGCCAGGGTTGTCAACCCGGGGAGGACAGTCTTTCCTGCTCCAAGTGATCGGATGCTCAGACAAGTTGAGGTACCTGGGTAGTGCCGGCTCTGCTTTGTTGACTGCCCTGCTCTTGATCTTGCTCTCACGCTTGCAAGTGCCAGTGGTGAAAACATGATATTGGTCGTGTCTCAACTGCTCGGATTCGCTTGGAGGAGCCGGGTTACTACACCGATGCTGAAACTTAGCCCCCAGGGCACCTTGTGAAAGATCTGACATGCCAAGCATGGGCGGGTCTCAAGCCATCTGGATCCCTCTTGCGGAGGCAGCAACCAAATAAGCGACTCAGGAAACTTACTAAAAACCTTGGCCTTGTGACCCGAATTTGATTGAGGTCCGCCAGGTTGGTGTTGGGGAACGTTGCATGGGAAACAAAAAAATTTCTACGCACACGCAAATCTATCCATGGTGAAGAGCATCTACGAGAGGGAGAGTGGATCTACATACCCTTGTAGATCATTAAGCGGGAAGCGTTAAGAAACGCGGTTGGTGTAGTCGAACGTCTTCGTGATCCAAATCGCCATGCGTCCCGCGATCCAATCACGGTCCGTCCCGCGATCCGATCACGATCTGTCCCCCGAACTTGATCACGATTCGTCCCACGAACTTGATCACGATTCGTCCCACGAACTTGATCACGATCCTTCTGATCTGGCACCGAACGGACGGCACCTCCGCGTTCAGCACACGTACAGCTTGATGACGAACTCCACTGTCTTGATCCAGCAAGAAGAAGTGGAGAGGAAGAAGAGTTATCCGGCAGCCTGACGGCGCTCCGGCGATGGTGGTGGAGCAATTCCGGCAGGGCTTCGCCTAAGCACTGCAGAAATCCGATCTAGAGGAGAAACTATGCACTGGAGGAACGGGTAGCACGTGGATGAAATTCTAGTGAAAAAACCCTAAAACCTCCAGTATATATAAGAGGAGAGGAGGAGAGGAGGCAGCCTTGGCTTCCCAAGCCAAGGGCTTCGGCCGAACCAACTAGGATTGGAGGACTCTCCTCCAATCCTAGTAGGACTAGGATTCGTTCCTTTTTTTCCTTTTTCCACCTTTTCCTATTGGTTTTTTTTCCTCCGGCCACATGAGCCTTGTGTGGGAGTTTCCACGAGCCCACTAAGGGCTGATATTCACTCTCCCACAGCCCATGAAGCCTCTTGGGTCGAAATACCCCTCCCGGAGGTCTCCCGGTACACTACCGGCACTCCCGGTACACTACCGATGAGCCCGAAACTTTTCCGGTGACCAAAACAGGACTTCCCATATATGAATCTTTACCTTTGGACCATTCCGGAGCTCCTCATGACGTCCGACATCTCATCTGGGAGTCCAAACAACCTTCGGTCACCAGCATACTGAACTATATACTACCGAAATGTCACCAAACCTTAAGTGTGCAGACCCTGCGGGTTCGAGAACTATGTAAACATGACCGAGACACCTCTATGGTCAATAACCAATAGCGCGACCTGGATGTCCACATTGGTTCCTACATATTCTACGAAGATATTTATTGGTCGAACCTCTATGTCAAGGATTCAGTTAATCCCGTATGATGTTCCCTTTGTTCTTCGATATGTTATTTGCCCGAGATTCGATCGTCGGTATCTCCATACCTAGTTCAACCTCGTTACTGGCAATTCTCTTTACTCGTTCCGTAATACAAGATCCCATAACTAACATTTAGTCACATTTCTTGCAAGGCTTATTGTGATGTTGTATTACCGAGTGGGCACTGAGATACCTCTCCGTCACATGGAGTAACAAATCCCAGTCTTGATCCATGCCAACTCAACAGACACCCTCGGAGACACCTGTAGAGCACCTTTATAGTCACCCAGTTACGTTGCGACGTTTGATACACACAAGGCACTCCTCCGATATCTGTGAGTTGCATGATCTCATGGTCATAGGAACATATACTTGACATGCAGAAAACAGTAGCAATAAACTGACACGATCATAAGTTACGTTTGTAGTTTGGGTCTTGTCCATCACATCATTCTCCTAATGATGTGATCCCGTTATCAAATGACATCTCATGTCCATGGCTAGGAAACCTTAACCATATTTCGATCAACGAGCTAGTTCACTAGAGGCATACCAGGGACATTGTGTTTGTCTATGTATCCACACATGTATCCATGTTTCCAATTAATACAATTATAGCATGGATAATAAACAATTATCATGAACAAGGAAATACAATAATAAACACTTTAGTTATTGCCTCTAGGGCATATTTCCAACAGTCTCCCACTTGCACTAGCGTCAATAATCTAGTTCACATCACTATGTGATTTACATTGTAATGAATCGAACACCCATGCAGTTCTGGTGTTGATCATGTTTAGCCCTTGGAACAGGTTTAGTCAACGGGTCTGCAACATTCAGATCCGTGTGCACTTTGCAAATATTTATGTCTTTCTCCATGATGTAATCGCGGATGGAGTTGAAGCGTCGCTTTATGTGTCTAGTCCTCTTGTGAAACCTTGGTTCCTTGGCCAGAGCAATGGCACCAGTGTTGTCACAGAACAAGTTCATTGGATTTAGTGCACTAGGCACTACTCCAAGATCTGTCATGAACTGCTTCATCCGGACACCTTCCTTCGCCGCCTCCGAGGCTCGATGTATTCCGCTTCGCACATAGAATCAGCTACCATGCTTTGCTTGGAACTGCACCCACGTTAAGAATAAATACGTATCCGGTTTGCGATTTAGAGTCATCCGGATTAGTGTCAAAGCTTGCATCGACGTAACCCTTTACGACGAGATGTTCATCACCTCCATAAACGAGAAACATTTCCTTACTCCTTTTCAGGTACTTAAGGATATTCTTGACCGCTTGCTGGTGCTCCATTCCAAGATCACTTTGAAACCTTCCGGCCATACTTATGGCAAGGCTAACATCGGGTCTTGTGCACAGCATTGCATACATGATAGAGCCTATGGGTGAAGCATAGGGGATGACACTCATCTTTTCTCTATATTCTGCAGTTACTGGGCATTGAGTCTTACTCAACTTTACACTTTGTAACACAGGCAAGAACCCCTTCTTGGACTGTTCCATTTTGAACTTCTTCAAAACTTTATCAAGGTATGTGCTCTGTGAAAGTGTTATTAAGCGTCTCGATCTATCTCTATAGATCTTAATGCCTAATATGAAAGCAGCTTCTCCTAGGTCCTTCATTGAAAAACTCTTGTTCAAATTTTCCTTCATGCTTTCTAGCATTTCTATATTGTTTCCAATCAGCAATATGTCATCCACATATAATACTAGAAACGCTATAGAGCTCCCACTCACTTTCTTGTAAATACAAGCTTCTCCATAAACTTGTATAAACTCAAACGCTTTGATCACCTCATCAAAGCGCTTATTCCAACTCCGAGATGCTTGGACCAGTCCATAAATGGATCGCTGGAGTTTGCGAACTTTGTCAGCATTCTCTGGATCGACAAAACCTTCGTGTTGCATCATATACAACTCTTCCTCAAGGAAACCGTTGAGGAACGCTGTTTTGACATCCATCTACAAAATTTCATAGTCAAAATAAGCAGCTATTGCTAACATGATTCTGATAGACTTAAGCATCGCTACGGGTGAGAAAGTCTCATTGTAGTCAACTCCTTGAACTTGTGAAAAACCCTTTGCCACAAGTCGAGCTTTATAGACGGTGACATTACCGTCCGCGTCTGTCTTCTTCTTAAAGATCCATTTGTTCTGAATGGACTTTCGCCCTTCAGGTAATACTTCCAAAGTCCATACTTTGTTTTCATACATGGATCCCATCTCACATTTCATGGCCTCTAAGCATTTCTCAGAATCCGGGCCCATCACTGCTCCTCCATAGCTCGTAGGTTCATTGTTGTCCAACAACATGACCTCCAAGACAGGGTTGCCATACCACTCAGCGGTAGTACGCTGCCTTGTCAACCTACGAGGTTCAATAGCTGCTTGATCCGAAGCTTCATGATCATCATCATTAACTTCCTCTTCTACCATCGTAGGTTCCACAGAAACATCTTTCTGTGCTGCGCTACTTTCTAGTTGAAGTAAAGGTTCAATAACCTCATCAAGCTCTATTTTCCTCCCACTCGATTCTTTCGAGAGAAACTCTTTCTCAAGAAATGTTCCATTTTTAGCGACAAACACTTTGCCTTCGGATCTGAGATAGAAGGTATACCCGACTGTCTCTTTTGGGTATCCTATGAAGACGCATTTCTCCGCTTTGGGTTCCAGCTTTTTGACATAAGCATCACATCCCCAAACTTTAAGAAACAAAAACTTTGGCTTCTTGCCAAACCACGGTTCATATGGCGTCGTCTTAACGGATTTTGATGGTGCCCTATTTAAAGTGAATGCAGCTGTCTCTAATGCATAACCCCAAAACGATAGTGGCAAATCAGCAAGAGACATCATAGAATGCACCATATCTAATAAGGTTCGATTACAAGTTCGGACACACCATTACGCTGTGGTGTTCCGGGCGGTGTCAACTGTGAAACAATTCCACACTGTCTTAAGTGACTGCCAAACTCATAACTTAGATATTCACCTCCTCGATCAGATCACAAGAATTTAATCTTCTTGTTACGATGATTCTCAACTTCACTCTGAAATTGCTTGAACTTTTCAAACGTTTCAGACTTGTGTTTCATCAAGTAAATATATCCATATCTACTTAAGTCATCAGTGAAGGTGAGAAAATAATGATATCCACAACGCGCTGTAACATTCATTGGACCGCACACATCAGAATGTATGATTTCTAATAAGTCACTCGCCCATTCCATTGTTCCAGAGAACGGTGTTTTAGTCATCTTGCCCATGAGGCATGGTTCACATGTGTCAAGTGATTCAAAATCAAGTGACTCCAAAAGTCCATCAGCATGGAGCTTCCTCATGCATTTTACACCAATATGACCTAAACGGCAGTACCACAAGAAAGTGGTACTATCATTATCAACTCTACATCTTTTGGCATCAATGTTATGAACATGTGTGTCATCACTATCAAGATTCAATATGAATAAACCCCTAACATTGGGTGCATGACCATAAAAGATATGACTCATATAAATAGAACAACATTTATTCTCTGATTTAAATGAGTAACCGTCTCGCAATAAACAAGAGCCAGATATAATGTTCATGCTTAACGCAGGCACTAAATAACAATTATTCAGGTTCATCACTAATCCCGATGGTAATCGAAGAGAGAGCGTGCCGACGGCGATCACATCAACCTTGGAACCATTTCCCACAAGCATCGTCACTTCGTCCTTTGCCAACCTTCGTTTATTCCGTAGTTCCTGCTTTGAGTTGCAAATGTGAGCAACCGAATGGGTATAAAATACCCAGGCACTACTATGAGAGCTAGTAAGGTACACATCGATAACATGTATATCATATATACCTTGTTTGTCGCTGGCTGCCTTCTTGTCAGCCAGGTACTTGGGGCAGATCTGCTTCTAGTGACCAGTTCCCTTGCAATGAAAGCACTCAGTTTCTGGCTTGGGTCCATGCTTGGGCTTCTTTACAGGAGTAGCAACTGCTTTGCCATCCTTCTTGGTTTTACCCTTCTTGCCCTTGCCCTTGACTTTGGCATTTTTCTTCAAACTAGTGGTTTTATTGACCATCAACACTTGATGTTCTTTCTGGATTTCAGACTCAGCGACTTTTAGCATCGAAAACAGCTCGGCGAGTGACTTGTTCATCCCGTGCACGTTATAGTTCATCACAAAGCTCTTGTAACTAGGTGGCAGTGATTGAAGAACTCTGTCAGTGATCGCCTCTGGCGGAAGGGCAATTCCAAACTCCGCTAGACGAGTTGAATACCCAGGCATTCTGAGTATACGTTCATTGATAGACCCGTTCTCCTCCATCTTGCAAGCATAGAACTTATCGGAGGTTTCATACCTCTCGATCCGGGGGTTCTTCTGAAGTATAAACTTCAACTCCTGGAACATCTCATATGCTCCACGACGTTCAAAACGTCTTTGAAGTCCCGGTTCTAAGCCATACAATATTGCACATTGAACTATTGAGTAATCTCCAGAACGTGCCTCCCAAGCGTTCTTAACGTCTTCGGAGGTCATGTCTTCTGGTTGGTCACCAAGCGGTGCATCAAGGACATATGATTTCTGGGAAGCCGTGAGGATAATCCTCAGATTGCGGGCCCAGTCAACAAAGTTACTTCCATCATCTTTCAGTTTAGCTTTATCTAGGAACGCATTAAAATTCAGGGGTGCTACTGCGTGAGCCATTGATCTACAACATAAATATGCAAAGTTTACTTAGACTATTGTTCAAGATAATGAGTTTAGTTAATCAAATTACTAAAGCTCCCACTCAAATTGACATCCCTCAGGTCATCTGAGTGTCACATGATCCAAATCCACCAACTCAAGTCCGATCATCACGTGAGTTGAGGTGGCTTCAATGGTGAACATCATTATGTTGATCATATCTACTATATGACTCATGTTCGACCTTTCGATCTCTTGTGTTCCGAGGCCATGTCTGTACATGCTAGGCTCGTCAAGTTTAACTCGAGTGTTCTGCGCGTGCAACACTGGCTTGCACCCATTGTACGTGAACGTAGAGTCTATCACACCCGATCATCACGTGGTGTCTCAACACGACGAACTTTCGCAATGGTGCACACTCGGGGAGAACACAATTTTATATTGAAATTTAAGTGAGGGATCACCTTATAATGCTACCATCGTACTAAGCAAAACAAGGTGCATAAAGGGATTAACATCACATGCAATTCATAAGTGACATGATATGGCCATGAACTTGTGCTTTAGATCTCCATCTTGAAAGCACCGACATGATCTCCATCGTCATCGGCACGACACCATGATCTCCATCATCTTGATCTCCATAAACGTGTCGCCATCGAGGTTGTCACACCCTGCATGCTTCTACTACTATTGCTACCGTTTAGCGATAAAGTACAGCATTACATAGCGCTTAATGATTGACACGCAGGTCATACAACAATTAAAGACAACCCTATGGCTCCTGCCGGTTGCCGTACTCACCGACATGCAAGTCATGAAATTCTATACATCACATGATCATCTCATACATCACATATATCACATCATGTAATTGGCCATATCACATCACAACATACCCTGCACAAACAAGTTAGACGTCCTCTAATTGTTGTTGCATGTTTTACGTGGCTGCTACGGGTTTCTAGCAAGAACGGTTCTCACCTACTCATAACCCACAACAGTGATACATAATTTGCTTTTCAACCTTCTCAAGGACCGCCTTTGTCGAATCCGATCCAACTAAAGTGAGAGAAACTGCCACCCGCAAGCCATCTAGGCAACAAGTTGCGTCAAGGGAACCGGTCTCTCGTAAGCGTACGAGTAATGTTGGTCCGGGCCGCTTCATCTCACAATACCGCTGAACCAAAATCCGACCAAGGGAGGAAGCAATCTAAGCATCAACGCCCACAAACCTTTTGTGTTCTACTCGAGATCTCATCTACACATGGACCTAGCTCATGATGCCACTGGAGGGGAACGTTGCATGGGAAACAAAAAATTTCCTACGCACACGCAGATCTATCCATGGTGATGAGCATCTATGAGAGGGAGAGTGGATCAACATACCCTTGTAGATCGTTAAGCGGGAAGCGTTAAGAAATGCGGTTGGTGTAGTCGAACGTCTTCACGATCCAAATCGTCGTGCGTCCCACGATCCAATCACGATCCGTCCCGTGATCCAATCACGATCCATCCCGTGATCCGATCACGATCCATCCCACGAACTTGATCACGATCCGTCCCGCGATCCGATCACGATCCGTCCCACGAACTTGATCATGATCCGTCCCATGAACTTGATCACGATCCTTCCGATCTAGCACCGAATGGACGGCACCTCCGCGCTCAGCACACGTACAGCTTGATAGCGATCTCCACCGTCTTGATCCAGCAAGAAGGAGTGGAGAGGAAGAAGAGTTCTCCGGCAGCCTGACGGCGCTCCGGCGATGGTGGTGGAGCAATTCCGGCAGGGCTTTGCCTAAGCACCACAGAAATCCGATCTAGAGGAGAAACTATGCACTGGAGGAACGGGTAGCACGTGGCTGAAATTCTAGTGCAAAAACCCTAAAACATCCAGTATATATAAGAGGAGAGAAGGAGAGGAGGCAGACTTGGCTTCCCAAGCCAAGGGCTTCCGCCGAACCAACTAGGATTGGAGGACTCTCCTCCAATCCTAGTAGGACTAGGATTCGTTCCTTTTTTTCCTTTTTCCACCTTTTCCTATTGGTTTTTTTCCTCCAGCCACATGGGCCTTGTCTGGGAGTATCCACCAGCCCACTAAGGGCTGATCTCTCCCACAGCCCATGAAGCCTCTTGGGTCGAAATACCCCTCCCGGAGGTCTCCCAGTACACTACCGGCACACTCGGTACACTACCGATGAGCCCGAAACTTTTCCGGTGACCAAAACAGGACTTCCTATATATCAATATTTACCTCTGGACCATTCCGGAGCTCCTCGTGACGTCCAGGATCTCATCCGGGACTATGAACAACCTTCGGTCGCCACCATACAAAACTCTATACCATCGAAACGTCACCAAACCTTAAGTGTGCAGACCCTGCGGGTTCGAGAACTATGTAGACATGACCGAGACACCTCTATGGTCAATAACCAATGGCGGGACCTGGATGTCCACATTGGTTCCTACATATTCTACGAAGATCTTTATCGGTCGAACCTCTTTGGCAAGGATTCAGTCAATCTCGTATGATGTTCCCTTTGTTCTTTGGTATGTTACTTGCCCGAGATTCGATCGTCGGTATCTCCATGCCTAGTTCAACCTCGTTACTCGCAAGTCTCTTTACTCGTTCCGTAATACAAGATCCCATAACTAACATTTAGTCACATTGCTTGCAAGGCTTATTGTGATTTTGTATTACCGAGTGGGCCCTGAGATACCTATCCGTCACACGGAGTAACAAATCCCAGTCTTGATCCATGCCAACTCAACATACACCCTCGGAGACACCTGTAGAGCACCTTTATAGTCACCCAGTTACGTTGCGACGTTTGATACACACAAGGCACTCCTCCGATATCTGTGAGTTGCATGATCTCATGGTCACAGGAACATTTACTTGACATGCAGAAAACAGTAGCAATAAACTGACATGATCATAAGCTACGCTTGTAGTTTGGGTCTTGTCCATCACATCATTCTCCTAATGATGTGATCCCGTTATCAAAGGACATCTCATGTCCATGGCTAGGAAACCTTAACCATCTTTCGGTCAACGAGCTAGTTCACTAGAGGCATACCAGGGACATTGTGTTTGTCTATGTATCCATAGATGTATCCATGTTTCCAATTAATACAATTATAGCATGGATAACAAACGATTATCATGATCAAGGAAATACAATAATAAACACTTTATTTATTGCCTCTAGGGCATATTTCCAACACTTGGACACGCCGAGCCGGCTCGACGAGGTTGGTGTAGACGTCCGACTCGGGCACTACCACACCGATCTGGTCGATGAAGTCATGGATCTTGCCGAAGGGGACCCGATACCCGTAATCAATTGAGTCGACCTCGGGACCCCAACCCGAGTCTTTCGATGTAGATCTTGCTCTGGCGAATCTTGGTCATTCGACCCGTCATATATCTCCCGAAACCCGAAAGGACTCCTTTTGAGAACTTAACCCCACCAGGCAAGAGCCCCATGATGGGCGCCAACTATCGTGGTTTTGTCATGGCAGGTGTCCTCGTCCAAGGACTTAGGTGTGTGGCCATCACCGCTGGGTGACGACTCCAAGGGATCAAACGAGAATGATAGGCGAGTTTACCCAGGTTTGGCCCCTCCGATGGAGGTCAAAGCCTACGTCCTGCTTTTGTGTCTATCGATTGAGATCTCGATTAAAAGGGTGCGGACTCGCTAACCTTGCCTTTGAGGGTGTCTAACTCAAGTCTTCCTGTCCTGGGGGCTCACCTTTATATACAGGTCAAGATCCTAGGGTTTACAACAGAGTCGAAGCCATCTCATGACTTGTAACCTACCATGTCTCTAACATGCCTTGCCTCTCACACAAGAAATCTTCTGGCGTCTTCTACCCTCTAGACCTTGAGTCGTCGTTTTTCCATGTTTGGGCCGCCTGGCGACTTACTTAGTAACCATCTTGCTCACCTAAACTTCATAGCAGGGCCCATTTTAAGTTTTACTCGAGAGCCACCATCATACTGACCCGACCTATTAGGGCGGGTTACATCGTGGGGTTATATACCCGATAGACCCTATAGTAAAATTCCAGCTGTCGAGACATTTTAACCGTCGCCATCCCTCATCCACCCACACAATTACTACTAAAACATTCAGTAGTGGCGGCACATCCACAAACACCGCGCCCCTGTCCGCACAACATCCCCTCCCCCTTCCTCCCCCGCTTGAACCCTAGGTCACCCCCCGCCGCTGCCTCCCACCACCAACCTCAACCGGTCTGCCCATGCCTCATAGATAAACAAGTCTAGGGTCCCCACCGATCCACATACACCATCGCCGCCCTAAGTTTTTAGATGAGGCCGGTGGTGTCCCTTTCCCCCAGATCCCCATCCCATACTCTGGAGAGTCGCAAACTAATCAGCCCGACCACATCTCCCATGGACCTCGAGGAGTGTACGAGCAAAAAGAGGTCTATCATGGCCTCTGCACCATACGTTGGCAAGGTGGGCGCCATTCATGCCGATCCTTCGACCCCGGACAAACACCTCACTGTGGGAGCCGGTGAGGACGATGCCTACATTGTCATGCCGACGGTTTCAAGTCTGCAGGATCCCGTATTACTATATCTCAGGAGAGCCGGCTATGAAATCAAGCTCGTCAACATCACGGGCTTCACCCGGGCCATGTAAGAAGTTAAGTGATCCACCGGCAACCCCTCTGGTTCAATCGCCGTTGATCTCTTCAAAGGTCCGTCTATTGATCTCCTCCACCTCACAGTCATGGATTTGCGATCCTTCTACGTCATCGAGCCCCTTTTGTCATTTATGAAGGAAACGTTCTACGACGGTGACTTGGGATCCTTAGCTCCAAAGTCAGATACCATCCACTAAGATAATGGCACACCCTACAGTTGTTACAATAGGAAACATCCCATCTGCGACATCAGGGACCGCACCCTGGGCACCTCATATCCGAAGTGGAAGGAGCCCATCCATGAAAAGTGAGGCAACATCCTATGAGAAAATCATACCTTTTCTAGCTAGCCATCTCGTACCCATTGTTGTAGTAGCTTTTGCCATGCGATAATCATACAATGTTTAATTGAGCATTTGTCCAGTTGTCAAGAAGATGCCTTGCTTTTCTGTATCTGGTTGTTAGGTTGGTTGCATTGAGTATTTGTCCAATTTTCAATGGCTATAGTTTGTTGTTACAGTGAGCATGAATGCCTTGTTTCTTTTAGTTATTCAGATTGTGATGTTCATTATGTGCAAATATGAACTATGCAGTTCAATTTCATCAATACCCACTTGTTATGTTTGGTGTTTTTAACATGTGCCCTTAACTCCCGCTTTAAACATTCATGCCTTCTTTCTCTGAATTTGGTTGCCAGGTTGGTTGCAGTGAGCATTTGTCTAGTTTTCACGCAGATGCCTTGCTTTTCTGTATCTGGTTGTTAGGTTGATTGTAGTGAGCATTTGTCGAGTTTTCAAGCAGATGCCTTGTTTTTTGTATTTGGTTGTTAAGTTGGTTCCATTGAGCATTTGTCTAGTATCAAATGGCTATATTTGGTTATTATAGTGAGCATATATGCCTTGCTTATTTCAAGAAGATACCTAGTATTCTTGGTTGATGTTAAGCCTATTGTACTTATCATGACTTTACATGTACTTGCACAGGACAACAATGGGAGCAACGTTTTCCACCGAGGTTCTTTTCATCCCTCCGCTTATACTCCATCTGTTCCATCATGTAGAGCATATAGATTTTTGTGATGTATCTATATATACTATCTAAAATGTATACTGTCACACCTTTTGTTTGTATCACCTTGATATGTTTGGATTTATAAAATTTAGAGCCAACTAAAACTTTTTCAAGTGTTTATGCTTGTTTGAAATGATGTTTGCTTACTTGATGATTGTGGTTGTGGCACTCCTAAATTTTATTCCACTTCATCCATCTTCCTTGTCCCAAACCTCTTGCCCAATGATCATGCCATGAGAATAGTGCCCAAAACTATTTTTATCAAATTTTATTTTGACCAAATGGTATTTATCCCAATTAGGTTTTCAAAAACCCTAAAGTGAGTATTTCACTGCAAGTCCTCAAATTAGGTGGATCCTTCTTCCCCAAAGGCTTTATTTCAAACCTACTATATATATGACTTCCCAAAACCACAAAATATTATTTTTTAAAGATTATTTTCATACTTTATTTAAAGGCTTTTTCTTAAAGCCAGAAATGGTTTTTCCTAGGGAAAAATTATTTAAATGCTTTGATAATATTTGAGAAAAATTAGGAAAAACTCAGTGGACATATATTTTCCATATATATGAGTTTCAACACAAGGGCATGATCAAATCATGGGCAAAACTCTCAAAACCCTTTCTATTCAAAACAAGCTTTTGAAATATTTTTAGAAGAAATATTCTCAATTAATTCTAGGAAACTTCCAGCAAGTCAACACTGTCATAAGTGATGATCTTGCAAAGTTTCATCTCAATCCAAGTTGATTCAATTCATCAAACCATCCCAAAACCCTCCCTGTCCAGATCCAAATTTGAGCAACTTTACATTGTGAGGTTTCTCCCCTTGGCACCAAACTTTGTGGGCATGCTGTAATGACCAAATAGTGATGCCACACTAAGTGGTGCATCCAAGGTTAACGTTTCAAAAACCTTAACCATCCAAGGTTAACCACACTAAGTGACCAAATAGCTATGTGCATCCAAGATCCAAATAGCCTAGCATCACTAGATCTACAGAAACCTGATTCTGTTAGTTTCTAGGGTTTATCAAGTTTCCATTGTTAACGTTTCCCACTTAAGCTCAAACTTGGTGAATCCTCTCATTTTTACCTAGCCCTTGACCCTGTTGAATATCTCAGTGAGATGGTAAATATTTCTTGCCCAAAACTCTATCAAACACCTTTTGGTGAAATGGTAAAACCACCATTTCCACCCCTTACCCTTTCACCCTTTCCCCCAACTTTTTACCACAACCCCTCTGAGTTACTAGCTACCTCCAGTAACTCTTCCTGGTCAAAGCTCCATGGTAAGTGGGGTAAAACCCTCATTTTACCCCTCTGGACAGTAGTTTTCTCCCTTTCTCTTAGCTTTCCTTCTCTCCTAAGGCACTCCAAAGCATCCAATGCCTTGTCCACCTTTGTTAACCCCCCCCCCCTAGATCCTCAGGACACAAGTGGACGCGCCCATTGTGCCAAGGAGATGCCCTGGCATGCAGAGCTCACGCTCTGGAGCGTGCTACAACGCGCACCCGCACAGTAGCCGCTGCCCAACGGGCGTTCCTGACAGCCTTGGGCTCCCCCACCCTGTCCCCTCTGCCCATCTCGGCGTCCGCAACACTCTGCATGGTCGGACCCCTCCTCCCTCTCTCTCCGGCGACTCCCGCGTGCCCAGTGTCGTGCAGCTCGGCCAACTAGTGGGCTCACACGCGCGCGTGCCCCCGCCTCTCTCTTCTCTTTCCCCTAGCCTAGACCTCACCCACGAGCGCCCTGGGCATGCACCTTTCCTCCCCCGCGGCCTGTAGCGAGCAACGCGTGCTCACCGGCGCACCGCATCCACGATGAGCCGGCGCCCGCCTATAAAGAGGGCCTCCCCGAGTCCCTATCCCTCTCTCCTCGCTCCCTCCTTCCCTTTGCTTCCTCCCCGTGCTCAGCCCACTTATGTTGGAGACATATCAATTCCCCCAATCTTAATCTCTTGCTTGTCCTCAAGAAATTCAGTTGGCAAACTGAAAGTGAGAAAGAAAAACTTTTACGAACTCTTTTGTAATTGTTTACATACATATGCTTAAGTAGCACCCAAGTTTTCAACAAAGATCATGACTAACCATGTCGACAATAACTCTTAAAGATTATATTAACTCATATCAATGACGCAAACAACTAGCGAGCAATAATAAGATATCTCAAGTGCAAACAATTGGTCAATACAATCATGATATTATATGACAATAGTGGTATCTCGCTAACCCTTTCTGAGGCCGCAAAACATAAATGCAGAGAACTCCAAAGTTCAAGCAGGGACTAAATATTGTAATTCATGGTAGAAAAGATCCAGTCATGATGCATCCAACATTCACTATACACAATGCATGAGGATGACAATAGTGCTCTCAGATGTGGCGCTTATGTTAGAAGATGATGACTCAACATTAAAGTAAATAGATAGTTAGTCCCTTCGTAGAGGGAAGCAGGGATTTGCAGAGGTGCTAGAGCTCAAGTATTAAATAAGAGATAAGTATAATTTTGGGAGATGCACCGTTCCTGTCAACATTACGACCAAGAGCTATCAATGTCTTCCATGTTAAACAAATTAGTGGCGGTTCCCAAGCAATAAAAGTAAATGTTTACTCCCCCTCAACCAACAAACACATTCCACTGCGAGCCAAAACCATGGGTACCATCCAAACAAACAACATTCCTGGGGGAGTTTTGTTTAGTTATTTGCATTTATTTTGATTTCGAGACTGGGAATCCCTATTACCGCCCTTCTCCTGTAAGGACGAGTGAATAAACACTCATCATAAGAGTAACCCGCTTAACATGGAAGATACAGACCACCAATTGTCGCTCCATGAGCGGTCCAGGCACACAAAATGGATGTTCATTTGAAATTTCAGAGGTGGCACATGCAAATTTACTTGGAATGGCAGGGTAATACCGCATGTAGGTAGATATGGTGGACACATCTGGAATAACTTTGGTTTAAAGATTTTGATGCACAAGCAGAATTTGCACTTAGTACAGGTGAAGGCTAGCAAATAGATTGAGAAGCGGCCAGCTAAAGAGCAAATACGGTCATAAACATGCATTACGAATAATAAACATTGAATATTATCATGAGTAGGATATGGACACCATGAACATAAATATCATGAGGGCTATGTTGGTTTTGATTCAACTACATGCATGAACATGTACCATGTCAAGCCGCTTGAAACATTCAGAGGAGGATACCATATCATCATACTACATCACAACCATTTTAATGCATGTTGACATCCAAGATAAATCATTATCCACTCCTAGCTACTTGAGCATGGCATGAATCACTATAATCTCTAATTTTCATTGCAAACATGTACAATCGTAACGTGGTGAATCATGGATACTAGGTTAAACATATTTGCAAAAACAAGAACAAGTTGAGTTCATACCCGCTTTTATCCTCCATAGTCAATTCATCCAATATCATTATTATTGCCTTTCACTTGCACAATCGAGATGATATGGAAATAATAATAGTGCAAGAGTGTTGTGGACTAAGGTGGAATCTGTAAACATTTTATTCAAGAGGAGAAGACAAAATAATATGGGCTTTGTGTTAGATCAACAATAATGCATATAAGGAACACTCAACATTTTCATTGTGGTCTTCTCCTTGGTATGACTCAATAAAAGAAAAGGAATTTCAGAGAAACACACTAAAACATTTTTGGAGTCTTAGTTTTTTTCTCTAAGAAAGCAAATAAGAGGAGGAAAACAAAAATGAGAAAAACAATTTACACGGAGAACTACCAACAATGAGAAGAAGAAAAGAGAAACCTTTTTGGGTTTTCTTTTAATATTACAACTGACTAAACTGAAAACAAAACCCAAGAAAAGAAACAAGAAGTATTTTTGGATTTTCTCAAAGTTTTTCTAATAGACAAGAATAAAACAAGAAAATAAATCTAGGATGGATAATACAATCAAAGAGTGTGGACACCGACAAATCAAATGAAATTTGTGAACATGAATGTAGTGTCGGTGGGAATACATACTCCCCCAAGCTTAGGTTTTTGGCCTAGCTTGGTAATCACCATCCGTAGTAGCCATCCGGTCCCATGTTGAATTGTGGTGGAGGAGGTACCTAAGCATCCCAATCCTCGGGCTCCTCCTCTGCTACAGCTTGGTTGTTACGGTAGGCGATGATGTTATCTGGCATAATTCTGTATCCGTTCCTGACAACAGAATCAAACAAATCAGGAGAAGGCAGCGAGATAACATCACAGGTTCTTATGCTAAATACCAGATTATAGCGAATATTATGAAATTAGTTAGCCTCATCAAGAAAGTGGTGATCCCTCAACGACCTATGATCTATATAAACCTTGGGCATCAGCAAAGCATTAGCACTTAGTGAATACATGAACTCCTCAAACTACGGTCATCACCGTGAAGTATCCCAAATATTGTCGCTATGGGGTTGACGGATCATAACACATAATAGCTGCATATGACTAGGCAATATAGGATCAAGAACATAGATATAATGATGATAACATAAATGGTTCAGATCTGAAATCATGGCACTCGGGCCCTAGTGACAAGCATTAAGCATGGCAAAGTCATAGCAACATCAATCTTAGAACATAGTGGATACTAGGGATCAAGCCCTGACAAAACTAACTCGATTACAAGATGAATCTCATCCAAGTCCTCACCGACCAGCAAGCCTACGAAGGAATTACTCACTCCCAGTGGGGAGCATCATGGAATTGGTGATGGAGAAGGGTTGATGATGATGAAGACCGAAGATTCCCCTCTCCGGAGCCCCAAATGGACTCCAGATCTATCCTCCGAGTCAAGAACACGAGGTGGCAGTGGCTCCGTATCGTGAAATGAGGTAAAAAATTCTCTCTTATTTTTCCCGAGGAATTGTGAATTTATAGCATTGGAATTAGGGTCAGGCGACCTACGAGGCGTCCACCCTCCACCAGGCCGCGCCAGTGGGGCCTGGCGCGCCCTGGGGGTGGGCACCCTAGGCCCCCTCTCAGGTAGCTTATGGCTCCATAATTCCTTAAATATTCCAAAATAAATCTCCAAAAAAATTTGTTCCATTCCGAGAACTTTTATTTCTGCACAAAAACAACACCATGTTAGTTCTGCTAAAAACAGCGTCTGTCCAGGTTAGTTCCATTTAAATCATGCAAATTAGAGTCTGATACAAGAGCAAAAGTGTTAGGAAAAGTATATATGTTGGAGACATATCAACAGGTTTGCCGTGTCCTGTGGGATGGACCCCCCTATCGCCCACACGTGCAAGGTGATGGTTTAGAACTATGTCAAGGAAAGGGGTTAAAAACCATTTGTATAGCACGTCGTTGCACTAGTGACAAAGAAGGAGATAGGCTATTACCTCATCGGAGGGGCCGAACCTAGGTAAACTCATCTCCCGTTCCCGTTCAACCCCTTTGAGTCGCCACCAAGCAGCGATGTCCTCACATTTAAGTTCTCCTACAAGGGCATATGCCATGACAAAACCACGATAGTTGTCACCCACCATGGGGACCTTTTTTCGGTGGAGTTGAGTTCTCAAAGGGAGCCCTCCCAAGGATCGGGTGACACGCGGTTGGTCAGATGACCAAGAGTCGCCGCGGTAAGCTCTACATTGACGATTCAGGTTGGGACCCCGAGGCCGACTCAATTGAGTACGGGCACCTGGTCCCCTTTGGCAAGATCCACGTCTTCATCGACAAGATTGGTGCGCCAGGGCCTGAGCCAGACACCTGCACCGACATCATCAAGCCGTCTTGGCGTGCGTGACCGGGCCGATGGCTCATCGGCTGGCGTCACATCTTCGTTGGATTCACACAAGGGATCCAACTTGGAGATGATGCGCCAAACAATGGAGACACCTTCATCAACTCAGATGGTGACTCCTCGATGGGAGAGACCGACTCAATCTCTCCAGTCTTTGATGGTGGGCTTGGGGGTTGTCCAGAACATATAGCCATCGGGGTCCAATAAGCAGTCACCGACGTGGCGGGACATTTTCAAGGCTATGAGGTTGATCACATTGCTCGCCGGCTCAACGAGGTGGCAGATGCTTTATCACAACTCGTCTCTCAACGCAAGCCAGTTCCTCCTAATGTGTTTTTCGATGTACTTCACAACCCTTAGGTTAAGTTGCCATCTGAGGAAGACATAGATACTCCATACCCAGAGGCACACCTGCTGGCGGCTCTCCATCTTATTCCTGACTAGACAGTGACATACTTGGCTTATCTGACTCGAGGTGAGCTCCTAGCTGAGGAAATCATCGCTTGACAGATGATTCAACGGTCCAAACCCATGACTAATGTTAATGGCGAGTTACACAGACGGAGTAGTACCGGTGTTTTCCAGCGTTCTGTTTCTCCTGAGGAAGGACCGGAGGTTCTCAATGAAATTTATGCTCACGATTGTGCATGCCGGCTTAGGGTCTCTGGTGACAAAGGCTTTTCGGCATGGGTTTTATTGGTTGACAGCTCATGCAGGTGTAGAGGGCATTGTGTGCAAGTGTGATGGATGTCAAAAATTCGCTCGACAAGCTCACATTTCGACTCAAGAATTGCGCATGATCCCTATTACTTGGCTGTTTGCGGTGTGGGGGCTTGACATGGTTGGCCCGTTCAAGCTGTCTTCTGACAAGAAAACCCACCTATTGGTGGCGGTTCATAAATTCACCAAGTGGGCCGAGGCAGAACTTGTCAGCAATTGTGAGCGAAGGCAACATTCATTTTTTTTTAAGTTGATCTTCCGTTTTGGCTATCCTCATGGCATTATTACTAACAATGGTACTGATTTATCCAAAGGAGCTATGGAGCAATTTTGTCAGCGTGAGCATATCCGGATTGATTTGGCGGCAGTTGCACATCCAGAGTCCAATGGACAGGCCGAACGAGCTAATCAAGAGATTTTAAGAGGGATCAAACCCCGGCTTATGGTTCCACTCCAGCACACTCTAGGTTGTTGGGTTGAAGAACTCCCCGCGGTATTTTGGAGCATTAGAACAACTTCAAACAGATCCACTAGATACACGATGTTCTTTCTGGTTTATGGAGCTGAGGCAGTATTACCAATGATATTCGCCATGATTCTCCTCGAGTTACTGCTTATGTTGAAGCAGACAATGAGCAAGCACGTCAAGATTCCTGGATGCCTTTGAGGAAGAGCATGACTTAGCAGCAGACAAATTTTCTATATACCGGCAAGACCTACATCACTATCACAGTTGTAGAGTCCGAAAGCCATACTTTTCAAGAAGGCGACTTAGTGCTCTGTCTGATTCAAGATCAAACAGGGATGCATAAAGTTTCACCACCTTGGGAAGGTCCTTTTGCCGTTAGCAAGAACCTCAATAATGGGTCATATTACCCGATAGATTTACGAGAAGGGTCATATACCTGTGTAGAGGAAACAACCCGATGTTGGAACATTGCTCACCTTCGGCCTTATTGTACTTAGAGCCACCGTCTCCTTCCCCTTTGCACCTCCCTTTGTGTACATACTTCTTTATGTTCAAGTATAATAAAGCCGGCACCCCCGAAACTCGGGGGGGTCTCTGTCGTTTCAGCCAAGCAAATTGAGCATGCGTCTTTATTTTCTGAACTCAAGTCACTCGGGGGCTTCCAACTCAACGAGTCAGCCTTTAATATCCCTCTTGACTAGGCTATAAGAAAATAAAATATGGTTAAACCAGCCTGTTTGCACGATGCGACTCCGAATAGGTGACCCCATGTACCCTTGACAAGTCAATCCATCTGGACCCTGAACTTATGAAGGTCAAAACACCGGCTCGAGTCACGTGAGAGCCAGCCTACAGAGAGCTAGGAAAACCATGGGTTATCACACCCATTTCATTGAAGCAAGACTTGAGCCTCAAAAGCTAGTGTCCTTTACCATTCTTACTAAGCCAGCTTATTAACAGTTTATTGTTATGTTATTACAATATTCTATTAGCTCATGACTTTTCAGGTGCAATATTATTCTTATTTTCAGCTCATTAGTGGGCGTCCGGGTCAAACTACAGTCATATCATGACTAGTTTGATTATATACATCGCCTACAAACAAATAATTGTTTAGAGATAATTCAATTTGGTCAGCTTATATTGACCCGCTCATACTGATTCAAACAGTAGCTCATTGAGCAAAACAACAGAAGTATTCAAAGACAACACACTCGTATTTCGACGACTGATCGAAATTATAAAGTTCCTTGGCAACTTAGCCATGAGAAAACGAGTATGAACATGCACGATGGCATGATAGAACATTTCAAAGTTTTTACTACCCCTATTACACGCTCACATCAGGAGCCCCGAAAATATTTGTGTTTTTGCCCAACACCTAGGGGCCAGTATTGTTAGACGACTTGTTGCAACCCACCTTCAACGCTCTTCTGCACCGACCGCCTCAAGGTCCGACTCCGCCAGTCATCTTCGTCATCAACCTGTTAGTCTTTCTGTACCCACCGGATTGATCTCAAAGATTGAAAATTCGAAGATCCCGCAACTAAATCTAAGGCGTCAACATCAGGAGCAAAGGTGTTCTTACTTTGGGGCGGCACCAGCTCAATAGGCTCATCTTTTGGCACATTAAAACATTCATTATCGTTGGAATACGCAGGATGATAGTGAGAAAGCTCAACCTCCTTAGCTAGAGGAGTCGCCAATGGCCGGGTCTCACTCATACAGTTGGCAAAGTCCGCATGAGTAAATTTTGATCCGTCCAGTTTGAACTTGGGGAATCCATCTTTTAAAGCCGCCAAATCTAGCTTAGGTAAATATGATTTTGCATAGGCAAGAGCCATATTAGCTCCAGCCCAAGCCATTAACGTCCAGAATTCGATGACCCACTAGGGCACAGTCGACAGTTGCTTCAGCATGTCTTTGATGTTCCTTGGCGGGTATTTCAAGTTTTTCACTGCCATAATGGCAAAGACAGATCCTGTGAATAATTGCTCCACATAGGTGAATATTGCCTTCAACTTCATAACGGGCACCCTCACCGGGCTCTAATATTTTCGTCCTACATACAAATACGAGTGAGACAATGAGACACCATGTCATCATAACCCGGAAATACAAACAATAGATCTATGAGCATAAACCGAACATGGCAGTCGACATCTCGTTTATTTGCTTCACAAGAGTAAGATGCTCTTCCTTCACGGTCTCAAGTTGCTCCTCAGCCTTTTGAGCACGCTTTAGAAGGGAGGATTTTTCTTCTTCAAATGACTTCTTGGTTTTATCAACAAGATAATTTGCGTGACGAGCATAGCTTTCAAGGCAAGACGCCACAAGTTCAGCCTCAGATTTCAGTTTCATCTCCTCTTTGAGAAGTTTCTGCAGTTTTACAACAATAGATTCATCATGTCCTAAAAATCCATGTCAAGCATGCACATGTTACCAACACCTATTTCTACAAAGTCTCAAGCCGCCCTACAGAAGGCGGTCGACCCTTGGGGCTATGACACTTCAAAGTTATTTTTATCCTACAAGAAAGTCCGGTGTAGTTGTAAACAATACACACTGCACTTGGGGGATCATGTGCCGATTTCTCACTTACACAAACAACAAGACCTAACTATTTCACAAAAATGAGTCGGCCCTTGGGGGCTACGGGTTTTTGAGCTTACAAGAGAAACATCTACTTCTTATGAATGAAGACCCGACTAACTCAACGAGATAAGGGGGCCCTTGGGGGCTAGATTAGTGGTAAATTTTCTACTCAAGCATAAGTATCGACTCATTATCATCATAATGGCTATAGATACTTCTAGTACAAATATTTTGAAGAACCAGCTTACCATTTTCATCCTAAGCTAGCCCTTGGGGGATGAAGACAATATATAAAGACAAGACAGTACAAGCAAAAAATTTACCTCATACTTTTCCTTGATGGAATTGACTAAGTTGATTTCATTCTCGCGACTCCCGGTTAGCCAGGCCAAGTACTGCTGGTAAATGTCTTTAGTATCAAGCGCAGATAGATCTGGAAGTTCTAACTTGTCATTTCCTTTGTACAAGTTCACCGGCTCATCCTTGGTAATAATCTTGGCCAAGGTGGTGGAGATGCCAGGAGCTTGGAACTTTTCCTTAACAATACCAACCTCCACGGCACTCTTGTCAGTCGGTGGAGCGGTGTCATCCACATGAGCTGTAGGACTGGAACGGTGAGCCGGGCTTGGCGGTCGAGAAGACGGCACTCTTGATGTGCCTTGGGTCTCCACCGGCGTATCCAAGAAAACTAGCTCATTTGATTGGCCATCTCTACGTCGGTGGTCGGCTTAACCCTAGCCTCCGGGTTATATTTCCCAGAAGGATCAACACTGGTGGCCATCTCTTCTAGTGGAGGTTTCGGGATGTCCTGGCCTGTGGCACCAGAAGATGACCTGACGGCATGCTTCGACAAAACAGCTTTGGCCCTGTAGTGGTCAAAAATCAAACATTAGGCTAAGAGAAAGACACAATCCAAGACTAAGTACATAAACTAATATAAATTCAAGGCTTACTCACGATTGACGTGAAAGTCACCAGAAGAAGGAGGAGTTTCCTAGTAAAGTGAGTTTAAAGGACTAAGTGGTTGCTTAAAATGACCGTCTCTAGGACGAGAAGTGGTTGGACTATGCGGCACCTCGGCATGTGGTCTATGAGCCTCCGGTGCGTGCAACAAATCGGAATCTAAGTCACCTGAACTGCTTCGGGTCTTGCTTTTTGATTGGCCGGCAAGTTGAGCTTTCTTCAAAATAAAATTGGGGTATAAATAAGCATTTGGATGTGAAAACCTAACCTTCCGGACGGCTTGCCTTGGTTTTCTTGCGATAAATGTTTCTGGGGAACTGGACGAAATTGGAATTACCTCAACATTGCTGGCTTGACTGGATTCCGAGTCATCCTGAGAAGAAGGCGCATCAGAAAGTTCAATAAACAAATGACCAGGTGAATCAAGTTCTACCTGATTACTCTTGAGCTGTTTCGTTCATCCGGCTTGAAGAATGAGCGGCAGCTCTTGAAGAAGCTTTCAAGAAAACAGAGTTAGCCGGCAGAAAAATAAGCCAGTTGATAAGCATGGAATCCCAAATAAAAGTAAGGGAAATTACAAATCAAGTTTGCACAATACATACTAGAGGGATTAGATTCTTCAAGTTAAATGGATCTAGTCCGGTTCTGGTACATTTGTCCTTGGAATGGGCAAAGAATTTCTTGGGCTGCTTGTTGACGGCAGCCTCGCTCAAGTTTTTCTTACCAAAACGCTGCATGTCCTTTGGCTCGCCAGAATAATTGCACATCAAGTCACCCCTTACACTGATGGGTCGAATCCGCCAGGATATCCAGCACTGGCTCAGACCTGTTCCGGTAAGACCATTGGCATTGAGAGCCCTTAACTTCAGCAACAGGGGGGCCAACAACTTCCTCTCTTCTTTGATTGGCCAACCTGGAAAATGGGTATACCAAGCCAGTCTGGTATGTAACCCTAAAATGGACGCTCGCCCGTGGAGGCAGTATTCTTACAATAGAACCAAGTCTTGTTCCATCCTTTCAGATGACTCGCCAACTTGGTCTCAGGTAAAGGACTATTTTTCCTCTTCTGCATAGAGACACCGCCAAGTTCCACACTAGGGCCATCCTTTGTCTCTGTTTGACGGTTGAGGTAAAAAAACTCTCTAAAAGGAGTCAAAGACGGCTCGATCTGAAGGTATACTTCGCATAGCACTTGAAATTGACAAATGCTGGTTATCAAGTTGGGACCAATATCTTGTGGTCGGAGGTTGAGAAATTGAAGGAGATCTCTATAGAGTTTTGACTCGGGCGGTCAAAAACCCCTTTGCACGTGATCAGTGAAACAAACTACTTCCCCCACATCAGGTTGGGGAGGGTTCTTCTTTAGGCGCTCGCCAACTTATTTCATATTGAGCCGGTAACACGCCCTAGGATACGAGATTCTCCTAGGTGAGCACTAACTTATGGGACCTGACCCAACCGCAAGCTTTGGTAGTCGTGGGAGGCATCACGCCTTTTTCCAGTCCAAACTACAATACAGAAAAGGGAGAATATGATGAGCTGAATTTTAAGCCGGCTTGCATCGCAATGAATAGGCTTTGGATGAGAGTCAAAAAAGAAAAGGCGACTCAAATAAACCGGTATTTACAGTGTTTTTGAGGAAATTATAGTTTCGACTTGATCTAAAAGTATGCTGGATCGAACAATTTCCTTCAAATCAAGCCGGTATTCAAGTACATGATATGCACTGGGGTCTTAAATTAATGAGCAGGCGCTGAACATCAAGCTGGTGAAATAATAGATTATGAAGTGATGAAAGTTAAGCCGACATTTGTACGTGAGAAAAGAGTGACAGTAAGAGTGCTTGAAAAAACTTAGTGAAATTCTCCTATGGACGAAAAATATGCTCTAGTCTATGGAGGAACTGAAACTGAAGCAATTGCAAGACTCTATAGGAGGGTTATTCCAGATGTACTTCGCCAAAAATGGAAAGCGGCAAGCAAACTAGAACAATGTTCACTAGAAGAACATGGGACCTTCAGATTTATGATGACCATTCAAAGCGTAGGACAAATGATGAACACCGGTGAGCACCCAAACCCTAATGGTGGGAAGGAAGATACCAAATCGTGTCACAAAAGGAGATGGCGATGGCTGCATCTTATCCGGCAATTGTGAGAGGGGTCCGATGGTGCACGTGGCACGTCTTGGAGGTCTTGGCGTCGGCCTCAAACTCCGGCAAGCTTCGGTTGTGCAGAGGAGGTGTGAGTAAGAAGAACAAGAATGAGGGGTTCTAGTTGAACTATTTATAAGGAGGGGTGAAAGATGAAGCGGCGCCACGAGAAATAGAACGAGCACGGTAAATTTGTGGCTGAAATTGCGCCTAGATTTTTACGCCTGGCCAGATTTGGTGATGTTTTGAAAAAATATTTGTTATGATGGTTTCGGTCAAGCAATGGTCAGCAACATGACATCATGAGGACAGTGGTTAAAGAAATACTAAGTCCTAAGAGGGGATATGAAGAGGCGTCAAAATATTGATTTGGATGATGTTTTCAACGGATAATAAAGGGCAAGAATTGCCGGCTCACAATTTTGTTTTGGCTTGGCAAAACTTCTGGCTCAAAATGCCCAACGTTTTCAGGATGGAGTTTAGCATGGATAAATCCAAACTAAACTAGTGGCTAATGTTGGGGATATACCCCATGGGTAAGACTCGCCTTAGTTGCAACTCAGATATTACTAAGGCGGTCCATAAGGAGGATGCTCATAAGGGTGCAAGGCCCAGGGGGCGGCTCATCTCCAAGGCCAGCTAAATAACATCATTTGGGGAATTGGATTAAGCATGAAGACGTAAGGAGTTCTCTTTTTCTTAAGGATCAAGGAAAGGTAGGAATTAGATTAGGTCACTAGTTGTATTGCGACCCGTACTCTGTTGTAAACTCTGGGCCTCCAACTGTATATAAAGGGGAGTCCCTGAGTTAGAAAGATCAAGTAATAAAGAAATAAACCCCCGAGATCTAGGTTAGCGATTCCGCACCCTTGTAGTCGAGATCATCATCAATATACGCAAAGCAGGACGTATGATATTACCTCCATCAGAGGGGCCGAACCTGGGTACACTCGTCTCTCGTTCCCGATCAACCCCTTTGAGTCACCACCAAGCGGCGATGGCCTCACCCTTAAATTCTCTTATGAGGACATATGTCGTGACAAAACCACGAAAGATGGTGAGTATAATATTGAAATCCATATCCGCAACAAGGCTGACAACTTCACATGGACCTCGTCGCCGTGTATGGTGCAACCCAGGATGAATTCAAGGCCGACTTCCTTCGTGAATTGGTTAATGTAGCGAAAGATAATCCCCATGCAATTTTGATAAGTTGCTAAGATTCCAACGAAAAAAGTCATGGTAGGTGATACGTCCATTTTGCATCATGATTTCCTACTTTTATTTATAATGTTTTATGCATAATAATGCTTTATGGAGTAATTCTAATGCTTTTTCTCTCATAATATGCAAGGTTTTGCACATAGAGGGAGAATACCGGCAGCTGGAATTATGGACCTGAAAAAGCATATCACAGATACCTATTCTTCACATCTTCAAATGAGCTGAAACTTTCCAGAGAATTATTTTGGAATATATAAAAATACTGGAGCAAATAACTATCGGAGGGAGGCCACCTAGTGAGCGCAAGACACCAGGGCACGCCAGACCCCACCTTGGCACACCCCGGTGGGTTGTGTTCAGTCCAGCACACCTCCGGTGCTCATCTTTTGGTATTTATGGTGTTTTGACCTAGAAATAATAAGGAGAGAACTTTTGGGACGGAACACCACCATCTTGAGGCTGAACTTGGGTAGGAGCACTTTTTCCCTCTAGCGGAGCGATTCCGCCGGGGGAACTTCCCTCCCGGAGGGGGAAATCGAAGCCATCGTCATCACCAACAACCCTCTCATCTTTGGGAGGCCATTATTCATCAACATCCTCAACAACACCATCTTCTCTCAAACCCTTGTTCATCTCTTGTGTTCAATCTTTATACCAGAACCTCAGATTGGTACCCGTGGGTGACTAGTAGTGTTGATTACATTACGTACTTGGTTACTATATGGTTCATTTGGTGGTAGATTATATGTTAGATCCATTATGCTATTTAATACCCCTCTGATCTTGAGCATGAATATTATTTGTGAGTAGTTGCCTTTGTTCTTGAGGTCACGAAAGAAGTCATGTTGCAAGTAATCAGATGAATTTGATATGTGTTCGATATTTTGATGATATGTATGTTGTGATTCCCTTAGTGGTGTCATGTGAACGTCGACTACATGCCACTTCACCATCCTTGGTCCTAAGGGAATGTATTGTGGATTAGTTATTAGATGATGGGTTGCTAGAGTGATATAAGCTTAAACCCTAGTTTATGCGCTACTTCGTAAGGGGCTGATTTGGATCCACATGTATAATGTTATGGTTAGTTTTTATCATAATACTTTTCTCGTAGTTGCAGATGATTGCGAGGGGGTTAATCATAAGTGGTAGGTTGTTCAAGTAAGAATATCACCCAAGAACCAGCCCACCCACATATTAAATTATCAAAGTAGCGAACACGAATCATACCAACATGATGAAAGTGACTAGATGAAATTCGCGTGTACCCTCAAGAACGCTTTGCTTATTATAAGAGACCGTTTGGGCCTCTCATTTCCACAAAAGGATTGGGCTACCTTGCTGCACTTTTATTTACCATTACAGTTGCTTGCTCTTTACCAATTATCTTTCTATCAAACAACATGTTACCTATAATTTTGAGTGCTTGCAGAAACTACCTTGTTGAAAACCGCTTGTCATGTCCTTCTGCTCCTCGTTGGGTTTGACACACTTACTTATCAAAAGGACTATGATTGACCCCCTACGCTTGTGGGTCATCAAGACTCTTTTCTGGCATCGTTGCCGGGGAGTGAAGCGCTCTTGGTAACAGTAAATCGGTAAGGGAAAACGTATACTACATGCTGAAATTTATTGTCACTTGCTACTATGGAAAACAATCCTTTGAGGGATTTGTTTGGGATATCTTCACCTCGTCCGGAACCACAATTAGTTGCCCCTTAACCTAATGCACCTACTGATAATATTTTTTGTGAAATTCCTTCGGGTATGATAGAACAACTGCTAGCTAATCCATATGCAGGATACGAAACTGAACATCCCGATATGCACCTAATACATGTGGATGCAATTTGTGGATTATTTAAGGTTGCGGGTTTATCCAGAGATGAAGTTAATAAGAAGGTTTTCCCTTTATTTTTGAAGGTAAAAGCATTGACATGGTATAGGCTATGTGATGATATTGGATCATGGAATTGGAATTGATTGAAATTGAAATTCCACCAAAAGTTTTACCCTATGCATCTAGTTCATCGTGATTGGAATTATATATATAATTTTTGGCCTCGTGAAGGATAAAGCATCGCTCTAGCTTGGGGGAGGCTTAATTCAATGTTATATTCATGCCCCAATCGTGATCTCTTGAGAGAAATCATTATTCGAAATTTTTATGCTCAGCTTTCTCATAATAATCAATCCATGCTCGATACTTCTTATACTAGTTCTTTTATGAATAAGACTATTGAATTCAAGTGGGATCTACAAAGGTAATGAGTCAGGTATTAAGCTTGAATTTTATTGTGTTCAATCTTTTATGAATACCGATGCTCTTCACAAGTTTAGCACTAAATATGGACTTGACTCTAAGATAGTAGCCTCCTTTTGGGAATCATTTGCTACTCATGTTGATCTCCCTAAGGATAAGTAGTTTAAATATCATACCCCTATTAAAAAATAAATAAAAGAATCGATCATAGCTAAAGAAGAAACTGTCATTTACAATGTTCATCCAGTTGTGCCTACTGCTTATATTGAAAAACCACCTTTCCCTGTTAGGATATAGGAACATGCTAAGGTATCAACTGTGGTTCGCAAAAGCAATATCAGAGCACCTAAGCCCTCTGAACAAATTAAAGTAGAACCTAGTGTTCCTATGGTTAAATATCTTTTGGTATAAAATATTGATGGGCATGTTATTTACTTTTGTGATGAAGCTCCTAGAATTGCCAAACCCAATGAAAAGGATAAACATAGACCCATAGTTGGCATGCTTGTTGTCTTAGTTAAGATAGGATATCATTGTTATCATGGTTTATGTGATATGGGTGCTAGTGTGAGTGATATCCCTTTTACGTTATCCAAAGAAATTATGAATGACATAGCACCTGCTACAATAGAAGACATTGATGTTACTATTAAACTTGCTAATAGAGACACCATCACACCACTTGGGATTGTTAGAGATGTTGAAATCTTGTGTGGGAAAATAAAATATCCTACAGATTTTCTATTTCTTGGTTCCCCACAAGATGACTTTTGTCCCATTATCTTTGGTAGGCCTTTCTTGAATAATGTTAATGCTAAGATAGATTGCCAAAAAGAAACCGTCAGTGTTAAGTTTGGTGATGTGTCTCATGAGTTTAACTTTTCCAAGTTTAGTAGACAACCCCGTAGTAAAGAATTATCTAGTAAGGATGAAATAATCGGTCTTGCTTCTATTGTCGTTCCTCCTACTTATCCGCTAGAACAATATTTGGTAGACTATGAAAATGATATGCACTTCTATGAAAGAAAACAAATTGATAAAATTTCTTTGAACAACAACCTCTACTAAAACACAATTTGCCTATTGAAACTCTAGGAGGTCCTCCTCCACTTAAAGGTGATCGTGTGTTTGAATTAAAACAATTGCCCGACACTTTGAAGTATGCTTATCTTGATGAGAAAAAGATATATCCTGTTATTACTAGTGCTAACCTTTCAGAACATGAAGAAGAATGATTATTCAAATTCTGAGGAAGCACCGGGCTGATATTGGATATACTCTTGATGATCTTAAGGGCATTAGTCCCACTCTATGGCAGCATACGATTAATATGGAGCATGGTGCTAAACCCCTTGTTGATCACCAACGACGATTGAATCCTAAGATGAAAGAAGTGGTAAGAAATGAAATATTAAAGCTTCTAGAAGCATGTATAATTTATCCCATAGCTGATAGTAGATGGGTAAGTCCCATTCACCGTGTCCCTAAGAAGGGAAGTATTATTGTTGTTCCTAATGATAAAAATGAACTTATCCCATAAAGAAATGTCACTGGCTATAGAATGGTGAATGATTTTAGGAAATTAAATAAAGCTACTAGAAACGATCATTACCCCCTTCCTTTCATTGCTCAAATGTTAGAAATATTATCTAAGCACACACACTTTTGCTTTCTGGAAGGATATTCTGGTTTCTCTCAAATACCTATGTCACAATCTGATCAAGAGAAAACCACCTTTACTTGCCCTTTTGGAACATATGCTTATAGACGTATGCCTTTTGGTTTATGCAATGCACCTGCTACCTTTCAAAGATGTATGAATGCTATATTCTTTGATTTTTGTGAAAATATTATGGAACTTTTCATGGATGATTTTTACGTTTATGGAACTTCTTTTGATGGTTGCTTAAGCAACCTTGATCGAGTTTTGTAGAGATGTGAAAAAACAAATCTCGTCTTGAATTGGGAGAAGAGCCACTTTATGGTTAATTATATTGTCTTGGGCATAAAATATCTGAACAAGGTATTGAGGTGGATCAAGCTGAAGTTGATGCAATTGGAAAAATGCCATGTCATAAAGATATTAGAGGTATTCGGAATTTCCTTGGTCATGTTGGTTTCTACAGGTGGCTATTAAAGACTTATCCAAAATTTATAGGACTCTTACTAATTTTTACAAAAGGATATTCCCTTTGTTTTTGATGATGATTGTGTAGAAGCCTTTGAAACCCTTAAGAAAGCCTTAACTTCTGCACCTATTGTTCAACCACCTGATTGGAACTTGCCTTTTGAAATTATGTGTGATGCTAGTGATTATGTTGTTGGTGTTGTTCTAGGACAAAGAGTTGATAAGAACTTAAATCCATTATGCTAGCAAAACTCTAGACACTACCCAAAGAAATCATGCAACTACTGAAAAGGAATTTCTAGCACTTGTGTTCGCTTGTCATAAATTTAGATCTTACATCGTTGATTCCAAGGTTATTGTTCACACTGATCATGCTGCTATAAAGTATATTATGGAAAAGAAAGATGCTAAACCTAGACTTATTAGGTGGGTTCTCCTACTTCAAGAATTTGATTTACATATTACTGATAGGAAAGGAGCTGAGAATCCCGTAGCTGATAACTTATCTAGGTTAGAAAATATTCTTGATGACCCACTACCTATTGATGATAGTTTTCCTGATGAACGGTTAGCTGCGATAATTGTTTCTCGAAACACTCCTTGGTATGCTGATTATGCTAACTACATTGTTGCTAAATATATACCACCTAGTTTCACATACCAAGACAAGAAAAAATATTTTCTATAATTTAAGACATTACTTTTAGGATGACCCGCATCTTTATAAAGAAGGAGTAGAAGGTATTATTAGACGTTTTGTACCTGAGCATGAACAATAACAAATCCTACGAAAATGTCATTCCGAAGCTTATGGAGGACATCCTGCGGGAGATAGAACTGGTCACAAGGTATTGCAATATTGTTTTTATTGGCCTACTCTCTTCAAGGATGCTCGTAAGTTTGTCTTGTGTTGTGATGAATGTCAAAGAATTGGTAATATTGGTAAGCACCAGGAAATGCCTATGAATTATTCACTTGTTGTTGAACCATTTGATGTTTGGGGTTTTGACTATATGGGACCTATTCCTTCCTCTAATGGGTATACTCATATTTTGCTTGTTGTTGATTATGTCACTAAGTGGGTAGAAACTATTCCAACTAGTAGTGCCGATAATAACACCTCCATTAAAATGCTTACATAAGTTATTTACCCGAGGTTTGGAGTCCCTAGATATTTAATGACTGATGGTGGTTCAAACTTTATTGATGGTGATTTCCGTAAAATGCTTGCTAAATATGATTTTAACCATAGAATTGCATCACCCTACCATCCTCAATCTAGTGCTCAAGTTGAACATAGCAATAGAGGAATAAAATTAATATTGCAAAAAAACTTTTAATAGGTCCCGAAAGAATTGGTCTTAGAAACTAGACGATGCACTTTGGGCCTATAGAACAGCTTATAAAAATTCTATGGGTATGTCTCCATACAAAATGGTATATGGGAAAGCCAGTCATTTGCCTATAGAGTTAGAACACAAAGCATTTTGGGCAATTAAAGAACTCAACTATGACTTCAAACTTGCCGATGAAAGAGGTTATTTGATATTAGCTCACTAGTTGAATGGAGAACCTAAGATTATGAAAATGCCAAACTATTCAAAGAAAACGTTAAAATATGGCATAATAAAAGAATCCAAAAGCGAGAATTCAAAGTTGGAGAATATGTTCTTTTGTACAACTCTCGTTTCATACTTTTGTAGGAAAATTTCTTTCCAAATGGGAAGGACCATATGTTATCGAAGAGGTCTATCGATGTCGAGCTATCAAGGTTAATAATGCCGAAGGTACTAACCCGAAGGTGGTCGATGGACAAAGAATTAAATATTATGTCTCAGGTATGCCTATTAATGTTGAAAGCAATGTTATCCAAACCATGACACCAGAGGAACACATAAGACAAACCTTTTGGAACACTGCAGAATTGTGAAAAAGAAGGGGTACATGATACGGTAAGTAAACGGACTCCGAAAAATCCGCAAAAATACTTTCTGTCGGTTTTGGAATATTAGAAAAATTAGGAAAATAAGAAATAAACGGGAAAGCAACCGAGCTCAGCACGATACCCCAGGGCACGCCTGTCCCCCCTGGCGTGCCCTGGTGGGTTGTGCCCTCCTCGGGAACCTCCCGACTCTTTTTTCCTTCCATATGCTTGTTTTCCAAGAATGAAAATTCTCTCTATATATCCCCGATTGTTTTGACTGCCGCATCACGGAAAAATCCCTTATTGCCGTCTGAAAATATGGCGTCTCAAGATTCAAAAGGGGATAGCTATGTTGCCGACTATATTGCAAACCCTATAGTCTATGGAGAGGTGGATCATTATGGATGGACTACGGACGAGGAAGAAGATTCCCACATGAAGGAAGAAAAGAATCATAGCTCTGAAGAAGAGGATGACCCACTACCTCAGCCTGGAGACATGCATGTGGAATTCAAGAAGTCAAGCCTCCCTAAAGGACACATACGTGAGGTTCAATTTATTCCATCTCGTCTTCTACAGGAGAGCAAGGCGGCATTATGCAAAAATATATTGAAGCTAGAGTTAGAGAACAAAGATCTAAGGGAGGAAAATTTTATGCTCAATTATATGTTGAAGAAGAAGGCTTCATCATCACCACCACCTTCATCATCTTCACCACCAAAGGATTCTTGAGTACACGGTTATGGGCACTCCCCTTGGCTTGAGCCAAGCTTGGGGGAGATGCCCTGGTATCATATCACCATCACTGTTTACCTTTACTTTTTATTTCGATCCTTAGCTTTTCCGTGACTTAGTTGGATAAAAGTTTAGCATGATCTTTTTCCAAGTGCTAGTTTCGTGAACTATCTATCTATGTAATCGAGTGAGAGTTATATAATAAAGTTTAGTTTGAGCTCTTGCTTCTTTACTTTCTTATTGCAATCACAATAAAAGAAAATAAATGAAAAGGATCATATGCTAATCTTATGGTGAGTAATGGCATCACATAAGGAAAAGTATAATTGGTAAAATTTATTGGAGATTGATAAATGTAGCATTGGTCAATGATGCAACTCATGAGAGAATTAATTAGGGAAGAGAAGATTCACATGCAAATACACTATCTTGGACATCTTTTATGATTGTGAGCCCTCATTAAATATTATATGCCAAAATTGTTGTCGTTGTACAAGGAACACAATGTAATGATTTATGTTTGTTCATATGCACATAGAAGTTATATTGTCATAGATCCTTCAACATGTGGTGCTTGCTCAATGTCTTTGCTAGCCAAAAAATTCGCACTAAGTAGAGATACTACTTGTGCATCCAAAAACCCCAAACCCAAACTCATGTTTTGAGAGTCCACCATACCTACCTATGAATTGAATAAGATCCTTCAAGTAAGTTGTCATCGGTGCACCAAGGCAATAAAAATTGGTTCTAAATGTGTTTGATCAATTAGTGTAAGAGAAAATTTAGCGTTGTACGAACTTGTGATGGAAAAGTAATAAAAGCGACGGACTGCATAATAAAGGTTGCTATCATAGGGGCAACATAACATGGCGTTCTTTTTCACTAAGAGAGTTGGCATACAAACTAAAAAGCGCATGACTACCTCTGCTTCCCTCTGCGAAGGGACTATCTTTTACTTTTATGTATTTACTTTTATGCAAGAGTCAAGGTATTCTTCCCTATTCCTTTTTATTTTTCTCGTTTTGCAAGCAACATGTGGTGAGGAAAGATCTAGGCACATATATCCAGCTGGATATGAGTGAGCATGAGTTATTATTGTTAACACACCCTTGAGGTGAATACATTGGGAGTCGAAATTATAAGCCCCTATCTTTCTATGTGTTTGGTTGAAACTTTTTGCCCATGCGTATGATGTGAGTGTTACCAATCATAGAAGACTAAATGATGGTTGACTAGGTGGACTTGCCAAAAGGCTCCTACATGAGACCCTTCCTGAAACTATGATGAATTGTAGTTGCAAAGTTTACTAAGGACATAGTTTGTTGATTTCCAATAAGGTTTATGCTTTATAATTCTATGTTGTGATGAATTGTTACTTATTCATGAGAAGTTATATGATGATGTTATAGAATAAAAGTTATATGGAAGAACCTTATTATAAAGTTTGTTGCTTCTATGATAATAAGCATGATGCTACTATGTCCATATTTTGTTTTTATCAACACTTCTCTCTCAAACCATGTGGACATATTTTTTCCATATCGGATTTCGCTTGGCGACAAGCAAGGTCTAAGCTTGGGGGAGTTGATACGTCCATTTTGCATCATGATTTCTTATTGTCATTTATAATGCTTTTATGCATAATAATGCTTAGTGGAGTAATTCTAATCCCTTTTCTCTCATAATATGCAAGGTTTGCACAAAGAGGGAGAATGCCGGCAGCTGGAATTTTGGACCTGAAAAAGCATATCAGAGATACCTATTCTACACATCTTCAAATGAGCTAAAACTTTAGAGAGAATTATTTTGGAATATATAAAAAATAATGAAGCAAATAATTACCAAAGGGGGGCTACGTGGTGAGCACAAGACGCTAGGGCGCGCCAGCCCCCCCCCCCTCGAAGCGCGCCCTGGTGGGTTGTGCTCTGCCTGGCCCACCTCTGGTGCCCATATTTTGGTATTTAATGTGTTTTGACCTAAAAAAATAAGGAGAGGACTTTCGGGATGGAACGTCGTCGTCTCGAGGTGGAACTTGGGCAGGAGCACTTTTGCCCTCCGATGTAGTGATTCCACCGTAGAACTTCTCTCTCGAAGGGCGAAATCGAAGCCATTGTCATCACCAACAACCCTCTCATCTTTGGGAGGCCATTATTCATCAACATCTTCAACAACACCATCTCCTCTCAAACCCTAGTTCATCTCTTCTGCTCAATCTTTGAACCGGAACCTCAGATTGGTACTTGTGGGTGACTAGTAGTGTTGATTACATTACGTAGTTGATTACTATATGGTTTATTTGGTGGAAGATTATATGTTCAGATCCATTATGCTATTTATACTCCTCTGATCTTGATTATGAATATTATTTGTGAGTAGTTGCCTTTGTTCTTGAGGTCATGGGAGAAGTCATGTTGCAAGTAATCATGTGGATTTGATATGTGCTCGATATTTTGATGATATGTATTCCCTTAGTGGTGTCATGTGAACGTCGACTACATTACACTTCACTATCCTTGGGCCTAAGGGAATGTATTGTGGAGTAGTTATTAGATAATGGGTTGCTAATTTGGATCCACATGTTTACTACTATGGTTAGATTTTATCATAATACTTTTTCTCGTAGTTACGGATGCTTGCAAGGGGGTTAATCATAAGTGGGAGGTTGTTCAAGTAAGAACAACACCCATGCACATGTCCACCCACATATCAAATTATCAAAGTAGCGAACACGAACCAAACCAACATGATGCAAGTGACTAGATGAAATTCCCATGTACCCTCAAGAACGCTTTGCTTATTATAAGAGACATTTTTGGCATGTCCTTTGCCACAAAAGGACTGGGCTACCTTGCTGCACTTTATTTACCATTACCGTTACTTGCTCTTTACCAATTATATTGCTATCAAACTACCTGTTACCTATAATTTTAGTCCTTGCAGAAACTACCTTGCTGAAAACCACTTGTCATTTCCTTCTGCTCATCGTTGGGTTCAACACTCTTACTTATCGAAAGGACTACGATTGACCCCTGACACTTGTGGGTCATCAGTAGGTTTGATAATCACTGCCCTTTCTTGTTCAATGCTATTATTGTCAGTCTTGATCTGTGTGAGGTTTCCACTATTGGAAGACAATTCACTTGGGTAAACAGTCTGCATGAACCAACATACGAGAAATTAGATCGGGTGTTAAGGGATACCAAATGGGAATGTAAATTCCTGATGGTTTTCATGCGTGCATTACCTCATGTCAAGGCTCTATCAGACCATGCCCCCATCCTCCTGACCATAGGTTTTCCACGACCATAGAGTAGACACAAGTTCAAGTTAAAACTTGGTTGCCTGCTCCGTGAGGGCTCTGCTGATATAGTCAAGGCGGTGTGGGAGAAACCTATTGTTGGGCTTACTCCGATATACAAATGGAACAATAAATACGTGCAATATGTCAATTCCTTGGTGTTTGGGCTAGGCATACTGCGTGTATTCTCTAAAAACAAAGTTTTGTCTCACGTCTATTATTAGAGATTTAAAAGCCTTAAGAGTCAATAGAATGCACAAATAGCTCGACTTCTGAGAGAAGAGGATCTCAAATGGTACCAACATTCAAACTCACAATTTATTCTCAAAGGATTCTCGAATACTAGATACTTCCATGGTGTAGCCAATGGCAGACGTCGGAAGAAACTTATGCATTCGCTATTGCAAGAGGAGTGTACGATTGAAGGTCATGAGTAACTTCAGTATTATATTACTAATTATTATAAAATTTTGTTCGAGGCTCCGAAAGAGGGTAACTTCTCGATGGATGAGTCCTGAACAGACAATATTATCCATGTTTCCATTAAGGAAAATAACCTTCTAAAAGCTCCCTAATCTGAGGCGGAGGTAAAGAAGGCAATTTCCTAATGGAATACAACAAGGCCCTTGGTACGGACGGTCTGCCAGCTGAGTTCTACTAGAACTTATGGGAGGTTATCAAATCAGACCTTCTAGACTTGTTTGGTCATCTCCATGTTGGACAACTTGAATTGTTTCGTCTAAACTTCGATGATATAATTTTATCATCTAAGATTAATGAGGTTGCAAAGATACAACAATATAGACCTATCTGCCTCCTTAATTTTAGTTTGAAAATTTTCATGAAAGTTGCAATGATTAAGCTAAAATATATGTCCGACCGTGTGGTTCGTCCCTCCCTACCTGTGTTCATGCAAGGTAGAAACATCCTAGATGGATGTAATCATTCATGAAACACTCCACAAACTATATAAAAAAAGTTGAATGGGGTAATACTCAAGGTCGACTTCGAAAAACGTATGATAAAGTCAAGTGATCTTTTCTCCAACAGACTCACGGAATGAAAGGCTTCTCTATAAAGTGATGCTCTTTGATCCGTAGTTTTTTTTCTGGAGGGAGCATTGTTCAAAAAATCATCCGATCCAGTGATTTACCGTCCGATTTATCGCTACTCGTGGGGTGATCAATAAGATTATGTCTTATATTCACCATTTATCTTTTGGGCCAATTTATCGCTCTGACAAGCAATATATCTGGATCTTCCGATAAATCGGGCCTATTCTTAGCACTATGTTTACAAAAATTATATGTATTTGTGTTTTTGTGGTTTTTTATGCAATATTTACTATTTCGCTATTGTGTTTGTCATTATACGAGGATTCGGGGGCTAGGAATCAAGGTAGCACTTTTTTCCAATATATTTTTGGTGTTAAATATATCATGTTTCGGTGTTGGGAACCTGGGATTTGAAAAAATTACCGATTAATAGTCAACCAATAAAATCGATTAACGGACCGATTTCTGATTAATCTAATCCCCAGCTGATCGAAACAATAACAATAAGCAATATCTTCAACATTGGGAGGGAGTGTGGCCGTCAAAGTCAATGGTGACATTGGCATCTACTTCCAAACGAAGAAAGGATTGAGACAAGGTGACACATTATCGCCCATGCTATTTGATATAGTGGCTGATATGTTAGCTACCATGATCGAGAGTGCAAAGGTTCATGGTCGAATTTTGGGGGTAGTTAATCATATCGTAGATGGAGGACTTTCTATCCTTCAATATGCCGATGATACGATTCTATTTATGGGTTATGACCTTGATAAAGCGAGAAATCTAACACTAACTTTGTTGGCCTTCGAGCATTTGTCAAGTCTTAAGATAAACTTCCATAAGAGTGAATTTTATTGTTTTGGCGAGGCCCAAGACGAGGCTCACCTGTACGTTGATTTGTTTGGCTATGTATTAGGCTAGTTTCCGATTAGCTACTTGGGGATACCGATACACTATCAGCGTCTCATAAATGTTGAATGGAAAATG
This sequence comes from Hordeum marinum, assembly GCA_022496015.1. Classification (NCBI taxonomy): domain Eukaryota; kingdom Viridiplantae; phylum Streptophyta; class Magnoliopsida; order Poales; family Poaceae; genus Hordeum; species Hordeum marinum. Next base: position 290,690,429 of record CM039673.1, read on the forward strand.
TTGAGGAAATACTACAAAAAAGGTTAAGTAGTTGGAAAGGTAAATTGCTATCTTTGGGTGGTAGATTGGTCCTCATAACCTCATTGCTAAGTAATATAGTATTGTATATGATTTTCTTCTTTTAATTGACTAAAGGAGTTTTACATAGATTGGATTATTTCTGATCAAGATTCTTTTGGCAAGAAAATAGCAAAAAGAAGAAATATCGACTGGCTAAATGAAGTGTGGCTTGCCTTCCTAAAGTCCAAGGAGGGTTGGGCATTCATGAGCTTAAGGTTAAAAATACAGCCTTACTTGGCAAATGGTTGTTTAAGCTACTTACTGAAGATGGTGTATGGCAAACCCTCCTATGAAGAAAATATGTAGGCTCAAAGGCAGTGTCCCAAGTATATTGGAAGGCCGATGACTCACACTTTTGGGCTGGTCTAATGGCTACAAAGAAATATTTCTTCCGCTATGGATCCTTCGTCATTAAATATGGATTAGAGATTAGGTTCTCGAAGGATACGTGGCTAGGCAATGCCACTCTCCGGAACAATATCCTGCCCTATACTCCCTCGGTCCCAAAATAAATGACTCAACTTTGTACTAAGTTTAGTAAAAAGTTAGTACACGGTTGAGTCACTTATTTTGGAATGGGGGAGTACAATATTGTGCGTCACAAGGGAAGTACTATATCCATGGTTATGGAATCCTTTTCGTTGACTGTGAATTTCATGTGATATTTAATTGGTCCTAGACTTCAATCGAGGAACACTTTGGTACAACGTCTGTCCATGGTGCAACTGTCGCAAGGGACCGATGTATTTCATTGGAACCAACACACGAGTGGTAACTTCCCGATGGAATCCATGTATAGAGCATTGATCCAATCAGATGTACTAGTTGATAATAACAAAATGATTTGGATGATAAAATATAGTACTCAAGAATAAAATCTTTGCGTGGTATTTTTGTCAAGGAGTCATTCTTACCAATGATAATCTTATTAAGAGGAATTGGCATGGAAGTCAGTAATGTCTTTGTTGTCACCATGATGAGACCATAAAACACATGGTCTTCCAATGCAAATTGCCTCGTTCTATATGGCCAGTGAGCCAAGTAGCTTCTTGCTTGTATCCTCCATGTAGTGTTTGCTAATAGTTTTGGTAACTGGTTACATGGGATCAATAAAAAGTTTAGAATTCTTCTTAGGGTGGGAGTGCTTGCCGTAATTTGGTCGCTCTGGCTATGTAGAAATGATAAGTTTTTTTTATAAAAGTTCTTCTTTTTGCAGGTTATATATAGATGTACCGATACGGTTCGTTTATGGTCGTCTCTACTACGTGCGAAGAATCGAGACCTATTTATAAAGGTATGTACACACTTGGAGGACACGGCGAGGGATACTTTTATCCGACACGGATGACAACATGATCTTCAGATTGGCCCTCCTAGGTCTTAAGTGTTATATAGTCTCCACATGATTACTTATATTCCACCTTTTCGATTTTGTAGAAGCTTGAATTTGATTATTGTTGTGTGCATCTCAATTATGCAGAGGTCAGATATAATGCTTAAACTTCTAAGTAACAAACCGCCCTTTATAAAAAAAAACTAATGTAGATTACTTGGTGTCTGCTATCAAGATTGCTAGGTAATTTTCTCAAGCGTCATTTCAAGAAAAGATCTTACTTATATTTATTTTTCTTGTTTGTAGAAAGGTCGATGGCCTTACATAAAGTAGCACTTACCCTTACATAAACACCTTTATAGAAAATAAAAATTACACATAAGTCTTTTAGGATGTCCAAGTCTTCTTCCTACTGCATCTATCGTGAGCAATTCACAGTGACGCCTCTACATTTTTCTCTTGACGAAAAACCACTAAACCAAAATACTCTCACGTGCGATCTGAACTATGACGTAACCTAGTAAATACTTGGAGGTACGTTCCTCGCTGAGATAGGTTCTCCTATTACTCGAGTATTCTCCTATCTCATGGTTATTCTATCATAATTATGCATTACAGGTTTTCCAAGTTGGATTTCTTTTTCATACGATCATCAAACGTTTACACATGCCTCTAGGTTGATGGTTAACATATAGATAATTATACTTAATAAATGATAGAAATTGCTTTTCAAAATAATAATAAAATCCCATCAAAAGAATAGAAAGAAGGAGAAAAGAACGAAGAGCAAAGCAATATGGCGACCCACAATGAATGATGAATGCTCGTACATCGGCTTTGGTACAACTTGGACTCTACGCCTTTTAGCAGCAAACCTAGGATCATTTGCTTCTCACTCCCATCATTATAGATGAGCTGCAAATGTATACACAATGCGGACCCAACTGATGCATTTGGGCCGCTTTATAGCCTCACGAGATCAAAATCGTCTGACTCTCCAACAATCACACTAACACACGTGAGCTCCTATTTGGCGCAGTGCCTGTAGGGAAACCAGCCAACACCAACAGCTCCCCCCATGCAATCTTTTAGGCTTGCCGTCCTGCTGAGCGTGACCCCCATGTTTTATCCATTTCATTTTTGACTTTTATTTTTTATTTTCAGTTTTTGTCTTGTTTTAAATATGTTTTGATTTCAAATAATTACGAAATTAAAAAACGTTCATGAAAATAATAAATGTAGGGGAATTTAGAAAATTTGCACGATTTTTAAAAATGTTTGGGAAATCGTCAAATATTCGTGGCTTAAAATATTATTCATGATTTTGAAACAAATGTTCGCATATTCAAAAAATGTTTATGATCTTGAAACAAATGTTTAAACATTCAAAAAATGTTCATGAATTTGAAAAAAGAATTGAATTAAAAAAATGTTCATCGCAATTTTAATAAACGCACAGAAATTTTGAAAATGTTCGTGAGTTGCAGAAAATACGCCTAAATAAACAAAAATAGTTTAAAGTTTCAAAAAAATGTGTATTGATTCAAAAAATGTTCATGAGCCCTGGCTTCTTGTATCCGTATAAATTTTACATTTCCGAATGTGAAAAGTGGTATAAATATCCTCATATACCAAACGTTCGCTAATTAGTATTGTGTCTTCAAAATTGTAACCTACAAGTCGTAAAGCAAGTCCCCCCCCCCCTCCCGCACAACTGTAGCAGATCCTTCTGCAAATATTTGTCCTTTTTTATGGATTTACCCGTAGAACCCAAGATTTTTGGTGCATACAAGTATTTTTGTTACAGCAACGGTGGTTAAATAAAGGAATATTTATAGTCTTCCCACTACTTGATAAATGTTTCTTATGACTATTAGTAAAAATGATATTTTCCTCCATTTTTGTCAAAACAAAACAAGGATCATGAATTTGAAGAATACTTCCGAAATTCCAAAATAAATTGTCAAGTTAAGAACGCTCTTGAGTTCAAAAAAAATTCAGGAATTTTAAAAAGTTTCAGAATTTGAAAAATGTTCATCAATTTATAAAATTGTTTTGGAATTTGTAAAAGTTGCAGAATTTGAATAATGTTCACCAATTTTTTAAATTGTTTTGAAATTTAAAAAATGTTCGGAATTAAAACAAATGTTCAGGATTAAAAGAATATTTGTGAAATATATTTTTTCATTATTTCAATAAATGTTTGTGCTTTGTGAAAAATGTTGACATACTTGAAATATGTTGGCAAAATTAAAAAGGAAAGGGAAAATATTAAGAAGGAGAAAAGAAGAAAAGAAAAGGAAATTAGAGACCAGACAGAAAAACGGAAAATCAAAATAGGAACAAAAAAAGAACGAAAATAAAACATGATAGAAAAAACGAAAATAATAATTAAAAAACCAGTTCCAAACGTAGAATATCTTCTCCTAAAGGGGGAAGTAGCTAGCTCCTTTCTCGGTTTATTTTCGTCTGGTTTATTTTCGTCCGTTTTTTTTCATCCCGTCTCCCACCGTTTCCTCCTATTGGTTTATTTTCTCCCTCTCATTAAAAAACCAAATCCACTATTAAAGCGAAAGATTTTTTTTATGCTTTCTTTGGCAGGTGATGATTCGATTTAATCACATTAATTATAGGTAATTAAAAATTCCAAAAGCATAGTACCATATATGTGAGATCACCTTTCGAGAAACCAAATCCATCATTAAAGTGGAAGATTTTGTTTGTGCTTGCTTTGACAGGTAATGATTTGATTTAATCAATAAACGTAATTAAGAATTCCAAAATCATACCATATATGTGAGATCACCTTTCGAGAAACCAAATCCACCATTAAAGTAGAAGATTTTGTTTTGTACTTGCTTTGGTAGGTGATGATTTGATTTAATCACATTAATAATAGGTAATTAAGAATTCCAAAATCATGTCATATATGTGAGATCACCTTCCGAGAAAACAAATATATGATTTTTGTTGATAACCTTCCAAAACAAAATCTGAGTTGTAGCTTCGTACACTGGTTTATTTTTGCCCCTTTTTCGACCCACCTTTCACCACCGGTTTTCACTGTTTATCTCTTTACAAATAATCACAAAAGGAAAAAACATTCCACCATTCCTCCCAACCTTGATCTTTTCTTTGGGATCCCCAGGGACGCCGCCGCCGCTGACGCGGATCCAACAGATCCCCACTAATCGTTGGGCACATCAAAATAAATGTGTTAATAAAACAAACATGTCTCAAATACCCCACTAATGTTTGGCCTACAAGTACTCTCTAATGTGGTCTAAAAGTACTCCCTCTAATCGCCATTTTGGAACACGAGAGACCGAAAGGTCGAACATGAGTCATATAGTAGATATGATCAACATAATGATGTTCACCATTGCAGCCACCTCAACTCACGTGATGATCGGACTTGAGTTGGTGAATTTGGATCATGTATCACTCGAATGATCGGAGGGATGTCAATTTGAGTGGGAGTTCTTAAGTAATATGATTAATTGAACTCATTATCATGAACATAGTCAAAGTGTCTTTGCAAATTATGTTGTAGATTACTAGCTCGCGCTGTAGCTCCCTTGTATTTTTATATGTTCCTAGAGAAATAGAATTGAAAGATGTTGGTAGCAAAATTGCGGACTGGGTCCGTGATCTGAGGATTGTCCTCATTGCTGCACAGAAGGCTTATGTCCTTAATGCACTGCTCGGTGCGCCACCTCCTCTAGCGTCGTCTATAGATGTTGTGAACATCTAACAGGCACGTTTCGATGACTACTTGATAGTTTAGTGTGTCATGCATTACGGCTTAGAATTGAGGCTCCAAAACGTTTTGAACGTCACGAAACATATGAGAATGTTCTAGGAGCAGAGATTGTGATCTCAGGCTCGTGCCTTTGTTGCGAGATATGAGATCTCCAACAAGATTCTTTGCTTGTAAGATGAAGGAGAATAGCTCAATCGTTGAGCATGTACTCAGATTGTCTGGGTACTACAATCGCTTGAATCAAGTGGGAGTTGATCTTCCAGATAAGATAGTGATTGATATAGTTCTCCAAGTCACTGTCACTAAAGCTACTAGAACTTAGTGATGAACTATAATACACCAGGGATAGAAGTATTGATCCCTGAGCTGTTCGCGATGTTTGACACCGCGAAGGTAGAAATCAAGAAGGAGCGTCAAGTGTTGATGGTTAATCAAACCACTAGTTTCGAAAAGGGCAAGAGCAAGGAGGGAAACTTCATGGATAGCGAGTCAGTTGCTGCTCCAGTGAAGCAACCCAAAGTTGAACTCAAACCCGAGACTAAGTGCTTCTATTATGAGGTGAGAGGTCGCTGAAGCGGAACAACCCTAGATACTTGGCAGATAAGAAGGCTGGCAACATCGACAGAAGTATATTTGATATACGAGTTATTGATGTGTACCTTGCTAGTACTCCTAGTAGCACCTGGGTATTGGATACCGGTTCTGTTGCTAAATGTTAGTAACTCGAAATAAAAGCTACGGAATAAACGGAGAACTAGCTAAGGGTGAGGTGACGATGTGTGTTGGAAATGTTTCCCAGGTTGATGTGATCAACATCGCACGCTCTCTCTACCTTCAGGATTAGTGACGAACCTAAATAAATGTTATTTGGTGTTTTGCTTTGAGCATGAACATGATTAGATCATGTTTTTTGAAATACGGTTATTCATTTAAGTCAGAGAATAATAGTTATTCTGGTTACATGAATAATACCTTCAATGGTCATGCACCCAGTGAGAATGGTTTGTTGAAATCTTGATCGTAGTAGTACACATGTTCATAACATTGATGTCAAAAGATACAAAGTTAATAATGATAGTACCACATACTTGTGGCACTGCCGCTAAATGTCATATTGGTATAAAGCGCATGTAGAAACTCCATGCTGATGGATATTTGGACTCATCGATTTCGAATCGGTTGAGACATGCGAACCATGCCTCTTGGGCAAGATGACTAAAGGACCCCGTTGGATGGAGCGGGCAAGTGATTCATTGGAAATGATACATGTTGATGTATGCAATCTAGTGAGTCTTGTAGCGTGCAGTGGATATCGTTATTTTCTTACCTTCACTGATGATTTGAGTAGATATAGTGTATATTTACTTAATGAAACACAAGTCTGAATCGTTTGAAAGGTTCAAGCAAATTCAGAGTGAAGTTTAAAGATCATCGTGACAAGAAGATAAAAATGACCGCGATATGATCGTGGAGGTGAATATCTGAGTTACGAGTTTGGCATACAACTTAAGACAACGTGAAATTTGTTTCACAACTAACGCCACCTGGAACACCATGGTGTGATGGTGTGTCCGAACATCATAGTCATGCTCTATTGATATAGTGCATACTGTGATGTCTCTTATCGTTTTACTACTATAATTTTTGGGGTTATGCATTAGAGAGAACTATATTCACTTTAAATAGGGCATCATCTAAATCCGTTGAGATGACACCGTGTGAATTATGGTTTGATAGAAACCTAAGCTGTCATTTCTTAATGTTTGGGGCTGCGATGCTTGTGTGGAAAATGTTTTCACATAATAAGCTAGAACCCAAAGCGGACAAATGTATCTTCATAGAATACCCTAAGAACAGATGGGTATGCCTTCTATCTCAGATCCGAGTGCAAAGTGTTTGTTGCTAGAACTGGCTCCTTTCTCGAGAAAAAGTTTCTCTCGAAAGAATTGAGTGGGAGGAAGATAGAACTTGATGAGGTTGTTAAACCTTTGTTCAACCAGAGAGTAGCGCAACGCAGAAAGACGTTTCTGTGAAGCCTACGTTAGTTGAAGAGGAAGTTAATGATGATGATCATGAAGCTTCAGGATCAAGTTACTATCGAACTTCGTAGGTCGACAAGGATGTGTACTGCTCCTGAGCGGTACGACAACTCTGTCTTGGAGGTCATGTTGTTGGACAACGATGAACCTACGAGCTATGGAGAAGCGATGATGGGCCCGGATTCCGACAAATGGTTGGAGGCCATGAAATCCGAGATAGGATCCATGTATTAAAACCAAGTGTAGACTTTGGTAGACTTGCTCGTTGGACGGCAGGTCGTTGAGTACAAATGGATCTTTAAAATGAAGACAGACACTGATGGTGAATGTCACCATTTGTAAAGCTCGACTTGTTGCAAAGATGTTTGTGACAAGTTCAAGGAGTTGACTACGATGAGACTTTCTCACTCGTAGCGATGCTAAAAGTCTGTTGGAATTATGTTAGCAGTTGCTGTGTTTTCAATTATGAAATCTGGCAGATGGATGTCAAAACATCGTTTCCTTAATGGTTTACTTGAGGAAAGGTTGTATGTGATACAACCAGAAGGTTTTGTCAGGCCTAAGGATGCTAAAAGGTGTGCAAGCTTCGGTGATCCTTCCATGGACTGAAGCAAGCATCTCGGAGTTGGAATATACGCTTTGATGAGGTGATCAAAGTTTTGATGTTTATACAAAGTTTATGAGAAACTTGTATTTGCAATAAAGTGAGTGGGAGCACTATAGAATTTCTGATAAGTATATGTGGATGACATATTGTTGTTCAGAAATAATGTAGAGTTTCTGGAAAGCATAAAACGGTTATTTGGAAAGTGATTTTCAAAGGAAGACCTGGATAAAGCTACCTAATTGTTGAGCATCAAAATCTATAGAGATAGATCAAGATGCTTGATGAGACTTTCAATGAGTGCATACCGTCACAAGATTTTGAAAGAGTTCAAAATGGATCAGCTAGAGAAATAGTTCTCGTCTGATTTGTAAGGTGTTAAGTTGAGTGAGACTCAAAGCTCGACAACGGCAGAAGAAAGAGAAAGGACGAACGTCGTCCCCTATGCCTTAGCCATAGGCTCTATATTATGCCATGCTGTGTACCGCACCTATGTGTGCCTTGCCATGAGTCTGTCAAGGGGTACAAGAGTGGTCCAGGAGTGGATCACTGGACAGCGGTCGGAATTGTCCTTAGTAACCAAAGGACTAAGGAAATGTTTCTTGATTATGGAGGTGATAAAGAGTTCGTCATAAAGAGTTACGTCGATGCAAGCTTTAACACCTATCCGGATGACTAGTAGTAGCAATCTGGATACGTATAGTGGAGCAGCCATTTGGAAATAGTACCAAGTGGAGTGTGGTAGCAGTGTTTACGGTTTGACATAGAGATATGCAAAGTACGCACGGATCTGAATATCGCAGACCCGTTGACTATAAGACCTCTCTCACATGCAAAGCATGATCGAGCCCCAGAACTCATTGGGTGTTAGATTCATAACAATGCGAATCACATGGTGATGTGAACTAGATTATTGACTCTAGTGCAAGTGGGAGACTGTTGGAAATGTGCCCTAGAGGCAATAATAAATTAGTTATTATCATATTTCCTTGTTCATGATAATCGTTTATTATCCATGATATAATTGTATTGATCGGAGACTTAAATGCATGTGTGGATACATAGACAAAACCATGTCCCTAGTATGCCTCTAATGGACTAGCTCGTTGATCAAAGGATGGTTAAGGTTTCCTAGCCATGGGCATGAGATGTCATTTGATAACGGGATCACATCATTAGGAGAATGATGTGATGGATAAGACCCAAACTACAAACATAGCATATGATCGTGTCAGTTTATTGCTACTGTTTTCTGCATGTCAAGTATATGTTCCTATGACCATGAGATCATGCAACTCACGGATATTGGAGGAGTGCCTTGTGTGTATCAAACGTCGCAACGTAACTGGGTGACTATAAAGGTGCTCTACAGGTATCTTCGATGGTGTCTGTTGAGTTGGCATGGATCGAGACTGGGATTTGTTACTCCGTGTAACGGAGAGGTATCTCGGGGCCCACTCGGTAATGCAACATCACAATAAGCCTTGCAAGCAATGTGACTAATTGTTAGTTGTGGGATCTTGTATTACGGAACGAGTAAAGAGACTTGTCGGTAACGAGGTTGAACTAGGTATGGAGATACCGACGATCGAATCTCGGGCAAGTAACATACCGAAGAACAAAGGGAACGATATACGGGATTAACTGAATCCTTGACATAGAGGTTCGACCGATAAAGATCTTCGTAGAATATGTAGGAACCAATGTGGACGTCCAGGTCCTGCCATTGGTTATTGACCGTAGAGGTGTCTCGGTCATGTCTACATAGTTCTCGAACCCGCAGGGTCTGCACACTTAAGGTTCGGTGACGTTTCGGTAGTGTAGAGTTATGTATGGTGGTGACCGAAGGTTGTTCGGAGTCCCGGATGAGATCCCGGACGTCACGAGGAGCTCCGGAATGGTCCGGAGGTAAAGATTCATATATAGGAAGTCCCAGTTTGGTTTCCGGAAAAGTTTCGGGCTCATCGGTAGTGTACCGGGAGTATCGGTATTGTACCGGGAGTGCCGGTAGTGTACCGGAGGACCTCCGGGAGGGGTATTTCGACCCCAAGAGGTCCATGGGCTGTGGGAGAATAATAACCAGCCCTTAGTGGGCTGGGAAAACAGCCACAAAGGCCCATGGCGCAGGCGAGAAAGTCCTAAAGCAAAAAGTGGAAAATCAGCCAATAGGAGGCAATCCTACTCCAACTAGGATTGGAGGTGAAGTAGGATTGCTCCCACCTCCTATTTCGGCCAACCCAAAGGCCTTGGCTGCCTCTCCTCTCCTCTCCTCCTATATATACTAGTGGATTGGGTGGTTTTTGGACAGAATTTCCGGCCACGTGCTACCCGTTTCACCGGTGCACAGTTTCTCCTCTAGATCGGTTTTCCGCAGCGCTTAGGCGAAGCCCTGCCGGAATCACTCCACCACCATCACCGGAGCGCCGTCACGCTGCCGGTGAACTCTCTCTCCTCTCCACCTCCTCTCGCTGGATCGAGACGGTGGAGATCGTCATCAAGCTGCACGTGTGCTGAACGCGGAGGTGCCGTCCGTTCGGCGCTAGATCGGAAGGACCGTGATCGAGATCGCGAGACAGTTCGTGATGAGATCGCGGAACGGATCGTGATGAGTTCGCGGGACAGATCGTGATCAAGATCGTGAGACGGATCGTGATGAGATCGCGGGACGGATCGTGATGAGTTCATAGGACGGATCGTGATTGGATCGCGGGACGGATCGTGATGAGATCGCGGGACGCTCGGCGATTTGGATCGCGAAGATGTTCAACTACACCAACCGCGTTTCTTAACGCTTCCCGCTTTGCGATCTACCAGGGTATGTAGATCCACTCTCCCTCTCGTAGATGCTCATCACCATGGATAGGTTTGCGTGTGCGTAGGAAAATTTTTGTTTCCCATGCGACGTTCCCCAACAGGTGATGTACAAATAATTACATGGAGGTGGAGGAGGGGACGGGCGCAACATCAACTACACGTCGAACGTGAAGGCATGAAGGCCTACCGCCGGTGTGAGCACCATCCCATCACCATCGGTGACTCATCCAAGCAGGTCACCTACATCGTCGTCGTCAATTTATCCTTCCCCTAGCTAGGGTTTCTAATCAAGCCGCCACCATAGATGCACATCTACATGCGGATGGCTTGTTTTCAACAACGGCTAGCGACCGTGGAGGCGACATGCACCTGATCTACGACAACATTAAGGAGCAAGCAGCAGTGATGCCCGACCACGTGCTCGTCACACTTCACAAAGAGAGCCTGTTCACGGATGCAGTGACTCGGGTGGAGCCTGCAATGAGGTGGGCGGGTTGTGTGCTGCTGCAGAGATGTTCAGTAGCGGCCACCTGCTGCCTGCATCATGCCGTTGGGCGCCATCGACGGGCAACATTGACAGAGTCCTCTGACGCTGATGAGGTCAAGGTGTTCAGCGGTGGCAGGTACTCCGTTGACTTCTCACCTCGCCACCGCAACGCCACCCCTGTCGCATTGACGTCAGAACTACTACTCGATGCTGGCTACTCGGATCTAAGCTCATCAAGAGACACGGCGCCGGCAAGGAAGCCGGAGCAGGTTTAAGGGTCGTTTCCGTTTGTGTTATGTACCCTTTATTTTTATCGATATAAAACCCTTCATAAATTATCATTTCTTTTTTGAAGATCATGAGGTTTTGCAGTGGACAAGCTGACATGTTTGAACAATGGGGCAGACCCTTTGACCTGTGGGTTCTGCTGTTAGACCGTTACAAGGAGAAGAAGGTTCCTTTTAACCTGCAGGAACTCTGCCAATGATAGCATGCTTCCCTTGACAATAGCATAGTACTGCACGTATGCAAGATGGAGCGAACGAAATCGGCACAAGAGTGCATCCTGCAAGCAGCACCAAATCTGAAATTGTTGACTATTTTTTTCTTGCCTCGTCATCTTATCATGCTAAGATCCTAATGTATAACTGATCCAAACAAAAAGGTGCTCGTAGCAATTGTTCTGATCCGTACTGGTTATTTGATTAATGAATCTAATGATATTGATTTGGTATTGTGAATGTCAATACTTTTTCATATAAGTTTGGACATATTAGAGATACTTTGATTTTAGACAAAACTTATATGAAGACTAAACAGGACCGAAGGGAATAATAACACAATGATCAAAGAGCTGAAATGAAGAGTATCATAATGGATCCATTTGTTGGCCCGTGGTAACGCACGAGTGTTCTCCTAGTGTATCTAGGTGACCTTGGTGTGCCGTACCAAGAGTACACTATAGGTCCCGGGATAACCGCTAGGTCGACCTACGTGCCAAATAGGACATGCATTTACACAGACAGGTGAGACCTCCTATTGTGAAAATCTTAGGGCACGTACAATCGTTAATAAGACAGTTTTATTTTAAGTCTTGCACGTACAATCTTCAATAAATAGCTATTCTTAAAAACGTTGTGAGACATATAATGCTAATAGATCATCTCTTCTCTTCTCTTAAATAAGAAGACAAGTCTTTTTTATGATTTCTCTCTCCTCCACCTCATAATTTATCCTACGTGACATTTATAAGATAAAAGTATTGCGCATGCCCTTATTCGGTGCATTCTGCGTCAAATTATCTTCTAATCGCACATGCGAGCTAAATTAGCGATCAATTTTGGCAGGCTCATCTACCATGTACGTACAGGTTTTTTCGGTTCTTGTTTTGAAAGCCTTCTAGAGGTTCTCAGCTGGTTTTTACCGATTTTATGAACCCTCTAAAGGTATATAAACCCTTTTTTCTCTTTCTTGTTTTCCCCCTTTTTTCTGTTAACTTTTCTTTTTTTCTTTTTCTTTTCTTTTTTCCTTTTTTAATTTGTCCCTTTTTTCTGTTTGGAAATTTCAAATATTTTTTGAGAGTTTAAAGTCAAAATTTTGTCTTCACTATTTAAAAAATGTTCGTATGTAAATAATTCTTCAGTAATTTAAAAAACATTTCTCGTATTCAAAATTTGTTCAAAATATAGAATAATGTTCCTTTTTCTAAATATTTTTTATTATGTCAATTTTTTTCATGTTTCCAAAAATATCAAGACCTTCAAAAAATGTTTCTGCTGTGACAAAAATTCTTAATTTAAAACAAATCATGTTCAAAATATGTTTAGGAATTTCAAAATTGTTCTCGTGTTTTAAATTTATTCACTCTTTGGGAAAAGTGTTCATGTTTAAAAATTGTTCGCGGTTTCATTCATTGGTTTGCACTTCAAAAAGTATTCCCATGCTTAATTTGTTTCGCATTTCCAAAAAACTGTAGACTACAATTTTTTTGCGATAAAAACTGTTCTGTTTTAACTTTTTTGTTCTGAATTAAAAAAACCATGTTTCCCATTTTTTCGGAACTTAAAATATATTCATGATCTCAGAAATATTTAGAAAACTGTTCGAAAATATTCGAAAATTTCAATAAATGTTCGGGAATTACAAATAATGTTCTCACTTTGACAGTTTTAAAAATGTTCACATTTGTAAAATTTGTCCAAAAACTACGATAATATTAGGTAATTTGACAAAATGTTCCCACTTTCAAATTTTGATCACAAATTATTCTTTTATTATTTTTGAAATTTTGTTCCAAAATTCAAATAATGTTTGTAGAATTTCAAAATATGTTCGCATTTTCCTTTTTGTTTACAAATTAAAATGTTCATGAATTTCTAGAAAATTCAAAAATTCAAAAAATTCCATGTTCCCAAATTTTGTTCATGAATGGAAAAAATGTTGGGGTAATTTAAAAATTGTTCTTATTTTGATAAATTCAAATTTATACAGATTTTTTAAAAAATCGGAACACTCGTATTGTTCATACTTTTATAAAATGAATCGGCTTTTTGTATCTATTTTAGTGTCGAGTTGTAGCAATAGCCCCGCGCTATAATACTCGCCCTAGTGTTGCAGTATAACATCCCGCTAGAGACCCGGCCCAGTCTAGGCGCGCCCTCTACGAAGGAGGCGGCTACCAGCCGCAACAATTGGCATATAGTAAGTCCTGTCCTATTGGACGGTCATTGTGGCGTTAAATGGAAGAGGCTTCGTATGAAAGCCGGGCAAATGGATCGACGACACTATGATGAATATTTTTATTTTCTATTGTTAAGCTTCATGCACTCGCCAACGTAACCAAAAGTCCGAACTGACCGGAAGAGGTAGTGCAATCCACATATACTGTAACATCCCCTCTTACGTGTGACAGGGAAGACAAGCCAACACGTGCAACCAGAAGAGAGCGCCGACGCACGAAACTCACGTATGACTCAAGAGGCCTCTGCGTGGACACAAAGGGGGGCTACCAGCAATTTTTTAAATAAATTGCGAAAGCGAGGACTTGAACTCATGACCTTAGCTTCGATACCATGTTAAGCAACATGCACTAGCCAACGCAACCAAAAGTCCAAAGTGATGGAAAGGGCTAGTGCAATCCACATATGTTGTAACATCTATTTCATATTTTATTTTTGAAATAGGTTGTTCTTTTTAACGAGTTAGATATTTCTCTACCTAATAATAAAGCGATGATCGCTTCTGGTCGTACGTCGTCGGTGTTTTAGCAGAAAAGCCCCTCTATTTTTGAGAATTCAACTCACAGTCCTATTTTAAGTGTGTTTCGGAGATAGCGTCTTGTTTTTGGAAAAAACAACATTAGTCACAATTCTATCCGTGATCCTTAATCCTTATTTAACTGGTTCACCACCAACCACCATCGCCGCTTATCCATTGTCAGCCTTCCCCGACCGTCGGCGCCCGTCCGTACCGCATGAGGCCAGGAATGGATGATGCGTTGGGGCGGGCATTGTAGAGCACGGTAGATAGGAAGCCTCCCAAGGTGGCCTTGGCCGGCACGAGGGCGAGCTCGCGGGTGTGCTTGTGGCAGGCAAGCCTAGACCGCAAGTCCTCCCGCTGCTTGGCGTGTCCCTCGTCCTTCCTGCGTGCCTTGTCTGCCTCGACGCTGGCCTTGGCGGGCCGAGGCATCACGATGGGGGACTATATGGCGGACAACGTCTTCTCTTGGGGCGAGGCGTCGTGGCACGCCGGCGGCATGCGAGGGAAAGACATGTGAGCCTTGTTCATCGTCTACGGCCTAGAGGGGGAGAGAGTTGACAAAGATAAAGAGCAGAGCTAGCCAGCAACGTGAAGACCTGCAGCTGCGTGGCCCATGGACCAATGACAGGCCAGACAGGAGGTGACGGATCTAGCAGCTCTAACATCGATCCGGTGATGGGGTAGCCGAATTGCGATGGAGGAGCACAAGGCCAACGGAGCTGATCCGACTACTTTGGGGTGGATTCGGCGATGGGTGAAAGCACGCCTTGTCCCTAGGTTGTTCTGGTAAATAATAACAACATATATTTCATTGGACTAATGATTCTACCAAATATATTACAGGAGAAATTCAATGAATAGATTGGTTAAGGATTGTGAGGAAATCCCCTAGATGCAAGGAACTTCTTTTGGCAACAAGCTTCAATACTCTACATTTTTCATTTCGTGATAAATCACACTTGAGCCAATAGGAAAGCCAATACTATTAAAAGGGGATGAGGTATCCATGATAATCTGGCTGCTCAAGTGCTTAGAGATTAACCACCAAAAATACGCATGAATTCTCCCACAAAAATATTGTGTCAAAACCCAAACACTCAAATTCGGTGCCACCAACTTTTCTATTTCGGACCTACTGGGTTTCACCCTAGACAGATCCTATGCCAAACCCTAAGGTCTCACTAACACCAAGTTTGATTTCGGTGAAACCGAAATCAGTGACCAACTTTATATTGTCCCATTTCTAAGAATCAAAATTTCCGAGTTTTAGGAATCAGTGACACACGAAACTGGTAAATGCCTAGGACAACCAAAATCGAACCCACCAAGATTTATATATCAGTCTCACCAAAACGCCAAAAGTAGCCACATTTTGCACTAGTCGGTGCAGCCGAGTTTGTTGCTTCGATTTCACCTAGTTGGGAAATAATGTTGTGACTGTTGGATTTTTCGAGATGCCTATAGATACCCCTCCACCTGCCTCTCACTCATAAAGGAAGCACTCAGAACGAACAAACACTTTCCCCATCCATTTTCTGAGAGAGAACCACCTACTCATGTGTTAAGATCGAGATCTTCCACTCCTACCATATGAATCTTGATTTCTAGCCTCCCCAAGTTGCTTTCCACCCAATCAACCTTTGGTACCAAGAAAAATAAGTGAGAGAGTTATTGAGTGTCGAGGAGACTTGTAGGATCGAAAGTAGTGCTAGAGGGGGGGTGATTAGACTACTTCACCAATTAAAAATCTACTTCTTCCTAATTTTAAGTGTTGGCAGATTTTAGCATTCATTGCAAGTCAAGTACACCCTACACATGCATGTCTATGAATATTGCAACGAAAAGTAAAGACAACCATGCAAGTAAAGGGAGGGTAGGAAGATCAAGCACAATTGGTGACACAATGATTTTTCTCGTGGTTCCAATAGGTGGTGCTATCGTACGTCCACGTTTGTGGAGTCTTCAACCCACAGAGGGTAATGGTCGCGAGAGTCCATGGAGGGCTCTACCCACAGAGGGTTCCATGAAGAAGCAACCTTGACTATACCATGATGGCCTATGTCCACGGAGGACTATCCTAACTCGGGGTAGATCTTCACGAAGTAGGCGATCTCCTTGCCCTTACAAACTTCTTGGTTCACTCCACAACACAAAGTAGGAGGCTCCCAAGCGACACCTAAACAATCTAGGAGGCATCAGCCTCCAAAAGGTAATAGGCTTGATAATGTCGATGAACTCCTTGCTCTTGTGCTTCAAGATGATAGACTCCTCAACACACAATCACTCTCTCACATATTTGGCTTGGTGGAAGAGATTGATTGGGTGGAAAGCAACTTGGGGAGGCTAGAGATCAAGATTCATATGATAGGAATGGAATGGCATGATCTCAACACATGAGTAGCTGGCTCTCTCTCAGAAAATCAGTAGGTATGAGTGGGGAACTGTTCAGAGTGCTTCTCTTTCGAGTGAGTGGTGGTGGAGGGGTATATATAGGCATCTCCAAAAATCCAACCGTTACACCTAATAAGTCAGACTCGGTGACACCGATGTGTTATTCTCTGTGGTACCGAGTTACCTCAAAGGTAGCAACTTTTGAATCTCGGTTAGACCGATACATAAAACTCGATTGCACCGATCAGGTGACCAATGGTTAGATTGCCAAACTCGGCGACGCCGATTCAACAAACTCGGTGGGACCTATTTTGTGAATTTGCATAACAGTAAGTTGGCAACCCAAACTCGGTGGCACCGAAGTGGAATCGGTTGCCCCGAAAGGCTAGGGTTTGGCTGAGTGTGTCTGAGACCGAGAATCGGTGGCACCGAGTGGAAAGTGTTGGTTGCACCGATTGTAGATATTTGGCTTTGGACAGACTTTTGTGGAAGAGCTTGTGGGTGTATGTGGTGACTATCACTTGTGCATGTATGAGCATTTTGTTCACCAACAGTAGCTTACCCCCCTTTTGATAGTATTGGCTTTCCTATGGTCTCAAAGTGATTTCTCACAAAAGGTAAAATATAGAGTCCTCTTGCTTGAAGCTTTTCCAATCTATTTCCTTGCATCTTGGGGTATTCCGCAATCCTTTTGCCAACCCATCATTGAATTTTTCCAGAAGCATGCTTATTGG
Organism: Hordeum marinum; assembly: GCA_022496015.1. Taxonomy (NCBI): domain Eukaryota; kingdom Viridiplantae; phylum Streptophyta; class Magnoliopsida; order Poales; family Poaceae; genus Hordeum; species Hordeum marinum. The sequence continues at coordinate 290,707,912 of CM039673.1, forward strand.
AAATATTAGTTCAATGACATATATGTTATTAATTACCAAAAGCACCAAGGGAGCAAATGTGCTTTCAATCTCCCCCTTTTTGGTAATTGATGACAACATATACATCAAAGCTTCGACATATGATATAATCAATGAATATAATCGTTGCTTTGAGAAGTATGTGATAAGCAAGAGCTCCCCCTAAATTTGTGCATTATTTTTAAATTTGCATTTGAATGCAAATGCACAATCAATTAGGTACATGGGGCACTTCTTCCATGTCACATACATCTTGGTGGTGTGCGAGAGTAATAAGAGTTAACAACATACCACAACACATCAAGCAAAGTGAATGATCATCACATAACCATCAAAAGATACAAAATAGTAGCAACAAACATTAAAGCGTATGATCAAACACAAATAAACTTTTGTTTGTGTTTAAACAGCAAGCACCCAAAAGACCAAATGTTTTGTAAAACCAGACGCTCTCTCACTCGAAGCCTAGATCTATATACAACTTCTCCCCCTTTGGCAACAAGTTACCAAAAACTTCAAAGAGATATAACTAATCGTCCTTCTGCGGCTGATCTCCTCCGATGGTCGATGTCAGAGTCGAGAGAACTGCATCGGCGAAGACCTCTGCTGATGTCTTGGACAGAGTTGTTGTAGTCACTGGAGGCACTGAAGGAGCTGATGGAGCTGAAGTCGTTGTAGCTGGAGCAGAAGATGAAGGTCTCGTCTCCGGAGCTGGCACTATACGTGTCCTCGCCTGTGTCCTGAACTGGGCAATCGTCCTGAGAGGTGCACTATCCTCCTCATCATCAGAAGACTCAGACTCTGAAGAGGTGTGATAGATAGGAGCTTCATCTAATTCCTTCTTGGGCTCGTTAACAGTTTTGGTCAGCCGATCCACCTTGTCATTAAGAGTTTTCACTCTATCCTCAAAGATGTTCACAAGGCTCTCCTAACTATCCAGTATGGTTTTGATGTCCTTCTTCATGTCCATGACAGTAGAGATCAAGAGATCCATCTGCTCGTTCCTGGATCTGGGGACCTGAGCACTAGTGGCTCTAGCTGCCTCTGCCTCTGCTTCTGCCTGAGCTTGAGCTGCAGCTGATGTGGGATGGTCTGGGTCCATCACCACAACATTGTCCTCGAAATCTGGTTGTAGTGGCAAGTGGGGTCTATCCAGAGAAAAGATGTGCTTCTCAAGTTTTGAGTTGATGAGCATCTGAACGTAGAGTGCATAGCAGCATGAGCGCTTCTGGTCAGCAGCAACCCTCTTCATAGTTTCTACAAACAAGTCCATCCCTCGAATCTTGGTATGACTATCAAGATGGATCAGCATGTTGATGGAGTAGCCTCGTATCATCTTCTCATCTCGAGACTTAGGCATCAATGTATGCCTCAAGATGGTGTTCATGGTACGGAGGCCAGCCTGGAGGAAGTATATAGATCCTAACTTGTGTGATTGCAAGTTAGCAGCAGGGATAGCATTGTACATATCGTTCATAGCATTATGGATCTCCTTGGATTCAGAGTAGGCATCCAAGTCACCATCTTGTACCTCTAGGACTCCTAAGATGGTAGCCCATTCATCAACTATAGACTCGTATCTAGCTCCTGCAATCATCCACACTATCCTGCCATCTCCATAGAAGTGAGACGTGGAGTAGAATTACATAATCATATCATCATTCCAAGCAGTAAATTCTCTGACAACAAACTGATCAAGACCAATGCAATGAAAGTTGTCTTGAACACATGGGAAATAGTTCTCACTAGCCTTGATGTATTTCCAGTCAACGTATCTCATATCACTAACAGCTGGACTATTGTCAAGTAAGATTGTCTCATAGAAATCTTCTTGTTCCTTGGTGTAGAACCTATAGTCCACAACAGTTTTTCTCCTCTGGGTATATGGATCAATAGCTCTCCATGCCCTCAAGCCAGAATCCTTCCTCTTATTCATATCCTCAGCAATTAGATGACTGGCATTGTGTTTAGGAAGGTGAGGTCTAAGCTTCATCAAAGTTGTCATAGCATCATCACCATCAGCTTCTCTGAAGGTAGATCCTTTGTTCTGCTCAGCAGCTGAAATATCTACGGTAGTCCTCTTGGACTTCCTTGCAGCAACCTTCTTAGGTGCAGCCTTGGTGCTCTTGGAGGGACCTGGCTTTGACATAGCATCTGCCAACAGCTTCTTTTGTTTCTTGTTGGGAGGGGCCTTGAATACATGCTCTTCGTCGTCGTCCTCCTCCTCAGTAGCAGCACCAACAACCTCCTCTGGATCCTCAAACATTGAGGTAGGCCTGTCAACAACACGAATGATCCTCTTCCTGGCTTTCTTCTCTCCTGCCTTCTTAGGCAAAGATTTCTTTGGGGGGGCTCAATAGACATGGTAGCCCTAGCACTCTCAGGTGCTCTCATAGTCTCTAGAGGTGCATATACCTTGCTGACAACCCTCCTGGATGAGGTGGCCTCATTGGCTGACTTCTTGGCAGCCTTGTCTTGCTTATTAGCAAGAACCTCCTCTGGCACAAAATCTGAATCCTCTTAATGAGAATTCAGTCTCTTCCTGGTCGTTGTAGCAGCTTTAGGCAGCCCATGAGAGCTAGGGGTGCCTAGATCTGAGAAAGAGCTAGACTCAGGGCTAGTGCCTCGACTTATGTCAACATTCTGCTCCTGCAAGTTCTGGCTATCCTCTGAACCTGACATATCTGACCCTGTGAATGGATTTGAGAGGAGTGGAATAGGATAAGTCATCACAAAATGTAGAGCTTTTTGAAAGTTTGAACAAAAAAATTTGAAGGTTTATGTCACATGAAATTTGGTACAACTGAAGCAAAAATATCGGTGCTACCTAGACGAACTTTCTCATTAGACAAAACTTGGCCCTCCTTTCGATGAGACCAAAAATAAGTACTCGGTTTCACCGAGAAAGTTCTCAGCAGCACAGATGGCAAATTGGTGACACCGATTTGTTCACTTCGGTTCCACCGAGTTTCATCGAGCGGAAGGCAAACCCTAGAAAATCAACCGTTCGCTATCTAATGGAGGTTTCTCGTGGATGGAACGATCTCAAACAGAGGCTAGACTAAGAAAAATCCCTAAAATGCATGAATCATATGGTGGAGCGCGAGAGGGGGCCGAATCCATACCCTAAATTGGTGATGGATCCGCTACGCCGGCGACGATGGAGTAGAATTCATCGACGGCGGCAATTCCTAGTGGCGGAGACGCTCAGGGAAGCAAGGTGAAGACTAGGGGTCTTCGGAACAGCAACTTAGGGTTTTGGGGCGCGACATTTGAAGATGGAATTTCAAAGCGTCAGGGTCCACAACTTATATACCCTTCACTGTCGGTGACACCGATTCTAAATTTTCGGTGTCACCGAGTTTCTCAACTATAAGCTGACAGGGAAACTCGGTGTAACCGAGAATATGGAATCAGTGTACCGAGGTCGGAAAACCATATCAACCCTAGTCAATCAGTGAGACCGAATTTTTGAGTTGGTTCCACCGAGTTGCACTTGGGAGGTTTTAATGCTTAGTCCTTTGTCGATACGGAACTCCGAGTGCTCCTCACACAGAGAGATCAAAAAGTACTTGTTCAAATTTTGTGATGGAGGATGAATAGAATATGAGGTGCGAAAGCATAGATAGCTATAGGAGAGGTCCTAGGCATTCTTGTACATCCAATTGGCAAATGAAAAATCAAAAGCCAAATAGAAACAATTGGATATCCTTGAATGAGTAAATAAATGCAGGCCAACATGCTCACACAATAATATGTCAAATGAAGTAAGAATACTTGATCATAGGTCATACTCATCATTTAGGCACAAGCGGGGTTACCACTTTTACATAAAGCATTTAATGTTGTCACATACTATGAGATGATTTGACTCAAGTCTTAGAGTAAATCACCCCCTTTATGTGACATCCCCCCATAGGAGGGATAAACTAACCTTGGGTTTTGTCGATGAAGACTTCATGTAGGTGAAGTAGTGGTGGATGCTCAAAGTTGATGAAGATCACCAAGAGTTGGGAGCATCCTTGTTGTTTCATTACTCTTCTCACCCACATGGGTTAGTCCCAATACACAATAGACAAATGCGAGGATATTTATGGAGATGGAGTGCAAAGCATATATGATGATATCCATTGATTTGTCTATTACCTTGTCCCTTGCTTACCTTTGAGGGAATGTGTGACTCCTTGAACTATTGCATGATGTTGATGTTGATTGCAACTAGTTCTTGACAATAATGAATATGAGTGGATTTCATTGGTGAAGTCACCCCTCAAGAACTTCTCTAGTTCTTCTTCTTGGGGACCCACATGAAGTTGATGGGGATCCTTGGTGTTGAAGTAGCACTTGTATAAGTCGAGCTTGTAGTACCCTTGGGATCCCACTTCACCAAGGCTCGGGATTCATCTTCATATGAGTCAATGTCCTCTTGAAGGTTGTTCTTGCCCTTGAGCTTGGGGTCTTGTGGTGGAAGGTAAACTTGAGATTTTGTTCCCTTGGGGAGATTATTTTCATACTTCTCCTTTTGAGGAACAAACTTGGGATTGGGGTATTGACCTTCTTCCCATTCAACTCCATTAGCGTTGAAGTAGCCAACACCACGATTCTTCCGGTATCCTCCGTGCTTGCATACAATCTCCTCAAATTGTTTGCACCCTTCAAGACTCTTGTAGATACCTTTATCTATAACCCCTTTCAAAACGTTCATTTTCTTGCTCAAGTGTAACTTGGCTAAGAGAAGAGTTAGTGGGATTAATAGAACTACTAGAAGAAATATCATTGGATTTATCATTTTTATTGCTACTAGTTGAAGAACCTTTCTTTCCTTTGTTACTAGATTGCTTAGTATTAACTTGTGGTATGAACGTAGACAAGAGAAGTCGCTTGTCTAGATAAGAGGAAGTCTTCTTTCGAAGATCGTCATTGATAGCTTCAAGGAACTCATGTTCTTGCTCTAAATTGAGTTTCTCGAAGCGGAGCTTCTCATGTGTCCTTACAAGCTCTCTATGATCTTGTAGAATAGACTCATGAGCTAACTTAAGAGTGTTTAGTTCTTGAGTTAGTCGTTCTATTTCCAACTTATTATCATCGCACGACTTATCTAGATTAGAGTGAGTACTAGCAAGTTCATTTTGACTAACATAACTTGATTTGTCAAATAGCATGTCATCTTCAATTAACAAGTCATGTTCATCACTATTGAAATCAAGATACTTGGTGTGTGATACCTTGGGGCCTTTAGCCATGAAGCAACATCCACTCCCTTCATTTGGTGAATAAAATATGTTGTAGGAGTCGGTTGTCACTAGTGCAAGTCCGGCAACACCTTCATCTTGACTATAGTCGGAGTTGGATTGGTAGCTTCCCTCGGAGTGGTTGTCGGAATCGGAGCCATAAACCCATTCACCAACATGAGCTTGATGTTTACTTCTCGAGTATATCTTGGTGTACTTGTCCTTCTTCTCCGAGTCCCTACTTATCCTTGAGGGTCTTCGTTCATAACGATCATCCCTACTCCTTCTCTCTCTTCGAGGTGACTCGTCTCTTGAGCTTCGTCTTCTTTGTGACTCTTCTTTCCTTTTGTAAGGAGTCGTGCACTCATTGGAGTGGTGTTTGGGCTTCCCACAATTGTAGCCATTTCGGTCACGACTTGACGAACGCTTCTCTTCATATCTTGAGTTTGAGCTTCAATATTTTCTTCTATTCTTGTAGAACTTGTTGAATTTCTTGACCATGAGGCTTATCTCTTTATTGGTGACAAGGTTGTCGCTTGAGGTAGCGGGAGCATCACTTGTGTCTTTGTAAGCACTGCTAGACTTGTGGTCAAACTCTTCCTTGTCCTTAAGTGTCATCTCATGGGCAACAATCCTTCCAATCACTTCCGTTGGCTTGAGATCTTTGTAGTTGGGCATCATTTGGATCAATGTGCATACGGTGTCATATCGATCATCCAAATCTCGAAGTATCTTCTTGATGATGAATTTGTCGGTCATTTCTTCGCTTCCTAAGTCAGCAATCTCATTGGTGATGAGAGCTAGCCTAGAGTATATCTCAGCGACTCCTTCACCATCCTTCATCTTGAACTTGTCAAGCTGACTCTGAAGAACATCCAACTTGGATTCTCTCACAGATTCGATACCTTCATGCATATCAACCAAAGTATCCCAAATATCTTTTGCATTCTCAAGACTGCTGATTTTGTTGAATTCTTCGGGGCATAGGCAGTTGAAGAGAATGCCACATGCTTGAGCATTGAGTTGCAACATATTCAATTCTTTCACAATCACTTCGCGATCCAGTTCCCTTCCATCCGCAAAGAATTCACCTTGCAATCCAACACGAATAACAGCCCAAACGGCGGGATTATGACCAAGTAAATGCATTTTCATTTTGTGCTTCCAACTAGCAAAATTAGTGCCATCAAAGTACGGACCTCTATGGTGATAATTTCCCTCACTAGATGCCATACTCTCCTAGGTTGTGAGACCAATGTAATGGAGACCAATGCTCTAATACCACATGTAGGATCGAAAGTAGTGCTATAGGGGGTGACTAGACAACTTGACCAATTAAAAATCTACTTCTTCCCAATTTTAAGTGTTGACAGATTTTAGCATTTATTGCTAGTCAAGTACACCCTACACATGCATGTCTACGATTATCGCAGCGGAAAGTAAAGACCATCATGTAAGTAAAGGAAGGGTAGGAAGATCAAGCACAATTGGTGACTCGATGATATTTCCCGTGGTTCCGATAGGTGGTGGTATCGTACGTCCACGTTTATGGAGTCTTCAACCCACGGAGGGTAACAGTCGCGAGAGTCCACGGAGGGCTCTACCCACGGAGGGTTCTGCGAAGAAGCAACCTTGACTATACCATGATGGCCTACGTCCATGGAGTACTAGCCTAACTTGGGGTAGATCTTCACGAAGTAGGCGATCTCCTTGCCCTTACAAAATTCTTGGTTCACTCCACAACACGAAGTAGGATGATCCCAAGCGACACCTAACCAATCTAGGAGCCACCATCCTCCAAAAGGTAAAAGGCTCGATAATGTTGATGAACTCCTTGCTCTTGTGATTCAAGATGATAGACTCATCAACACACAATCGCTCTCTCATAGATTTGGCTTGGTGGAACAGATTATTGGGTGGAAAGCAACTTCGGGAGGCTAGAGATCAAGATTCATCTGATAGGAATGGAATGGCATGATCTCAACACAGAGTAGGTGGCTCTCTCTCAGAAAATCGGTAGGTATGAGTGGGGAACTATTCTGAGTGCTTCTCTTTCGAGTGAGTGGTGGTGGAGTATATATAGGCATCTCAAAAAATCCAACTGATACACCTAATAAGTCAGACTCGCTGACACCCATGTATTATCCTCAGTGGTACCGAGTTGCCTCAAAGGTAGCAACTTTCGAATCTTGGTGAGACCGATACATAAAACTCGGTTGCACCGATCAGGTGACCAACAGTCAGATTGCCAAACTTAGTGACGTCGATTCAACAAACACGATGGGACCAATTTTGTGAATTTGCGTAACAAGAAGTTGGCAACCCAAACTCGGTGGCACCGAAGTGGAATCGGTTGCACCTAAAGGCTAAGGTTTGGCTGAGTTTGTCCGAGACTGAGAATCGGTGGCACTGAGTGGAATGTGTTGGTTGCACTGATTTTACATAATTGGCTTTGGACAGACTTTTGTGGAAGAGCTTTTGGGTGTATGTGGTGACTATCACTTGTGCACATATGAGCATTTTGTTCACCAACAGTACCTTACCCCCTTTTGATAGTATTGGCTTTCCTATGGACTCAAAGTGATTTATCTCAAAAGGTAAAATGTAGAGTCCTCTTGCTTGAAGCTTTGCCAATCTATTTCCTTGCATCTTGGGGTATTCCACAATCCTTTTGCCAACCCATCATTGAACTTTCCTGAAACATGCTTAGTGGAAATATTAATTCAATGACATATATGTTGTTATTAATTACCAAAACCATCAAGGGAGAAAAATGTTCTTTCAAGACTAGCTTTTGAATCACAAGAGCAAGGACTTAATCATTCTTACCACATCTATTACCCTTTGGAGATTGGTGTCTCCTAGAATTGTTAGGTATCTCTTGGGATCCTCCGACTTCGTGTGGAGTTGAACCAAGAACTTTGTAAAGGCAAGGATATCGCCTACTTAGCGAAGATATACCCCGAGTGAGGCTAGTCCTTCGTGGATGTAATCCAAGGTTGCTACTTTGTGGACCCTTATTAGTGGAGCCCTTTGTGGACTCTCCCGACTGTTACCCTTTGTGGGTTGAAGTCTCCATAAGCATGGACATACGATAGCACCACCTATCAGAACCACTTAAAAAATCTTTGAGTCCCCAATGTGTTTGATCTTCCAATCCTTTCCCTCTACTTTCATGTGCATGTATTTACTTTCCACGGATATACTCTTAGACTTGCATGTCTAGGGTGTACTTGACTTGATATAATCACTAAAACTTGCCAACCACTAAAATTGGGAAAAAGCTAGAATTTTAATTTGGTCAAGTAGTCTAATCACCCCCCTGTAGACATACTTTGGATCCTACAAACGGTATTAGAACTTTGGTCTCCATTGCATTGGTTTCACAACCTAGGAGAGTATGGCGTCTAGTGAGGGAAATTATCATCGTTGAGGTCCATATTTTGATGGTACAAACTTTGCTAGTTGGAAGCGCAAAATGAAAATGCATATTTTTGGTCATAACCTCGCCGTTTGGGTTGTTTTTCGTGTTGGATTAAAAATTGAATTGTTTGGTGATGGAATGGAACTAGATCGTGAAGCGACCGTGGAAGAATTGAAGATGTTGCAGTACAACGCTCAAGCATGCGACATTCCATTCAACTGCATAGGCTCTGAAGAGTTCAACAAGATAAGTCGTCTTGGGAATGTAAAGGAAATTTGGGATACTTTGGTTGATATGCACGAAGGTACCGAGTCCGTCAAGGAATCTAAGTTGGACGTGCTTCAAAGTCAACTTGTCAAGTTCAAGATGAAGGATGGTGAAGGAGTTGTGGAAATGTACTCTAGGCTTGCTCTCATCAGAAATGAGATTGTTAGCTGAGGAAGTAAAGAGATGACTAACAAATTCATTATCAAGAAGATCCTTAGAGCTTTGGATGGAAAGTACGACATTGTGTGCACATTGATCAAAATGATGCCAAACTACAAAGATCTCAAGCCTATGGAAGTCATTGGAAGGATTATCGCTCATGAAATGTCATTCAAGGACAAAGAAGAGTTTCACACCAAGTCAAGCGGTGCATACAAAGCTACAAGTGACACTCCCGCTACCTCAAGTAACAACATTCTTACCAATGAAGACATAAGCCTCATGGTCAAGAAATTTAACAAGTTCTACAAGAATACAGGCAAAGAGAGAAGCTTCAACTCAAGATATGAAGAGAAACGTTCATCTAGTCGTGACCGAAATTGTTACAATTGTGGAACTCTCGAACACTACTCCAATGAGTGAACTCCCCCCCCCCCCACACACAAGAGAAGAGAAGAGTCACCTAGAAGAAGCTTAAGAGATGAGTCACCTCGTAGAGAGAGAATGAGTAGAGAAGATCGCTATGAATGAACACCCTCATAGAGAAGCAAGGATTCGGAGAAGAAGGACAAGTACACAAATAGCTACACAAGAAGAAGACATCAAGATCATGTTGGTGAATGGGTATCCGGCTCTGAATCTGACAACCAACGCAAGAGAAGCTACCACTCCAATTCCAAATATAGTCGAGATGAAGGTGTTGCCGTATTAACAATCATATCCTCCAATTCCTATGACATATTTGATTCACCAAATGAAAGACGGCGAAGTTTCTTCATGGCTAAAGGCCCTAAGGTATAACACGTGAATACTTTGACTTTAATAGTGATGAGGATGACTTACTAGGATATGCTGACTTGCTCTTTGATAAAACTAGCGATATTAGTAAAAATGAACTTGATAATAATCATGCTAGTCAAGATAAGTCATGTGATGATGATAAGAAGGATATTGAGCATCTAACTAAGTAATTAAACAGTCTTAAGTTAGCTTATGAATCTACTCAGGTAGATCAAAGAGAGCTTCTAAGAATTCATGAGAACTTACGCTTCGAGAAGCTAAATTTAGAGCAAGAACATGATTTTATTAAAGCTATCAATGACGATCTTCGAAAGAAGAGTTCTTCTTATCTGGCCAAACGATTACTCTTGTCTACTTTTGTTCCATAAGTTAAACCTAAGCAAACTAGTAACAGAGGCAATAAAGGTTCTTCATTTGGTATCAACAATAAAAAGCTAAATCTAATGATGTTGCTTCTAGTAGTTCTATTCATCCCACTAATGATTCTCTTAGACAAGTTATACTTGAGCAAGAAAACGACTTATTGAAAGGAATTATAGAAAAAGGTGTCTACAAGAGTCTTGCTGGAAGTAAGAAATTTGAGGAGATTTCATGCAAGCAAGGATGGCACTAGAAGAACCAAAGCATTGGCCATTTCAACGCCAATGGACTTGAATGTGAAGAAGGTCAACACCCCAAGACAAAGTTTGTTCCCCGAAAGGAGAAGTATGATCCTACTCTCCCCAAGGGAACAAATGCTCAAGATGACCTGCCACCACAAGACCACAAGCTCAAGGGCAAGGACATGCTTCAAGAAGAGATTAACTCATTTGAAGAAGAATCCCAAGCCATAGTCAAGTGGGTTCCCAAGGACACAATGGAGGGAGTCCAGGTAAGGGGTCCTTGGGCTATCGGCCTGTTTCTATGGGCTGGATAGTGGGCCGCTTTGTGACTATCGTTAAAGGGCCGAAGACTATGATGAGGCCCTGCACAAGATGGAATCCTCTTGAGCTTTGGCGTGTACTTCAAGAACACAATGATGGATTCAGCATGTTCCTTATCCAATGTAACCGACATTGTGTAACCCTAGACACCCCTGGTGTCTATATAAACCATAAGATTTTAGTCCTTAGGGACGATTAAGATCATTACTCCTAGGGTTTTAGACAAGATCATACTATCTCAAGGTAGATTAACTCTATACTCGATACTTCGACATCAATACAAACAAAGCAAGACGTAGGGTTTTACCTCCATCAAGAGGGCCCAAACCTAGGTAAATATCGTCTCCCTTGTCTCTTGTTAACCATCAATCCAAGATCCACAGTCCGGGACCCCTACCCAAGATCTGCCAGTTTTAACTTCGACAACTACTAGGTCTACTTCATCAAGCACTACTTCAACTCCAAGGATCCCCATCAAGTTGATGTGGGTCACCAAGTAGAACAACTATATAATTTCTTGATGGTTCAAGGAGTCACAAATCCCTCATTGGTGAGAAGAGCATGAAACATCAAGGATAGCTCCGAACTCAAGATGATCTTCATCAACTATGAGCATCCACTACTACAACACCTACATGAAGTCTTCAATGACAAAACCCAAGGTTAGTTTGTCCCTCTTAGGGGGGATGTCGCCTCAAGGGGGAGATTTACTCTAAGACTTGAGTCAAAGCATCTCTTAAGATACGAACAGATTAAAAGCTTTATGCAAAAAGGCAACCCCACTTGCACTTAAACGATGAGTATGACCTATGATCAAGTATTCTTACTTGTCTCCTGAGTCAATATACTCATATATAGATGACTTCATCATCGCCAATGTGCTTGGTAGATACTAGAGTGGTCTTGCATGTTTTCCATGTTTTATTTGACATCTTATTGTGTGAGCATGTTGGTATGCATATTTTTCTTCATTCGAGGATATCCAATTGTTGTTATTTGGCTTCCATTTTCCTAGGCAATTGGATGTACAAGAAGGACTAATTGCTCCCTCTAGCTATCTATGTTTTCTCGTCTCAAATTATATTCATGCTTCATCACAAAATTTGAGCAAGCACTTTTTGGACCCTCTGTGTGAGGAGCACTCGGAGTTCCATTTCGACAAGGGCTGACTTCCAAAACCTCCCATGTGCCACTCGGTGTAACAAACTCTCAAAACTCAGTTCCACCAAAGCACTAGGGTTGATCTAGGTTTTCGATCTCGGTACCACCAATCTCAAAAGCTCGGCGTCGCCGAGTTGTTATGTCTTCACGCAGTTAAGCATCTCGGTGGAACAGAAATTTGCAAATCAGAGTTTCAACAATAGGTGGGTATATATATCATGTAGGGTTGAACTTTGAAATTAATGTTCAAACGAAGACCTCACACCCCACTATTGACATTTCTTGTGTCCACAAACATTCTACCTTGCCTCCCGTGCGCCCACACCGCAGGAGTCCGCCACCGTCAATGGGAATCCTCCCTTCTGTTGCCGCCGTAGCAAAATCTTCACCGAGTTAGGGTAAGATTTCGATCCCTTGTGCACTCCAACCGCTGATTCTTACGCATTAGGATGTATTCTACCTCTTGCCAATAATTGCAATGATTTCATCCACAATAAAATTATATAGAGATAGGCTAACGAAATATTTTTAGGTTTAGGTTTCTGTCGTATGCATCTCGGAGTCACCGAGTGGAAACGGATCGGTGTCACCGATCTGGGTTTTAGGATTTCTGAGAACGATCTCGATGAGACCAAATCACTTTTCAGTGAAACCGAAAACTATGACCAAGTTTCTGTTAAAGAGGTTGTCTGTCTCGGAAGCTCTAAAAATTCGAACTCGATTGAACCAAAACCCTTATAGTGGACATCTGAAACTAAGATTTTGAATTCAAATTTTGCAAAATATCTATGTTTTGTGAAGCTCGTCTATTCCACTCCTCCATATCTATTCAGAGGGCCTGTTCTCAGCTATGTGAGTGATACATCTCAAACGTATCTACTTTTCCAAACACTTTTGATTTGGTTTTGACCTCTAATTTGCGTGATTTGAATGAAACTAACCCGGACTGATGCTGTTTTCAGTAGAACTACCTTGGTGTTATCTTTTTGCAGAAATAAAAGTTCTCAGAATTGGACGAAACTTTTTGTGAATTATTTCTAGAAGATGAATTATGGAGCGAAGACCTGCCGGAGGGGGTGTGCCAGGGGGCCACAAGCCAACAGGGCGTCCCCGTAGTCGCGCGCCCTGACGGCTTGTGGAGCCCTCGTGACCCCTCCGACCCTAATTCGAGTCCTATATAATCACATCCACGGGGAAAAAATCAGAGAGAAGATTTCATCACATTCACGAGACGGAGCCGCCGCCACCTCCTGCTCCTCCTCCGGAGGGCTAATTTGGAGCCTGTTTTGGGCTCCGGAGAGGGAAAACCATCGCCGTCGTCATCACCAACCTTTCTCCATCAACACCGCCATGATGCTCACCATTGGGAGTGAGTAATTCCTTTCTAGGCTTGCTAGACGGTGGTGGTATTGGATGAGATTGATCATGTAATCGAGTTAAGTTTGATAGGGCCTGATCCCTGGTATCCACTATGTTCTGAGTTTGATGTTGCTATGACTTTGATATGCTTAATGCTTGTCACTAGGGACCGAGTGCCATGATTTTAGATCTGAACCTATTAATGTTTCATGAATATAAGAGTGATTTGGATCCTATCTTGCAAGTTGTATGCACCTATTACGTGTCATGATCCGCATACCCCAAGGTGACAATAATTGTGATTCTTTCTAGTGATTGCCATAGTTTGAGGAGTTCATGTATTCACCTTGTGTTAATGCTTTGTTCCGGTTCTCTATTAAAAGGAGACCCTAATATTCCTTAGTTTCCAATAGGACCCTACTGCCACGGGAGAGTAGGACAAAAGATGTCATGCAAGTTCTTATCACAAGCACATATTACTATATAGGGAATACATGCCTACATTACATTGATAAATTGGAGCTAGTTCTATGTCGCCCTAGTGTGTAAATGTTATATGATCAATGTCATCTAAATCATTATCCATCACTGATCCACGTGCCTACGTGTTAGATATACCGGATCTTGTTAAGTTAGTATTGCTACTACTACTGTCACACAAGCTACAAAACTGCTACTATTACTACTACGGTTACTTTTGCTACTACTATTTTGCCGTGCTACTAAATCTTTGCTGCAGAGAGATATCCTAGGTGAGATTGAATTGACAACTCAACTGTCAAGGCCAATAAATATTCTTTGTCTCCCCTTGTGTCAAACCAACAAATTAGTGAAATACTACCCGTGAAGACTGTCATGATCCCCTACACTTGTGGGTTATGAAGACCTTTTTTGGCAATGTTGCCGGGGAGCATAGCTCTATTTATTGTGTTAACTTGAAGGATATCCAATTGCTACTATGAGAAATCTGAAAGACAATCGAACTAAGATCGTCCCCTCTCGCATGAGAGGAGGTAAGGAACTTCCATCTAGCTCTCCTTTAGATTCACTTACTGTTTGGATCAACTTGCTACACCACCACCTGTTGATCGTCCTGATATGTCACATGAATTTGATGATTCTACTTGTGAAATTAATGATGAAACTATTGCTACACATGTTGAAACTGAACTTGTGTCACTGAATGAATTACTTAATGCTCATATTGCTAAAGCCAAAGAACTTGAAAATGCTGAAATTGAGGAAGACCTTGAATCACCTATTACCCTCGCTCACCTAATAGATATGAATTGCATTTCATACCTGAAGGTTATGTTATGGATGGTGAGGTAGCTAGGGACTTTCTTGCTCGTAAGGATAGAGATGACGTGAAGAACTATTATGCAAACTAAAATAAAAATCCATGATGGAGAAAATGAAACGTGATCCTAAATTTGCTACTTCTCCTATATTTGTTACTGATAAGGATTATGACTTCTCTGTAGACCCTGAGTTAATTCATATAGTAGAGTCTGATCCTTTCTGTGGTTATGAAAATGAAACTATTGTCGAACACCTTATGAAACTAAATGATATCAATGCTCTGTTTATCAATGATGAAAAAATTCGCTATTGTTACATCCTTAAGCTTTTTTCCTTTCTCTCTAAAAGGCGAGGAAAAGGAATGGTTCCTTTCATTTGCTCCTAGCTGTATACGTAGTCCCAAGGATATGCTTCACCACTTTTTTGCAAAATATTTTCTTGCTCATAAGAAACAAGTTGCCGTACTAGAAATATTTAACTTTGCACAAATTGAAGAAGAAAATCTCCCTCAAGCTTGGGCGAGGCTTCTCCGATTACTACAAGCTTTGCCTCATTGTCCCCCTGAGATGAACTAAATACTTGATATTTTTTATAATGGACTAACCGATGCTTCTAGGGATTTCCTAGATAGTTGTGCTGGTTGTGTTTTTAGGGAAAGAACTATTGGACAAGCTAAAGAATTTTTGAATAGCATAATGCAAAATGCTGGTGATTGGACACTTTCTGAACTACCTCCAGAACCAATTCAAAACAAGAGACATATTCTATTCCTTAGTCCCGAACACATGCAAGAAGCAAAAAGATCTATGAAACAGAAAGGTATTAACATTGATGATGTCAAGAAATTACCACCTATTGAAGAAATACATGGACTCGACGTCCCGACACAGGTAGTAGAGATAAAATCTCTCCGTTCCTGTAAAAAAGTGACACACCTTATACTAAGACTCCTGAACAATGCTTGGATGAATTTGATAATTATGTTGTTAAGCAAGAACACTTCAACAATTATGTTAAGAATCAATTGCGATATAATGCTATGATGATAGATTTCTTAAGTGACTTGGTGTGTATAATTCAAATTATGTGAAAGGTGTAGGAAAACATGCTTCTATGGCTCACGCCCAATTAAACCAAGTTCCTAAATCACAAAATGATTTGCTTGCCAAAATGAATAATATAAATGATCATGCTATTAGAGTAGTGACTAGAGGAGGTAGAATGACCCAAGAACCTCTTTATCCTGAAGGTCACCCTAAAATATTTGAACAACATTCTCAGAAAATTATTGAAGATGCACCTAGTTCATGTAAGAAGAAGAAGAAAAAGAAACATGATAGGACCTTGCATGCTTCTAGTGCACCTGTTATAGAAAAACCTACTGAGAAACGTAATGAAGTTTATGTTTTTGATGCTGAAACACAGTCTCGTAGTGAGCGTACACCTAGTTATAGTGAAAATGATAATAATGATGATGCTCACATAGATGCTCAACTGAATGATAACAAAGAAAATTATAATGATGTGAAAATTGAACCTGCTGAGGATCTTGATAACCTGCCTTCTAAAAATAAATGTTATGATAAGAGAGAGTTGTTGCTAGGAAACATGGAAGGGAAAGAGAGCCATAGGTTCAAAAACCTATGACATTCCCTCGTAATCCCACTAAAAGTAAGGACGATGAAGGTTTTGAGCGCTTTGCTGAAATGATTAAACATGTCCATTTGCACACTCATTCTACTGATATATTGAAAATGCCTCCATAAGATAAGTATATGAAAGACATTATTACCAAAAAAACAAAGATATCTGAAACTGAAATTGCCACCATGCTTGCTAATTATTATTTTTATGGTGGAGTACCTAAAAAGTTGGAAGATACGGGTATACCCACAATACCTTGCTCTATTAAAAGGAACTATGTCAAAACTGCTTTATGTGATTTAGTACCGGTGTTAGTGTTATGCCTTTCTACCTTTATAAAAGACTTGAATTGAGTAAACTCACACCTACTGAGGTATCTTTGAAAATGGATGATAAATCCACTACCTTACCTATTGGAATTTGCGAGGACGTTCCCGTTGTGGATGAAAATGTTACTATCTTAACAGACTTTGTTATTCTTGATATGCCCGAGGACGACAATATGTCGATCATCCTTGGTAGGCCCTTTCTAAATACTGCAGGGGCTGTTATTGATTGAAATAAAGGCAAGGTTACCTTTCATATCAATGGCAGGCAACATACCATGCGGTTTCCGAAGAAGCAAACTTTTGTTAATAATATTAATGTTAATGATCCTATTCCCACGGTTATCATTGGAGATGTTACAATTCCTCTACCTACCGCCAAGAATAAGAAATATTATAATCTCATTGTTGGGGACATGCATATCCCTATTGAGGTACTCTAGTGGTATACAAAAGTTCTTCTGTTTCATGATGGTCGGAAACGGTTGTTAATAAGATTTGATCAACCTTATTAATGAATTCATTTCGAATGACATGTGATTGATGAATTGAGTATCTACATCTCCGTGTATCACAAATTTATTCTCTGTATTTCTTAGTTAAATAAAATAAAATATCATGAAATTCTTGTTTCCTATTTTTCCTGTGCATGAAAAATACCCCAAAAATAAAAAGTCTCAGATTGACACAAAATTTTGATATGAATTTTTCCATATTATTTTAGAATTTTTGGTGTAAAAATCACTACACGGTGGTGTGCCAGTGAACCACCACATAAAAGGGCGCCCCCTAGTGGTGCGCACCATTGGCTTGTGGGGCCCATAGCACCCTACCTTATCCTTTCTTCCCACTCCTTCCCCCACCTCCAGCAAAAAATCCCTATCCATCTCTCTCCCATGTTCTTCACCCAAAAAGTGAAATTTTTGATCTCTTTGCTCGGAACTCCGTTTCCGAAACTGTTTTGAGGAATTTCTCCTTTGTATGTGACTCTCCCATTCCTCCAATTAGTTTTTGTTTTAGTGGTTTATATTTTGCATAAGTTGTTGCACTTGGTGCTACAGAAAATGATCTTGCATGTTGAATTCTTTGAGTTCCAAGTAATATGAATGCTTGATATGGCCTCTAGGCATCACTATGAGTAGTTGCTACCATTCCTACAAAGTTTTGTTGACATAAATTTGTTCCTCAAAAATTTCAGAAATTAGTGTTCGGAAAGAAGAGCTTCTTTAGGAGGATCACTTCAACGAGGCGTTCTTTGGGCGAGTCATCGAGCGAAAGCTCTGTTCAACAAGCCTACATCGAGCCCAGGGCTAATCAAATAGTCATGGCTTATGCAAAATCTTGTCGGCGGCCAAGCGATGAGTTCATGATAGGTGTGGGTATCAAAGAGGAATTCGATCATTTTATTGAGAACACCGGCCTCACCAACTTCCTTGAAGATAAGTGTGTCCAACACTATAACCTTACCCGTACATTCACGGATGGATTTCGCTTTTAGGCGTGTAATTCTAGGGTGTTATTTAAACTAGAAAAAAGTCCATTTTACTACCCTGAATAAAGTGGGTGGTTCGCTTTACCCCCTGATCTATTTTTTGGCTTGTTCTAGCCCCCAAACAAAACAAAACCGGACAAATCACCCTCGTGTCTGGTATGTTCGCACTCGCTGCTGATGTGGCAGTAGTCAACGGTGGTATTGACCTAGGTCGGACCCGATGCCTCTCATGGTCGTCTCTCCCCACTACCCTTCTCCTTCCCCTCCACGCACCACCCCCATCGCGCCATCGTCGGGGCCGTCGTAGCGCCCTCCGCCACCACCAGCGACGACTTCGACTACCCCCTCGCTGACCCCTCCGTCTGTTGGCCCAGCCTCCGCTTCCCGCACCTCCCCACGCCCCGCTTCCCCGCCGCCGACGCCGCCCCTCCTGCCCCTCCCACCCGGATGAGGCCGGAGCCCGCGGAGGATGACTCACCCGCGGCCTCCGCCTCGGGCCCCTCGGCTGTTGCCGTCAAGCCGCTGGACGCGCGGGCCCACCGGTGCTGCCCCCTGGACCGCCTCCTGGCGCTGCCCCCTGGCGCGCCCGTCGCGGGGGTGCTCAACGATGCGTGGGTGTCCCCCGACGAGCTCGCCTACATCATGCATGCCATGGACACAGCCTCCTGGCGACGCGTGCTCGACGCCCTCGAGTGGCTCACAGCGAGTGGCGACGGGGCCCCGGGCCCCCGCATCGTTGCCATCATGCTTGGGGTACTTGGCCGCGCTCGCCAGGACGGGCTCGCGGAGGTGGTCTTCCTCTGCTTTGTCGGGGAGAGCGTCTTGGTAGGCCCTTGCAGCGACGAGCGGGAACATGGCGTGCTCGCAGCGACTGGAGACCAGGTCGACCAATGCTCGTAGCGACGAGTAGCATGGTGTTCTATCCCAGCCCCAACCTGACAAATGGGTCCCACCTAGGTCAATACCACCGTTGACTACTGCCACATTAGCAATGAGTGCGAACATACTAGATAGGGGGTGATTTGTCTGGTTTTGTTTTGTTTGGGGGCTAGAACAAGCCAAAAAATAGATCAAGGGGTAAAGCGAACCACCCACTTTATTCAGGGTAGTAAAATGGACTTTTTCTTTAAACTATATGACGAATCTTTTAGCATGGACCTAGAAGAATTTTCAGTTGCTTGCAAACTTCCACTCTAGAGTCTACATGAGAAACCATCGACAGTTAATTATAATATGTTTCTCGAGAGTCTTTGCATGGGAGAAGATAGGGGGTTGACGCAGGCTAGAATCAAGAGTATACAGTTTCCCTCTATCCGTTATTTTGCATTGTTCAACAAGAAGTGTGTAGTAGGAAAACAAGAATGCAGTACATTATGTTCCCCTGACTTGAGTATTATACATACCGCTGTGATGGGTGAACGACATTTTAACCTTGGTGCAATTGTTGCCCGAGGGCTGCACTCCAACACTAGTAATGGAGAATTGTATGGAGGCATTTATGTGTCCCTTTTAGGTGCACATTTGGGAGTGGCACCCAAACCTAATGACCCCATTTTGGCTGAATGATATTTAGATTATGAAGCTACGTGTTATCATGAATTTCTTGTGAATCATGCTAGAGGATATGAGTGCAACTTAATATTTAGAAAACACACAACTATGTTTGTCTTTTTGCCTGCACCTGCCCTCTTTGACTTTCAGGCTCGACACAAATATTATGTTCTTGAGGACGAGGTGAGAGGAGTACAATGCTACGGTGGAGGCTGCTCGTTTGGCAGGAGAGGCAACTCGTCTAGCAGAGGAGGAGGCCGGGAATGCCCCAATGATCTATCACTTCAACCATTACCCAAATTAGTAATGGTGATTACCAAGCTAGGCAAAAGCCTAAGCTTGGGAGAGTATGTATTTATCACCAGCATTGCATTCATGTTCTCACACTTCATATAAATTGTAGGTATTCATCCTCTTTCATTGTATATTCATGTTAGCTTTATTTTTCTTGTGTGTCTGGAAAACTTTGAAAATCCAAAAATATTTCTCACTTCTTTTCTTTTTTCCATTTCCTCATTTTTAGTTGTAGAACTAAAAAAACCAAAAAGATTTCCTTTGCTTGTTGAGAGCTTTCACGTGTAAATAGTTTTTCTCATTCTTTTTTCCCTCATTTTTTCCTTGTTTAAGAAAAACAAAATCTTCAGAAATATTTGAGTGTGTTTCTCTTAATTTCTATTCTTTTTGTTGAGCCCTTGAAAGGAAAATACCACGATGAAAATATGGAGGGGCTCTTATATGCCTTATTGATGATATAACAGAGAGCCAATTTTACCTTGTCTTCTCCTTTATCTTAAACTTCCCTGTAGATTCCAGCTTAGTCCATGGCATTCTTGCACTATTATTATTATCACATCGTTCTATCATGTAAGTGAAAATGCAATAATGAAGATATTTGATGAAGTGATTGTGGCAAAGGAAGCTGGTATGAACTCTTCTTGTTTTCCGTTTCTGTAAATATGTTAACCCAGTTTGATGCTGATTTAGTATATCATGAGTAAACATGTTTGTGATGACAATTACAGATTATAGCTTCTCATGCCATGCGTAAATAGCTAGAATTTAATAATGATTTATCTTTTGTATCAACATGCATTGAAATGGTTATAATATTGTATGGTAGTATGGTATTTTCCTTTGAGAAATTCAAGCGGTTTGACTTGGCCCATGTGCAAACTTGTAGTTGAATCAAAACCAATGTAGCCTTCATGATGTTTAAATTCAGAGTGTTCATATCCTACTCATGCTACGTCCAATGTTAATTATTCAAAACACATGTTCATGACCGTTGTTGTTCTCTAGCTGGTCACTTCTCAACGTATTGCTAGCCTTCACGTATACTAAGCGGGAATGCTGCTTGTGCATCCAAAATCCTTAAACCAAATTATTCCACATGAGTCCGCCATACCTACCTATATGCGGCATTACCCTGTCGTTCCAAGTAAATTTGCATGTGCCATCTCTAAATATTCAAATATACATTTATTTTGTGCACTCGACTCGCTCATGGAGCAACAAGGCGGAGCAACAAGGTAATCGATATTTTCCATGCTAAGCAAGTTATTCTCAGGACGGTTGTTTATTCGCCGTCATTGCACAAGATAGGCTGTAAGAGGGATGCCCGGTCCCACATAATCAAAATAAAATAAACAAATGCCTTGGGATAGTTGTAAGTTGGTAGGCATTCGTGAATCCGGTCAGCCATGGTTTGTTTATGGATGTGGACAGGAGTAAACCTTTACTATTCTATTTGGGAACTACCAATAATGAGTTTGGCATGGAAAATGGTGAAAACCTTTGTCGTAACATTGACAAGTAAAAGTGCATTTCTCAAACATTGTATCTTCACTCTTGTTTTAAGGTTTGATCTCTCGAACCTCTGCAAATCAATGCTTCCCTCTGCGAAGGGCCTATCTATTTACTTTTATGCTGAGTCATCATCCTCTTACTAAAGCACCAGACCCGAGAGCACTATTGTCATCCTTTTGCATTGAGTGTAGTCAATGTTGGATGTGAGCATGATTGGATCTTTTCTACCCTGAATTATAATGTTTAGTCGCTGCTTGGAGCTCAGAGGTGCTCTGCATTTATGTTTTGCAGTCTCAGAAAGGGCTAGCGAAATACAATATCACCATATTTATGATTGTTTTGACAAATTGATGTCATATGAAATATTTTATTACTGCTTTCAAGCTGGTTATGTATTGCCATGAGTTAACATAATATCTATTTTTTATCATTGGACGTGTCTATTTATGATTTATGATGAAAACTTGAGCACAAGCTAAGCATGTGTATAATAACAAGAACAAAAGAGTTGGTAAAAGTTTTCTTTATCACTTCCAATTCATCGCTTGAATTTTTCGAGGACAAGCAATGAGTTAAGCTTGGGGGAGTTGATACCTCTCAAACGTATCTACTTCTCCGAACATTTTTGCTCTCATTTTGACCTCTAATTTGCATGATTTGAATGAAACTAACCCAGACTAACGTTGTTTTCAGCAAAACTACCTTGGTGTTATTTTTGTGCAGACATAAAAGTTCTTAGGAATTGGACGAAACTTTTTGTGACTTATTTCTGAAATATATGATGAATTATGGAGCGAAGACCTGTCGAGGGGTGTGTTAGGGGGCCACAAGCCAATAGGGCGTACCCTAGTGGCGTGTCCTGATGGCTTGTGGGGCCCTTGCGGCCCCTCCGACCCTAATTCCAGTCTTATAAAATCACATCCACGGAGAAAAAATCAGAGAGAATATTTCATCGCGTTTCACGAGACGAAGCTACCACCACCCCCCGTTCTTCCTCCGGATGGCTGATGTGGAGCCTGTTTTGGGCTCCGGAGAAGGGAAATCGTCGTTGTCGTCATCACCAACCCTTCTCCATCAACACCGCCATGATGCTCACCATCGGGAGTGAGTAATTCCTTTGTAGGATTGTTGGATGATGGTGGGGTTGGGTGAGATTGATCATGTCATCGAGTTAAGTTTGATTGGGCTTGATCCCTAGTATCCACCATGTTCTGAGATTGATGTTGCTATGACTTTGCTATTCTTGATGCTTGTCACTAGGGCCCGAGTGCCACGATTCTAGATCTGAACCTATTATGTTTTCATGAATATAAGAGTAATTTGGATCCTATCTTGCAAGTTGTATACACCTATTACGTATCATGATCCGCATACCCCAAAGTGACTATAATTGGGATTCTTTATGGTGATTGTCATAGTTTGAGACATTCATGTATTCACCATGTGTTAATGCTTTGTTCCGGTGATCTATTAAAAGGAGGCCTTAATATCCCTTAGTTTCCAATAGGACCCCATGCTCACGGGAGGGTAGGACAAAAGATGGCATGCAATTTCTTATCGCAAGCACGTATGACTATATATGGAATACATGCCTACATTACATTGATCAATTGAAGCTAGTTCTGCGTCGCCCTAGTGTCTACCTATTATATGATCAATGTCATCTAAATCATTATCCATCACCGATCCATGTGCCCACGCGTTACATATACTGAATATTGTTAAGTTACTATTGCTACTACTACTGTCATGCCTGCTACAAAACTGCTACTGTTACTTTTGCTACTACTATCCGTGCTGCTAAATCTTTGCTGCAGAGAGATATCCCGGGTGCGGTTGAATTGACAACTCAAGTGTCAAGGCCAATAAATATTCTTTGGCTCCCCTTGTGTCGAACCAACAATTTAGGGTGAAATACTACCCGTGAAGACTGTCGCGACCCCCTACACTTGTGGGTTATCAGTTAGGTTCAGAGGATAGCCAGAATGATTTCAGAGAGCCAAGTGCAGAACTTGAAGCTGGCACGAGTCTAGAAGCCAGTTCATCAGACCCTGGCACCCCGAGCTCCCATGACTTGCCCAAGGCAGCCACCAGGGCTAGGAAGAAGCTGAAATTGGATGAGGAGGATGCTGATTTTGTCCCAGATGATGCTACTTCCAAGAGGAAGACTGACATAAAGGAGTATGATAGCTTAGATGTAGTAAGAGCTCCAAAGAAAATCAAGAGAGAGATTTCTCTATATTTGGAGAATCCCAAATCTTTAGCAAAGACAAAGTCTTTGGCCAAGAGGCCTGCCAAGAAGAGAGAGAGAAGAGAGCCATCCATGTGATTGGGAGGCCAACCTCCATTTTCAGGACTCTAGAGCAGAGTGAAGAAGAAGAGGAGGAACATGCTGCAAACCCACCTCCTTCCAAGCAAAGGAAGCTCATTGTTGATGCTATGCCTAGCAAGCAACGTTCTAAGGGAAAGACCTCTACTCCCAAGAAGCCAACTGCAA
Organism: Hordeum marinum; assembly: GCA_022496015.1. Classification (NCBI taxonomy): domain Eukaryota; kingdom Viridiplantae; phylum Streptophyta; class Magnoliopsida; order Poales; family Poaceae; genus Hordeum; species Hordeum marinum. Next base: position 290,731,873 of record CM039673.1, read on the forward strand.
CCAAGCCCAAGAAGACTACCAGAGACATTCCAGCGGCTGAAAGAACAAGGGTTCTACCTCATAGGATGTTGTTGAAGAAGATGAGGAAGCTGTTGTTTTATAGTCAAACCTTTGATCTATATGTTGTCATCAATTACCAAAAAGGGGGAGATTGAAAGCACAACTTCTCCCTAGGTGATTTTTCGTAATTAATAACAACACATATTTTCATTGGACTAATGGTTATACCAAGTATATTTCAAGAAAATTTTAATGAATTGATTGTCTAAGGATTGCGAGGAGATCCTCTAGATGCAAGGAACATCTTTTGGCAACAAGCTTCAAAACTACATTTTGCATTTTGTGAGAAATCAAACTTGAGTCCATAGGAAAGCCAATACTAGAAAAAGGGGATGAGGTATCCATGATGATCTTGTTTGCTCAAGTGCTTAGAGATTAGCCACCAAAAATACTCATGAATTCTCCCACAAAAATATCTATCAAATATCTAATACTCAAATTCGGTGCCACCAACTTATATATTTGAGCCCTACCAAGATTCACCCTAGACAGATCCAATGCCAAACCCTAAGGTCTCGGTGACACCAAGTTTGATTTCGGTGAAACCAAAATCTGTGACCAACTTTCCATTGTCCCATTTATAAGAATCTGAATTTCCGAGTTTTAGGAATCGGTGACACCAAAACTGGCAATTGCCTAGGATAGCCAAATTGGACCCACCGAGATTTATATATCGGTATCACCAAAATGCCAAAAGTTGCCACACTTTGCACTAGTCGGTGCAACCGAGTTTTTGCTTTGGTTTCACCGAGTTGGGCAATAATGTTGTAACGGTTGGATTTCTGGAGATGCCTATATATACCCCTCCACCTATCTGTCACTCGTAGAGGAAGCACTCAGAACGAACCAACACTTGCCCCATCCATTTTTTGAGATAGAACCACCTACTCATGTGTTAAGATCAAGACCTTCCACTCCTACCATATGAATATTGGATTCTAGCCTCCCCAAGTTGCATTCCACCCAATCAACCTCTTCTACCAAGCCAAATCTTTGAGAGAGTGATTGAGTGTTGAGGAGACTATATTTTGAAGCACAAGAGCAAGCCATTCATCATTCTTACCACATATATTACCTTTTGGAGAGTGGTGTCTCTTAGATGGGTTAGGTGTCGCTTCGGAGCCTACGACTTCATGTGGAGTTGAACCAAGAAGTTTGTAAGGGCAAGGAGAATGCCTACTTCGTGAATATCTACCCCGAGTGAGGCTAGTCCTTCGTGGATCTAAGCCGAGATGGAATAGACATGGTTGATACTTTGTGGACCCTTATGGGTGGAGCCCTCCGTGGACTCTCACGACAATTACCCTCCGTGGGTTGAAGTCTTCATCAACGTGGATGTACGACAACACCACCTATCGGAACCAGGAAAAAAATCTTTGAGTCTCCATTGCGTTTGATCTTCCTATCCTTTCCGTCTACTTTCATGTGCATGTCTTTACTTTCCGCTGCTATATTGTTGTCTTGCATGTGTAGGTTGTGCTTGACTTGATATAATCACTAAAACTTGCCAACCACTAAAATTGGGAAAATGCTAGAATTTTAATTTGATCAAGTAGTCTAATCACCCCCTCTAGACATACTTTGGATCATACAATGGGTAAGACGGATCGAGGTGGCGGAACATGAGGCCGGAGGAGTGTTGGTCAGAGGCAAGGAGCTCCAAGGTGGGTTGTTGCGGTTGATCCATGGCTACTCCCTCCCTGTAGAGAATAGAGAGTAGAGAGATTTGAGAAGGGAAAAGCCGATAGAGAGAGAGAGAGAGGAGGAGGATAGGGGAGGCAGCTGGTTGGCTTGCTTGACGCAACTCGGGGACCAAAGGAACTCCTTCCATAGATACCTCACAAATAAGAAAGACTGGTAGAGCATGGGGCAGAAAACTTGCCCTTACCATGCGGTCGGGGAAGAAGAATTGAGATCCTGCTCTGCTGAATGGCGGAGAGAGCATCACTCTGGGTGGTGAGGTAGTAGGAGGATCATGAAGGCGTTGTGGCACTGGTTAATGATAAGACAACATTGAGTGGTTGGGTGCTTTTTTTAGGAATTGTTGTTGCTATGTATCGACTAGAACATGCTACTTTAAAAATTAACTCTTGCTGGCGTGCACCGATTAGGAGTAGTTGGTTGTTGTGCATGCCTACCATATGTCATGAGTATTTTTTTTTGACAATACCATATGTCATGAGTACAACATTATAAACAATAATTAACATATGTGAGTGAATCATTGGAAAAATATATTTTATAAGAGACGTGCCGACCATCACGATATTCCTCTAGTATGGTTATCACCAGTACCGTTGGTGAGACAAAAAGGAGAGAGGAATGAACGGTAGAAAAAGTGCGACAACGATACATCTTGGCCGCGTCCTCTTTCTTCCTGGACCGAATATCGCAAGTTGTATGGGGAGAGATAGAGGAAATGGAAATAGGCCTAGGCATGAGGACTTTATTTACAACCTTATACTTGCATTAAGATCTTGTCTTGATTTCCAACATAGTCTGGGTAGACACCATTGTGATGTGTTCTCAACATGTAGTTGTGGGGAATGCGTCCAAATAACATCACAACCGATTAGCAACCTACATTGTGAGTCTATTGTCCAACAAAGGCCTTGGGCGTCGCACGGGGTTACCTTAGTTATTAAGGATATCTATAGACCGACACATTGGATGTTTAATGACCCCACCTCATGGTCCCCAATGAATTTCTTCCACACACCATACATATCCTTACTATCAATCTAAGGGGTTCCAGGTACCTACGGATTCACAACAGAAAAATCCATTGCAATAACACATACAACCAACATTGAATTAGGCAAAGGCAATATCAATGATCACGTGCATGAGTACATAGGGTTGCAAGAGTATGCCTTAGCCCATGGCCCAAGGGGATTACTCACACATTGAAATTGTATCACATGTGGAAAACATTGTTCATTGCATTGGTACATGAATGGTTGTATTGTGGCCTAAAATGTCACCGTATGCGATGGATGAATGCTTGATCTCTTGTAAGAATGGTTGGGTGTCCCTCAGGTGTAAGGGTGATGTAATCTATCAATAAGTATTTCCCTCAATTAAAGAACCAAGGTTTATCGAACCAGAAGGAGTTTCCAGCAAATAAAGTCACTCATACCTGCACACACAAAACAAAACAAACTTATCCCCAACACCTCAAGAAGGTTCTCAAGCTTCTTGTCTTGCTATTTAGAAGATTAAATGCAAGTGATAATTAAAGTTTGATTAGAAGGTAAAACAGCACATCAATGAATAGCAATTGTAATGCAGATTTCTATAAGGAGAATAGACCCACGGGCATAGGTTCACTATACCAGCATCTCTCTCAAACATAAACGCATGGTGTGGTAAACAAATTATAGTGCATCGGTGATTAAATTGCAATATTTATATGTATGGCTATGATCAATCATGGTATAATCTCATATAGGCATTATGTCTGTGAGACCTAGACCGTTATTCAACTGAATCTACTGCTAATGCTCCACTCAAAGACCCCTATCCAACATGCATCTGAAGTATTAAGTCTACAAGAAAGAGAGCGTTGTAATAAGCAAGATTAAATAATGTAGACAACAAAACATCAATCAATATGGCGAGACACCGTCATTTTATCCTTAATGGCAACAATACAATACAATACATGTATTGTCATTTTCTTTCACTGCGATATGGAACACTACAGGATTAGAGCCCACTACAAACTACCAATCCCTCTAAAGAAAATCCCATGAAACTTGGACAAAGAAGATAGATAAGCATGCAAAGCTATTTAATTATACAGCAACAAAGCCTCACAAAATTCAATTAAATTCCACGATCAATTTGGACATAAAGTGATAATTCATCATATCCCAACAAACACATCCATAAATTACATCAAATTGATACCGATAATGTGAGACAACTCATGTGAACTTGGTATTGAAGATCAAAGAGATAGGGAACCATCTAGATACTGTTGTGGACCTTAAGGTCCTAAGGAAAATACTCACAAATGGTAGTGGAGGCATCATGATTGATTAAGAAGCCTATGGCAATGGATTCCCTGTCCAATAGAGTACGAGAATAGGCATTCAGATCGGATCTCCTCGAAACAAAAGCTTGCTGCTGTAGAAATATTCGAAGAAAAATATTACAAAGGGTTTCACAAAATATGAGATTTATAGGTAAAGGAATGAACATAAGGTGGTATCTGCGGGGCGAACACGGCATAGGGGCACAACCTAGGCCTTGGTTGCGCCGCCTGGTCGTGTGGGGCCCCTTGTATCCTCTCGTGTCCCTTAGAGGCTTCTTGGAACCTTTCGTGTCCCAAACAAATTAAATTAAATCCAAGGGTTTTTTAAGCTTTGGAGATATTAACTTTCTATAAAGTAAAAAACATAAAAAACATCAACTCGCACTGACATTGAATTAATAAGTTAGTCTCGAAAAATAGTATAATCTATCTATTATATAATTAAACAGAAGGACAATAACGACTTAAATTAAGCGCATAAAAAGAAACAACTCAGATTTAAGGGAACCAAGTCCAAAGACGTGCACAAGAAACATCAATTACACGAACAACGGGATTACGTGGATAGAGAAACCCATGAGGCCACGATTGCACAAACACCACAAGTATGTACATGATGTTGAAAAGATATGTACGTCCCTATTAGCAGCCAACCGGACTCCTGTAAAAAGGGCAATGCAAATCCCCACAAAAATATTCCACGTGGAAAAATCGATATGGAAGGATATGTACCTGGCCGATGATAGATATAAGCACTATGTGCGCCGGTCCAAATTTAAACCCATCGCATCTGGGATTCGTTGTATTATAGATCCCAGGATACCTTTCTTTCCTAACTGTTTTGTTGGGAAAAAACATATGGCCTCTATTCCTTGCGAGCAACCCCCGTGATCCATCCACATGTCAACCAGCCCGCCGGCTGTCCTCGTCACTGTCGGTCGCTGCCCTCGTCGTAGTTGGTCATCGCCCTCGTCGTCGGTAGTCGACGTTCGTAATATCCGCCCTCGCCGGTCTAGCAGGAAGCAGTCGTCCTCGTAGCAAAACATTGTCGTCTTGTAATATGTTGACATCTATGTCATTGCAGCACTTAGCAGCCACCATCGTCGCACATCTATCGTTGCACCATCGTGCCACAGACCACACTCTCAACATTGCAGCTCACACCATTGGTCACTACTAGTGAAATGCCTAGTAGTAGCGCGGGTTTGATGCCTACTAGTAGCGCGGATAGCGCGCTACCAGTAAGGCGCTACAACTATTGCTTAGCAGTAGCGCTGGTTACCCGCGCTATTGCTAAGACGTATAGCGGTAGCATGTATAATTACAAGCTCTACTTCTAAGCTAACTATTAGTAGTCCTTCCAAGCAAGCGCTATTAGTATTTTATTTTTTATTTTTTTTATTTTTAGTGTATTTATACGCCATTATACAAATTTTGATACAGTACCAATTCAACTTTTGATCACTTTTGATCCATCCACATGGATTGGATTTATTTGGATGAATCAAAAGTGATCAAATGTTAAATTAGGACGACGATCATACTAATTCAACTTTTGATCACTTTTGTTCCATCCACATGAATCTAATCCGCGTTCCTTCCACCAATGATATAATAACTAATCATGATCATAATAACAAAATATCATCACATTAATATAAAAATCATCATAGTCATAGTGTAGCCATCTCATCACCACCAACACTAGCTAATAATAATCATTATAGTCATTACCACCAACACTAGTTATCTCATCATCATAGTCATCACCACCAACACTAGCTATTTAATAATCATAGTCATTACCACCAACATTAGCTAGATAATCACTTTTACTGCTCTCTCGGGTAAAATAGCATAAAACAAGTGTAGCACTCCTGCTTCATCATATTGGAGCATGCAGATGAACCTGTCTTCTAAATGTGGGTTGCGCTTCTGATTGCTGCCCCCTAGTACTTCTCTGCGATCCTTCACAATTTTGCTCCAGTCTTTAACTATTAAGACTTGCTCGCTTTGAAAAATATGGAATGCACTCATGTGCATTGTAGGATGTCTTGGCCGTAAGCTAATCATTCTCATGTGACCGTTATGCTCGATCCAACGAGGCACAATATTCATCGGGAGTCCCAGTTGAAGAACATCGTAGTAATATACTTAGCAATGAAGTTTAGCTTAAAAATAATGTATGCAAAAGATGCACTGAGGAGAAATAGTAAAAATCTTACCATCTTTTCTAGATAGATGTGACCGTAGTTCAATACGCATACTAGTGGTCGCACGTATCGAGTACTAATATCTCGAAGTCTAGGAAAATAATTTATCTTGATAAGATCAAGATCCTCAAGCCATGAAACATAATGACTTATCTCATCGCAGTTTAGTTCAGCCCCGGGACAATAGTAGGTGTTGTCTACCAAGAGCCGGACATGTTTGCTTAAATGGAAATAAGTTGTCAATAAAAATTAGTTGTCAACTATTTTCAAATAAACAATATTATTTACTTAATAAATATGGTTGAGAAACTCACATAGAGGTAGAACTGGAGGCATCTGCACATCGACCCAGATGTCCATATTACCTTCATATTCATCTTCAGGACGAATATCGAAGGTGATTAGCATATTAGGCTCAAATGCATACGTCTTGCATAGTTCTTTCCAATTTGAGCATTAAAAATAGGAGTAGTTCTCTGCATCGTATAATTTTACAGAAAAAGCATAACCATGCTCGGTCCTTAAGTTAACTCTCTTTACCTCCCTACTGCACATATCTCAGAAACCAATCTTATCCAAGACATAATGTCTTGCATGACAGGGGATACACTAGTAGAATTGTAAAAAATTAAAATTATAAGTTGAAGCAAAAGAAGCAGAAGTCATGCTTAATTACGAAAAAAGACTTGTCGGTGTGACTTGCTGTATCCACTTCAAAGGTCTCATCCAACATGATGCCGGATCGCCTACCATCTTCTAGGTGAGGCTTGTCGCATAGACCGCGCTCGTCTTCGCAGTATTCGCACATACCAAATTCCCTTTCGCTATCGTCGTCAGACATTTCCTATGTTAATAGTTGAAACAAACGTGCATTGAATAAGCAAAACTAAGTCATAAAACAAATTAGTATTCAAATTAGCATGCATTCAATAAGCAAAACTAAATCATCTCTTGCGTCCGTACATCGTTGAATATTATCACTAATACATCTCGAATAGTATCATACATATAACATCCCTAATACAGTTAGAACCACAGCGAACGACGGGTATCGGCGCGGGCGGTGGACACCCAAAGAGAAGGAACCATCACAGGATCATAGCTCGGGTGAGATCCCTGAAGAACCCGCTAGGTATTGAAGAACCTGGCATCCAACGCAGCCATATAGCATCGGACGTGCTTGTCCTCCTCCCTAACACGGCGACATATCACCTCCATGGGGGGCGGCTCCCTCTGCACCGACGGTGTCCCACCCGACCGTCACCAAATAACCTCCGGGTCGATGACGGGCTGCCTCATCACCAAGCTACACCCCCCGGAAGGTAGCACCTCCTAGTACCAGCCCGGCGGAGCCCAGTCCCGGACATGGCCCCTATAATCAAGCAGGCCTCCTCCGCCAAGTCGACGACGAGGATGCGGGCCAGGCAACGTCGACATCGAGAACAAATGCTTAATTATGAAAAGAAAATTAATAAACACCTAGCAGACCTAAAGTCTACCCATTCCATATATCGAGCAATGACATAGAAAATGCCCTATGTTTTGCCGGAATATCATTGAATTCCCGTTGTGGCAAATCACAAGCACTGGATATGTCCTACATTGTAGCACAAGTCATGCTCAAATTCATGAAAAAATTCGGCATGACCTTTGCTTAAAATAGGACACATTGAGCGCCTGAAATTCACCAGAACGGAAATGAATCAACATTCCGACGAAACATAGGCCACTAGGATCATTTGCATATAACAGCAAGAAAAATATAGAACTTGAAGAAAATGCAATAAGTCCTTTTTCTTCACAATATTCAAAACTAAATTCAGACTACCTAAATTTATGTCCTAATTTGAAACGAAGCTAATTTTCTGTCCTAATTTGAAAACATAGTTAATTTCATACTAATTAACTAGGTTCATACTGCCTAATCTGTCCTAGGGTTCATACTAATTCATCATAATCTGTCCTAGAGAGACAGAGAGAGAGAGAAGGAGGGGCAGAGGACTTACAAGGGGCTAGGGGAGACGTTGACGGCGAGGTGGAGCTCGGGGAGATGTGAGTGGCGTGGTGGAGCACAGGGGAGACGGAGGGCGCGCGGGCGGCGACGGACGGGTGCGGGTGAAGGAGCGGACGACGACGAAGGACGACGATGGAGGGCGGTGACGGACGGCGGCATGGGCAGGCAACGGGGGCGACGGTGGCGTCGGAGGAGAGGGATCGATCGAATGGGGAATGGATGGAGGAAAGAAGTGGAGGAGGAAGCCCGAGCGGGGGCTATGTCAAGATAGTAGTAGCGCGTTTTAGGAAAGAGCGCTACTGCTACCTGACATAGCTATAGTGCGCTCTTGGGGGAGGCGCTATTGCTAAGTGGGGTCTGCCATGTGGCCACGTTCAAACTTAGTCGTAGCACCCTACCCAAAAAACACGTTACTACTATTCTCTTGGAAGTAGTGCGGTTATCTGGGACGTGCTACTACTAAACCTAGCCTGGCGGCAAAGGTGGGGCAATATTAGTAGTAGCATGTTTTTTAATGACGCGCTATTGCTAAGTAGTTAGCAGTAGTGTTGTTTCTTGACGCGCGCTAATGCTATGTAGCAGTAGCGCCTCTTTTTATCCAGCGCTACTGCTAAGGTTGTGTGTATAAGGTTTTCCCTAGTAATGGGTACGTCAGTTGAAGCCTTTTCTCATGCCGGTTGAAGCTTTTTTCATGTCAGTTGAAGGTTTCCACCATTCCAATTGAAGTGTTTTTTGTCTACAATTGAAGCTTGTTCTCAACGGTTGCAACTTTTTTAGTTTTTCAGTGCCTAGTTAAAACTTTTTTATATCGTTCGGTTGAAGCTTTTTTCATCTATGGTTGAAGCTTTCTTAGTAACGGTTGTAGCTTTTTAAGTTTGGCAATGGTTGGTTGAAGCTTCCCCTGTCAATGGTTGAAGGCTTTTTGATCTACGTTTGAACCTTTTTTTCCAACGGTTGCAACACTCGTATCGATGGTTCCAACATCTCCGCCATCCCTCTATTTTTATTCATCGGTTCCAGCTTTTGGATGCATTGGTTGCAGCGTCTGCTCGTTTAGTTGCAACATTTGTATAGCAGGAATAGTACTCAATGCGGACAGGAGGTAGAAGAGATAAGGCAAACGAGAATTAAGGAGAAAAATAAAGAGAACCGTCACACATGACCCATCACGTACATAAACCTCAATGAAAGCAGATGGCATGGGCCTGTGTAGCCAGCGTGGCGCCCGGCCATGTGGTGCGCATGCGCATGCATATATATTCTGTGCGCGTGAGGGCGATGCGGCCGAATGAAAGTTGTGCTAGCGTGTCGCAAAAAATGTTTACCTATGTACCTACATTATACGAGTAGAAACCAATCAATCTGAGTGTAGCTAATAATTTGGATCGTCCCTAGGCATAATAACAACTGCGGGAGGAGAAAAACAAAAATAAAATCAATTACCTGCATATTGTTGGGTCACAAGATAAGATCGTTATCCAAACAAACACACATGTGCATTGGCTATTGGGCGTAGCTAACACTGCACATATGTGTTTGCTTGAATAGTTGAGCGTACATGAGAAACCCAAAATGACTCAAAACATGAGGATCTAAAAATGAATGCAACGGAGCATATATCGTACAAAATAATTCATAAATGATGACGCTCATATATGTGACACGAGGCAACATGGTTCACATGTATTATTTTATTCATCTTGTCACATCAAACATATGATATCAATGGAATATTTTTAGTTTTTAGTCTTAAACATATTTTATCTCTTAAAAAAATCCGTTTTCATCATTAAATCCGTCTCGACCAGATCGTTAAAACTAGATCCCATATTGATATGTTTCGACGACTTTTTTTCTTGGACTACGAATTGCCACATGTTTACACTGAAGTTGTCATAGGATTTACAATAAAGTTGCCATGACATGTTTCATCTAGTTTTTTTTTCTAGATTTCAAGCTACCATTGTATTTCAGCTACTTTTCACGATTTTTTATTAATTAGCCATGGAAAATTTTAGTAATTAAAGAGGAAAAATTTAATTTATGGATCATGGCAACTTTTGGTAATTCATCATGGAAAATTGAGTTTATAGTTCATGGCAATTTTGGTATTTTGACCATGACAATTCTAGTATTTTGAACATGAATAATATTTTTTGTATGAATCATGGAAAATTTTAATGCATGTATCATGGTAAATCTAAGTAATTCACCATGGCAATTTTAGTTTATGGTTCATGAAATTTTTGAGCCACTGACCATGCATTTTTAAAATAACTGATGAAATATTTCTTTTTTACTTATGAACCATGTCAAAAGTATTTCATGTATCAGGGAAAATTATAGTAATTCATCATGGCAAGTTTAGTTTGTTAATTTCCTTTTTTATAATATGTCAAAGTTTATTTTAAACATAGAAAAAAATAGTTGAAATATATCATGGCAACTTCAGTGTAATCATGATGACAATTTATGTGCAATACATGGCAACTTTTAACCCAAAAAAGTCATCGAACACATCAGTAGAGATCTAGTTTCGCAGATCTCGTCGCGACGGATTTAATGGTAAAAACGGTTTTTCAATCGGATTTTTTTATTTAAGAGATAAAATATTTTGAAAACGAAAAAGACAAAAGATTTCTTTTGACATCATCAGTTTCGTCACTTGTGCATGCATGCGGTGACGTGACGCAACCTGAGATCAATTAAAGTGTGGGCTATTATTGCTCCTATCACACGTGTGAACATTATCGTGACCCAAATAATTTAAGAAAACAAACTATATAAATCAACAGAAGGCAATTTAAGAGGGTAATAATGAGATCAAGTGAAGCAACAATATTTATGAACATTTCTATAGATGGTTAGAATGGGAAATAAAACTAACTAATTACATTTTATTCATCATAAATTATCCAAATTATAATAGCATTTATAAATTTTATACAAACATATATCTATTAAAAATTACCAATGTTATGCATCAATATCTAAAAAGAACGGATGTAACTAGATATAAGAAACAATGGTGGCGCCACGTACAAGCTATGGGGTCAGTTGACGCCATAGCTTTTGCAGGAAAAAAGCCCTTAATATTGTTGTAAACTATGAACAAAAACATCACAAAAGAATGACCCAGAGGTTCTTTTGGCTGGCTTCACCATTGATACAAAATCTGAAATTCATATTACATAAATACAAGTCAAACTCGCCACCTAAGGAGCGTAAGTATTCAACCACCTAATATTTACCACCACCGTTAATTATACGATGGATCATAACTATAACAGTTTAGATTTGATAATACGAAATATGATAATATACTCCAGTGTCCAGTACTAAGCACAACAAACTGATCAGAAAACATACATGTAATAAGAAAACCACAAAGAGCATTCGCCACACAGAACTCATTATACCGCTAACATCACCATCAGCATTGGCAGGTAAACATGAGTCTGACCTACATGTCGCTTGAATTGTCGTTTTTGTAATTCAAAGTAGAATTTAAATAAAAATGGGCGACCTCTTGCATGAAATATGGTATATATTTTTTATCATGTATATGCATTTGTACCATTTTTGACAAGTAATTTTTCATGAGAAAATTACATAATGTGTAGTTGGGTTCATTTCTTGAAACCTACTCCCTCCGTCACAAAATAAGTGATTCAAAAATGACTCAACTTTACACTAACTTTAATGCAAAATTGAGTTGTTTTTAAGTCACTTATTTTGGAACGGAGGGAATATATAGTAAAAATTGACATGAAGACAATAAAGACACAATGAAAATGAATAAGGTCCGAATGAAGTGAACGCGAGAAAATCTTTAAGCTATGAAGTGAACCCGAGAAACTCCGTTAAGCTATGAACGCATAAATACCAATATATAGAGGAAGGTTTTCCTATTAAAATGAGCATGTGTGGATGCGTATGTAGGTAGGAAAGATATTGCGTTAACGAAGAAACTCAAGCCAACTAAGAATTCAGCTAATTATTGATTTGGGAGGAACAAGAGAACATATTGTATACATAGAAGCCATTCATGTTACAATTCTTAGATCTCCAAAAACATATTGGTGCAAAGATACATAACAAGGGATGAGGAGAGGATAGAAGATGAGAAACATAAAGATTGGTATAGAGGTCTATATATGATATTACGTCCGTCTTCTGAGCTCACATACCATGGAATTTTATCAACAAACTATTCCCTCCATAAAAAAATAGGAGAGCATTTAGATCACTACTTTAGTAATATGTACACTTTTATAGTTCTTTACGGAGGGAGTAGGTTCCTTGGCAAGTGCATCTGTCGCCGATCATTGACCACACTGTCATGGCCCATGTCCATCTGATCCCTATATACACTCCAACACTGGACATAGCTACCGTCATCCTCTTTCGGTTCCTTTCTCCTCTCTGCACCACGCCTGCCATGGCTTCCTCCCTCTCCAAATACCTTTCGGACACTCCTCGATGGCTGGCCAATAGACGGAGGCCCGCGACACCCCCCAACGGAGGTCAAGTCGACACCACCCTCCTTGTCGTTGCATGCCGGCCTCATCATCGGCGAGGCCCGTGCGCACTACACGAACATGTTGTGGGAGGAGCAGGAAGCCAAGTTCCAAGAGGCGCAGGCCGACCAGGCCTTCAACATCGGCCTACTCGAGGAGCGCCGGCGCGCGGGAGATGCTCTTCGCTGGCACGTCCACGGATGCCGCCATCTTGCCGGTTGTGGACGTGCCCGAGCAGGAGGCGTTGCTCAAGTCCTACCACTCCGCCCATGAGATCTGTCTCGGCCGTTTGCGATGCCGCAACGTCGGGCGGGGTTACGAGCCGCCTATAGGGAGTTCGACGAAACGACTAATGGGGTGTGGGGCAAGAGCGACGACGAGAAGGACATCGCCAGCTTCGCCCCTACCGCACCCCGCCGCCACGATCACGAAGTCGACACGTCTACAGGCGTCGTCAACAATGAGCAAAAGTAGTGAATGGTTGTTCGCCACCGCTTGGGTCCCAAGAAGGCCGTCGCTCCTCCCTATAGTTAAAGCTAAGCTTGGTGGCCTCAACATCGTCGGTTGGTTAGTCGATTGGCCGCAACGTGAAGGCGGACAACTTCACTTTCCGAGGTTCGGAAGGTGGATCTAGAAAGCGTCGAGGCGGAACTGGAGAAGATGAAGGTTCAGTTTTCAAGACTCATGGTTGGACGTGAGGAACAGACATCGACGATCATTTAGTTTGGGTTTAGAATAGGTTTAGTTAAAAATTGTTCAAGATGTCATGAATTTCGTCCGATATATATGAAAAATGTCCAAATTATACTGAATATGGTCAATTTTATATGAAAAATATTATATTTGTATAATTATGTTCGATTTGTTGAACTATGTCTGAAATGTATGCAAATAAAATTGGATGAAGACCTTTAACAACTATGTCCACGAGCTGATTCCCTGTCGTAGATGCCGGAATAAAATTGGAGTTAGCATTGAAGATGCCCTCGCACCAATTTGTAGCGTTTAAAAGAACCGACCTTTAATATACCGTCGCTGGTAATATTTTTCGTATACATGCATGATTTTGTATGATCTATTTATATGCTACTCAGTCAGGGATGCGCATATATCAAAGCATTTGCACGTCCCATCCTACAGAGATTGGAAAGGAAAAGTAAAGAGAACTTTACGGTGGCGTGAAGAACGAAGCGTCAGATGGATACGTCAGGCGGGTGCGTGCGTGTACGCAGGTGTGAAGCTGACGCGCGCAGTGTAACAGAAAAGGGTGGTGTGCGTGTCATGCGGCGCTGTCGAGCCGGGACTGCACGCAGCATATTCACTTCCGTGTGGAAATTAAAGGTGCACCCACAACCGTTTTGGTGAAATTTGAAGCTCAGTCCACTAGAAATTACAGTGGCGTAGGTCAAGCACCTGGATGTGTAAATCTCATCATAAGAGTGGCACACGGCGGCCATCGACAATCTATGTCGTGTGCCACTTCGGTCATGGCGTCCACCTTCGCACTCCTTTCCGGTGATCCTCCTTGGTGCTTCTCTGTCGTATCATTTTGATCGTAGCCATGTTTTTGAAGACCGCATTTGAAATATATTTAGGTTGTGTTTGGTTGAGCTCCAGATTTTGAAAAAGTAGCTATGAAAAAGCTGATGTGGAAAAGATGTAGTGGAAAAGCTTAAGGATGTTTGGTTAAAACAACTGTGAACTGTAGATTTGAGTGTGAAATGTCTGTAATGCCCCGAAGCATGGGTGTATATGTTTATATGCTAATTGACCGTAAAGCAGGGATATTTCCATTCGTTACAATGTACATGATTCATAGGTAACCCATACACACAATTAAACAACCATACCTTGATATTTGCTGCCTTTTACATGACATTCATACAAGCATACACATTTCCTACATAATTAGGCATATCATGTATACAAGCAATTTGAAAATTACAAAAAAAGTTAAGCAAAAAAAACAATGGAATAACTAAACAGGAAGACGTGGTAGGCTGGAGCCGGAAGGGGCGACCCATGTGAGGGAGTTAGGGGAGGGGAGGATGTAGGATCGAAAGTAGGTTTAGAAGGGGGTGATTAGACTACTTGACCAAATAAAAGTTTTGCCTTTTCCCCAATTTTAATTCTTGGCAAGTTTTAGCATTCATAGCATATCAAGTAACACCCTACACATGCATGTCTAAAATTATGACAGCGGAAAATAAAGACATTGCACATGTAAGTAAAGAGAGGGTTAGGAATGCAAACACAAGTGATGACACGATGATTTTTCCTGTGGTTCCGATAGGTAGTGCTATCGTACGTCCACGTTCATGGAGTTTTCAACCCACGAAGGGTAACGGTCGCGAGAGTCCACGGAGGGCTCTACCCACGGAGGGTTCTACGAAGAAGCAACCTTGACTATTCCATGCGGCTTCCGTCCACAAAGGACTAGCCTCACTATGGGTAGATCTTCACGAAGTAGGCGATCTCCTCGCCCTTACAAACTTCTTGGTTCCCTCCACAACACGAAGTAGGAGGCTCCCAAACGACACCTAACCAATCTAGGAGGCACCACCCTCCAAAAGGTAATAGGCTCGGTAGTGACGATGAACTCCTTGCGCTTGTGCTTCAAGATGATAGATTCCTCAACACACAATCTCTCTCTCATAGATTTGGCTTGGTAGAAGAGATGAGATTGGTGGAAAGCAACTTGGGGATGCTAGAAATCAAGATTCATATGGTTGGAGTGGAAGATCTTGACCTCGACACAAGGGTAGGTGGTTCTCTCTCAAAAAAATGAGTGGGATAGGTATGAATAGTTCTGAGTGCTTCTCTTTCGAGTGGGTGCTGGTGAAGGGGTATATATAGGAATCCCCAAAAATCCAACCGTTACACACAATAAGTCAGACTCAGTGACATTGATGTGTAAATCTCGACGGTACCGAAGTGACAAAAAGTGGCAACTTTTGAATCTCGGAGGGGCCGATATACAACTCTCGGTTGCACCGACAAGGTGACCAACGGTCAGATTTGCCAGTCTCGGTGACGCCGATTCACCATTCTCGGTCGGACCGAAAATTTGAATTTGCGAAACAGAAAGTTGGCAACCCAACTCGGTGGCACCGAGTGCTGTGTCGGTTGCACCGAAGTGTTAGGGTTTGGCTGAGTCTATCTAGGGTTTGCAACTCAGTGGCACTGGGATGGGAAAGTTGGTTGCACCGATTTGACATGTTTGGCTTAGCACAGACTTTGGTGGGAGAGTATGTGGATGTTTTGGTGACTGTCACTTGTGCATGTTTGAGCATATTGTTCACCATCAAAACTTTACCCCCTTTTAATAGTATTGGCTTTCCTATAGACTCAAAGTGATTTCTCACAAATGCAAAGTGTAGAGTCCTCTTGCTTGAAGCTTGGACAACCTATTTCCTTGAACCTTGGGGTAATTCCACAATCCTTTTGCCATTCCCATCATTGAACTTTTCCTGAAATATACTTGGTGAAGATATTAGTTCAATGACTTATATGTTGTTACTAATTACCAAAACCACCACGGAAGCAAATGTGCTCTCAATCTCCCCCTTTTTGGTAATTGATGACAACATATAGATCAAAGCTTCGACAAAGACATAATGAATGAATATAGTCGTCGCTTTGAAAAGTATGTGATAAGCAAGAGCTCCCCCTAAATTTGTGCATTATTTTTAATTTGTTTGAATGCAAATGCATAATCGATTAGGTACATGGGTCACTTCTCACATGTCACATACCACTTGGTGGTGTGCGAGAGTAATTGGAATGAATATCATAGAACAACACAATCGGCCAAAAGATGAATGATCATCACATAAGCATTTAACATGATAGGAAATAGTAGCATCACACATTAAAGCTTGTGATCAAACATCATCGAGCGTGTATCACAAGCAAGACAAAAGAGTATCACAACAACCAAGAGCAATTGTTTTTGAAAAAGCCGCAAACACCAAACGCTCTCTCTGCCTCGAAGCCTAATGATCTATATACACTTCTCCCCCTTTGGCAACAAGTTACCAAAAAGTTCAAAGGTATCTATATAAGCGTTCTTGGGCTGATCTCCTCCGGTTGTCGATGAAGGAGTCGAGAGCAAGGCGTCGGCGAAGATCTCTGCAGATGTCGTCGAAAGAGCTGGAGTAGACACTGGTGGAACTGGAGCTGATGGAGCAGGAGCTGTGCTGACAGTAGCTGGAGCTGATGAAGAAGGCCTCGATTCTGGTGCAAGCATTGTGGCTGATCTCGTATGAGTGGTGAACTAGGTGCCTGGCCCGAGAGGTGATTCTTCCTCCTCCTCCTCCTCCTCATTATTAGAAGAGCTAGAAGAGACCCGGGGAATGTGCACGGAGTCAACTTGCTTCTGGAGCTCTATCACAGTCTTTGTAACTTTGTCCACCTTGTCACCAAGCACTTTGATCCTTGACTCAAAGATCCTCACAAGGCTGTTCTGGTTCTCGAGAATCCCTTTGATATCCTTCAGCATACCTTGGACGGCTATGATCAGAAGATCCATTTGCTCGTTCCTGGATCTGGGGACTTGAGCACTAGCGGCTCGAACAACTTCTGCCTCTGCTTGTGCTATAGCAGATATGGCATGATCTGGGTCCATCACCATAATGTTATCCTCGAACTCTGGCTGTAGGGGCAGATGTGGGCGATCAAGAGCGAAAATGTGCTTCTCCAACTAAGAGTTGATGAGAAACTGGATGTAGGGTGCATAACAGCATGAGTGCTTCTGGTCATCAGCAACCCTCTTGATTGTCTCGACAATCAGATCCATTACTCTAATCTCGGTGTTCCTGTCAAGGTGGATCGGCATATTAATGGAGTAGCCTTGGATCATCTTGTCATCTCCATACTTGGGCATCAAGGTATGCCTAAGAATGGTGTTTGTAGTCTGGAGGCCTGCTTGCAGATAATAGATGGATCCTAGCTTATGTGATTGCACCTTGTCTGCGGGGATAGGAGTATACATGTATTTCATGGCATTGTGACTTGCCTTGGGTTCAGAGTATACATCCAAATCTCCTTCATGAGCTTTTGGAACTTCTAGTAGAGCAGCCCATTCCTCAATAGTGGATTCATATCTAGCACCTTCAGTCATCCATACAATTCTACCATCTCCGCAGAAGTGAGCGGTTGAGTATAATTGCATGATCATCTCCTCGTTCCATGCATTAAGCTCTCTACCAATGAACTTATCGAGACCAATGCAATGGAAGTTGTCTTGTACACTTGGGAAGTAGTTCACATTGTCTTTGATGAACTTCCAATCGACATACCTCATGTCGCTAACAGCTGGGCTCTTGTCAAGCAGAACGGTCTCATAGAAATCCCGTTGCTCTCTGGTATAGAACCTATAATTGACAGCAGTCTTCCTCTCTGAGCATAAGGATCTATGTCTCTCTAGGCTCTCAAGCCTGAGTCTTTCCGCTTCTTCATGTCCTCAGCAACTAAGTGGCTGGCATCGTGCACTCGAAGATGTGGGCTGAGCTTCATCAAGGTAGTCAAGTCATCATCATCTTCCACTCTAGAGGCAGTCCCTTTATTCTTTTCTGAAGCAAGAATGTCCCTGATAGTCCTCTTGGACTTTTGTGTAGCAGCCTTCTTAGATGTAGGCTTGGTGCTCTTAGAGGTGCTAGTTTTTGGCATATCATCAACCATGAGCTTCTTGGCTTTCTTCTTGGGAGGTACTATCTCAGCGTGCTCTTCCTCCTCCTCCTCCTCCTCAGCAGCACCAGCAACCTCCTCTAGATCCTCAAACATAGAGGTAGGCCTGCCCATAACACGGACAATTCTCTTCCTGGACTTTTTCTCCCCTGACTTCTTAGGCATAGTTTGCTTGGGGACCTTAACTGATGTAGTTGCTCTGGCAGTCTCTTGTGCTTTGAATGTTGAAGCAGGTGCATAGAATTTGCTGACAACTTTACGAGATGAAGTAGCTTCGGTTGCTGACTTCTTGGCAGCTTTTTCTTGCTTCTTAGCAAGAGTCTCTTCAGGAATGAAATCTGAATCTTCTTCATCAGAGTTGAGCTTCTTCCTTGTTCTTGTGGCAGCCTTGGGCAACCCACGAGAGCTAGGGGTGCCTGGATCTGAGAAAGAACTGGCTTATGGGCTTGTTCCAAAACTCATATCAACTCCCTGCTCTGGCAAATTTTGACTGTCCTCTGAGCCTGACATACTGACACTGTGAATAGAGTATAGGAGAGCAGAAGAAGATGAGTCATCACAAAATGAGGCTAGTTTTTGAAATTTGAGCAATGTATTTTCAAGACTTTTGCATTCTGTCAAATAGATATCGGTGCAGCCGAAAAGAATTTTTTGGTGGGGCCGAGACATACTAACTCTCTAACTGAAACTTGGCAACCTTTTCGGTCGGACCGAAAAAGGCAACTCGGTTCCATCGAGTCAGTTCTCAACCTCACAGAAAAGCATATCGGTGAGACCGATATTTCGTTTCAGTTCCATCGAGATTTATCGGGCGGACGGCAAAACCCTAGAAAATCCATCTAATGCGAGATTATGGTGTTTTGAGAGGACGAAAACATGTGCAAGGGGTGAAATGATGATAAACAAGAATCTAAAGCACAAGAATCGGATGGGGAGCGCACTAGAGATCGAATCCGTACCCTAGCTTGGCGCGGATCCTCTACAACGACAACGAGGGAGTGGATTTCATCGGCAACGGCGATTCCCAGCGGCGGAGGAGCGCGGGGAGACAAGGGCGATGACCAGGGGTCTTTGGAGCGACGGCTTAGGGTTTTGGAGCGCGACGTATGAAGATGGAATTTCAAAGTGTCGGGGTCCAGCTTTATATACCCATCACTATCGGTGACACCGATTCTAATTTTTCGGTTTCACCAAGTGCCTCAACTGTCAGCTGACAGGGACACTCGGCATAACCGAGAAAATGGAATCAGTGGTACAGAGATTGAAAAACCAGATCAACCCTAGGCATTCGATGAGACCGGGATTTTGTGTTTGGTTCCACCGAGATGCACTTCTGAGGTTTTAATGGTTAGTCCTTGTCGATACGGAACTCCGTGTACTCCACACATAGAGGGATCGAAAAGCACTTGTTCAAATTTTGTGATGCATCATGAATAGAGTATGAGGTGAGAAAGCATAGATAGCTAAAGAAGTGGTCCTAGACATTCTTGTATATCCAATTGGCAAAAGATAAATCCAAAACCAAATAGCAACAATTGGATATCCTCGAATGAGAAAATAAATGCAGACCAACATGCTCACACAATAAAATGTCAAATGCAATCATGGCAAACATGCACATATACTCTAGCATCTAACAAGCACTTGGGCAATGACGAAGTCATCTATATATGAGTATTTTACTTAGGAGCCAAGTAAGCGTACTTGATCATAGGTCATACTCATCGTTCAAGCACAAGTGGGGTTACCACTTTTACATAAAACATTTAATATTTGTCACATACTATGAGATGCTTTGACTCAACTCTTAGAGTAAAGCTCCCCCTTGACGTGACATCCCCCATATGAGGGATAAACTAACCTTGGGTTTTGTCGATGAAGACTTCATGTTGGTGAGGTAGTGGTGGATGCTCAAGGTTGATGAATATCACCAATAGTTGGGAGCATCCTCGTTGTTTCCTTACTCTTCTCACCTACATGGGTTAGTCCCAACACACAAGAGACAAATACAAGGATATCTATAGACACGGAGTGCAAAGCATATGTAATGATGTCCATTGATTTGTTGATTACCTTGTCCCTTGCTTCCCTTTGAGGGAATGTGTGACTCCTTGATCTATTGCATAAGGTTGATGTTGATTGCAAATAGATCTTGCCGATAATGAATGTGAGTGAATTTCATTGGCGGAGTCACCCCTCAAGAACTTTCTAGTTCTTCTTCTTGGGAATCCACATCAAGTTGATGGGGATCCTTGGTGTTGAAGTAGCACTTGTAGAAGTTGAGCTTGTAGTAGCCTTGGGAACCCACTTCACCAAAGCTTGGGATTCATCTTCATAAGAGTCACAGTCCTCTTGGAGCTTGTTCTTGCCCTTGAGATTGGTGTCTTGTGGTGGAAGGTCATCTTGAGTGTTTGTCCCCTTGGGAAGAGTATTTTCATACTTCTCCTTTTGAGGAACAAACTTGGGATTGGGATATTGACCTTCTTCCCATTCAACTCCATTAGCGTTGAAGTAGCCAACACCATGATTCTTCCGGTATCCTCCGTGCTTGCGTACAATCTCATCAAATTGTTTGTACCCTTCAAGACTCTTGTAGATACCTTTCTCTATAATTCCTTTCAATAATGCATTTTCTTGCTCAAGTGTAACTTGGCTAATAGAATCATCATTAGTGGAATCAATAGAACTACTAGGAGCAACATCATTGGGTTTAGCATTTTTATTGTTGCTACTAGATGAAGAACCTTTCTTTCCTTTGTTACTAGTTTGCTTAGATTTGACTTGTGGCATGAACATAGACAAGACTAGTCATTGACAATATAAGGTGAAGTATTCTTTAGGATATCGTCATTGATAGCTTTAAGAAATTCATGTTCTTGCTCCAAATTGAGCTTCTCGAAGCGTAGCTTCTCATGAGTTCTTACAAGCTCTCTATGATCTTCAAGAGTAGATTCATGAGCTAACTTAAGAGTGTTGAATTTGTTGGTTAGTTCTTCTATTTTCATCTTATCATCATCAAATGACTTATCTTGACTAGCATGAGAAATATCAAGTTCATTATGGTTGACATCACTAGTTTTATCACATAGCAAGTCATCATCGTAAAGCAAATCATCTTCATCACTATCGAAATCAAGATATTTGGGGTGTGATACCTTGGGGCCTTTAGCCATGAAGATACTTCCACCTCTTTCATTTGATGGATCAAATAGATCATAGGATTTGGTTGTCACTAGTGCAATTCCGAGAACACCATCATCTTGACTATAGTCGGAGTTGGACTGATAGCTTCTCTCAGAGTGGTTGTCGGAGTCGGAGCCGGAAACCCATTCACCAACATGAGCTTGATGCTTCCTTCTTGAGTAGATCTTGGTGTGCTTGTCCTTCTTCTCCGAGTCCCTACTTCTCCTTGAGGGTCTTCGTTCATAACGATCATCTCTACTCCTTCTCTCTCTTCGGGGTGATTCATCTCTTGAGCTTCGTCTTCTTGGTGACTCTTCTCTTTGTTTGTAGGGAGCCGAGCACTCATTAGAGTAGTGTCCGGGCTTCCCACAATTGTAGCAGTTTCACTCACGACTTGACAAACGCTTCTCTTCATATCTTGAGCTAGAGCTACGATCTTTGATTCTATTCTTGTAGAACTTGTTGAATTTCTTGACCATGAGGCTTATCTCTTCATTTATGACAAGGTTGTCGCTTGAGGTAGCCGGAGCATCACCTGTGGATTTGTAAGCACTGCTAGACTTGTGATGAAGGTCTTCCTTGTCTTTGAGTGTCATCTCATGAGCAACAATTCTACCAATCACTTCCGTTGGTTTGAGATATTTGTAGTTGGGCATCATTTCGATCAATGTGCACACGGTGTCATATCTCTCATCCAAAGCTCTAAGTATCTTCTTGATGATGAACTTGTTAGTCATTTCTTCGCTTCCCAAGCCGGCAATCTCATTGGTGAGGAGAGCTATCCTAGAGTGCATTTCAGCGACTCCTTCACCATCTTTCATCTTGAATTTGTCAAGTTGACCTTGAAGAACATCTAACTTGGATTCTCTCACGGACTTAGTTCCTTCATGCATATCAACCAAAGTATCTCATATCTCTTTTGCATGTTCAAGACGGCTGATTTTGTTGAATTCTTCAGGACATAGTCAGTTGAAGAGTATGTCACATGCTTGAGCATTGAGTTGCAACATCTTTAATTCATCCGCAGATGCTTCACGATCCGGTTCCTTTCCATCCGCAAAGGATTCACCTTGCAAGCCAACACAAACAATAGCCCAAACAGCAGGATTATGACCAAGCAAATGCATTTTCATTTTATGCTTCCAACTAGCAAAATTAGTTCCATCAAAGTACGGACCTCTACGGTGATAATTTCCCTCACTAGATGCCATACTTCTCCTAGGTTGTGAAACCAATGAAATGGAGACCAAAGCTCTGATACCACTTGTAGGATCGAAAGTAGGTCAAGAGGGGGGTGATTAGACTACTTGACCTAATAAAAGTTTTGCCTTTTTCCCAATTTTAATTCTTGGCAAGTTTTAGCATTCATAGCATATCAAGTAACACCCTACACATGCATGTCTAAGAGTGTG
This sequence comes from Hordeum marinum, assembly GCA_022496015.1. Lineage (NCBI taxonomy): Eukaryota > Viridiplantae > Streptophyta > Magnoliopsida > Poales > Poaceae > Hordeum > Hordeum marinum. The sequence continues at coordinate 290,755,002 of CM039673.1, forward strand.
GCAGCGGAAAATAAAGACATTACACATGTAAGTAAAGATAGGGTTAGGAATGCAAACACAAGTGATGACACGATGATTTTTCCCATGGTTCTGATAGGTGGTGATATCATACGTCCATGTTCATGGAGTCTTCAACCCACCGAGAGTAACAGTCGCGAAAGTCCATGGAGGGCTCTACCCAAGGAGGGTTCCACGAAGAAGCAACCTTGACTATTCCATGCGGCTTCCGTCCACGAAGGACTAGCCTCACTATGGGTAGATCTTCACGAAGTAGGCGATCTCCTTGCCCTTACAAACTTCTTGGTTCACTCCACAACACGAAGTAGGAGGCTCCCAAGCGACACCTAACCAATCTAGGAGGCACCACCCTCCAAAAGGTAATAGGCTCGGTAGTGACGATGAACTCCTTGCTCTTGTGCTTCAAGATGATAGACTCCTCAACACACAATCTCTTTCTCATAGATTTGGCTTGGCAGGAGAGATGGGATTGGTGGAAAGCAACTTGGGAGGCTAGAAATCAAGATCCATATGGTTGGAGTGGAAGATCTTGACCTCAACACAAGGGTAGGTGGTTCTCTCTTAGAAAACGGAGTGGGATAGGTATGGAATAGTTCTGAGTGCTTCTCTTTCGAGTGGGTGGTGGTTAAGGGGTATATATAGGCATCCCCAAAAATCCAACCGTTACACACATTAAGTCAGACTCGGTGACACCGATGTGTAAATCTTGATGGTACCGAAGTGACAAAAAGTGGCAACTTTTGAATCTCGGAGGGACCGATATACAACTCTCGGTTGCACCGACAAGGTGACCAACGCCGATTCACCAGTCTCGGTGACACCAATTCACCATTCTTGGTCGGACCAAAAATGTGAATTTGCGTAACACAAAGTTGGCAACCCAACTCGGTGGCACCGAGTGCTGTGTCGGCTGCACTGAAGTGTTAGGGTTTGGCTGAGTCTGTCTAGGGTTTGGAACTTGGTGGCACCGGGATAGGAAAGTTGGTTGCACCAATTTGGCATGTTTGACTTAGGACAGACTTTAGTGGGAGAGTATGTGGACGTTTTGGTGACTGTCACTTGTGCACGTTTGAGCATATTGTTCACCATCAAAACTTTACCCCCTTTTAATAGTATTGGCTTTCCTATAGACTCAAAGTGATTTCTCACAAATGCAAAATGTAGAATCCTCTTGCTTGAAGCTTGGCCAACCTATTTCCTTGAACCTTGGGGTAATTCCACAAGAGTTTTGCCATTCCCATCATTGAACTTTTCCTTAAATATACTTGGTGAAGATATTAGTTTAATGACTTATATGTTGTTATTAATTACCAAAACCACCAAGGGAGCAAATGTGCTTTCAATCTCCCCCTTTTTGGTAGTTGATGACAACATATAGATGAAAGCTTCGACAAAGATATAATTAATGAATATAGTCGTCGCTTTGAGAAGTATGTGATAAGCAAGAGCTCCCCCTAAATTTGTGCATTATTTTTAATTTGTGTTTGAATGCAAATGCACAATCAATTAGGTACATGGGTCACTTCTCACATGTCGCATACCACTTGGTGGTGTGCGAGACTAATTGGAATGAATATCATAGCACAACACAACTGACCAAAAGATGAATGATCATCACATAAGCATTTAAGATGATAGGAAATAGTACATCACACATTAAAGCGTATGATCAAACATCATCGAGCGTGTATCACAAGCAAGACAAAAGAGTATCACGACAACCAACAGCAATTGTTTTTGAAAAAGCAGCAAACACCAAACGCTCTCTCTCTCTCGAAGCCTAATGATCTATATACCCTTCTCCCCCTTTGCCAACAAGTTACCAAAAAGTTCAAAGGTATCTATCTAAGTGTTCTTGGGATAATCTCTTTCGGTTGTCGATGAAGGAGTTGAGAGCAAGGCGTCAACGAAGATCTCTGCAGATTTCGTCGAAGGAGCTGGAGTAGACACTGGTGGAACTGGAGCTGGTGGAGCAGGAGCTGTGCTGACAGTAGCTGGAGCTGATGATGAAGGCCTCGATTCTGGTGCAGGCATTGTGGCTGATCTCATATGAGTGGTGAACTGGTGCCTGGCCCGAGAGGTGATTCTTTCTCCTCCTCCTCCTCATCATCATTAGAAGAGGTAGAAGAGACCCGGGGAATGTGCACGAAGTCAACTTCCTTCTGGAGATCTATCACAGTCTTTGTAACTTTGTCCACCTTGTCACCAAGCACTTTGATCCTCGACTCAAAGATCCTCACAAGGCTGTTGTAGTTCTCCAGAATCCCTTTGATATCCTTCAGCATACCTTGGATGGCTATGATCAGAAGATCCATTTGCTCGTTCCTGGATCTGGGGACTTGAGCACTAGCGGCTCGAACAGCTTCTGCCTTTGCTTGTGCTGTAGCAAATGTGGCATGATTTTGGTCCATGACCACAACGTTATCCTCGAACTCTGGTTGTTGGGGTAGATATGGGCGATCAAGAGCGAAAATGTGCTTCTCCAATTGAGAGTTGATGAGCAACTGGATGTAGGGTGCATAACAGCATGAACGCTTCTGGTCAGTAGCAACCCTCTTGATTGTCTCGACAATCAGATCCATTACTCTAATCCTGGTGTTCCTGTCAAGGTGGATCAACATATTGATGGAGTAGCCTTGGATCATCTTGTCATCTCTAGACTTGGGCATCAAGGTAAGCCTGAGAATGGTGTTTATAGTCCGGAGGCTTTCTTGGAGACAATAGATGGATCCTAGCTTATGTGATTGCACCTTGTTTGCGGTGATAGGAGTATACATGTCTTTCATGGCATTGTGACTTGCCTTGGGTTCAGAGTATACATCCAAATCTCCTTCCTGAGCTTCTGGAACTTCCAGTAGAGCAGCCCATTCCTCAAAGTGGATTCATATCTAGCACCTTCAGTCATCCATACAATTCTACCATCTCCGTAGAAGTGATCCGTTGAGTATGATTGCATGATCATCTCGTCGTTCCAAGCATTAAGCTCTCTGCCAATGAACTTATCCAGACCAATGCAATGGAAGTTGTCTTGTACACTTGGGAGAAGGGACCGGTGCCAGGCGACGGCGGGTCACCGGAGCAAGCTGTTGGAAATATGTCCTAGAGTCAATAATAAATTGGTTATTATCATATTTCCTTATTCATGATAATCGTTTATTATCCATGCTATAATTGTACTGATTGGAAACTCAGATACATGTGTGAATACATACACACCACCGTGTCCCTAGTGAGCCTCTACTGGACTAGCTCGTTGATGAAACATGGTTAAGGTTTCCTAACCATAAACATGAGTTTTCATTTGATAACGGGGTCACATCATTAGGAGAATGATGTGATGGACAAGACCCAACCGTAAGCGTAGCATTTGATCATATTAGTTTATTGCTTCTTCTTTCTTCATGTCAAGTATCTGTTCCTATGACCATGAGATCATGCAACTCCCTACATCGGAGGAATGCCTTGTGTGTATCAAACGTCACAACATAACTGGATGATCATAAAGATGCTCTACAGGTATCTCCGAGGGTGTATGTTGGGTTGGCATGGACCAAGACTAGGATTTGTCACTCCGTATGACGGAGAGGTATCTCTGGGCCCACTCGGTAATACAACATCACAAGAAACTTGCAAGCAATGTGACTAAGGAGTTAGTCACGGGATCTTGTATTACGGAACGAGTAAAGAGACTTATCGGTAACGAGATTGAACTAGGTATGGAGATACTGACGATCGAATCACGGGCAAGTAACATACCGCTAGACAAAGGGAACTGCATACGGGATTGACTGAATCTTTGGCATCTTGATTCAACCGATGAAGATCTTCGTGGAATATGTAGGAACCAATATGGGCGTCCAGGTCCTGCTATTGGTTATTGACCGAAGAGATGTCTCGGTCATGTCTACATCATTCTCGAACCCATAGGGTCCGCATGCTTAACGTTCAGTGACGTTAGAGTAGTATTGGGATATGTACGTTGGTGACCGAATGTTATTCGGAGTCCCGGATGAGATCCCAAACGTCACGAGGAGCTCTGTAATGGTCCAGAGGTAAAGATTTACATACGGGAAATCATATTTTGGCTACCGGAAAAGTTTCGGGTTTTCTTATATTGTGTGGGGAAGCTTCCGGAAGGTTCTATATGGTTCCGGAGGAGTCCGAATGGGTCCCTTCAGCCCTAGGACGTGCATGGTATGTAAGTGGTCTTCAAAGCCTTGCTGGGCCAGCCCCCAAGGATCCATGCGGTTAGGGGGTGGAAACCTTGAGGGGCAAGGCACCTAGGAGGTGCCTTGGGGAGGGAGGACTCCTCCCTCCTGGCCACCGTCGCCCCATCCCTTGGAGGAGGGGTTAGGGGTGTGCCCCCCTCGTGCCCCTTGCCTCCTATATATAGTGGAGGGGAGGGGAGGGATGAAGACAACAAGTCCTCTCCCTTGAGGCAACCCTCTCCCACCCACCTCTCCCGTTCTTCCTTGTTCACAGTTTCGGAGGCGCTTGGCGAAGCCTTGCTAGGATTATCCACCACCATCTCCACCACTTCGTCATGCTGGTTGAGATCCCATCTACTTCTCCTCTCTATCTTGGTGGATCAACAAGGAGAAGACGCCATCGAGCTGCCCATGTGCTGAACACGGAGGGGCTGTCCGTTCAGCACTAGATCGGGACGAATCGCGATTGGATCGTCAAGACGTATGACTACATCAACCACGTTATATATTCTTCCGCTTAGCAATCTACAAGGTTATGTAGGTGCACTCCCCCTCTCATAGTTATACATCTCCATGGATAGATCTTGTGTGTGCGTACAAATTTTTTTGTTTTCCATGCAACGTTTCCTAACAGTGGCATCATGAGCTAGGTCTATGCGCAAATGATATGCATGAGTAGAACACAAAAGAGTTTGTGGGCGTTGATATTCAGATTTCTTACTTCCTTAGTCTTATCTTGATTCAGCGGTATTGTTGGATGAAGCGGCCCAGACAACCATACTCGTCCACGTACGAGAGACTGGTTCCATCGACTGACATGTAACTTGTTGCATAAAGATGGTCGACGAGTGTCTGTCTCTCCCACTTTAGTTGAATTGGATTCGATAGAGGCGGTCATCGTGGAAAAGAACGGTTCTTATTAGTTGCCCATAGCAGTCACGTAAAACATGCAACAACAAAGTAGAGGACGTCTAACTTGTTTTTGTAGGGCATGTTGTGATGTGATATGGCCAAAGACATGATGAGATGTATGTGATGTATGAGATGATCATGTTTTTTATAGATTATCACGATTTGCATGTCGATGAGTAAGGCAACCGGCGGGATCCATAGAGCTGTCTTTAATTTATTTTTGCATTTTTAATTCACTTTATCGCTATGAGTAAGCAATAGTTGGCACGACAACCACATGATGACACAATGATGGAGATCATGGTGTTATGCCGGTGATGATGGAGATCATGTCGGTGCTTTGGATATGGAGATCAAAAGCACAAGATGATGATGACCATATCATGTCACTTATATGATTTGCATGTGATGTTAATCCTTTTATGCATCTTATTTTTCTTAGGACGACGGTAGCATTATAAGATGACCCCTCACTAAAATTTAAAGATAAAATTGTGTTCTCCCCAAGTGTGCACCGTTGCGAAGGTTCATCGTTTCGATGCACCACGTGATGATTGGGTGTGATAGACTCTACATTTGCATACAACGGGTGTAATCCAGATTTACACATGCGGAATACTTGGGTTAAAATTGACAAGCCTAACATGTACAGATATGGCCTCGGAACACAGGAGACCGAAAGGTCGAACATCAGTCATATAGTAGATATGATCAACATGGAGATGTTCACCATTGAAGCCACCCCATCCCACGTGATGATCGGACTTGGGTTGGTGGATTTGGATGATGTTACACTCGGACAACCTGAGGGATGTTGATTTCAGTGGGAGTACTTTAGTAATATGATTAATTGAACTCATTATCATGAACATAGTCAAAATATCTTTGAAAATTATGTTGTAGATCAATAGCTCGCGCTATAGCTCCCCTATATTTTGATAAGTTCCCAGAGAAAAACTAATTTGAAAGTTGGTAGTAGCAATTAAGCAGACTGGGTCCATAAACCGAGGATTGTCCTCATTGCTGCACAGAAGGCTTATGTCCTTGATGTACCGCTCGGTGCCCCAACCCCTCAAGCGTCGTCTGTGGGTGTTGAGAACATCAGACATGCACGTTTTTTATGAGTACTTGATAGTTCATTGCGTCATCCTCTACGGCTTAGAAATGAGGCTCAAAAGACGTTTTGAACGTCACTGAGCATATGAGATGTTTCAAGCGCTGAAATTGGGATTTCAGGCTCGTGCCCCTCTTGAGAGGTATGAGGCCTCCAACAAGATTCTTTGATTTCAAGATGAAGGAGAATAGCACAATCAGTGAGCATGTGCTCAGATTATCTGGGTGCTACAATCGCTTGAATCAAGTGGGAGTTGATCTTCCATATAAGATAGCGATTGACATAGTTCTCCAAGTCACTGCCACCAAGCTACTAGAGCTTAGTGACTAACTATAACATGCCAAGAATGTACAATATGATCCTTGAGCTATTCGTGATGTTTTACACCTCGCAAGGTACAAAACAAGAAGGAGCATCGGCTGTTGATGGTTAGTAAAATCACTAGTTTCGAGAAGGGTAAGGGCAAGAAGGGAAACTTCAAGAATGGAAAAACAGTTGCCGCTCCAGTGAAGAAACCCAAGGTTGAACCCAAACCCGAGACTAAGTGCTTCTATTGTAAGGGGAGTGGTCACTGATAGCGGAACTACCCCAAATACTTGGTAGATAAGAAGGATGGCAATGTCAACAATAGTATATTTGATATATGTGTTATTGATGTGTACCTTACTAGTACTCCTAGTAGAACCTGGGTATTAGATACCGGTTTAGTTGCTAATATTGGTAACTTGAAATAAAAGCTATGGAATAAATGGAGACTAGCTAAGGGCGAGGTGACGATGTGTGTTGGAAGTGTTTCCAAGGTTGATGTGATCACGATCGCATGCTCCCTCCAGCTTCGGGATTAGTGTTAAACCTAAATAAATGTTATTTGGTGTTTGCATAGAGCATGGACATGATTAGATCGTGTTTATCGCAATATGGTTATTCATTTAAGTAAGAGAATTATGGTTATTCTATTTACATGAATAATACCCTCAATGATCATGCACCCAATGTGAATTGTTTAGTGAATCTCGATCATAGTGATACACATGTTCATAGTATTGATGCCAAAAAGATGCAAAGTTAACGATAGTACCACATACTTGTGACACTGTCGCTAAGGTCATATTGGTGTGAAGTGCATGAAGAAACTCCATGCTGATGGATCTTTGGACTCACTCTATTTTGGATCGGTTGAGACATGCAGACCATACCTCATGGGCAAGATGACTGAGACCCCGTTTTCCGGTATGATGGAGCGGGAAAATGAGTTATTGGAAATGATACATGTTGATGTATGTGGTCCAATGAGTGTTGAAGCGTGCAGTGGTTATCGTTATTTTCTTACCTTCACTGATGATTCGAGTAGACATGGGTATATTTACTTAATGAAACACAAGTCTGAAACGTTTGAAAAGTTCAAGAAAATTCAGAGTGAAGTTTAAGATCATCGTGACAAGAAGATAAAATGTCCGCGATATGATTGTGGAGGTCAATATATGAGTTACGAGTTTGGTATGCAACTTAAGACAGTGTGGAAACTGTTTCACAACTCACGCCAACTAGAACACCATAGTGTAATGGTGTGTCCGAACGTCGTAGTCATGCTCTATTGGATATGGTGCGAACTATGATGTCTCTTACCGATTTTCCACTATCATTTTGGGGTTATGCATTAGTGACAACTAAATTCATTTTAAATAGGGTGGCATCTAAATCCGCTGAGATGAGACCATATGAATTATGGGTTCGTAGAAACCTAAGTGTCGTTTCTTAGAGTTTGGGAATGCAACACTTCTATCGGATAAGCTCGAACCCAAAGCGGAAAGGTGCATCTTCATAAGATACTCTAAACACTACTGGAATTAGCAAATTTGTCGTCTGCCTATTCTTTGCCGTCAGCTCACGGGCGACAAAGAAGCTCTTTGCCATCCGTTTCCACAAAACAGACGGCAAACAAATAGCTGACGACAAAGAAGCTCTTTGCCATCAGCCACCTCTTTGCCGTCAGCTAGCGGACGACAAAGGAGGTTTGCCGTCAGCTAGCGGACGGCAAAGAGAGAGGTGGGCCCACTAACGAGAACCAACTAACGGCCACTTTCTTTGCCGTCCGCTAGCAGACGGCAAAGAAAACGCTACCTAATTAACACCGTGACCTCCTCTCTCTCTTCTCTCTCTTCCTCTCTCTCCTTCCCCGACCCCTACCGCACCCGACCCCCATTGCCACCCGCTGCCACCCCTGCCACCCCTGACCCCCACACCCGTCGGCCGCCGCCCCTGCCGCCTCACCGCACCCGCCGACCGCTGCCCCCGACCCCCACCGCCCCTGCCGCACCCGCCGGCCACCGCCCCCACCGCACCCGACGCCCACCGCCGCCCGACGCCGCCCCAGCCACCCCCGACCCCACACCCGCCTGCTGCTGCCCCTGCCACCCCCACCGCACCTGCCGGTCGCCACCCTCAACCCCCACAGCCCCTGCCGCACCCGCTGGCCACCGCCCCTGCCGCCCCGACTCCCTCTCTTACGACGGCCGCCCGAGCCCTGCCGTGAGGCAGGCCGCGGCACCGCCCCCTCCCCTACGGCGGCCCTCCTCCACAGGACCCCTCCTCCACCGGCCCCCTCCTCCCCTCCAAGGTGAGCTTCCTCCCCTCCTCTCCTCTTTTGTTTTTTTAGGTTTAGGTTTAGTTTAGATTTAGTTTAGGTTTAGGTTTAGGTTTAGTTTTAGGTTTACTTTAGATTAGATTTACATAATTAGAAGAAGAAAGAAGAAAGATGAAAAAAAGAAAATAAGAATAAGTAGAAGAAGAGGAAGAAGAAGAAGAAGAAGAAGAAGAGGAGGAGGAGGAGAAGAAGAAGAAGAAGAAGAAGAAAAAGAGGAGAAGAGGAGAAGAAGAAGAGGAAAAAGGAAAAGAAGGAAGAAGAGGAAGAAGAAGAAGATGAGGAGAAGAGGAGAAGAAGAAGAAGGAGAAGGAGAAGAAGAAGAAGAAGAAGAAGAAGAAGAAGAGCCCCCGATTCCCGATGCCACTAACCCCCAACCTTCGATGCCACCAACCCTCGACCCCCGACGCCGCCGACCGCCAACCCCCGACGCCACCGACCCCCGACGCCCCGGACTGCCGACCCCTGACCACCGACGCCATCACCCCCGACCCCCGACCCCCGACCACCGACGCCATCGACCCCCGACCACCAATGCCATTGACCCCCCGACTCCTGACGCCATCGACCCCTGACCGCCGATGCCACTAACCCCTGATGCCACTGTCTCCTGATGCCACAAACCCCCGACCCCCGACACCTATTCTAGCTCCCGTTAACCAAAAAGGCGCTCTTCGGCCTTCGTGAGACCGAGGAGGTCATAGTTTTGTAAATCAAGAGCTAGGTCACATATTTTCCTATTTTCTTATAAAAAACATCATATTTTGTGTTGATCAGGTGAATTTCAATCTGCAGTTGTTCGACGACCTCCCCGTGCATTTGACAAGCTCCCCTGTTGCGTTCATTGGTGAGCACAAATGACATCTTCTCCCCCGGCACCCTTAATTTTTTTGCTCTATTCCAGTCTTCGTGCCGATGAAACTTGCTAGCTATAGGTGTCTTCAATCATCAGTATGCGTGGCCACTATGCGTCTCCCGTTCGAAAGGGTTACATCTATAAATATGCATGCATTAGCATATTTATAACCGTGATTCTTTTGAATTGTCCAACGTTATCCATGGACATCCCAAGTATGTGTAGATTGGGTTTGTTTTCCCATATGCTCTTCTCCAGATCCGATGCAGAATATTCTCAGTGCCTCCCTATTGTTCTCCGGGTACACATCCTCTCTGCTTATTGCCGAGACATGTATCAGGAGAACAACGGGGAGGTGTTGCCAAAATTGTGCATCGGATCCATAGCAGAGCATGGGGAAACGAACCCAATCTACACATACTCGGGTGGGATTAGGACCTATCTTTACCTACTAGCATGTAGGTTGCATCGACATAATAAAACTGACAAACTCTATTAACTGATGAATATGGTTTGCTGAATTATGTATATGTTTTGTGTGTCCAGTAGCTAGGCAAGATGAGTGATCGTGGGTGGGTGTACACCGGCCACACTAGTCAGAAAGACATGACCCATGAATGGATGACAAAAACCAAGGGGTTTGTGAGAGTCGCATTTGCAAATGGACAGAAAACAACCTGGTGCCCCCGTGTCGAATGCGACAACTATCATAAGAGGTCAGAGTTGGAAATGATCAAACACCTGTAGAAGTGGGGTTTTACGCCTAATTATACGGTCTGGACATTTCATGGTGAGTCTGCCCAACGTGCCAGAGCTGAGGTGATTCCTCATCGCACCAACGAGCATGATACCGGGATCGAAGACATGGTGCAAGACTTTGATGATGCTCGGGATTCGGACAATGAGATGGAGGAATCTTCAAAGGCCTTCTATGAAATGTTGGAGTCTTCAAAACGTCCTCTCCACGAGCACACTGAGCTTTGTCAGCTGGATGCCATCGCGCAAGTAATGGCTTTGAAGGCTCAGTTCATCCTGGGCAGAGAATGCTACGACGCGATGATGACGATATTTGGACGCTTTCTACCCAAAGGCCATGTATTGCCAACAAACCTGTACTAGTCGGAAAAAATCCTATGTGCACTTAAGATGTCTTATGAGAAGATAGATGCCTGTGAGAATGGATGTGCCTTATTTAGGCTTGAGTATGAGGCCTTGAACTATTGCCCCATTTGCAATTCTTCCAGGTATGTTGTGGTAGAAAATGGTATGGGTGAGAAGATTCAAAACAAAATACCCATTAATGTTCTTCGGTATCTGCCAATCATACCAAGACTTCAACGTATTTTCATGGTTGAAGAGACGGCTAAACAGATGACATGGCATAAATTGGGCAAAAGAACAGAACTAGATGCAGATGGGAATCCGATGTTGGGACACACTTGAGATGCTTTTGCGTGGAAGCACTTTGATGCATTACATAAGGATAAAGCGGCAGATCCAAGGCATCCTCGAGTTGCCATCAGCACAGATGGATTCAATGTGTATGGTATGATAGCAGCACAATACAGTTGTTGGCCTGTATTTGTCATTCCACTCAATCTCCCCCCGGAGAGATTATGAAAAGAAAGAACATTTTCCTGACGTTTATAATTCCAGGGCCTTAATATCCGGGGAAGAATATGAATGTGTACATGCAGCCGCTTAAGGATGAATTGCAAGAAGCCTGGGATAATGGGATCAAGACATATGACGCCGCTACCAAAAAATACTTCAAAATGCATGTGTGGTACATGTACTCGTCGCATGACTTGCCGGCGTATGCGTTATTCGTTGGCTGGCGTGTACATGGAAGGTTCCCGTGCCACACATGCAAGGTAGCTCTTGAGTTCCGTTGGCTGCTAGCGGGTCGCAAGTTTTCTTGCTTCGACATGCATAGACAAGTCCTAGATCCTGACCATAAGTTCAGAAAAGACAAGAAGAATTTCATCAAAGGTAGAGTTGTCAAACACACTGCACCACCTGCGTTGACAAGCCAACATACCTTGGATCAGATAAATGCTCTCGAGCTGGATCCAAATTGTCCAGGGTATTTCAAAGGGTATAATACGGAACACGCCTGGACTTACAAGATATGTTTGTGGGATCTGCCTTACTTTAAAGACCTCCTTTGCCCACACAACATCGACGTGATGCACACTGAAAATAATATTGTCGAGGCCCTTTTTGGTACATTGTTCGGCATAGAGGGGAAGCCGAAGGATAATCCTAAGGCTAGAGTCGATCAGGAGGCTCTATGTGATAGACCGTTACAAAACATTTGACAACCAAAAGGAAGTAAGAACTGGAGGAACACAAAGGCATGGTTCAATCTTGGAAGGCCAGCTATGAGGGAAATGATCTTGTGGGTGAAAATGCAGTTGATGTTCCCCGATGGGTATGCAGCGAATCTAAAGAGGGGAGCAAGTCTTGACAAATTGAAAGTATTTGGTCTCAAGAGTCATGATTGGCACATATGGCTTGAGCGGGTAATGCTGGTGATGTTGCATGGCTTTATCCCTAAGGATGAATGGCTAGTACTGGCAGAGCTGAGCTATTTATTCCATGCTCTTTGTGCGAAAGAACTATCACCTGACGTGCTAGATGAACTGGAAGAGTTGGTGCCAGAGTTGATCTGCAAGTTAGAAAAGATCTTTCCACCGGGCTTCTTTAATCCAATGCAGCATTTGATTTTGCATCACTCGACCGAGGCAAGATTGGTGGGGCCGTGCAAAATCGTTGGTGCTTTGCAACTGAGAGGATGTAGAAGACACTTCAAGCAAAATGTAAAAATAAACATAGAGTTGAAGCATCGATGGCCGAGGCATTCATTACTAAGGAGGCGACAAACTTCATGACAACACACTACAAAGCCAAGAATCGTCATTTGCATAATCCGAAGCCTCGGTACAATGATGGTGACTGTGAAAAAGGTCGATCCAACCTCAGCCTATTCAAAGGGAAGCTCGTACCAGCCAGTGCTTCAAAAGCAATAGCATTGGATGTCGAAGAATGGCAGACCATTTCCTTGTATATCTTCAACAACCTAACAGAAGTGCGGCCATACATCGAGTAAGTTCTCGGTACATTGTTTCGCAACTGCTAATTCTTTGAAATGCTCTTATTCTCGGATATGTGATAGAGTTAATATGTTGCCAAATTCTCGGATGGAGCGGTGATCCAAAAGGATTCCATCGAAGAGTATGAGCTTCTGGCAAAGCATAGAGGTGGCTATCCCGGTTTCATCTCTTGGTTCAAGCAAACGGTAATTTCCATTAGACGATTTCATTTCTTCATCTAGTTTGCAGCTAATGCAACAATCCTTTCGTATTACACTTGTAGGCTAATGCAGAGTCTATGGACTCCGAATTGAGACAAGTCGCTAATCGTTTTGACTATAAGGTCCGTTCATTTGACAAATACGACATCAATGGGTATCACTTTCGTACTTTTGGCAAAGAGCTATCTATGGCCGACCGAAAGTCTACAAATTGTTGTGTCTCTGCTGTCGGTGAAGGAGGGGTCGAGTATTATGGCAAAGTTGAAGCAATTTATGAACTTACATTCTTTGGTGAAAACCCACCAAACGTCATAGTCTTCAAATGTTGTTGGTTCCAGCCGAAGGAGACTAGAAGGACTCATGAACATATAGGGCTAGTCGAAATCAAATAAAGCACCCATTTAGATGTTCCTGATGTCTATATTATGGCTCAACAGGCGACCCAACTTTTCTATCTACCGTGGGCCTACCAAACGGATCCAAATTTGAATGGTTGGGATGTCATTTATGATGTGTCGCCACATTTTAGACCACCTCCCCTCAATGAATATGATTATGAACCTCACATTAACCCAGACACATATGAAGGATAATTCTTCCAATAAACACGTGTTTCCAAAAAACATTTCAAGAACCGCTCTACTTCACCCCAGAACATTGAGGTAGACAGCGACAGTGAATCCGACCTCACCCCTGACCCGGAACAAGAAGAGACGAAAGAAGAAGAGGTTACTGCTGCCGATGACCTGTCAATGCTTGACCGATTACATAAAGGAGGCCTTCCACATGTTGATGCATTTATTGATGATGCTGATGAGCACATCATTACTGATAGTGATGATGATTATGCATTTATTGATCCCGGAGCATATATAGACGATGAAGATTAATATTAGTAATATCAGGTATTCAATTATTATTATGTACACATATATTATTAATTAGTTCATGTTATTAGGTATTCAATTTTTTTATGTTGAACTAATTTCATTCACTCTTTGTCATTGCAGGTGTTGATAGATGGTGGGCACGGGTCGAGAGCGCTCTGAGCCTCCTTCCTCGGCGCATGCTGGGAGGGGTGCTATTATTCCACCCCAGCAACTCCGGAGAGTGCTGGTACACTGTATGCAGACACCGGCAGGCGCTTCTTCTTCGACCGAGAGAGGTCGGGGGAAGACAAAGAGAGGTGCTAGAGGTAGGAAGGCTGCTGCGCCTTCCTTGCTGCCACTCCCAGCTAATTCTCCAGAGCACAGGAGTGCTCTGTCTCAGGTGGACCCGTCTCGGACTCCGGTCATCGAGCCTTAGGCCGACGAGCCTCGGGTCACCGAGCCTTTGTCCCAGGAGACTCCGGTCCCAGAGTCTTCGTCCTAGGAGCCTCCGGTCCCAGAGTCTTCATCCCACATGACTCCGGAGGCTAGTGGCCATGCTGATGGTGGCGAGGACAAGTTTTCTGAGGATAGCTATAGCGAGGGCGAGCTGGTTGAGGAGGGAAAGAAGGTCTACCAGCGTGGTGGTACAAAGCTCCTTCCCGTGCCGGCGACCCGCGATTAGAGGTGGTTGATTGTGCCTAATGCAGAGAAGTAAGTGTATTTACTCTTTTTTAACCTTTTGCCTTCATGTTTCTTCAAATTAATATCTAATTTGTTGGCCTTCTCATACTGCAGGGGTTGGAAATACGACATTGCTCTCCACAGGCCCAACCAGGTCCTTGGTGTGCTTCTCCGGCACCACTTCCCAGGGAAAGTCATGTTGCCCGGTGAGGGTGAGGTTCCAGAGGTAGCACTGACCTGGGAGCTGTACGTGGCTGCCCCGGCCCTGCCGGAGGAGAGGGTCGATGGTGTCTTGTGCGAGACGGTGGCCGACATTGTGATCCTGCGGTTTTGGGTAATTTCTCCTTTACAGAATTAAAAATCAACAACACCTAGTGATTGTACTAATCAGTGTTGTCTTGTTTGATTGCAGACCTTCTACAGGTGTCTTGAGGAACACAAGGTGCATGCGGATATTGTTCTCGTAGAGGAGTGCAAGCGCCTACTTCAGAACTTACGGCACGAGGCTCGGGTGCAGGCTATTCGAGACTACTACGCCTCAACTAACATTAAGAGGGCCAAGAAGAAGTGCCGCAAAAATTTTCTGAGTAAGGAGAAGTACATGAAGGTAATTACTTATTCTTAAGGCCTTGTACTCAGTTTCCTTGATTTGATTCGTAGGCATAGCGCTGAAATTTCTCTTGTCTGACTTAGGTGCCCCCGAGATGGTGTGCGGATAGGATGGACTGTTGGGAGGCATTGGTGGATGAGTGGTGCTCTCCCAAAAGGCTAGCTGACCACAACAAGGCCAAGGATAAGCATGCCCAAATGAAAGGCGTGCCACACCATCAAGGGAGCTCCAACCTGTTTGAGTTTGGGGATCACTGGGTATGTAGTTTGCTTCATGATTCATGCAATTTCATTCTTCATGCTAGCTTGATCCCTTAACTAATATTTTGTTCCTCTCTTTTAGGCGTGACACAACAAGAAGGAGGTGCCACCGCTGTTCGACCTCTATGCCATGGCCCACACTGCCTCGTACAAGAAGGCCAAGGCATTCTCTAAGGATGACCTCGATCATCCATAGAGATTCAGCAACATCTCCTCCCACAACAAGCTCATGAGGTACACAGATGAGGGGAAGGTGAGGAAAGGGGAGGACTTCAACCCGAGCCAGAGTCCTCTTGATCTAGAGCTCGTGATGATATCTGGTGGCGGGAGGCCCCATGGCTCGATAGTCATTGGGGATGGACTGATACGTTGTCGTAGAACTCTCCCGGAGATCAAAAAGCACCAGACGAGCTCCGATCTTGAGATAAGGCCTCGTCCACGGCCAATGGAGCTCGCCATCGAGGCTAGGGCCTAGGAGCTTCTGACGGAGGCAAACAGGCAGACGACGCAGAGGGAGAGGGACATGGAGGAGATGACGGCTAGGCTGTTGGAGGAGGAGAGGAATCGGAACGACGCGTCTCATCGGGCCCTATACGAGCTCCTCGTGGTAAGTTTCTCCTGCATATTAGCCAAATCATGCACGTAATGTTCATTTCATCACTAACTAATATGACCAACTCATGAAAACAAAATGTGCAGACCGTGTGCCAGAACAATGGTCAGGCACCTCCGTCGATGCCCCAGATTGGTATAGCACCCACCGTGAGTTTCATTTGAATGGTCATTAGTTACTAGTATTCACATTTGAGTTGCATCATGCTAACGAGACATTGCAAATGATCTTTGGTGCAGCGTGCCTCCCGACAAGCATCGATCGATCCTTCTGCGTCTGCCGCAACCCCGACCGGTCCTTCTCCGTCTCACACTGGCACAAACCCGACCGGTCCTTCACCTCCGTGATGATGGTAAGTTTTCCCAAGTGTTTTGCTTAACAAATGCATACTTAGCTTAAGAAATGATCTATTTAGCTCCAAAATGACCTATACTTAGCTTCTTTAGTTCGTTTATGACATACTAAGCATACTTAGGTAAAAAAATGGCATGATAACCTTGGTTTAGCTCCAAAATGACATAGACTTAGCTTATTTTCCTCGAAAATGACATAATAACCTTACGAAGCTCCAGAATGACCTATTTGCCTAGCTTAGCTCTAAAATGACCTACACTTAGCATTTTTTACCAAGCTTAGCTAAAAATGGCATCTTTACCTACCTTAGTTAGAAGAAGAAGATAAAGAAGAGGAGAGGAGAAAAAGAAAGAGAAGAAAAATTCTTCTTCTTCTTCTTCTTCTTCTTTCTCTTTTTCTTCTTCTTCTTCTTCTTCTTCTTCTAAGTTTCTTCTTTCCCAATTTGCAGATTTGCTTTGGATGAGGAAGCTTGTGTTGATGGAGTCTACTCTTCTGCTTGTGCTTCCTTTTTGTTTTGATTTTGTACGATGAACTTTGTTGTTGGATATGTTGTTGGAAACTTGTTGGATATGTTGTTGGAAACTTGTTGTTGGATATGTTGTTGGAAACTTGTTGTTGGATATGTGTTGGTATGCTTGTTAAAAGTATTTTCAAATGTGTGTGTATATATATCTATGAAATTCTGTGAAGTTGAATGAATTTAAGAAAAAACAGAAAAAACAGGGGCTATAGAGGCTCTTTGCCGTCTGCTGGCTGACAGCAAAGCTGCCACGTGGCAGCTACCTGTGCAACCTGGGGTGGCACTAGACTGGCCTATGTGGTTGCTTTGCCGTTCGCTGGCAGGCGGCAAAGAACTTTGCATCTTTGCCGTTAGCCAGTCGACGGCAAAGAACGCCATTGCTTTGTCGTCTACTGGCTGATGACAAAGATGCAAAGTTCTTTGTCGTCCGCCAGCGGTTGGCAAAGCACACCGTTAACCCCTTAACGGACTTAAGCTGCCATGTGTGCCGTCTATGCCCTTTGCCGTCAGTTGGCTGACGACAAAGATGCAAAGGTCTTTGCCGTCAGCCAGCCGACGGCAAAGTGGCCTTTACCGAAGCTTGTTCAGCCGGACCATTGGCCGTCTGCTGGCAGATGGCAAAGCCTTTGCCGTCCGCTAGGCATGCCTCTGCCGTCTGCTATGGCAGACGGCAAAGTTGCTGATTCCTGTTGTGAAAGCAACAATTGGGTATACCTTCTATCACATATCTAAAGGCAAGGTACTTGTTGCCAAGAATGGATCCTTTCCAGAGAAGGATGTTATCTCAAAAGAAGTGAGTGGGAGGGAGGTAGAACTTGATAAGGTTACCGAACCTTCACTTGAATTGGAAAGTAGCACAACGCAGAAAGGTGTTCTTGTAATGCATACACCAATTGAAGAGGAAGCTAATGATGATGATCATGAAGCTTCAGATCAAGTTACTACCAAGCCTTGTAGGTTGATACCCCACAAGTATAGGGGATCGCAACAGTTTTCAAGGGTAGAGTATTCAACCCAAATTTATTGATTCGACACAAGGGGAGCCAAAGAATATTCTCGAGTATTAGCAGCTGAGTTGTCAATTCAACCACACCTGAAAGACTTAATATCTGCAACAAAGTGTTCAGTAGCAAAGTAATATGGTAGTAATAGTAATGGTGGCAAAGTGATAGTAGCAGTTTGTAGTGTTTGTAACAGTAGCAGTAGAAAAGTAACTGAGCGAAGATCAATATATGAAAAGCTCGTAGGCAATGGATCAGTGATGGATAATTATGTTGGATGGCATTCATCATGCAACAGTTATAACATAGGGTGACATAGAACTAGCTCCAATTCATCAATGTAATGTAGGCATGTATTCCATATATAGTCATACATGATTATGGAAAGAACTTGCATGACATGTTTTGTCCTACCCTCCCATGGTAGCAGGGTCCTATTGGAAACTAAGGGATATTAAGGCCTCCTTTTAATAGAGAACCAGACCAAAGCATTAGCACTTAGCGAATACATGAACTCCTCAAACTACGGTAATCACCGGAAAGAATCCCCATTATTGTCACCCTGGGGATGCGGATCGTACACTACAGGAATCAACAACTTTGTCGTCATCCATCCCTGATGGCAAAGGCATGCATGGCAGACGACAAAGCCTTTGCCGTCTGCGAGCACACGGCCAACCGTCCGGGTGAATAAGCTACGGTAAAGGGTGCTTTGCCATCTGCTGGCAGACGACAAAGATGCTTAGGTCTTTGCCGTCTGCCAGCAGACGACAAAGACCATGGACGGCACATGTGGCAGCCTACGTCCGTTAAGGGGTTAACGGCGTGCTTTGCTATCTGCTGGCAGACGGTAAAGATGCAAAGTTCTTTGCCGTCTGCGAGCGGACGACAAAGCAATGGTTTCTTTGCTGGCCTATGTGGTTTCTTTGCCGTTTTTGGGCAGATGGCAAAGATGCAAAGTTCTTTGCAGTCTGCCAGCAGACGGCAAAGAAACCACATAGGCCAGCCTGATGCCACCCCAGGTTGCACAGGTAGCTGCCACCCTAGGTTGCACAGGTTGCACATGTGTGGCCATGATTCAGCTCGATTCAGTTACGAATGCAGACATTAGAATGACAGAGCAGCAGTAACACCACTCGACCTTCAAAGGTCACCATGCAAGCAAAACATAAACTCATCCATGCATCACGGCTATTTTTAAACATAACGTATATAACTTGCGTGCATGCTACAACCAAGATAAACATGACATGAAAAAAATTATTGCCAGTCACGAAACCATCATATGGGGACCAAGCTTACGAAGCTCTTGGAAGGGTGCATCCATAAGTAGGGTTGGTTATCAGACCACACAGTCAGAAATGGTTTCCATGTAATGTGTCAAGCCAAATCACATGCTAACTTCGAGGGTGATAATATCACCACAAGCGGCGATATCAGACATGAAAGAATGGCTAGGTTCAATCAACGACACACGAAAACTCCACCAAGTTTGGACTTGGACTACTCATCCAGCCGGCCAGGCGTGTTTACTTGTCTCCTCCCTAATGAAACAAACGAACGACACGTTAGTATACAAGTCCATATCTCATTTTATCACAACTCTTACAAACACCCATAGTTTAAAAAAACTCTTACAGACACCCAAGGATTACTGGTACATCATTATATTATCAAAGTTATTAACATGAGGGCCTTCAAAAGCATTCATACATATCAAACAAACTGATCCCATACTATAGAAAACATGACAGACACAGGGGCATTTAAATAAATGTACACAAGCTACAGTTATGGCTCTAAATCAATGTTGGCATTTTAATATTTTTGCAACTAGCAGGGTGACCCGCGCAAATGCGCGGCTAGATTATATACATGTCCCACATACACCGTCATCACAAATTTCAACAATTTTGGCATGCTTTGGGACGCACAACTTTGCTCACTATTTATATATGGATATAATTGTTTGTATCCACTAATTAGAATGTTTGACATAATATCTAATGACCATGCATTTATTTATTTATTGGAAAAGTGTTCCTTTCCTTTTTATTACATGGAAAGAATTGTATGTAAAAATAGATGTGTTATGGATCCATGTAATAACTACTATTATTCATAGTTTATTCAAAATTGGGTATAAAAATGATGTTTTATGGATCCTCGTAATAATTAGTATTATTCATAGTTTATTCGAAGTTGGGTATTGAGGTTTGGAGACGGTATTTATACAAAAGCCAAATCGCTAATGTTGTAGTTTACTACCTCCGTCCCATAATGTAAGATGTTTTTTAACACTACCACTAGTGTTAAAAAACGTCTTACATTATGGGAAGGAGGGAGTAGGTTTTAAATTTCTAATTTAAATAGAGTTACAATAGTCAAATTAGAGTACTATTTCTGGAGAAGGTGCGGAAGTTTTACAACTCCTTTATGCCAAAATAAGTTTGGATAAAAATATAAATTATAGTATTTCACAAAATCAAATGCGAGGACTACAATTATATAATTTATAATTGTAAATGATAAATAATTTAGTTTTGGGTATGCACATTCTTTCCAATCAAGGCGTTTATTATCCCTTGTCGATATCGCTGCAAAATAAAATACCATTTTTTGGTGATAGGTAGTCAGACAACAATAACATGGTGGTACCTTGCCTTGTAAATATTTTCTTCAAAATTTTCAACTTATAGTTGGATAATAACCTTTTCTTCTATGATAACTAATTACTAACATCTGCAACGAATACACCTATTCATCTATGTAATTCTTATATGCAATTTATGCATTCAAATACTATTTTTTTTTCTCAAAAAAGGATTCAAATACTAAATATATCTTCCCACTAAAAACACTAAATATATGTTTTTCTTTGGGCATAATTCCAACTCCTATGCTCGTTGTCAAGGTTTTCTTTTCTTCTACGGGGAGCTGGGTAAATCTAGTCCGTTCATATTTCTTAACTTCTGAACGTTAAGTCTTTACCGTTCCTTTTCTATTGTTTTAAGTATATAATAGATAGCCAATGGAGGATGTGTTTGAAGAACAATGTCCATAATGCTTAATACTAGACACTAAAGAAGTTGCTTTCTAATAAAGAAAACATATATTTCATTCCTTCTCGCAAGGTTTTCAACATATAAAACGTGCTATTTAGTTTACAGTTTAGTCGCATATAATTTAAACCATAAAAGAGAAGATGGATGTAGTTAAAGAGCTGCTCACCAAACCATAATACCAGGATGACAATATTGAAGACAACTAAAATGAACATGATACTTGGCAATTGGGAGACTTTTATGAACATACTGGTAGCATAACGCAAGGATGACAACATCGAAGAGAACTAAAATGAACATGATACTTGGCAATTGGGAGACTGTTATGAACATACTGGTAGGAATAAAATGAATTACTTCAGAATGAGCAGGAACAGTCGAAGCTTTTGCCGACCACTTTGGAGGAGAGCCATTGAATATGTATGAGCACTCAGTGAATGCAGCCCCTATGCCCACACCAGCTCCAAGTGCAACTGATGCCTAGCGGGTTGTTGGGCTACCTGTATAAAACAACAAAAGTCAAACATGTATTCAACCATAGATTTGTGACAGTACATGAAGTGTATTTTTTGACTTCTTTTCAAAGTATTCCTTTCGGCGTATACCAATTCTGAATAATTTACATGTAAATAAGATTATCAATGTTTAAAACATTCAAGGAAATTTTATAAATATTAGCCAGGCAAACTCAAATTATGCATGATCATGTGGAAAATAGACAATTCACATGGCTAAGCAACTTTTTTTATCATTGGGTAAACAATTTCAAATGGAAAGGCAGTACAAAGCAACTGGTTGCATTTTAAAGAACTTCTGGATACAAATAAAAAGGACTCCCTGCTATTCAACAAAATAAGATACAGGGAAACAGTTAAAGAGACTAGCTGACAATAAGCATCACATGGCCCTATCAATAAGCAGTTGTGTCACTATTACAACACAAGTGAGGTAGCGACTTTGATGATGATCAGATTATGCAAAACCAACGTTTCACAGTTCACATTAACAAAGATGAAACAGAAGCTGTATGACAGTCCTATCAATTCCTGCTTAACACTTGGAACAAACAACATCAAGAACGAGCTCAGGAATCAGTAGGTCCATCGGTTCACCATCGATCATAACCAAAACACATGATACACATCTTACATGCTAAACTGGAAATGAAAAATATGTGGATAAATGTCTTAAGTGGTATAACAATGTAGGACAACACATAATTGGGCACTAACAGGAGATATGCTGTAATTTTGAAAAACAGATCAGTTCAAGCCCCCCCTCCAAACCACAATCCCAGCCACGGGGAAATGATGATAAGAATAAATTATTTTCAGAAGCACAATTCACCATAACCATTCCAAGAGCATGACTACCACCAGGAACGCATCCCTCACACCAATTAAAAACGCATGAAATAATCACAAAAGGTTTTCCTGCCTACCAACTAAAACCATCACATAACCTAGCCAGCAATTCAAGCATGTCTTGCTCTTGCTACACTGGTTGACAAATCGATTGAAATGAGGCTCTGGCCTATACAGAATACTAACATACAGCAATTGAAACATATGCGCTTGTGCTCATCGTCGTCCCACATCCCTCAACGCAAATGGACTAGAGAAACTCAAATCCCGTCAAATTTGGTGTTCCAATCGCATAGGAAAAAAATCTACAGCGCCCTAAAGTAGGGCATGCGCATTAGTATGGTCCCAAAATGATTTCGGCTGGAGGAGTGCACCCTGCCTACGAAGCTAGGGAGTCCCGCATTAGATTAGGCCGATCCAGATGGAGCACGAGCGTTATTTTCACGCAACCCTAGATCAACAGGGAGGCGCGGCGAACAGATCTCGCGATGCAGCGAGGGGGAAGGGAGAGGTTGGGGAGCTTATGGAAGAGGATGAGGCCCCCAAAGGCACCGGCAAGGGAGGAGTAGGCGACATGGTGGATGGAGAGGTCGAGGCAGGCGTCCCACTTATCATCGAGATTGTACCGCGGTGGGATCCCAGACCTGGCGGGCAGGGACGGCTTTGTCACCGGCGATGGGGCCAGAGCGGGAGCGGCGGGTGGCACGGGCGGGGGTGGCCGGTGGCACGGGGGGCGGCGGTGGCCGGTGGCATGGGGGGAAGGCGGCTCGGGCACGAGGGAGGTGGGGGTGAGGTGAGGGGAGAGAGAGGGGAGAGAGAGGGGTGCGGCGTGCTGATAGATAGACTAAGGCTCTTTGCCGTCCGCTAGCAGACGACAAAGAGCCTTAGTTAGTGGGGTGGGGCCGGGGGGAACGGACGTTAGTTGGCCACTTTCTTTGCCGTCCACTAGCAGAAGGCAAAGCTTCTTTGCCATTTGCTAGCAGATGGCAAAGAAAGTGGCCATTAGCTGGTTTCGTTAGTGGGCCACCCTTCCTCTTTGCTGTCTGCAAGCTGACAGCAAAGCTTCTTTGCCGTCTACTAGCTGACGGCAATGATATGGCTGACAACAGTGATATCTTTGCCGTCAGCTTTTTGTTTGCCGTCAGTTTTATTTAAGCTGATGGCAAAGACCTTCTTTGCCGTCAGCTAGCTAATGGCAAAGAGCTGGCTGATGGCAAAGATCCTGATTCGAGTAGTGATAACTCGTAATAGGTGTCTACAACTTGCAAGATAGGATCAAGAACACACATATATTCATGAAAACATAGTAGGTTCAGATCTGAAATCATGTCACTCGGGCCCTAATGACAAGCATTAAGCATAGCAAAGTCATAGCAACATCAATCTCAGAACATAGTGGATACTAGGGATCAAACCCTAACCAAATTAACTCAATTACATGATAAATCTCATCCAACCCATCATCGTCCAGCAAGCCTATGATGACATTACGCATGAACGGTGGGGAGCATCATGGAATTGGTGATGAAGGATGGTTGGTGATGACAAAGGCGTCGATTTCCCCTCTTCGGAGCCCAAAACAGACTCCAGATCTAGTCTCCCGAGGAAGAACTGGCGATGGCGGCGGCTCTGTATTGTGAAACGCGACGAACTCTTCTCTCTGACTTTTTCTCTCGACGAATTGGGTTATATGGAGCTAGAGAGGAGGTCAGAGGAGCCACGAGGGGCCCACAAGCCTGCTCCACATGGCCAGGGGTGGTCGCGGCTAGCAGGCTTGTGGCCTGCTGGTGGCCCCCCTTTGGTCAATTCTTGCGTCAGTATTTTTTATCAATTCCAAAAATATTCTCCATAAATTTTCAGGACGATCCGAGAACTTTTATTTGTGCACAAAAATAACACCAAGACAATTCTTCTAAAAACAGCGTCGGTGCGGGTTAGTTACATTCAAATCATCCAAATTAGAGTCTAAAACAAGGGCAAAAGAGTTTGGAAAAGTAGTATGTTGGAGACGTATCAACTCCCCCAAGCTTAAACCTTTGCTTGTCCTAAAGAAATTCAGTTGATAAACTGAAAGTGATAAATAAAAACTTTTACAAACTCTGTTTGATCTTGCTCTTGTAAATATGTCTAACTTATGTTTAGATTTTCATCAAAGATTATAAACTAACCACATTCAAAATAACATTTAGGTCTCACATTTACTCATGTCAATGGCATAACCAACTAGCGAGCAATAATAACAAGTCTTGGATGACAACAATTTATCAAAACAATCATGATACAATATGACATAATGGTACCTCGCTAGCCCTTTCCGAGACCGCAAAACATAAATGCAGAGCACCTCTCGAGTACAAGGATTGACTAAACATTGTAATTCACGGTGAGAGAGATCCGATCATGCTCACACTCAACATCAATTAATAGCAAGGCATACAAATGACAATGGTGCTCTCTAACTGGTGCCTTTTATAAGAGGATGATGACTCAACAATAAAGTAAATAGATAAGCCTTTCACAGAGGCAAGCATTGATTTGTAGAGGTGCAAGAGCTCCAGCTTTTAAAACAGATGTAGGTAATGATTTTGGAGTGGTATGCTTTTGTTGCTCACACAACTACCAAGAGGTTTTCAATATCTTCCATGCTAAATACATTATAGGCGGTTCCCAAACAGAATGGTAAAGTTTTTACTCCCCTCCACCAATCAATCACACTCCACGGCGGGCCGAATTCACAGGTACCGTTCATACAAACACATTCCTAGGGGAGTTTTGTTTAATTATATTTTGCTTTTTATATCGAGCATGGAACTGGCATCCCAATTACCAGCCACTTTCTCTTGAATGATAGTGAATAAACACATATCATGAGAATAACCCACCTAGCATGGAAGATACTGACAGCCCCCAGTCGCCACATGAGCGATTTAGGCATACAAAACAGAAGGTTTATTTGAAGGTTTAAAGTTTAGCACATGCAAATTTACTTGGAATGGTAGGTAAATACCGCATATAGGTAGATATGGTGGACTCATATGGAACAAGTTTGGGTTTATTGAGATGGATGCACAAGCAGTATTCCCGCTTAGTACAAGTGAAGGCTAGCAAAAGACTGGGGAGCGACCAACTAGAGAGCGACACAGTCATCAACATGCCTTGAGATTAACCAACATTGAATGCAAGCATGAGTAGGATATAATTCACTGTGAACATAAATATCATGGAGGCTGTGTTGATTTGGTTCAACTACATGCGTGGACATGTGCCAAGTCAAGCCACTTGAATCATCCAGAGAAGGATACCATCCTATCATACTACATCACAACCATTTTAATGCGCATGTTGGCACTCAAGACGGACCATTATCCACTCTTAGCTAATTAAGCATGGCATGAATAAATATAATCTCTGATTGTTATTGCAAACATGGTCAACCCATAATGTACTGAATTCGGAATGATGAGCTAATAATATTTACAAAAGCAAGATAAGTCGAGTTTATACCAGCTTTTCTCCATCTCAATCTTTTCATCAAATATCGTCATTATTGCCTTTCACTTGCACGAACGAACGATGTGAATAATATTAGGAGTGCGCGTGCATTGGACTAAGCTGGAATCCGCAAACAATAAACCAAAGGAGAAGACAAGGCAATATGGGCTCTTTGTAAGATAAACAATATTGCATATGAGAGCCACTCAACATGTCATCGTGGTCTTCTCCTTACGACCCAAATAAAAGAAAGGAAAAATTATTTACACGGGAAAGCTCCCAACAAGCAAAAAGAAGAATGAGAAATCTTTTTGGGTTTTCGTTTTAATGCTACAACTAAGCAACTAGGAAATAAAGCTAGAACTGTTTTTTTTTTGTATTTTCTTCAAAGTTAATTAAACACACAAGAAGAAAGCATAAAGAACAAAATAAACTACCATTGATAGTACAATGGAAAAGTATGAGCACCGATAACTAAAATAAGTGTGTGAACATGAATGTAATGTCGGTGAGAAATACTTACTCCCCCAAGCTTAGGCTTTTGGCTGAAGTTGGTTTAAGGCCATGGCTAGCGTGGATAATATCCGAAGTCAAAGTTGGGGTTGTACTGGGCTACGGCGGCTACCGCCTATACCACTGCAGCATGAAGGCATGCGGGTTCTGCATTCCGCTCGTACTCGTTTGCCTCCTCCCTAGTTATAAAATATATCTGTTTTTCCTGAAAATTAAAGAAGGCAGGAGCAGGAATGCTAACATGGACAACACGTTGCCTGTCAAAAATTAGTCGGTACTGGAGGGATTGTTCATTTCTTTCAAGAAACTGAAAGCGCACCAAAGCCTCATAATCAAGGAAAGAAGGGGGTAATTGAATGTCATTTCCTCTTATGGGTACTCCAAGATACTTAGCTACACGGGTGGCATAAATTCCACCAAAGAAATCTCCATCCTTAGCATTATGATGTAACGTCCTGGCAATAATAGCTCCCAAGTTATATCGTCTATCTACCATTACCGCACTCTTAAGGATGCTCAGATCGGGCGCACAAAGGTGGCTATGCTCAAGTTTACCGTTAATATATCTACCTATGAAGAGAGAGAAATAATGTATAGCCGGAAAGTGAATGCTCCCCAAAGTTGCTTGTGTAATGATTCTAGTTTCTTCCACTGTGATGCTAGCAAGGAAATCATTATATCCATTTTTATGAGGATCACTACAACTACCCCACTCTGGAATTTTGCATGCATCATTAAAATCTTCTAGGTCCATGGTATAGGTCTTATCATAAAGATCAAATAGAACAGAATGAGAATTACGCTTAGATAAAAATTCAAACCTCCGCACGAAAGAGTCAGTGAGTTGATAATATTGCTTGCATCGCTCTGAAATGAAATCCTCAAGGCCGGCATTCCTTATGTATGCATATTCTTTCCCCTTAAATCCGGTGTTTTCCATGAGTTTATCCGATGGCCACTCACAAGACTGTACTCGAGCTTCCCTGGGCAGTTCAAAATTGGGCTCACATAGCACGAGTCTCGAGGCTTTCTCGCTCGAGGAACCACCTTGGTACATTCTCCTCGACATCTTTTCTTGTTCTAAAAAATTTCTGAAATTTTTAGCGAGTGAAAATAAAGGTGCACAAAACTCAACAATACTCATAGCAACTACTCCCTCAAGTGCCTAGAGACCATACCAGGCATCAAATTTACTTGGGACCATGAAAATTTGACATGCAAGCTCAAGAACAAGGTCACCACAGCAAAAAAAGTTTGCAATATATAAGGCACTAGAACAAAAACTAATTGGACCATTGGAGGAGTCACATACCTGTGAGTAATCCCCTAAAACAGTTTTGCAAATGGAGCCTTGAGCAAGGAGATCGAAAATGGCACCAAGATGAGCTAGAACATAGGTTTGAGCAATGGTGGGATTTTTTCCGTAGGAATACGAAGTGAATGGGTGCTGGATTAAGTGAAGGGGGCACATGGGACCCACAAGCTTGCTAGGCGCGACCAGGGGGTGGCCGCGCCCTGTAGGCTTGTGGCCCACTGGTGCAACCCCGTGATGCATTCTCAGTGCCAAAAATTCTTAAATATTCCAAAAAAAAAAGCATACTAAACTTTCAGGGGATTCTGGGAACTTTTATTTTTAGGTCACTTTTCTATTGCACAGAAAACTCACAAAATAGAAAAAATAGTAGCATTTTTACTTAATTTCATCTAGGTAACAGAAAGTAAAAGTTAGGTGCAGGAAGTTGTGGTTTCTAAATCCATCCATCTCATGCTCCTCAAAAGGAATCCATCAATAAGGTTGATCAAATCTTTCGATGACATGAAACCGAAGAATTTTCGAATAACACTAAGTTACCTCAATGGAGATATGCATCTCCCCAACAATAATTATATCATATTTCTTCTTGACAGTAGGAAAAGGGAACTCAAAGTCTCCAATAATAATTGTTGGATTTTTTTCAATAGAATTGATACTATGAAATTGAGGTTGTTTCTTCGAAAAGTGTACCGTATGCTTGTTACCATTAATATGAAAAGTGAAATTGCCCTTGTTGCAATCAATAACAGCCCCTACAGTATTCAAGAAGGGTCTACCAAGGATGATCGACATACTGTCGTCCTCGGGAATATCAAGAATAACAAAGTCTGTCAAGATAGTAGCATTTGCAACTACGACAAGTACATCCTCACAAATACCGATAGGTAGAGCAGTTGATTTATCAACCATTTGCAAAGAGATTTCAGTAGGTGTCAACTTATTCAAATCAAGTCTATGGTATAAAGAGAAAGGCATAACACTAACACCAGCTCCAAGATCACATAAAGCAGTTTAACATAATTTCCTTTAATAGAGCATGGTATAGTAGGTATTTCGGGATCTCCTAGTTTCTTAGGTATTCCACCTTTAAAAGTATAATTAGCAAGCATGGTGGAAATCTCAGCTTCCGGTATCTTTCTTTTACTTGTCACAATATCTTTCATATACTTAGCATAAGGAGACATTTTCAATATATCAGTCAAGCACATACGTAAAAAGATAGGTCTAAGCATTTCAGCAAAGCGCTCAAAGCCCTCATCATCCTTTTTCTTGGATGGTTTAGGAGGAAAGGGCATGGGTTTCTGAACCCATGGTTCTCTTTCTCTACCATGTTTCCTAGCAATAAAATCTCTTTTATCATATCTTTTATTCTTAGGTTGTGGGTTATCAAGATCATCAGCAGGTTCAATCTCCACATCATTATCATTACTAGGTTGAGCATCAACATGAACTTCATTATTAATGTTATCACTAGGCTCATGTTCATCACCAGATTGTGTCTCAGCATCAGTAGAAATATCATTTGGATTCTCAAACGTATTTATAACAAGTTCACTAGCAACATGCAAAGTACTATCATCATTCTTTTTCCTTCTCTTATTGGAAGGAACGGGTGCATCAGTATTAACTCTCTAAGAATCTTGTTCAATTATCCTAGGATGGCCCTCAGAATACAAAGGTTCCTAAGTCATTCTACCACCTCTAGTCACAACTTTAATATAATGATCATTGTCTTTACTATTCATCTCATTAAGCAAATCATTTTGAGCCTTAAGTACTTGTTCTACTTGAGTGGTTACCATGGAAGCATGTTTACTAATAAGCTTAAGATCATTGACAGTTCTACTCAAATAATCACCCAAGCGATCAAGCATATAAGCATTATGTTTCAATTGTCTACTAACATAGGCATTGAAATTTTCTTGCTTCACAATAAAATTATCGAATTCATCCAAGCATTGGCTAGCAGGCTTATTATAAGGGATATCTCTTTCATCAAATATTCTGAGAGAATTTACCTCTACTACCTTGTCGGGTTATCAAGACCATGCATTTCTTCAATAGGTGGTAGATTCTTAACATCTTCAGCTTTAATACCTTTTTCTTTCATAGATTTCTTTGCCTCTTGCATATCTTCGGGACTTAGGAATAGAATACCTCTTTACTTCGGAGTTGGCTTTGGAGGTGGTTAGGGAATAGCCTAATCATTATCATTGCTCAATATATTATTCAATAGTAATTCAGCTTGTTCAACAGTTCATTCCCTGAAAACACAACCAGCACAGCTATCTAGGTAGTCCCAAGAAGCATCAGTTAGTCCATTATAAAAGATATCAAGTATTTCATTTTTCTTGAGAGGATGATCTGACAAAGCATTAAGTAATTGGAGAAGCCTCCCCCAAGCTTGTGGGAGACTCTCTTCTTCAATTTTCACAAAGTTAAATATTTCCTGCAAGGCAACTTGTTTCTTATGGGCAGGAAAATATTTTTCACAGAAGTAATAAACCATGTCCCGGGGACTACGCACACAACCAGGAGCAAGAGAATTAAACCATTTCTTAGCATCTCCCTTTAATGAGAAAGGAAACAACTTAAGAATATAGTAATAGTATTTTTTTTCCTCATGAGTAAATAGGGTGGCTATGTCATTCAATTTGGTAAGATGTGCCATAACGGTTTCAGATTCATAACCATGGAAAGGATTAGATTCAACCAAAGTAATTAACTCAGGATCAACAGAGAATTCATAATCCTTATCAGTAACAAAGATGGGTGAAGTAGCAAACTTAGGATCATATTGCATTCTTGCATTCAGAGATTTTTCCTTCCACTTGCGAAGCAATTTCTTAAGATCATCTCTATCCTCACAAGCAAGAAAGTCCCTAGCTACCTCTCCTTCCATAACATATCCTTCAGGTACATCAGGCAATTCATATCTAGGAGAGCTAGGTCTAGCAGGTGAATCATAGTGTTCAGTTTCAATAATTTCATCAGATTCATAAATACTATCAGTTTCAGCATCTCTAGCAATTTATTCATCAAGAAATTCACCCAGTGACACAATATCATGAAACAAAGTATTATCATAAGCATCATGCATAGCAGAAGTAGCATCATCAATTACTTGCGACATATCAAAATTACTAGTAGGTGGTGGTGTCGCAAACTTACTCATAACAGAAGGTGAATCAAGTGCAGACCTAGATGGCAGTTCCTTACCTCCCCTTGTAGTAGAGGGATAGATCTTGGTTTTTGGATCTTTCAGATTCTTCATAGTGATCAACAAATATATATCCCAAGTGACTCAGAGAATAAAGCTATGCTCCCCGTCAACGGCGTCAGAAAAAGGTCTTGATAACCCACAAGTATAGGGGATCGCAACAGTTTTCGAGGGTAGAGTATTCAACCCAAATTTATTGATTCGGCACAAGGGGGAGCCAAAGAATATTCTCGAGTATTAGAAGCCGAGTTGTCAATTCAACCACACCTGAAAGACTTAATATCTGCAACAAAGTGTTCAGTAGAAAAGTAATATGGTAGTAATAGTAACGGTGGCAAAGTGATAGTAGTAGTTTGTAGTGTTTGTAACAGTTGCAACAGAAAAGTAATTGAGCGAACATCAATATATGAAAAGGTCGTAGGGAATGGATCAGTGATGGATAATTATTTCCGATGGCATTCATCATGCAACAGTTATAACAGAGGGTGACACGGAACTAGCTCCAATTCATCAATGTAATGTAGGCATGTATTCCATATATAGTCATACGTGCTTATGGAAAAGAACTTGCATGCCATCTTTTGTCCTACCCTCCCGTGGCAACGGGGTCCTATTGGAAACTAAGGGATATTAAGGCCTCCTTTTAATAGAGAATCGGACCAAAGCATTATCACTTAGTGAATACATGAACTCCTCAAACTATGGTAATCACGGGAAAGAATCCCATTTATTGTCACCCTGGGGGATGCGGATCATAACTCGTAATAGGTGTCTACAACTTGCAAGATAGGATCAAGAACACACGTATATTCATTAAAACATAATAGGTTCAGATCTGAAATCATGGCACTCGGGCCCTAGTGATAAGCATTAAGCATAGCAAAGTCATAGCAACATCAATCTCAGAACATAGTGGATACTAGGGATCAAACCCTAACAAACTTAACTCGATTACATGATAAATCTCATCCAACCCAGCACCGTCCAACAAGCCTACGATCAGATTACTCACGAACAGTGGGGAGCATCATGGAATTGGTGATGAAGGATGGTTGGTGATGACGAAGGCATCGATTTCCCCTCTTCGGATCCCAAAACGGACTCCAGATCTGGTCTCCCGAGGAAGAACTGGCGATGGCGGCAGCTTCGTATCGTGAAATGCGATGAACTCTTCTCTCTAATTATTTTTGACGAATAGGGTTATATGGATATGGAGAGGAGGTCGGAGGAGCCATGAGGGGCCCACAAGCCTGCTCCACATGGCCAGGGGGTGGCTACGGCTAGCAGCGACTAGCAGGCTTGTGGCCTGCTGGTGGCCCCCCTCTAGTCAATTCTTGCGCAATTATTTTTTATTAATTTTAAAAATATTCTCCGTAAATTTTGAGGACGATCCGAGAACTTTTATTTCTGCACAAAAATAACACCAAGGCAATTCTGCTGAAAACAACGTCAGTCCGGGTTAGTTCCATTCAAATCATGCAAATTAGAGTACAAAAGAAGGTCAAAAGAGTTTAGAAAAGTAGATACGTTGGAGACGTATCATAGGTCGACAAGAATTTGTACCGCCCGTGAGTGGTATGACAATCCTGTCTTGGAGGTCATGTTGTTAGACAACAATGAACCTACGAGCAATGAAGAAGCGACAATGGGATCGGATTCCAACAAATGGCTAGGAGCCGTGAAATCTGAGATAGGATCCATGTATGAAAACCAAGTATGGACTTTTGTAGACTTTCCTGTTGACCGACAGGCCATTACGTACAAGTGGATCTTTGATACAGACGTTGATGGTAATGTCACCATTTATAAAAGCTCGACTTGTTGCAAGGAGGTTTCCAACAAGTTCAAGGAGTTGACGATGATGAGACTTTGTCACTCGTAGCAATGCTAAAGTCTGTTGGGATTATGTTAGCAGTTGCTACATTTTTCAATTATGAAATCTGTCAGATGGATGTCAAAACAGAGTTTCCTGAACGATTTCCGTGAAGAAAGGTTGTATGTGATACAACCGGAAGGTTTTGTGCATCCTGAGGATGCTAACAGGTATGCGAGCTCTAGCGATCCTTCAATGGACTGGTGCAAGCATCTCGGAGTTGGAATATGCTCTTTGATGTGTTGATCAAAGCATTTGGGTTTATGCAAAGTTTATAAGAAACTTGTATTTACAAGAAAGTGAGTGGGAGCACTTTAGAATTTCTCATAAGTATATGTGGATGACATATTTTTGATCAGAAATGATGTAGAATTTTCCGGAAAGCATAAAAGATTATTTGAAAGGACTTTTTCGAAGGACGACCTTGATAAAGCTAGTTAAATATTGGGCATCAAGATCTATAGAGATAAATCAAGATGCGTGATTAGACTTTCAATGAGTACATGCCTTGACAAGATTTTGAAGCAATTCAAAATGGTTCGGTCAAAGACGGAATTCTTGCCTGATTTGTAAGGTATGAAGTTGAGTAAGACTCAAAGCTCGACCATGAGAGAAGAAAGAGAAAGGACAAAGGTCGTCCCCTATGCCTTAGCCATATGCTCTATACGATATGCCATGTTGTGTACTACACCTGATGTGTGCCTTTCCACGTGTCTATCAAGGGGTACAAGAGCGATCCAGAAGTGGATCACTAGACAGTGGTCAAAATTATCCTTAGTAACTTGAGGACTAAGGAAATTCTTCTCGATTATGGAGGTGATAAAGAGTTCGTTGTAAAGGGTTACGTCGATGCAAGCTTTGACACCGATCCGGATGACTCTCAGTAGCAAACCGGATACGTATAGTGGAGCAAACTTTTGGAATAGCTCCAAGTGGGGCGTAGTAGCAGCATCTACAATATGACATAGAGATTTCAAAGTATACATGGATCTGAATGTTGCAGACCCGTTGACTAAAACCTCCCTCACAAGCAAAACATGATCAAACCCCAGAACTCATTGGGTGTTAATCACATGGTGATGTGAACTATATTACTGACTCTAGTGCAAGTGGGACACTATTGGAAATATGCCGACGAGTTAATAACAAATTGGTTAATATCATATTTCCTTGTTCATGATAATCGTTTATTATCCATGCTACAATTATATTGATTGCAAAGATACATGTGTGGATACATAGACAACACCGTGTCCCTAGTGAGCCCCTACTAGACTAGCTCGTTGATCAAAGATGGTTAAGGTTTCCTAGCCAAAGACAAGAGTTGTCATTTGATAACGGGGTCACATCATTAGGAGAATGATGTGATGGACAAGACCCAACTGTAAGCATATCATTTGATCGTATTAGTTTATTGCTACTGCTTTCTTCATATCAAGTATCTGTTCCTATGACCATGAGATCATGCAACTTCCTGACACTAGAGGAATGCCTTCTGTCTATCACACGTCACAATGTAACTGGGTGATCATAAAGATTCTCTATAGGTATCTCCGAGGATGTCTGTTGGGTTGGCATGGATCGAGACCGGGATTTGTCACTCTGTATGACGGAGAGGTATCTCTGGGCCCACTTTGTAATACAACATCACAAGAAGCTTGCAAGAAATGTGCCTAAGGATTTAGTCACGGGATCTTGTATTACAGAACGAGTAAAGAGACTTGCCAGTAATGAGATTGAACTAGGTATGGAGATATCAACGATCGAATCTTGGGCAAGTAACATACCACTGGACAAAGGGAACTGCATACGGGATTGATTGAATCCTTAGCATCATGGTTCGACCGATGAAGATCTTCGTGGAATATGTGGGAAACAATACGGGCATCTAGGTCCTGCTATTGTTTATTGACCGGAGAGATGTCTCGGTCATGTCTACATGATTCTCGAATCCGTAGGGTCTGCACGCTTAACATTCGGTGACGCTAAAGTAGTATTGGGATATGTACGTTGGTGAACAAATGTTGTTCGGAGTCCTGGATGAGATCCTAGACGTCATGGGGATCTCTGGAATGGTCTGGAGGTAAATATTTATATATTGGGAGTCATATTTTGGCTACCACAAAAGTTTCGGGTTTTTTCCGGTATTGTACAGGGAATCTTCCTAAAGGTTCCAGAGGGTTCCGGAGGAGTCCGGAAAGGTCCCTCAAGCCCTAGGACGTGCATGGTCTGTAACGGGGCATCCAAGCCTTGTTGGTCCAGCCTACAAGGGCCTATGCGGCTAGGGTGTGGAAACCTTGAGGGGCAAGGCACCTAGGAGGTGCCTTAGGGAGGGAGGACTCCTCCCTCCTGGCCGCCGCCGCCGCCCCATCCCTTGGAGTAGGAGTTAGAGTTGTGCCCCCTCCCACCCCTTGCCTCCTATATATAGTGGAGGGGAGGGGAGGGATGAACACAACAGGTCCTCTCCCTTGAGGCAACCCTCTCCCTCCCGTCTCTCCCGTTCTTTCTCGTTCGCAGTTCTGGAAGCGCTTGGGGAAGCCCTACTGGGATGACTCTACCACCAGCTCCACCACGACATCGTGATGGTTGAGATCCCACCTACTTCTCCTCCCTCTCTTTCTGGATCAAGAAGGAGGAGACGTCATCGAGCCACACATGTGCTGAATGCGGAGGTGCCTTCCGTTCGGCGCTAGATCAGGACAGATCATGATTGAACTGTGAAGACGTATGACTACATCAACTGCTTTATATACGCTTCCTCTTAGCGATCTACAATGGTATGTAGATGCACCCCCCTCTCGTAGCTATACGTCTACATGGATAGATCTTGCGTGTGCATAGGAAAAATTGTTTTCCATGCAACATTCCTCAACACGGGCGACGTCTGCGGGTCGCCGGACCAGGCGCCAATGTCGGGCGACGGCGGCTGCCAACCCTAGTTGTTGTGGCCATCCTGATGTGTGAGCGGGCAAAGGAGAAAGACTTGAACCGGCATGACTTGGGAGTGGCATGGTGGATAAATACCAACTATTTTCATGGGGACACTTAAAAGAGGTTGGTTTAGAATCTATGGAAGTTGGGGTAGACCAACTGCAAAAATTACACTTCAAGGACGCTTCAAATTCTTAGAAACCGTTGCAAAAGTTTACCCTTTTGGTTGGCTTATAGCTTGTCAAAAGAAGAAGTTGGCAAAATTTTCCCAACCAAACACAACCTTAAGCTTCCGATCAACTTCACAAAAGGTTTTGGCCTGGGATAGTTTTCCCTCGTTGCGGAATTCACGAGATCTCATATCAGACTTACTGAAGAATCAGTGGGTACTATTTTTCTTTCATTCTTTGGAGGTCGTGCATCTCAGTTCAAGGTTTGCAAAATCTAGGACCAATTGTTCATGTTTTCTGTTTCTTCTCACGATGTTGGCGTCACCATTTACAATGCTGGTAACATTTCTCTCCCTAAGTTTAATCTAGGCTTTCTCCTCTGGGGGGAATGGTGCAAAGATGAGGCTAATCTCTGATCCTAAGATGGAGAATGGATGGACAATGGTTTCTTGACCAAGAAACAATAATAATTCCTATGCATATGTTCTTTGTGCTCCTAGATTCTTCAACCATTCTCGTCAAAATCATTGAGATGTCCATGCAAATCCTTGAGGAAATCAGGCTTATTGTTTGGTGGCAGTTTCAACAATTTTTAGGCGACTTCAATTTCCAACTAATGACACAATCAATAGGGCAAGAACTTTGCCATTCAAAATAATGCTACTGGAGGGAATTCTGGAGCCGCTAGCACTAGTGGGCCGCCAAATGGGCCAGTTGTTTCTTCGCATGCTCGCTCTTAGGATTTCTTTGTCTCATGCTTTCTTTCGGGCCATGACAGGCCAGTCCAGCTCCAACCAAATTCCGTGCCGCAACTGTAAGTGGTGGGGTCACATTGCCAGCGTTTGTCGCTCGACATTCCATTCTCTAGCCCAGTCTTATCAAGGTATTGATTCTGTCCCCGCTGCTGCCACTACTTGCCGAGTTATTAGAGAATTCCCGGTACTATGCAGAGAGAGGAAATTGCTGCAAGAAATCTATCACATCCCTAGTTTTCCCTTGGCATTGTGCTAGCATGTGTGATGCATCATATCTAAATTTTCTTTAAACTTGAAATGGGGAATAACAAACCCTAGCACCTCACTTGAATTAAACCAATTGCAATAAGTGTGATTTTCAATGAACCCAAAATGGCCTTAAAAATGTTCACCATGTCTGGAAAGTGTTGGAAACAACATATGAGAGGTTAAGTAATTTCTCACAACAATTTTGGAATTTTAAATAATCTGCAAACACTACTGAAAATGTCAAATAAAACAACTATAATTATTTAGTTGCTCTAAATTTTCTGAAACTTCTGTAGGAACTTGGAAATATTCCAGCTATATTCCCTAAAAATCAGGATTTTTGTTTTAAGGATTTCTACCCAAATCACATAAAACAAAAGCAAAAAATAGGAAAAAAAATAAAAGGAAGGGGAAACCCTTACCTGGCACAACAACTGGCTGGCCCACTGGCCCATGCGAGTCATCCCTAACCTCTCCTAGAAGGCAGAGGCAAAGAGGGCATGACGCAGCACGGGAGCTCCACCCCAGCATCCTGCGTGGCCTCCCTGCCGCTCCATGGGGTGGATAGGATCGGGGGGGGGGGGGTCTGGATCGAGCCAGCCCCCGTTCGCCTCCTCTTCTCCCTCCTTCGCTCTGCCGCCATGGCTGCCCTTCGCTGAAGCTCATCGCTGTCGTCCCGGTAGTTGTCAAGCCTCTCTTGCTCTTCTATATAGGCCACGAGCTGTAGATCATCTCCGACGAGCCACACGACCAAACGAGCACCGTAGTGACGACCAGGACCCCTTCTTCAACCTTCGGCTATCAGCGAAGAATCTAAGCGCACCGTCGAACCAAGGCGTCCCCGAGCTCACTCTCAACGCCTACGCATGTCCTGTGAGCTTCCTCTTCCATTCCCCCCTCTTTCCGCAGTTAATTGTGTACCGTAGCTACTGATTGCGATGATGACCGAGGAGCTCCGCCCTGCAGGCTCATCACATGCGTCACTCCGGTGCTCCTCTGGTCCACACAAGGCCCTTGATGAACCTGCGAGCTCGCGTAGATATTGTAGGAGCCAAGGCATCCCCGAGCTCACTCTCATCCGAGCTCCGATAGCCACAGGGCTCATAGCCGGTGAGGATTTCGGCAATCCTGCGGCCACCTGACCCCCTAGT
This sequence comes from Hordeum marinum, assembly GCA_022496015.1. Classification (NCBI taxonomy): domain Eukaryota; kingdom Viridiplantae; phylum Streptophyta; class Magnoliopsida; order Poales; family Poaceae; genus Hordeum; species Hordeum marinum. The sequence continues at coordinate 290,793,073 of CM039673.1, forward strand.
TCGAGGCGGCCGTACGTGGGCTACATTTTGGTAGCCTCCGAGCGTCCATCCGCCGTCGGTAGCGCAATTCTGGCAAAGCGCCACCGTCGGTTTGGTCATCACAGGCGAGATTCCAATGAGGCCCTATGTGGCAGCTCATTAGGAGCTAATCCCACTGCTTAACACATCTAACAGCTACTGATAGTGGGCCCTACGCTGGGTCAAAGCCCCAATCAACTTGGGTTTTAACCCCAAGTCAATGACAGGCAGGCCCCACTTGCCAGTTTGACCTGGCAACGGTCTGTAGACCTGCTGACGCCATGCTGATGTAATAAAGACTTTTCTAGTTTAATTTTATGTCACAGAATTCCACAAAAGACTAAAAACTTCAAAAATTCATAGAAATTAATATGTTTATCAGATGAAGATAAATTATATATAAAAATTTATCAAAAAATCCCAATGAATCCATTGATGCTACTCTCATGCATGATAGAGCAACATAACCAGGAGAACATGGACATTTTGCATAAATGCAATATGTGGCGTAATATATGGAGTTTGAATTTGAACCTAGTTTGAAACCAAATCCATTTAATCTTGATGCTAGGTGCATTAGTTCATCCTAATCATGTTGCCATGTCATGATCATGCATCATGTTGTTGCACTTGTTGCATATTGATTGTTACTTCGTCCATATCATGGTAGGTCCTGCTCCCGAGGATACACACGAGTATCCAGCCGAAGGGCAGTACGCTGCCCCCAACCTGCAAGGCAAGCAACCCCCCTTGAGCATACTGATATAAACCCACTCTCTCACTCATGTTCTCTTTTAATGCATTGGGACAACAACGATTCAACTACTACATGTTGTTGATAGTTTAACCCATTTCTTTTCGTGATCTATTTTTGCCATGGTAAATAGTTGAAACCACTTAGCATGAGAAGCAACTTTTTGAGCCTTGTTGTGCTTACTCATCCATGCTTGCTTACTGTGCCTTCTATGCTTAGAGTCGTGCTGGGTCTGATCCATCTGGGTAATGAATCAGAATGTATGTGTTCATGTCCTACTATGCAAGGGCCAAGTGTGTGAGTACATGGTGGGTTACCTCATTGGGACCGTCCTTAAGAACCGAGTTCTGTGTATGTTATCCAAGATAAGATACTACCGCACATTGGGATCCTTAATGACCCTCTTGGCTTATTAATCGCATTGATCTCTTTCAAGGAGTTGCAACTACTTTCTGGTGTTTGTAGGAAAGGTGCTGGCAGCCGTGCTTAGCGTTGCCTGACGGGGTGGGCTTCGATGTGGTAGATGCACATTGGCATGGTGTACCAAGTGTCACCCGGATGGTCGGCTTGTGGAACCGTGCACACATCGTTTGGGGTCGTAGAGGAAACTTTGTCCGGTGTTCCTTGCGGGTTCAGTCTCAAATAGGCGATAAACTTGGACTAGGGTCTTGTTTGATTAACGGTCGTGGCCCCCTCGCTGGGCTTCCGCTTGCAGGTTGTCGAGGTGCCTTTTTACGTGCATATGGCGATAAGTGGTGGGAGCGTGTAAATGATCTGTTCAAATAATCGCATCCTCGGATTTGGACTACTTGGAAAACTTATGTGGTTCATAGACAAGTGAAATGGATACTCTAAAATGCGCAAGATAAGCGTGAGTGCTATGGATGGCCTTCCCGTAGGGAGACGGAAGTGAATCCATAGTGGTGTATTGTTATGGTGAATATGTGGACTCGTGTGCGATATCCCACCTCAAAGAAACTACTCGTAGTCATAGTACATGTTAGCCAAGAGTCAAAGCTAGCTTGTTGCTATAAACTCCACAACCCCCTTTCTTGACAATGATGCATATGTACTTAGATCTAATGTAAGTCCTTCTGAGTATCTTTGCACTCACAGTTGCTTAATTTATGTTTTTTGCAGAGGAGACGTCAGTCTCGTTAGTGATTCTTACGGCATGAAGTTCGATGTTGACCAGATTAGCTTGGGAATCCCAGGCAGAGGTCTAGTTCCTTTGGTAGGGTCGTTGTAGCTTTTTAGGATCCTCCAACCACTTTTAGTAAATGTCTGTACCCAGAAATGTTTTTCTTCCGCTTGTTTCTTGTATGACTTGAGTGTTGGGTCATGCGACCCCTGCTTGTAATACCACACTATGTTGACTATTATGAGCCTTTAATAAATACTTGAGTCATAGAGTTATGTTGTGATTCCATGTTGTATCTACGCATATCGTGCATAATGTGTGCATGTTTGAAATGCATTGGTATGTGTGGGATTCGACACCTAGTCGTATGCCTACGGTAGCCTTATTTACAGGAAAATGCCTCTCTATGCATCCATCGAGCCTTGGTAGCTTGCTACTGCTCCAGACACATTGATTGACCGACATGTGTCCTTCTTTGCTGCTCTGTCTGTCCCTACGGGGAAATGTCACGTGGTGTAATGGAGTCCATGTAGCTTGCTATGACTCGTCTACACACGTTGATGACTGATAACTGCACTGTTGGGTTATGTATCCTTATGCGTGTCCCTGTACGGTTATTCCACTTGGGTCTATAACTATTCATGTCTACCCGAGTTCTTTGACATATGATTGCTAGCGACATATTCATATACGTGAGCCGAAAGGCTCAAATGGTGCCGACCAAGGTAAGGTGGCAGTCGTGGGGATTACCGTGCGTGAGGCCGCAAAGTGATATGATGTGTTACATGCTACACTTGTATGGCTTAGGATCGGGGTCCCTACAACGTTGGTATCAGAGCTTGACTGCCTGTAGGATTACCAAGCCAAACTGGTCGATGTTGAGTCTAGAACTGCTCTAGTTATATAAGGGAATTGATTGTGGAAGGGAACGTAAGATTCTTTTTACTCCTTTCCTTTTGTCATTCGTATTCCAAGTCACCTTCTTCCTTATTCTACGGGGTTTAAAAACTAGGCTTTCTCATTTGTCTACCAGGATGACGAGTTACTATACTTCAAACTTATAGGAAAGTTGACGTCTTCCTGGATCAATGTCTCCATAAGAATTAATTATTATGTTGTCAGTTGTCTTGCAAGTTGCCTCATATTTCATGCTCGTACAACTGTTATGCTATCCGAGTTAGCCAAGGTTTATAAAAATATGATGCAATTGCAAATTTCTTCCTCTGGTTCCCGATGTCTTTTGGTCCAGAAAAAGCGCACTAATTATTGTGTTGAGGTACTCTATTACATCAATGTATTTGTTGAAGTGTTAGGAAACCATGTTGTCCCATAGAACCACTCAATAGACTAGTTGTGTTTGTGCTTCCAGTGTGATAATTCTGGCCATCATTATAGAAAGCATCCTGTCATGCTGCTTAGTCAGTATGTACTCAGTTTTTGGGTTCTTGAACCCAAGGATCATTATTCTCACCGCCGTTGATAGGCTATGCTCGTTCCTTTAGGATATCAGTAAGCTTTGTGATAGTCTTCGAGGTCCGTGGTATGCCATTCTTCTAATACCATGAACCATCCCCGGCAAGAGTTCTTCGTGAACGAAACATCACAACATGAGTGCTCGTGATGAGTTCTCCATTCCATAATTGTGACTCTGCCAATTCTACCTTTTTGCATGGTTTATCTCGAAGAAACATGTTGAACTTTGTTCGACGTATCCAATCTATGCATCTACAACTTAGGAAAAATCATGTGCTATTGAGTTGTCCTTCTTCAATTGTATTCTGACCTTCATCTATCAATGGATAGCCAAGAGTAGTTGTGCATTCGTATTTACCGATGCATATTATTCTTGTGGTCCGTTAAGCCATTCTATTTCAGAATGACTAGGAGAAACAAACTCCAGTATCTCATCCCTTCCTAGGATTGGGAAAAATTAGTTGTATTCTGAAGATCAAAATGCCAATCTAGCTGTTGTTCTGTTCTACCTCGAAGTATTGCACTCTTATGTCAAGAGTATCATGAGGATTGCACAACCTCCTATGAATTCTTGCTACAATGATACTTCTTTCCATCATTGTTCATTCCTCAGTCTTTGTGTTGACTATAAACGGAACACCGACAAGTGAACCATGATGTGTGAAATCAATACTCCCAAGAATCTCATTGCTTGGAGGTTAATCATGGTGCACTCTCTGATCAATGAGTTAGGATTGCGTCAATCCCTTGCCCTTTTGATCAAATCATCTTGCCCTGAAAAGTAAGATTGTTTTTGAGCTCAATAACATATTGGTGGTTTGTGATTTTCCGGAAATCTTCTCGAATGTATTACCAGGTTGTTCTCTGACCGTTATGTTGAGTTCTCGATCAAGTTGGTTTTTCTATCAACCACCCCTTCTCCAAGACTCTGTGTTAGATAGCCCTGAGCTAGTTGGTTAAGCTAAACAACAACTTGGAGAGTTGGAAGATAAATGCTTCTCCTGACTTAGTTTATTCCAAAGGGATATCTTGGTATGTGTGTGTGTCGAAGAAAGATGATGCATTCATCGGTTGATCCTTGTGATTAAATGTTGCATCTATTGTCTTGTCCAATCTTTTATTTGAGTGTGGGATATCTTCAAATCAAAATCAGAACCAAAGATTTTCCTAATGTTGTCATACTCGTGGATGCCTCCTCGAGCTTGCACCATTATATCTCTTGGTCTAAGTCATAGTTGTGGAATTACATCAAGATGGATATCTCGATGGATTGTTGTTGATCCCATCAACAACATATTAATCCTCTCCATAACTTATGATGAACATAACCAGTGTTGGAAACTGTGTAGGCAATATCTTCATGTTCCGTACATGAAGTATATGTTTGGTGTAAGAAGTGACTTACTCATAGTTCATGTGCCTTCGGTGTAAGTTGCCGCCGTGAATTTGAGAAATGTTTGTTTCACTTCCTCTGGAATCATCCCAAGTAATTAATGCATGTGCGAAGTATTCTATGGTTTGATAGGTTGGCACTTCCATTCCATATATATGTCCTAGCACACAAAGCCATTGAATGACTTGTTGAAGGAAAAGAGGTTCCTTCGTAAGAGCTAATTCGGACTTATGTAAGGACTTCGCTATCTTCCAATTATGGTTCCATCCAGAACTCGGTAGTGTTTTGTTGTAAGCTCTCCATATGACCATAATTGTCTTGGACACTGTGTTCATGTGGGTCTTGAAATCTAGCTCATGTTTTGGAGTTGGCTTCCGTAGTTCATCTCCCGAGAATTCTGCAATGTTATCTCGTCGATTTTTGTTGCGAACTTTCTCTATCAGACCTGGTGAGTCTGAAACATCCTATCACCAACCAGATCTGAATATCAGTCATACATGATAGTTGGAATATTTCCCAAGAATTATAATATTGGTCTCTCTCTAACCCGGTAGTGTGATGTGATGGCTAACGCACCTAGCCGGAATACTTACTATTATAATATCTTGTAGCAGCAACCTTAGCCACTTTCCTTGAGGATTTCATATGTCTTATTTTAGAAGTTGTTCCTCATAGACCCCTTTGAGCTCCGAAGTCCGACCTCTACTTGCTGTTATATATACCAAACATTACCTTTGATTGGGTTACGCTAGTATATCAAGGAGAACATTATAAGTGGAGTGCTAAATGTTTCTCGGTCGATCATCCTGATTTCGTTCCCTTTGCATAGCTAAGGTGAAATGGTATAAGTTGTTGTCTTCCTTTGCATCTGCATCGTCCATCGTTATTCATCATGGTTGTATGATGTGACCAAGATCATTGGCATGGATGTTGGCAAAACCTTGATGAATATGGAGATGCTCAGACACCAGGTTATATCCTCGATGTCAATTGGAATGTGTCTTTCGTTGCCGAGTTGTTCTATAACTCTAGTTATCGTTCCGATTTGAGTATGCCATTTCTTTTAAATTCCTTCAAATGATTGTTTGTGAATTTCCCTAGGCTGTCATGAAGAGTTTCAATGATCTCTGGATCAAAAGTAACTCTCTTTGCCACTTAACGGAATAACTCTACGAGTCGTCTCTCCTAAGGTGCCCGATTATGGTACTAAGGGCAACCAACTCCTTGCTACATTGAAACCTCATCACCATCTATTTTAGCGTGGAATTGTTGCCTACCAAATTAAATCTTCGACTTCTGATCTTTTCGTTCCCCGGGTGCTGTTTTGAGTCTTAGCCCATGAGGTGTTTTGATATCTCATTCTATGAGTTGATCATGAGTTGCCCGATCTTCGTGAAGATCGATCCCCGTAGAGTTTCCATATCTTGTTATTCTGTTGGGTGAAGCTGCCAAAGCAAATATGTCAACATCTTTGAGAAGGGAAATTGGATAATGAAGGTATGTTAGTTTTGTGTTCCCTCCTGTCCTCTTACCCTACGCTTGAATCTCGGGTCGAGATTCTTGTGTAGTGGGGGTGAGTTGTCACATCCCTAGTTTTCACCTAGCATTGTGCTAACATGTAGGATGCATCATGCCTAAATTTTCTTTAAACTTGAAATGGGGAATAACAAACCCTAGCACCTCACTTGAATTAAACCAATTGCAATAAGTGTGATTTTCAATGAGCCCAAAATGTCCTTCAAAAATGTTTACCATGTCTGGAAAATGTTTGCAACAACATATCAAAGGTGAAGTAATTTCTCACTACAATTTTGGCTTTTTAAATAATCTACAAACACTGCTGAAAATGTCAAATAAAAGGACTATATTCATTTAGTTGCTCCAAACTTTCCGAAACTTCTATGGGAACTTGGAAATATTCCAGCTATATTCCATAAAACATTTCAAGATTTTTGTGCTAAGGATTTCTGCCCAAATCAAATAAAACAAAAGAAGAAAATAGGAAAGTAGAACAAAAGAAATAAAAGGAAGGGGAAACCCTTACCTAGCCCAGCAACTGGTCGATCCACTGGCCCATGCCAGTCATCCCTAACCTCTGCCGGAAGGCAGAGGAAAGGGGGCACGTCATAGTGCGGGAGCTCCATGCCAACAACCTGTCTGGCCTCCCCGTCGCTCTATGGGGTGGCTAGGTTGGGGGGGGATGACATGTGGATTGATCCATCCCCCTCATTAGCATCCTATTCTTCCTCCTTCATTCTATCGCCATGGCCGCCCATCGCTGAAGCTCATCACCGTCGCGCCTGTAGTTGCCAAGCCTCCCTTGCCCATCTATATAGGCCACGAGCTCCGCTTCGAGCTACTAATCATCTCTGACGAGCCACGCGACCAAACGAGCCCCGTAGCCATGACCATGACACCTTCTTCAAACTTCGGCCGCCGGTGAAGAATCGAACCTCAGTGTCGAACCAAGGCGTCCCCCGAGCTCACTCTCAATACCTACGCACACCCTGTGAGCTTCCTCTTCCGTTCCCCCTCTTTCTGTAGCTGATTGCGCACCGTAGCCACTGATTGCAATGATGGCTGAGGAGCTCTGCCGTGTGGGCTCATCGCCGGCGTCACTCTTTTGCTCCTCCGGTCCACCCAAGGCCCTAGACGACCCCGCAAGCTTGCCTAGATGTTGTAGGAGCCAAGCAGCTGCCTTGTTGCTCTATGTGTTGCCGGCTCCGAGCTCTGGTAGCTCCAGGACTCATCGCCAGTGAGGATTCCGGTGATCCTGTGGCCACCTAACCCCCTGGTTCGAGGTAGCCAGACATGGGCTATGTTTTGGTAGCCTCCGCATGTCCATCTTCCGTCTGTAGTGCGATTCCGATGAAGCGCCACCATCTCTTTGGTCACCACCGTTGTGGGAGTATAAAAACAAGGGTATTTGCTTACCCCTGACGTGTGCACGGACGATAAAACCTCTGTCCCAATGGCCTAAGCCTGCCGGGGAAAGCTACTACCATGACAAACAAGCATCCAAGACTAAGACTCCGATAGTAACAACCTACAACAGGACAAGCAACACCGGCAAGATCAACATAACAACCCAGGATGGGCCCAAACCATGATAAGCATTTCCCCGGTGCCTGTCGGGGACCGAGGCATGTGTACCTTCAATAAGACCCGACAACCCATCATCGGCAAGCGCAGGCCGATCGGCCACCATTCCACCGCATCGCAACGCCAGTCACATGTCGATGAAGTGTTAGGATCCTAGGTGGCTAAGTGGCTCTTGCTAAGCCCGTGGTGACACGTTGAAAGACATATTATGCCCCCTTGACACCCGTCCAGAAGCGTGTCAAGCTGTGGTGCAATAGTTAGCTATAGTGGCGGTAGAAGCTTGCCAGGGATGCACCCCCGCACAACACCTAGACTGCATTTATGAGATTTTGTCCTAAGTGCCAGAGTTTGGTATGATAACACTGTTAGCTAGCAAATCATCAGACAATGTCTATTTTGCCATCGTGGTTGTCCCTTGAGCTATAAAAGGAGGCCCAAGGCAGCCTAGAGATTCGGACTTCTAGACATTTGTACTCATGTAGCAGCTCCCCCAAAGGCAACCCTTGTCGGGCTTGAGCGATGCGTGTTCTTTGTGCTCCTCTGATCAACCCACTAAAGCAGGAGTAGGGTTTTATGCTTCACAGCGGCCCGAACCTAGGTAAAACACCAGCGTCCCAATTGTTGTGCTGTCTCACTATCTCCGCTCTTTGTGCATGTGACCTCGCCCCTACCGAACCACAAAGGGGCTTACGACCACATAGGTGATCGAGTGCATCCTTCCCCGACATCTTTGGCACGCCAGGTAGGGGAAGGCGACATCATTTGCGTGAAACCTAGATTGCGAGCGGCGCATTGATCATCGTAATCATTTCCTTCGCTAGGAGCATAGAGGGAGGAGAGCGATGCCTCTCCCTGAGATTCATCCTCTCCATATCCAATCGCGCATCACCACCGCTACGATGGTGGCAACGAAGATGAGGAGCGTCAACGCTGCAGCTGATGTGTCCACGACGGATAGCGCAACTGCAGCGTAGACCATGGTTGGGGAGGAGGCGAGCTGAGCGGCGGCACCAACCCTATCGCAGTCATCGAGCTAGTCCCAGGAAGGTGCGGTTCAATCCGATGAGCAAGGAAAAAGGTACATGACTATGCTTCCCTCTCCTCTCCTTCCCCTCCCGTGACCAGTTCTGCGTAGCAGCGATGCCACCACTATCGATAAGCTTGTGTGCGGCTCGATCCTGCATTTATCCCGTCAAGGGTAAATTCCAAACCAAATGCTAGAGCGAATCCATTGGCCAAAACCCCCGGCAAACGAACCATGGCAAGGTCCCGTTCACCAACGCTCCCAACGTGTTGGTCGTTGTAGGACCATTGGGCATCAAGGAATGGAGGGAAGACTCGACCATTCATGACTACTCCCCCGTTTTCCTTTCGTTAGCTATGTACGTTTACATTAACCCGACAAGCTCGTGTCGTGGATTGTACTCATGACTAACGGATCCCCAAGTTTTTCCATTTCATCCCTTTTCGTTTTCCCTTCCTTTCATGTCAGAGGCGGGTACACACCAGGGAGAACGAAGGGAAGGGGTGCCAATGGATGGAGGGGAGGACAATGAACAGGGATAAACACGCATCAGAACAAAAGAGAAGCCATGACGAAAGCTAAATTGACATGATTATCAACTTCCATTAGAATTTACATTTGTATATTCCCCCTAGCAACCGAAGTTTCATATGGCGAACCTAGTGCGCGATGGAACCTTAACGTCTCTTTGTTCGCTCCCTTGTTTTGTTTCGAGCCCGCTCAACAAAACATGCGACAGCATCAAAGACCGTCAAGGTAAAACTCACCGACAACGTGTTTTTGCCAACACAATGCTAAGGGTCGGTTCCTCAAAGCAATCGCGGCCAAACGTTGTTGGCGGGCAACCAAAGCACACAAAGAAAGTAACCATACGAATACCGAAAGGAAAGCAAGGGGGATAGCATACCATTACATAAAGACATCAGTTTAGCAAACAACAAAGCAAAGATAGTGCATGGTCTAATACAAGATACAAGTTGTGTCTTAAGTACATGACAGCATAGCGGCAGGAGTGATTCGAAGCTAACTCTGGTGACCTCCCTGGACCCTCGAGACTAAGAGGACCCTGTCGGCAAGAGGACCAGCCTTCTCTGTAGCAGCAGAGACATCAGCACCTGGCGGCAGCCTCTTGGAACTGACAAAGAGGTCAATCTCTGGGTGAAAGAAGGCCAGATTGCTCAAGACCATGAAGAGAGTGTTACGAGCCAGCTTCTGAGAGTCATCGGCAAAACAGGCGGCTCTATCATCCTCGTGCGTCTTCAGCCCCTCGATCAAGCCCTCGAAAAAGAGTGTCAGCTTGATTCTTGGTAATTCATACCTGTCGACGGAGTAGGCCCGAATCTTCATGTTCATGCGCGCAATTTGTGCAATGAGGTGCTCGACGATGTCAGTCAAGCTTCTGATCCATAGATCGCGCTACTGAACCTGGTTCTCCAGATTGTCTTTGGCGTCTTTCTAGGAGGACCGTGCATTGGTCAGGTCTGTCAGCAGCAGCTTCTCACGAGCACTGGCAGAGTCAATATCCCTCTCCAAGGAGGCAAGCCTGGATTTCAGGTTGGAGATGGTGCCATTGGCAATATCAAGGTCTTCGCTCTTGGAGGAAAGCTGCGATTGTGCCTCTTCCAGAGTGGCTTGCACCTTCTGCACTTCCTCCTCGAGGGCCTCGGTCTCCTTGTCATTCCTAGCAAGGTCCTCCATCAACTTGCTCAGTTGGGTCTCAAGATTGGTCTTGGCGGCAGCTAAGGCAGCACGCTCATCGGACACCTTCTTTAGCTGAGCAGCGGACGCCAAGGAGAGCGCATTGAGAGCAGATTTATTGTCGTCCTCCAGCTCTTTGGTGTGTTGCAGAACGCGGGCCTCGAGCTCCTCATCCTTGCCATGGAGGGAAGCTTCGAGAGCCTCTTCCCGGAAGGAGATTTCCGCCTCTCTAGTGTCCAGAAGCGATTTGCGCTCCACCAAACGCCCCGTGGGATGCGACGTCCGCCTTGGCCATGGACAATGTTTCATGCTGCATCTTAAGGGAATGGACCTACTGATTGTACCACTCTCTCAGCCTGTTCCCTTTGTTCTTCAGATGATGGTCCCAGAGTCCGGCAAGGTCCTGCTGCTCCTTGACTACCTGCCACTTGAGGTTGTACATGCTCCGCACGTCCTTGATTCCAGTCGCCACAAATTACAAGAAAGCCAGGTCCTGGGCGTTGTCAGTAGAATCATCAACCTCTTCAACCCTCTGAAGCAGCGGTGCTAGTACCCATTTGACTCCCTCGTAAATATATGCACCTGCTGAGAAGGATGGGCCAGAGGTTGTGGGATACATTCGAGCGGTGACCAGTGCCAGTTGGTTCAAGGGAGAGTGCAGGGCCGTGGCTAGAGGATAGCTCAGAGGGGAGGGCCTCATGGAGTGAAGAGGAGTCTACTCCTCGATGACTATGTCGGGACAACTATGCTGCCGGGGTTTGGTTCCATCCTCTTGGTAGATTCGTGAAGTTCCCCGGCAACCAACTCGTGGCCCTCTACAGCAGAAATCTCCGCCGCTTCCTCGGCAGCGTCCTTCCCAATATCAGCCACCTCCTCCAGCAGCTCAGGATCTTCGATAAGCGGAGCTGCGGACACAAACAATATAGAAAAAGATGGAAGTCAGATATCAATAAGGCACACAAGAAGAGAGAACAGGGAAAGTGAAAGCACGGGAAAGTGGGATACCCGACGGACGTTGCTGTGGAGGGGCATCCCCTTCCTCGACAACATCTGTTGCCTATGTGCAGTCTGTCACCACCTTTTTGGTGACGACTTCAACACGGGCAAACTCTTCAGTGGAGGCCCTTGCTGGCGATTCCTTCCCACGAGCGATGGCCGAGGAGAGATCTTGGACAGAAGGTTCCTCCTGGTGAACCTCACCTTTATAGTTCTCTCCCATCTCTCTGACAGGTGTAGGGAGACGCTCTTCCTCATATCTGCCAATGGACGACTTCTGCACTTGGATTTCGCGAAGAGGGCTGGACAGGAGGATAGGCATGGGATTGTTCTCTACATCTCCTGCCGGGCCCATGCCTGTCACGAAATCCGGTCCTGCCATGATTTGGCTCGTTTGGCTCGATGCGCAAGGGGATCCTCATCCACAACCCTATCAAAATCAGTTATACAAGATCAATCAAGAAAATCAAGGACAAAAACTTTGACAAAGATTGTGATTGAATGACTCGCTCCGAGGCAATGAGCATAGAGTGCAGCTCGTACTACGCAGGCACCATAGTTGATCTATACGTTTTCAGAGTTGGAAGAGTAGAGCTTCACGGGGGGACCGGGACCTATGGCAAGGGTGAGCTTGGCGGAGAAGTTGGTCTTGACGAGGGCTGGGGTCTGCCCCTATAACCCTTCGCCGCTTGGCGGGAGAAGCTTTGGCTTGGGAGATGCGAAGGGACTGTCGGCATGCTGTTTTGCGTCCGCCTCCCTTGAAGGTCATCTTCTTCACCTTCGAGCGGGCCCGCGTAGATGCATGGGCCGTTGGGCCGGCGCATTGGCGGAGGCAGTGCCCTGGTTCTGGAGCTTCAGGGCCCACTTCTAGCCCCTATTCCTCCACCTCCGGCTCCATCGCCTCCTCCGCCGCGCCCCCCTCTTGGGTTCCTGTCGCTACAGTTTGGGAGGCCCCGGCCCACGCAGACTCGAACCCGGCAGCCCCTCCAGAGCAAGATTTTTGCTCTCCTCTTTAGAAGAGTCGTCGTCCTCGGATTCCTCCAATTCCTCTTCTCCGGAGGCCGTTCCCTTGGTAGCTCTGACCTTGTTGTCCTCCGCAATCCGGGCAGCAATGAATGCCCTCTCCATAGTCTTGGTTGGCGCGGTCAGATTGTCCTCCGCCCTGGCAGCTCTTTCCTCCAAGATGGAGACACTCTCCATCTCGTTCTCCTGGACGAGCAGCTTCGAGAAAGGCTTGACCCCAGAGGCGTCGCAATTACGCAGCCACTGCAGAATTCGATGCGGGGCAGAATTGAGATGTGAGGGACGACTCCTGTCAGCAAATGAAACGGCCCATGGCGGCCTAACAACTGATCGCACAACCAACCATGGATGTAAACTGTCGGGTTGTTGGCGCGGCCTAGGTACAATCGCATCTAGTCGATAGGACCCTTGTACCCCAATGCAAACATGTCCCTCTTCTCCAGTGGCGCAATGCACGATGGAGGAAATCAGCCCCCACATGGTCGATGGTCAGCCCGACAACTTTGAGACGGATGATCCTGTTCAGCATTGGGCGGAGTTGCCGTCGATGAGGCCCAACTTGCTCCAGTCGCTTCCGCGCACGACACATTCGGTCCACGCCGCATAGAACTCGAGGGCTTTGTCATCCTTGATTTAGCACCAATATCCCCTTCATTCTTCCCACTTTCCACGATGCTGGCCAAGGAGGTAACCCCAATCTTCCTTCTTGCCCCGAGGAATCCAGCTTATGTTCCCCGAGCGATGGGATTTATCTTCTAGCCGGCGGATGAAGAAATGCCTGAAAAAGTCTACATTGGGGGCAACTCCAACAAAGTTCTCTCACAAGTGGGCAAAGATCGCCATGCACGCCATTGCATTGGGCGAGAAAGCTAGGAGGTGAAATCCGTATACCACCATCATGGCGGAGAAGAAATCAGACAAAGGGGGAGGCCACAACAGAAGTACGCGCAGAAGAAGCGATCGTGTTGTCTAACTATCTCCACTCTTTGTGCATGTGACCTCGCCCCTGCGGAACCACAAAGGGGTTTATGGACCCACAGGTGATCCAGTGCATCCTGCCCTGATAGCCGACGAGATTCCTATGAGGCCCGACGTGGCATCTCATTAGGAGCTAATCCCACTGCATAACACACCTAACATCTAGTGACAGTGGGCCCTGTGCTGACTCAAAGCCCAAGTCAACTCGGGTTTTAACCCTAAGCCAATGACAGCTCACTTGCCAGTTTAACCTGGCAGTGGTCTATTGACCTGCTGACGCCAGGATGATGCAGTGCTGACGTAATAAAGACTTTTCTAGTTTAATTTTAAGTCGGGGAATTCTCAAAAAGACAAAAAACTTCAAAAATTCATAGAAATTAATCTCTTTATCAGATGAAGATAATTATATATGAAAATATATCAGAAAAATCCAATGAATCCATTGATGCTACTCTCATGCGTGATAGAGCAACCTAACCAAGATAACATGGAATTTTTTGCATAAATGCAATATGTGGCATAATATATGGAGTTTGAATTTGAACCTAGTTTCAAACCAACTCCATTTAATCTTGATGCTAGTTGCATTAGTTCATCCAAGTCATGTTGCCATGTCATGACCATGCATCATATTGTTGCACTTACCGTTTATTGATTGTTACTTTGTTTGCATCGTGGTAGGTCCTGCTCCCGAGGATGCAAGTGAGTATCCATTTGAAGGGTAGTACCCTGCCACCAACTTGCAAGGCAAGCAACCCCCTTGAGCATATTGATATAAACCCACTCTCTTGCTCCTTCTCTCTTTTAATGCATTAGGACAACAACGATTCAATTGTTACATGTTCTTGGTAGTTGAACCCATTCCTTTGCATGACCTATTTTTGCCACAATAAATAGTTGAAACCACCTAGCAAGAGTAGCAACTTCTTGAGCCTTGTTGTGCTTACTCATCCATGCTTGCTCATTGTGCCTGCTATGCTTAGATTCGTGTTAGTTGTGATCCATCTGGGCGATGAATAGGAATGTTTGTGTTCATGTCCTACTGTGTGAGGGTTAAGTGTGTGAACACGATTTGGTAAAGGTAGCGAAGAGAGGCCATGCAAGAGTACTAGGTGGGTTGTCTCATTGGAACTGTCCTTAAGAACCGAGTTATGTGTATGTTATCCAAGACAAGATACTATCGCACATTGGGATCCTTAATTGACCCTCTTGGCTTATTAATCGCATTGATCTCTTTCAAGGAGTTGCAACTACTTTATGGTGTTTGTAAGAAAAGTGCGCGGCCGTGCTTAGTGTTGCCCAATGGGGTGGGCTTCGATGAGGTAGATGCACAGTGGCATGGTGTACCAAGTGTCACCCGGATGGTGGGCTAGTGGAACCCTGCGCACGTCGTTTGGGGCCGTAGAGGAAACTTCGTCGGACTTCCTTGCGGGTTAAGTCTCAAATAGGCGATAAAGATGAACTAGGGTCTTGTATGATTAACATTCGTGGCCGACTCCCTCGTTGGGTTTCCGCTTGAAGGTTGCCGAGGTGCCTTTTTACGTGCACATGGTGATAAGTGACGCGAGCGTGTGTGAAGAAGTATACCCCTGCAGGTGAAATGATTTGCTCGAATAGCCGCGTTCTCAGATATGGATTCCTTGTAAAACTTATGTTCTTCATAGACAAGTGAAATGGATACTCTAAAATGTGCAAGATAAGCGTGAGTGCTATGGATGGCCTTCCCATAGGGAGACGGAAGTGGATCCATAGTGGTGCTTTTTTATGGTGAATATGTGGACTCGTGTGCGATATCCCACTTTAAAGGACAAAATAGATCTACTCAAACATCATAGGATGGCAACACATCATTGATTAATAATATATGGCATGAATAACCATGTTCAAGTGAGGGACTACAATGGGGTGCGGGAGAGTGGACCACTAAAAAGAGATGAGGAAGGTAATCAAGACGGCAATGTTGATGAAGACGATCACCGTGGCGATGGTTTCCCCAGCGATACTTCGACGACACCGTAAGAGAGGGGATAGAGTATCCCCCTTAGGCCTCCTCCTCCATGGCCTCTCCTAAGATAGTGAAAGGTTCTCCCCTCTGGTCCTTGGCCTCCATGGCTCCCGGAGGGGCGAGAGCACCTCCGAGATTGGATCTCTCTTTGTGTTTCTCTCTTGTTTTCTCTCCAAATTGTTTTTTCATTGATACGAAGTGTTGTTGGAAATATTCTCTAGAGGCAATAATAAAGTGGTTATTATTATGTTTCCTTGTTCATGATAATTGTATATTATCCATGCGATAATTGTATTGATTGGAAACTTAAATACATGTGTGGATACATAGACAACATTGTGTCCCTAGTATGCCTCCAGTAGACTAGCTCGTTGATCAAAGCTGGTCACGGTTTCATAGCCATTGATTTGAGATGTCATTTGATAACGAGATCACATCATTAGGAGAATTATGTCACGGACAAGACCCAAACTATGAATGTAGCATATGATCATGTCAGTTTATTGCTATAGTTTTCTGCATGTCAAGTATCTGTTCCTATTAGCATGAGATCATGCAACTCACTGACACCATAGGAATACCTTGTGTGTATTAAATGTCACAACGTAACTGGGTGACTATAAATATGCTCTACAGGTATTTCCGAAGGTGTCTGTTGAGTAGGCATGGATCAAGACAGGGATTTGTTACTCCGTGTGACGGAGAGGTATCTCAAGCCCCACTCGTAATACAACATCACAACAAGCCTTGCAAGCAGAGTGAATAAAGTGTTAGCCACGGGATCTTATATTATGGAACGAGTAAATAGAATTGCCGGTAATGAGATTGAATTAGGTATAGAGATACCAACGATCGAATCTCGGGCAAGTAACATACCGAAGAACAAAGGGAACAACATACGGGATTAACCGAGTCCTTGACATAGAGCCTCAACCGATAGAGTTCTTCATAGAATATGTAGTTACCAATATGGGCATCTAGGTCCCGCTATTGGTTTATGACCATAGAGGTGTCTTGGTCATGTCTACATAGTTCTCGAACCCGCAGGGTTTGCACAATTAACGTTCGGTGAAGTTTCAGTAGTATTGAGTTATGCATGGTGGTGACTGAAGGTTGTTCGAAGTCCCAGATGAGACCCCGGACATCACGAGGAGCTCTGAAATGGTCCGGAGGTAAATATTGATATATAGGTTTTTGGTCACTGGAAAAGTTTCGGGTATTTCCGGTAGTGTACCGGGGGGGGGGGGGGGGCGAGAGGCCATCGGGAGGGGCCACCCACGCGGGAGGCCACATGGGCCTTAGGAGTGGTGCACCAGCCCTTACTGGGATTGGCAAGCCACCCAAACCACTAAGGTCCCATGCGGATAAGGTGGGGGAGAAGGAAAAAACCCTAAGTGGGGTAAGGGTTTCCAAGTAGGATTGGAATCCTACTTGGAGTAGGATTGGATGTGGACTCCTCCACTTCCTCCTTCGTCTGACTCCTAAGGGAAACCCAAGGGGTGCTGGCCTCTCCCCTCCCTCCTATATATATTGGAGGGGAGAGATGGCAGCCACACCCAACCCTAAGACATGGTGCAACCCTCTCTCCCCACTAGATCGTCTCCCTCTAGATTCAGCGGTGCTTAGGCAAAGCTCTGCTGGAATAGTTCCACCACCACCGTTGCCGTGTCGTCACACTGCCAGAGATCTCATCTATCTCTATGCTCCCTCTTTCTAGATAAAGAAGGCGGAGATTGACATTGAGATGTATGTGTGCTGAATGCGGAGGTGCTGTCCGTTCGGCACTAGATCGAGACTGATTGTGATCGGATCGCGGGACGGCTAGCGATTTGGATCGCAAAAACGTTTGATTACATCAACCGTGTTTCTTAACAGGTCAACGGGTTACACCCCTTTCTTCATGGTTTATGGTGCGGTGGCCATGTTACCAAGCGACATACGTCATGATTCACCACGTGTGGTGGCTTATGTGGAATCTGACAATGACGCGACACGTCAAGATGCGCTGGACGCGCTGGATGAAGCACACGATCTTGCAGCGGCTCGATCAGCGATTTATCAATAGGACCTACATCGCTACCATAGCCGTAGAGTCAAGACCCGGACGTTCCAAGAAGGCGACTTGGTATTACGTTTGATTCAAGATCAAACAGATGTGCACAAGTTATCACCACCATGGGAAGGACCTTTCGTGGTTAGCAGAAATCTAAACAACGGGTCTTATTATCTCATCGACGTGCGAGACGAATCACGCACCTCCGGGCAGGAAAATCACCGGCCGTGGAACATCGCTCATCTACGGCCTTACTATACTTGAGTCATTGACTCTTACTTTTGTACGTACATATTTTCTTGTATTTATACTCATATAATAAAGTTGACATCCCTACAAGACGGGGCCTCTGCCCTTTTTTCTCTTTGGCATTACAGATTTGTGCAAAGATGAACGCCTCTAGATGGCCACTTGGGGGCTTCCAACCCGCCGGGTTTAGATTGCTCACCCTTTTAACCGGCTCTTCATCCAAAATAGCACCATCGAGCGGCAACCTACAAGATGGCGGCTTACAAACCGATGGCCCAAAAGATGATGGCCTGGAAGATGGCGAAAGGCTTAAGGTTACTCAAGAGGGCGAGCCGCCATGTTGCGAGCCATTCAAACATGGGTGCCTTACCTTATCGGCGTAAGATCTCAAGTCACTCAAGAGGGTGAGCCGGCATGATGCATGCCATTGAAACATGGGTTTCAAGCCACTCAAGAGGGCGAGGCGCCATGATGTGAGCCGTTCAAACATGGGCGCTAAGTCACTCAAGAGGACGAGCTGCCATGATGCTAGCCATTCAAACATGGGTGCCATGGGAGCCAAAGAGGATGAGCCTCCAGGATGTGAGTGATTCAAACATAGGTCCCATGCGGCAAGACGGGTTGTGGACCAGAGCAAGGCGCCAGAGTGGGTGAAGGCCGCCCCCACTTTGGTAGAGTCGTACCTGTCTATATGTAGCTGCCGCTCGTGTAGGGGTGTAGGGAGCTATCAACTCACCCCCTCCGAGGGCCTCATACAACAGCAAGGGAAAACTCTCTCTCTCAGCTGCTACGTACTCTCCGCCAAGTGGCCCTTCGTACTCTTAACAGGTGACGCTGTTTAAGGTTCAAATGACGGATTTATGTCACGTGAGAAGTAGCTTATGGGTCTCGGGGAACTCTCTGCGTTATAAATTCTGGTCTGTTGCACCCTTAACAATTAATCTCGTTAGAGACCCTGAGCCGTGAAAGATTGGCGATCACTCTCGTTAGAGACCCTGCACTGTTAAGTGGTTCAAAGCAGCAATCCCCCTTCATAAGGGACAGAATATGAGTTTTGAAAAAACAAAAAACAAGAGGAAAGCAAGACCATCATACATTACATCATACATTGCATTATACATATTGCATCATACCATTGCATCATATATTGCATCATAGCTGCATCATACATTGCATTCATATCATAAGTATGGCTAGAGCAAGACGAAAGATCAAGCAAAGTTACATCGAAAGGTCTCCGGGTTTAGCTTTTCTCAAAGTCGCCTAGGCAAACATTGTAGACTTTGTTTGATTTTTTGTAGGATTTATGTCTAAAGTTGAGTCGTCAATTAAGGCATAAGAAGATGGCAACATATATTACAAGACTCTCCAGGAGCTCAAAAGAGGAAAGGCCTAAAAGTTTCACTTGTTTCGGCTCAGCTGGCCGGGTTACAATTAGTTGAGGATAAACAGTTTGACTGGCCGGCGGGTCATCCTGCGCCAGGTCTTCGGGCTCTTCGATCTGGAGACGATCCACATCCCAGTTGCAGTTTAGTAAGGCTTCGAATTGTGCATCATCGAAAAATGGAGACGGATCAACATCAGGGGCGAAGAGTGGCTTACGATGTGCAGGGACCAAGTCTTTGGCTTCAAAAGTCGGGCAACGCAACCGTTGGTTCTTTTCATCATAAGCCGCCTAGTATGGAACCAGGTCCTTCTCATCAACCAGTATGGAGGCAAGCCGTCGGGAGGCCTTAATGCACTTGGCATAATCTGCTTCGATGAAGTTTGAGCCGTCATCCTTCTTGGAAGGGAAGCCGTTCATCATCTCTTCAGCAGTTAGTTCTGGAGCGAAGGGCAGGGACCGGCTCAGTGCAGCTATAGCTCCTCTTCTGGCGGCTGATCGCCTTATTTCCTCTACCTGTTTTGGCAAAGTTGATAAGACCTCTATGACGCCCTTCATAAATTTGGGGACGTACTTGGCCATCATCATAGCCTTGATGGTGCAAAGGGCCCCGCTATACAGTTGCTACGTCAAAGTGTAGACTGCTTTCAACTTCATCAGACTGTCAGAAGATAGCTGGCGACTCCTTTCGCATGCAAGAAAATGTCGCAGGTATAAGCTGCCCGGCGGGTGTTTATTTAATGAAAATATTTTTGAGCCATATGCACTTACCAAAGATAGCAGCAGTCATCTTGGAGATGTGATCCTTGAGGGTCTTCAGCTCTGCCGATGCAAGGTTGAGCCAGTCCTCTGCATTGCTCGCACGTGTCTCCAGGGCGGCTTGTTCAGTTTTGACAGTCTTCTTATATGCACGGAATTCAGCTTGGAGTTTCTCAAGCTCTTCTACAGTTGCTCACAATTTCTCCTCTGTTATGGCTCGGGCGGTTTGTTGGGCTAACAGATCCTCCCTCAAGCCGGCCCGCCCAGACTCGGCAGTATTCAATGCCTCCTTCGTTTCACAAGTGAAAGGTTATCAATATTAAAGTTGCCAGGATGAAGTCACTCTTATAAGTCCCAAGCACATTACAAGCAATGTACTTGGCACTTGGGGGGATGATCTCTATGTTTTCATTTTCAAGTCTGTGGTGAAAGATCCGGTTCATCATTGTCATAATGCTCCAGATTTGGGGGCTACACCCGGTGAAATTTCTTACATGTGCAAGATACGGATCATCATTATCATAATGCTCCAGACTTGGGGGCTACAATTGGATCTATAACTAAGTACCAGCTTATATGTGAATTAACCTAGTACTTGGGAGTCACAGGATAAAGCTCTATATAACAAAATTGAAGGTGTGGAAGACCCGGTCTATTATTTTGCAATATTAATCCGGTTCTTGGGGGATAAATACGGGTATAAGAGAGAGAGAGAAGATGGAGGATACCTCATATTTCTTTTTCATCAAGCCAACAAGCTTGCTCTCCATGTTGCGACTAGCAGACAGGCGGTTCAGATAGCCGGCGTGTAAGTCATCTATAGTCATCTTCTCCAAGGCAGGGAATTCGAAATCATGCTTCTCAGGAGAGTAAGTAGCAACTTTGCTGGAATGCTTCATCAGAGTATGGTGTGCTGGAGATTGATAACCCGTCCTAGTGATGGTGACATCAGGGAAAGGCGAGTCTTCATGGGAAGGTTTGGGCGGCTTAGGGTCAGCCACCGGGCTATCAGAAGCCGCCGAATGATGACCCACCGGCTCTGAGGGCAGGGGAGATTGCTCAGGCATTTCTTTAGTAGCATCAGAAGGTTTAACCGGAGATTGGGACGGCTTAGCAATATCCGGTTTTTGAGTAGTCGGAGCAGCAGTAGACCCGCCGGCCTTTTTGCGTTTGGCTTGCGCCCTGAAAAAGCAAGGAGTTACCACATAGTATAAAGGTGATACAGGTAATATATACATGGCAGATGTGAAAGCTGACTCTGGGTTGACCTTCATGGGAGGAAGTTTGGAGGCAATGGAGTTGCCAGAGGAAGGAGGGGACTCCTTCAAAATCAGATCAGTGAGGTATAGTGATAAGACAACATTGTAGAAATATAAGACGGATATTGGGGTCATGTTAAGTACCTCAGCGGGACACTTCTGTGGCACCGGGGAGTTAGGTAAGCCGGTCATGAGGTCCCAAGAGCCGGTACTCCGGGTCTGACGTCGAGAGTCATGTTGTTGTTTTTTCAAGGAACATTTGGGATCTAAGTAAGCGAGAGGGTGCGAAAAAGGAACTTTTTGGATGACCCGCCGTATCTTTGGTTGGGGGAAGTTTTCTGAGTCGGAAGAAAGATAAGTTACCTCAGGGGTGTTGGTGTGGCTCATTTCTGTCTCCTCCTGAGTAAAATCATTGTCAATAAGTTGTATAAAAAGACGGCCAAGGGAGTCAGGTTCTACCTCTGAGTCGTCAAGCTCAAGCAAGTTTTGAGCCGATGTTTTTTGTTTGCGGCCACGGGTGTTACCTGCGTGAGACTTCTTCGTTGTAAGAGGAGTATATTTTTTCTTCCAAAAGCTGGAGTTAGCCTGAAAGCAAGAGCTGCCAAAAGAGATTAAGGCTGCTACATATATATAATTTAGAAAGAGGCAAAAGAGATTTGAAAGCCGTCCTTACATCTGGGGCTGGGTTTGCAGTGCAGAAAGCTTTTAACTCGACTATACGGCAAGCCTTTGTCAGAGTGGTGTGATTGAATCAGAGGGGATCATTTGCATCACCGTATACTCACACATAAGCCGGTCACGCCGGCTCAGTGGTAAGACTTTCCAAGAGATCCAACAACGTGTTAAGTCGATTCCTGTCAAGCCATTTGCCAAGAGGGCTCTGATCTTGGCAAAGGCCGGAGCATACTTTGCTCGTGCTGTGGCAGACATCCGATCCGGAAGTTTAGTTGTGGTGCAGAGCTAGGTAGGACGATAACCTGGCAGTGGATGCTCTCCCTCTGGAGAGGTGTATTTATAATAGAACCAAGTTCTGTTCCAAACCTTGGGATGAATTGGCATTCGAACAGTGGGAAAAACCATGTCTCTTCTTCTTTGGATGGAGACTCCATCGAGCTCCAAGCTTGGGCCAGCCACCACTTCCGTTTGGCGGTTGACGTAGAAAAAGTCGCGGAAAAGATCAACCGACGGCTCTTCTTGTAAATAAACTTTGCAAAGGACTTGGAAGTTGCACAAGTTGGAGACGGAGTTAGGGGTAATATCCTGGCGATGCAATTTAAATAAATGGAGGACGTCTCGGAAGAAGTTATACCAAGGCGGGCTGAAACCACATATAAGGTGGTCAGCAAAGATAACAATTTCACCCTCCTGTGGGGTGGGCTTCTTCTCTGAACCCGGAACCCACCAATGAATCACATTCTGAGCCGACAAGGTTCCAGCTTCTACAAAATCCTATAGAAATTGTTCGGAGATACCAGAGCCGACCCAATTACAAGAAGAAGACGCTTGAGACATGATGGCGGGTCAAGGCTATGAAAAATGACAGTACGTGGCTGGTCAGAAAGCGACCAGACAAACTAAGACGACTGATGAAATTAAATACTATGATGCTAAGCCGCCGATACAGTTTATTGGAAGAGCTGGAAGTTTGGTGGCGGGTTAAGTCAACAAGGCCATAATACAAAAATTGCTAAGGACATACAAACAACTTTTGCATAATAAACTGAAACTGCAAGATCTACATGCAAAAAAACAGATTTTATTCAACCCTAGCGGGGAACTAAGGAAGAACGGGTAGTCTAACGCAAGGAGAGGAAACAAGTATAGATCTAGGGCGGGCTGCTGTTGATTTTGCACGAGTGTCTGTAGTAGATAAGCAAACATCACAAGATCTAAAGGGTGATTCGTCAGTTGGCATTATGAGGAAGAACATGTGCGTTAATGGGGGCCGTAGAACTAGACAGGGTTCAAGTGCTAAGCTGCAGATCCCAGGGAAGATGAAGAACATAACTTAGAAGGATGTGGCGGACGCGAAGGAAAGTCTGGAATGTTTAGGTTGTTGCAGCAGCCAGGTTCGACGGCGACGACGGGGCTCCCCAAGCGCGTCGGAGCTCGGGAGCGATGGCGTTGAGAGGAAGAAGAAGCAGTGGGGCGGTGGAGAAAATGAAAAAGACCCCTCGCGGTCCTATTTAAGAGGATAGAAGCCAAACGGGCACACGGGAATCAAGGCAAAGGATAATGATCGACCGATATGGACGCCTCGATCTTCGGGCCGACCGTTTAATGATAGGATCTGCAGCATACGCCACGGAATCTTTTCA
Source organism: Hordeum marinum (assembly GCA_022496015.1). Taxonomy (NCBI): domain Eukaryota; kingdom Viridiplantae; phylum Streptophyta; class Magnoliopsida; order Poales; family Poaceae; genus Hordeum; species Hordeum marinum. The sequence goes on from CM039673.1 coordinate 290,816,700, forward strand.
AAGTAAATGAAGGTGACGTCAGGGTGGGTTATGTGTTTTTCCTTTTCAGGTGGCAAGGGTGTGAGACTCGTCGTGAATTAAAACGTGAAGATTGACATGAGCAAGCTCAAACGAATCTGGGGCCTAATGTTGGGGATGTAACCCCATGGTAAGACCCACCCAGGAGGGGCCGGGGCATACCTGGTGACTCGTTAGCGTTTGGACTGGAAGAGGAAGATTGGGCTGCACGGCGGTTCACCAGATGGGTTGTGATGGAGGCCCAGAGTCAAGAAGAAGATACAAGACCCAGGCGTGTAAGCCGCCTGGAGACAGCCTGCTAGAGTTGGTTAGGCGGCTTAGAGATAGAGTTAGATACGCTGTAAGAGTCGGTATGGGACTTGTGTAACCCGTGGTCTTGACCTCCTATATAAAGGCAAGACCCGAGACGACTTAGACAGAAACAAATCAATCGAGAGCTAGGTCAAGAGAATACGCCCCTTGTAATTGATACACCAATTAATACACACAATGCATGACGTAGGCTTTTACCTCGTCTCGAGGGGCCGAACCTGGGTAAATCCGTGTCTTTCGTCCCGTCCAACCCATTTGAGTCCACCGCCTTAGTGATGGCCTTGAATCTAAGTCTTCGGACATCTGCCGTGACAAAACCACGACACTTCCCGCTTAGCGATCTACAAGGGTATGGATCCACTCTCCCTCTCGTATATGCTCATCACCATGGATAGATCTTGCGTATGCGTAGGAATTTTTTTGTTTCCCATGCAACGTTCCCCAAAAGTAGCATCATGAGCTAGGTCTATGTGTAGATGAGATCACGAGTAGAACAGAAAGTAGTTTGTGGGCGTTGATGCTCAGTTTGCTTCCTCCCTTGGACTTTTTTGGTTCAGCGGTATTGTGGAATGAAGCGGCCCGGACCAACCTTACTCGTACGCTTACGAGAGACCGATTCCATCGACTGACATGTGACTTTGTTGCATAAAGATGGTTGGCGGGTGTTTGTCTCTCCTACTCTAGTTGGATCGGATTCGACAAAGGCGGTGCTTGAGAAGGTTGAATAGTAATGTGTGTATAACCATTGTGGTTTTTGTGTAGGTAAGAATCATTCTTGCTAGATACCCATAGCAGCCACGTAAAACATGCAACAACAATTAGAGGACATCTAGCTTGTTTTTGCAGGGTATGTTGTGATGTGATATGGCCAATTACATGATGAGATATATGTGATTTATGAGATGATCGTGTTTTGTATAGAATGTCATGACTTTCATGTCGATGAGTATGGAAACCGACAGGAGCGATAGGGTTGTCTTTAATTTATTATCGTCGTTGTTTGCTTTACTTTATCGCTATGAGTTAGCAATAGTCGTAGAAGCAATAGTTGGCGCGACAACCTCATGGGGACACATTGATAGAGATCAAGATGATGGAGATCATGGTGTCATGCCGGTGACGATGGAGATCATGCCAGTGCTTTGGAGATGGAGATCAAAAGCACAAGTTCTTGGCCATATCATGTCACTTACAATTTGCATGTGATGTCATTCCTCTTCTGCATCTTATTTTGCTTAGGACGACGGTAGCATTACAAGATGATTCCTCACTAAAATTTCAAGATAAAATTATGTTCTCCTCGAGTGTGCATCGTTGCGAAAAATCGTCGTTTTGAAGCACCACATGATGATCGGTGTGGTAGACTCTATGTTCAGATACAACGGGTGCAAGCCAGTGTTGCACATGCAGAACAATCGGGTTAAACTTGATGAGCATAGCATGTACAGACATGGCCTCGGAACACAAGAGACCGAAAGGTCAAAATGAGTTATATAGTAGATATGATCAACATGGAGATGTTCACCATTGAAACCACCTCATCTCACATGATGATCGGACTTGGGTTGGTGAATTTGGATCATGTATCACTCGGATGACCAGAGGGATGCCAATTCGAGTGGGAGTTTTTAAGTAATTTGTTTAACTAGCTCATCATCCTGAAAAATAGTCTAAGTAATCTTTGCAAATTTATGTTGTATGTCAATGGCTCATGCACTAGTGCCCCTGAATTTTAATGCGTTCCTAGAGAAAGCCAGATTGAGAGATGATGCAAGTAACTTTGTAGAATTGGCCCATAATCCGAGGATTATCCGCATGGCTTCCCAACAGTCTTATGTCCTTGATGCAGTGCTTGGTGATCCACCCCCTCCCGTGTCATCTGAAGATGTTGTGAACACCTGGGAGGCACATTCGGGAGATTACTTGTCATGGGGAACGAGCACCTATGGGATCCGAGGGACCCCTTTCGGTTCGGCGGGGGAGAGGGATGGCACAAAGAGTAGGTTTGGAGAACAGCACACGGGGATCTTTACCTAGGTTCGGGCCGCAAAGATGCGTAAAACCCTACTCCTTGCAGTGTTGTATTGTCGGTATTTTGAGGGTTCTAGCTGCAGGAGCGCTATGAGCCGCCGCTACGTGCGTGAGCTAGAAGATTGGTCAAAATATCCTTCCTGTAATGCCCTGGGCCTCCTTTTATACTTTAAAGGGGATCCCAAAAGCGGCGTATAGTGCGTACATGGGGGTGTACAGAGCTAAAGTGCTATCATACCTAACACTGACGGAATGGGACAGGCGCATTTAATGCACCGTCAGGCATCTCTGTCCATTTGTTGGATGGGACAGGAGCCCATCCCATCGGCACCGCTTAGCCCCCTCAAGCGTCTTCGCCACGACGCGTGTCCATGCGGATCGACACCTGGCCTGTGCACTGGTGGGGCCTTGCCGGGGCTTTGCCTTGCCAGGGCCTCGTCCTTGCTCATGGGTTGGAGGGTCCTCGTGACAAGGTCTTGCCGGGGGTATTGATTTTTCTATGGATGTACTTGGCAAGTTCCTACTGGGCCCCGTCCCTAGGGTGGCTACTACTGCCCGTTCAGGAGTAAGGGGCACTAGAGAGCCCAAAACTCTAGTGCACCAACAGGAGCCCCCGGGCCTGGACCACACACATCGCATGGCGTTGTTGGGCTAGACCCAAACAGTGCACGGGTGTGCGTGACAGAGGCTTGTAGTCGTGATCATTGCATTACCGCGGTTCCCCATGATGTCCATTGAATGCAGGACGTGGGATACGTGTGTGGCGCAGCCGTCAAATTTTCAATTACTGCGTCAGGTAGTTTCTGCCACGCGTGCCGCATGCACAGCGGGGAGCCAGCAACGGGCGTCCGTGACTTAAATTCCCTGAAAAAAAGCAGTAACTGCGGTGCCATGGATTGGAGCAATGGGGAAGTTGCTGTTCGCCCTATGACTGAGGGTGCCACTATTGGAGGAGGTGGGCGACAACCCTTGGAGCAAGGGAGAGCCAGCCCCTGCACCTCCCTCTATAAATTGAGGGGCAGCAAGGGTGATGCCCATCCATCTCTCCTTATTCCTCCATAACTTGCCCTTCCACTTCTTCCCAACCTTTGAGCGGTGCTCGTCCTCAGCCATGAACAAGGGGCGAGGGCGGCCACCGTCCTCAGCTCCCTGGAGGAGCTCTCGTCGGGATCAAGCCACTGCTTCAGCCGTAGAGGCAGAGGGCGGCCCGGGTGCGCATGGTGGGATAGGCGCGAGGGGCCGCTGCCATCGTGGGGGCTGAGGTCGGGGGAGGCGGAGCGCTGCTTTGTCTCCTCCTCTGACGCCATGCCTCACCCTCGAGGAGACCCACGCCAAGGGGACGATGCTGGATTTCGTCCTCGAGCTGGCCGGTCCCCTTTGGAGTTATCTGTGCCTCCCCGCCTCTTCTCTAGGGCAATGGAAGACGACGAGCCACCCCTCCTATGGCTACGGGTGCATGGTTATTGTAATGGCACAACGTGGGTAAATGTCGAGTACCTAGCAAGCTGCATCATGTTTCTCAAGCGCGGCTGGAAGACCTTCGCCCATGCCGACAACCTCCAGGAAGGGCATGTCCTTCGTTTTAAAATGACTGAGGCCAATATGCTCTCCATCAAGATTTATGGGTGCTCAGGTATCCGTCTCAGCTGCCGTGAAGAGAGCTCGAGCAGCGCTGAAAGCCTGTCCTCAGGCAAGAGCGATAAGGAGGACAGCGTCAAAGACGACGACGACGAGCCCAGTCTTCGAGCAGCCAAGTCGGAGCCCAAAGACCTAAGCTCGGACTGACCGCCGGCCGCACCATTACTGCCAGCCTCACGTCTCTCCCCCTCCCGGCAGTATGGCCTTGCTGGGGGCCTTAGTCCCGGGCGCTGCCTTATCTTCCAGCTGTATCTTCCGGCAGGCCCGTGGGCTTCGGCTTCTAGGGTCCATCCCCCTTTTCCCCCATGCCGGCCCGCTCCTCAGCGCAATGCTGGTCCAGGAGGGGCCAGGCTCTTGCCTTCCCATCTGGCAGCCCTGCCCCCTCCGCGCAGTGCTGGTCTAGAGGGGCCAGGCTAGGCTTCTGCTCAGAGCCCCTCGCCATCTTTTTCTTCTTGTAGCCCACCTCCCCTTTCCATCTTTTTCTTCTTGTAATCTCCCCTAGGGGAGAAAGTCAAACAAAGATGTACCTAGGAAAAAGCGACATCTCATGTAAATTTCACCCTATTTTGAGTCGATGAGCGGACTGAAAATGAAGCAAGGAGCGCGGGCGCGGCCACTTAAACCGTTGAGCAGTCCCGAAACATAATGAGGGCATAGCCAATCGTGACAAGGTTCCCTAGCGTGCATGTTTTCCATACAGAGGTTGAAATCGTCCAAGGAGAATAATTCCACAGTAGGAAATCACTTGGGGTTTTGCAACTTATCTCTTTATTGCCGTACTCCTTCCGGCAAGATATTTTTTTGGGACGTCGCTCGTAGGTATCCATACCACCATTCCCCTCGGCAAAGCTGCACGTGAGGTAACCTTCTGTCCTTTGAGAAAAAGAAAGAAGAGAAAATATGGGTGTGGCACCTTGGCGGTCTGTTAGCTCTTGCCGGGAGTAAGTGTGATGCAATATCTCAGGTAAAGATGCTCATAAGTAAACATGGGAATCTATCAAGGTTTGCAGAAAACACTTATCTTTGTTCAACTACGCACAGGGTCTGGGCCTGGCTTTATACGAAGGATTACATGCTTCAGTGGCAAGACTTGTACAAAAGGTGGTTGCTGGGGGGCCCGGCAACCGCACCTTATGGGTAGAACTTGCGAAGATGTTCGATATTCCAGGAGTTTCTCATCGAGACGCCATCTTCGGTCTCCAGGTGGACTGCGCTTGGCCTGGTGACTCGTACTACCCGATAAGGGCCTTCCCACTTTAGCGTCAACTTGTTGGAATTCTGGGCAGACTGAACTTGCCGAAGAGCAAAGTCGCCTTCCTCAAGACTTCTAGCGTTAACTATGTGGCTATGACAGCGACACAAAGCTTGTTGGTAGCGTGCAACTCTCACAGCAGCCTGAAGACGGTCTTCCTCAAGGAGTGTCACGTCCTCTTGCCGCAACTGCTCTTGCTCGAGCTTGTCATAAGCGAGCACTCGAGGTGACCCCTATATGAGTTCCATGGGGAGAACTGCCTCTGCCCCATTAATGAGGGAGAAGGGTGTCTGGCCAGTAGCTCGATTTGGTGTCGTTCTGACTGACAAAAGAACAACCGACAACTCATCAATCCAGTGCCTTCCACACTTGTGCAGCCCATCGAAAGTTCTCGTCTTGAGGCCTCGCAGCACTTGAGCGTTAGCCCTGTCTGCTTGGCCTTTGCTCCTTGGGTGGGCAATGGAAGCAAAAATGACTCTGCTACCAAGGTCTTGGACATACTGCATGAAGGTGCGGCTCATGAAGCATGTGCCATTGTCAATGATGATCCTGTTGGCAACACCAAAGCGGCAGACTAGTCCTTTGAAGAACTTGACGGCTGGCTGTGCTGTCACCTTTCTCACTGCTTCCACTGCTGGCCACTTTGTGAACTTGTCGATTGCTATGTACAAGTACTCAAAGCCCCCGGTAGCGCGGGGAAAGGGGCCCAAGATATCGAGCCCCTAGACCAAAAATGGCCAGGGGAGAGGGATCGTTTGAAGGGCTTGAGCTGGTTGATGTAATTTCTTTGAATGAAATTGGCATGCTTCACACTTGGTTACTAGTGCCATTGCATCCTGGAGGGCAGTGGGCCAAAAGAAGCCTTTCCGTAATGCCTTTCCGGCAAGGGCTCTTGATCCTATGTGGGAGCCACATATGCCTCCATGTATCTCTGCCAACAGCTCCAGTCCATCTTCCCGGGAAATGCATTTTAGTTTCACACCGTTCGACCTTTTTCTCTATAGGACGTTGTCCACGAACTGATACATACTAGACCGTCGGGATACTCTCTCTGTTTCTTCTTGTTCCTCGGGAAGTTCTGCTGTTTGAATGAAACGAATGATGTGTTGTGCTCATGCTGGAGCCTAGGGCTCGACAACAAGGACTAAAGGCATATCCTCTGTTGGGGAAGCATTTGCCTCAATGACAAGGTCCTGTGGCCCTACCAGAGTTTGCTGCTCCCGGGCAAGCTTGGCGGGAACGCGTGCTTCCACAATAAGATCCAGGGCCCGCCAGAGCATACCACTCACCGACAAGCATGTCGTTGTCCCTAGCAATCTCCTCGTTGGCGGCTTCCGGGAGCTCTACCAGGAAATACTTGCCGGAATTCAACTTCCTTCTCTTCTCTTGCCCATTTGATGGTGTTACAAAGGGTTGAGTTAGTCGAAGCACAAAATTTCCTTGTTCCACAGGCAACTTAAGGGCAGCACACTTTGACAGGCCATCGACAACGCTATTCTCTACACGTGGAACATGCTCCATTTGCAGGCCGTCAAAACGTTCTTCCAACTTCCTCACTTCGTGTACATAAGATTCCATCAATAGGCTCTGGTAATCTTTATTCACTTGCCTGACGACACGTTAAAATCACCTTTGACAATGAGTTTCTTGATCCCAACGTCTGCCGCGATCCTGAGACCGGCGAGCAGCCCTTCATACTCAGCAGTGTTGTTCGTTGATATCTTCCGGGGAAAGTGCGTCCGAACCACATATCCGAGGTGCTCTCCGGTGGGTGCGACAAGCAACACTCCGGCACCGACGCCATGTAGCAAGAAAGCCCCGTCAAAATACATGATCCATTCTTTCTCGGTTTCCTTGCTGGGGAGAGTTGACTCTGGAACTTCTTCATCTATCGTTGGGGTCCAATCTGCAATGAACTCCGCCAAGGCCCTTCTCTAGATGGTCGAAGTGCTTTCAAACTTGAGACCAAAGCTCGATAGTTCCAAAGCCCACTCCACAATCCTGCCAGTAGTTTCTGGGTTTTGCAAGATCTGCTGTAGCGGGAAACGAGTGAGAACGGTGATATCATGTGCTTGGAAGTAATGGCGCAGCTTCCTTGAGGCCATAAGAAGGCCGAAGAGCAACTTTTGCACGCCAGAATATCTTGACCTAGCCCCCTGTAGCAAGGAGCTGACAAAATAGACTGGTCGTTGCACCATCTTCTTCTTCTGGATTGTCTCGTTCAACTGCGCAGATCCTTCTTTGCCGGCACCAGACCCTGCCGGGGAACGTCCTAGCTCGTCGCTTGGCAGTCCCGCCGTTGTCGCTGCTTCTTCATCAACCTCTCTTTTAGCCACTAGTGCAACACTTACCGCTTGATTCGTTGCCACTAGAGATAGCAACAACGACTCTTGTGGTTTCGGTGCAACTAGGACTGGCGGAGAGGAGAGGTATTTCTTCAAATCCTGCAGCGCTGCCTCCGCTTCTGGGGTCCATTTCATTGGACCTGCTTTCTTCAAGACTTTGAAAAAAGGGCAGGGTGCACTCAGCAGGCTTTGAGATGAACCTACTCAGAGCAGCAACACATCCGGCAAGACGACGCACATCTTTGAAACGTCTTGGTGCTTCAATTTGCTCAATTGCTTTGATCTTTGTCGGGATTTGCTTCAATTCCATGTTGAGATATAAAGAAACCAAGAAGCTTGCCGGACGGGATGTTGAACACAAAGTTCTCATGATTGAGCTTCATGTTGATCTTTCGTAGCAAATGTTTCTTCTAGGTCCGATATGAGCGTGGTCTTATCCTTGGTTTTGTCCACTATGTCATCCATGTAATCTTCCATATTTCTATGAGGCTAGGACTCAAAACCAATCTGGACCGCTCTTGCAAAGGTAGAACCAGCAATTTTCAACCCAAAAGGCATATGCAAAAAGCAATATGTACCACATGGGGTGATAAATGCGGTCTTCTCCTCGTCTTCTTTGGCCATGAAAGTCTGATGATAGCCTGAATAGGCGTCAATGAAAGACAATAAGTCGCATCCGGAAGTGGAGTCCACAATCTGGTCGATGCGCGACAAGGGAAAAGGATCTTTGGGACAGGCCTTGTTGATGTCCGTGAAATCAATGCACAACCTCCACTTCCCATTCGCCATGCGCACTACGACTGGATTGGCCAACCATGTAGGATGTAGTACTCCTCTGATCAAACCAGCTGCTTCTAAGTTCTTGATTTCTTCGGCAATAGACTGTTGCCGCTCCAAAGCTTGCTTCTTGACCTTCTGCTTGACGGGCCGAGCGTGTGGGCAGATGGCAAGGTGGTGCTCAATCACCTTCTTGGGAACACCGAGGATATCAGATGGTTGCCATGCGAACTCATCGACATTCGCCCACAGGAAGGCGACGAGCGTGCTTTCCTATTTTTCGTCAAGGGTGGAACTTATGGTGAAAGTTCCCCCCGTGCCGTCCTCCTTGGAGGGCACCTTCTTGGTCTCTGGTGGAGCTGCTTTGGACTTCTTGCTCTTGTCGATGGAGCTCTCTAGCACATTGTCGACCAGAGCGCAGCACCCTAAGGGGGTGTGCTTGCCGGAATGTGCGCCAAAGGCGTTGCCGGTCTTCATTCCCCCAGGTGCTTTAGTGGCAGGAGCAAGTGCCTTGGCGGCATGTGCTGCAGCTGCCCCCCGGTAGAGTTAATCGGAGCAGATGAGCATGCTTTTCTTGTCGGAGTTGATCGTGATGACGCTCATTGGCCCATGCGTCTTCAGCAAATTGGAAGCGAAGTGGGTAGCCGCCATGAACTTGGCCAGCGCTGGGCGACCAAGGATGCCATTGTACGGCAACAAGATCTTGGCGACGTCAAAGAAGATCTTCTCCGTTCTGAAATTGATATCATTGGCAAATGTCACCGGCAGCGTAATCTTGCCCTTCGGCTGAGTTGACCCCTTGAAAAGCGCCTACCAGCTCGAGATCTTCATCGGGAATTTGCAGCCTATGGATGACGTCAGGCGAGATCAGGTTCAGGCTGGCCCCACTATCGACTAGCATCCTCGTCACCTTGAGGTTGCGAATTGTTGGAAAACCCACAACGGCAAGCACCTGACCGCAGTCACACGATCAGGGTGATCCTTGGCGTCGAAGATGATAGGAGTGTTGGATCACTTCAGAGGTCTCTGTGCACCGATAGAGGGCTCCACCACGTTTACCTCACGCGTCCACTGTTTAAGTTGGCGGTGAGAGGGATGCGACGAAGCGCCTCCTTAGATGCACATCATCTTTGTAGCCTTCTGAAACTCATGCTCGCTAGACTCTTCGTCCTCCACGACGTCACCATCGTCATCCTCTTGCTTGTCGCGGCCATGAGCGGGTCGGTCCTTTAGTTGTGCGGGCTTGCCACGGCAACCACCTCGGCCAACATGCTTCTTGCCAGACTCCTCAGCACCATCCGGGCCTTTATCCTTGTCTCGCCTCTCGTACTCGGACTTTTTCTTCTCGGTAAGCTGTTCAACTTGTCGGCAGTCTTGAAGATCGCGATCCTTGGTGCGATGGATCTTGCAATACTACTTGCCGGAGCCTCCCGTCTTGTCGGCAGCCGCCATTGCCTGGTAAGGGATGCACCCAACAACATCCTTGCCGGTGTTATCAACCTTGCCCTTCTTTGCGTTACCGGTGTTACCGTATCCCTCGATGATAAACACGGCCTTGCCCTTGCGCTTCTTGTTGTGCCGCTGACCCTTCTTTGCCAAGGCGGTGGAGTCCTCATCTTCAGAGTCGACCCCTGCGCCAGCGTCTTCGCCGGGGAGTCTCCTCCCTTCTTCATCCTGCCAGAGCATAAAGCTCAACAACATCCCTAACTCTATTCATCGCCATCTCTTCCCGCATCCTGCGGTTGTGCATGTTCTGATGGAACACGCTGATAACAGCGGCGGGATGGATGTCTGGTATTTTGTGGTGCACGTGGCTGAACCTTTGGTTGTACTTGCGTAAAGTCTCGCTCTCCTTCTAAGGGATGATGTGCAAGTCGCTTGCCTGACCAGGAGCTTGGTGACCTCCAGCGAAGGTGCCCACAAACTCGTGGCACAGGTCTGCCCTTGAGGAGATGGATCCCTCCGGTAGGTGCATCAACCACAACCGTACGTTGGGCTTAAGTACCAATGGGAAGTAGTTGGCTAGTATCTTGTCGTCACGAGCCCCGGAAGCCTGCACCACAATGGTGTAGATGCTTGAAAGCACATTTGCTCCCTTGGTGATTTTGGTAATTAATAACAACATATGAGTCATTGAACTAATGTTTCCACTAAGTATATTTCAGGAAAGTTCAATGATAGGGATGGCAAAAGGACTATGGATTTACCCCAAGATGCAAGGAAATAGGTTGGCCAAGCTTCAAGCAAGAGGACTCTACATTTTACATTTGTGAGAAATCACTTTGAGTCCATAGGAAAGCCAATACTATTAAAAGGGGGTAAAGTTTTGATGCTGAACTATATGCTCAAACGTGCACAAGTGACAGTCACCAAAACATCCACAAACTCTTCCACAATAGTCCATCCTAAGAAAAGTATGCAAAATCGGTGCAACCAACATTCCTATCCCGGTGCCATCGATTCCAAACCCTAGACAGACTCAGCTAAACCCTAACACTTCGGTGCAGTCGAAACTGCACACGGTGCCACCGAGTTGGGTTGCCAAGATTCTGTTATGCAAGTTCACATTTTCGGTCCGACCGAAAATGATGAATCGGCTTCATCGAGATTGGTAAATCTGACCGTTGGTCACCTTGTCGATGCAACCGAAAATTGTATATCGGTCCCTCCAAGATTCAAAAGTGGCCACTTTTGGTCACTTCGGTACCACCAAGATTTACACATCGGTGTCACCGAGTCTGACTTATTGTGTGTAACGGTTGGATTTTTGGGGATGCCTATATATACCCCTTCACCACCACCCACTCGAAAGAGAAGCACTCAGAACTATTCCATACCTATCCTACTCAGTTTTCAGAGAGAGAACCACCTACCCTTGTGTTGAGGTCAAGATCTTCCACTCCAACCATATGGATCTTTATTTCTAGCCTCCCCAAGTTGCTTTCCACCAATCCCATCTCTTCTACCAAGCCAAATATGTGAGAGAGTGATTGTGTGTTGGGGAGTCCATCATCTTGAAGCACAAGAGCAAGGAGTTCATCGTCATTACCGAGCCTATTACCTTTTGGAGGGTGGTGCCTCCTAGATTGGTTAGGTGTCGCTTGGGAGCCTCCTACTTCGTGTTGTGGAGTGAACCAAGAAGTTTGTAAGGGCAAGGAGATTGCCTACTTCGTGAAGATATACCTATAGTGAGGCTAGTTCTTCGTGGGCGGAAGCGGCATGCAATAATCAAGGTTGCTTCTTTGTGGAACCCTCCGTGAGTAGAGCCCTCCGTGGACTCTCGCGACTGTTACCCTCTGTGGGTTGAAGACTCCATGAACATGGACGTACGATAGCACCACCTATCGGAACCACAGGGAAAATCATCGTGTCATCACTTGTGTTTGCTTTCCAAACCCTCTCTTTACTTACTTGTGCAATGTCTTTATTTTCCACTTCTACACTCTTAGACATGCATGTGTAGCATGTTACTTGATATGCTATGAATCCTAAAACTTTCCAAGAATTAAAATTGGGAAAAAGGCAAAACTTTGATTAGGTCAAGTAGTCTAATCACCCCTCGCTAGACCTACTTTCGATCCTACAAGTGGTATCAGAGCTTTGGTCTCCATTGCATTGGTTTCACAACCTAGGAGAAGTATGGCATCTAGTGAGGGAAATTATCACCATAGAGGTCCGTACTTTCATGGCACTAATTTTGCTAGTTGGAAGCATAAAATGAAAATGCATTTGCTTGGTCATAATCCTGTTGTTTGGGCTATTGTTTGTGTTGGCTTGCAAGGTGAATTCTTTGCGGATGGAAAGGAACCGGATCGTGAAGCATTTGCGGATGAATTGAAGATGCTGCAACTCAATGCTCAAGCATGTGACATACTCTTCAACTTATTATGTCCCGATGAATTCAACAAAATCAGCCATCTTGAACATGGAAAAGAGATATGGGATACTTTGGTTGATATGCACGAAGGAACTGAGTTTGTGAGATAATCCAAGTTAGATGTTCTTCAAGGTCAACTTGACAAATTCAAGATGAAAGATGGTGAAGGAGTCGCTGAAATGTACTCTAGGTTAGCTCTCATCACCAATGAGATTGCCGGCTTAGGAAGCGAAGAAATGACTGACAAGTTCATCATCAAGAAGATACTTCGAGCTTTGGATGAGAGATATGACACCGTGTGCACATTGATCCAAATGATGCCCAACTACAAAGATATCAAACCAACGGAAGTGATTGGTAGAATTGTTGCTCATGAGATGACACTCAAAGACAAGGAAGACCCTCATCACAATTCTAGCGGTGCTTACAAAGCCACAAGTGATACTCCCGCTACCTCAAGCGACAACCTTGTCACAAATGACGAGATAAGTCCCATGGTCAAGAAATTCAATAAGTTCTACAAGAATAGAAGCAAAGATTGCAGCTCCAACTGAAGACACGAAGAGAAGCGTTCGTCAAGTCATGACCGAAACTGCTACAATTGTGGGAAGCCCGGACACTACTCCAATGAGTGCTCGGCTCCCTACGAACGAAGAGAAGAGTCACCAAGAAGACGAAGCTCAAGAAATGAATCACCTCGAAGACAGAGAAGGAGTAGAGATGATCGTTATGAATGAAGACCCTCAAGGAGAAGTAGGGACTCGGAGAAGAAGGACAAGTACACCAAGAGCTACTCAAGAAGAAAGCATCAAGCCCATGTTGGTGAATGGGTTTCCGGCTCCGACTCCGACAACCACTCCGAGAGAAGCTTTCACTCCAACTACGACTATAGTCATGATGATGGTGTTGCCGGAATTGCACTAGTGACAACCAACTCATATGATCTATTTGATTCACCAAATGAAGGAGGTGGAAGTTGCTTCATGGCTAAAGGCCCCAAGGTATCTCACCCCGAATATCTTGATTTCGATAGTGATGAAGGTGATTTGCTTTACGATGATGACTTGCTATGTGATAAAACTAGTGATGTTAATCATAAGGAACTTGGTACTTCTCATACTAGTCAAGATAAGTCAATTGACGATGATAATATGAGAATAGAAGAACTAACTAAAGAACTCAACACTCTTAAGTTAGCTCATGAATCTACTCTTGAAGATCATAGAGAGTTTGTAAGAACTCATGAGAAGCTACGCATCGAGAAGCTCAATTTGGAGCAAGAACATGAATTTCTTAAAGCTATCAACAACGATCTCCGAAAGAAGACTTCATCTCAACTAGCCAAACTACTACTCTTGTCTACATTCAGCCATAAGTCAAATCTAAGAAAACTAGTAACAAAGGAAAGAAAGGTTATTCGTCTAGTAGCAACAATAAAAATGCTAAACCCAATGATGTTGCTCCTAGTAGTTCTATTGATTCCACTAATGATGATTCTCTTAGCCAAGTTACACTTGAGCAAGAAAATGCTTTATTGAAAGGGATTATAGAGAAAGGTATCTAGAAGAGTCTTGAAGGGTACAAAAAATTTGATGAGATTGTACGCAATCATGGAGGATATCGGAAGAATCGCGATGTTGACTACTTCAACGCTAATGGAGTTGAATGCGGAGAAGGTCAATATCCCAAGCCCAAGTTTGTTCCTGAAGATGAGAAGTATGAAAATACTCTTCCCAAGGGGACAAAGACTCAATATGACCTTCCACCACAAGACACCAACCTCAAGGGACAGAACAAGCTCCAAGAGGACTTTGACTCTTATGAAGATGAACCCCCAAGCTTTGGTGAAGTGGGTTCCCAAGTCTACTACAAGCTCAACTTCTACAAGTGCTACTTCAACACCAAGGATCCCCATCAACTTGATTTTGGTTCCCAAGAATAAGAATTAGAGAGTTCTTGAGGGGTGACTCCACGAATGAAATTCACTCATATTCATTATTGGCAAGATATATTTGCAATCAACATCAACCCTATGCAATAGATCAAGGAGTCACACATTCCCTCAAAGGCAAGCAAGGGACAAGGTAATCAACAAATCAATGGACATCATTACACATGCTTTGCACTCCATGTCCATAGATATCCTTGTATTTGTCTCTTGTGTGTTCAGACTAATCCATGTAGGTGAGAAGAGTAAGGAAACAACAAGGATGCTCCCAAGTCTTGGTGATCTTCATCAACCTTGAGCATCCACCACTACCTCACCAACATGAAGTCTTCATCGACAAAACCCAAGCTTAGTTTATCCCTCTTATGGGGGAATGTCACATCAAGGGGGAGCTTTACTCTAAGACTTGAGTAAAAGACACTCTTAGTATGTGACAACATTAAATGCTTTATGTAAAAGTGGTAACCCCACTTGTGCTTAAATGATGAGTATGACCTATGATCAAGTACTCTTACTTGGCTCCTAAGTCAAATACTCATATATATATATATATATATATGACTTTGTCCTCACCCATGTGCTTGTTAGATGCTAGAGTGTTTGGGCATGTTTGCCATGATTTCATTTGACATCTTATTGTGTGAGCATGTTGGTATGCATTTATTTTCTCATTCGAGGATATCCAATTGTTGCTATTTGGCTTTTAATTTATCTTTTGCCAATTGGATATAGAAGAATGACTAGGACCACTTCTTTAGATATCTATGCTTTCACACCTCATACTCTATGCATGCTACGTCACAAAATTTGAACAAGTGCTTTTTTATCACTCTGTGTGTGGAGCACTCGGAGTTCCGTATCGACAAGGACTGACCATTAAAACCTCCCAAGTGCATCTCAATGGAAGTAACCGCAAAATCTCGGTCTCACCGAATGCCCAGGGTTGATCTGGTTTTCAAGCTCGTTACCACCGATTCCATCTTCTCGGTTACACCGAGTTTCCCTGTGAACTGACAGTTGAGGAACTCGGTGACACCAAAAAGTTAGAATTGGTGTCACTAACAGTGGTGGGTATATAAGTTGTGGACCCCGACGCTTTGAATTTCAATATCATTCGTCGCGCCTCAGAACCTTAAGTTGCTGCGTACGAGACCCCTGGTCGTCGCCCTTGTCTCCCTGCGCTCCTCCGCCGCTAGGAATCGCCATCGTCGATGAAATCCTCTGCCTCATCACCGCCATAGAGGATCCGCGCCAAGCTAGGGTACGGATTCGATCTCTATTGCACTCCTCGTCTGATTCTTGCACATCAGATTCATGTTTATCTTTGAGACACCCTTTGCACGATTTCCTATCGACATGAAATTTCCAAAGTCTAGCGAATAATGAACTTTCTAGGGTTTTGGCGTCTGCCCGATAAATCTCGCTGGAACCAAAACAATTATATCGGTCTCATCGTTGTGAAATTATGTGTTGCTGAGAACTGAATCGGTGGAACCGAGTTCCTCTTTTCGGTCCGACCGAAATGGGTGCCAAGGTTCGGTTAAGTGAGTCAGTTCGGCCCCATCGAAAATTTTGTTTTAGCGGTACCGATATTTATTTGACAGAATGCAAAAATCTTGAAAGTGCATTGTTCAAATTGTGTAAACCAGCCTCATTTTGTGATGACTCATCTATTTCTACTCTCCTATACTCTATTCACAGGGTCAATATGTTAGATGCAGAGGACAGTCAGAATTTGGCAGAGCAGGGAGTTGACATGAGTTCTGGCACAAGCCCAGAGGCCAGTTCTTTTTTAGATCCAGGCACCCTTAGCTCTCATGGGTTACCCAAGGCTGCCACCAGGACCAGGAAGAAGTTAAATTCTGATGAAGAAGACTCTGACTTCATTCCTAAGGAGATTCTTGCTAAGAAGCAAGAAAAGGCTGCTCAGAAGTCAGCAACTGAAGCTACTTCTTCCAGAAGAGTTGTCAGCAAAATTTATGCACCCACTGAAACTTCAAAGCACATAAGGGTGCTAGGGCAACAATGTCAGTTGAGATCCCTAGGAAGGCAATGCCTAAGAAGGCAGAGGAGAAGAAGTCGAGGAAGAGGATTATCCATGTGATTGGCAGGCGTACCTCTATGTATCACTACTGGAATCAAAAGATTTGCCGTTTGCTACATCTTTGCCGTCTGCTAGCAGACGACAAAGAGTGGCTTTGCCATCAGCTAGCAGAAAACAGACGACAAGGATGTGGCTGGCGGCAAAAGGGGGCTTTGCTATCAGCTAGCACTTTGTCGGCTGCCAGCTGATGGCAAAGAGGTGGGGTGGGGCCTAGTGTAGGTCAGCTTAGTTCGACGGCCCACCCCACCTCTTTGCCATTTGCTAGCAGACGGCAAAGAGTCTTTTCAGTCCGCTAGCAGACAACAAAGAAGACCCTATCTAACGCTCGTTACCCCCTCCTCTCTCTCTGTCTCTCTCTCCCTGCCCCCTCCCCTGCCCCGGCCGCCGGCGCTGCCACACCCTGCTGCCGCCGCCGCACCCTGCCGCCACTGCTGTCGCACCCCGCTTCCGCTGCCGGATCCCGCCTCCGCTGCCGCACCCCGCCGCTGCTGCCGCACCCTCCCGCCGCCCTTGCTGCACCCGGCCGCCGCCGCTGCTGCACCCCGCCATTGCCCCGCCCCCTCCCCTGCCCCGGCCGCCGCCTAGGCCGCCCCGCTCGCCGACACCGACGCACCACCGCCGCCGCACCCCGCCGCCGCCCCAACCCCCACCGGCTGTGAGTTTAGGTTTTTCTTTTTTTCTGTTTTCTTAGATTTTTCTTTTTTTTAGATTTAGGTTTAATTAGTTTAGTTTATTAGGTTAGAAAAAATAAGTTAGTTAGTTAGTTTTTTCTATTAAGTTAGTAAGTTAGTTAGTTATTTAGTTAGTTCTTTAGGAGGAGGAGGAGAGGAAATGAAGAATAAGAAGAAGAAGAGAGAAGAAGAAGAAAAGAAGAAGAGGAGGAGGAGAAGAAGAAGAGGAAGAAGAAGAAGAAGAGGAGGAGGAGGAGGAAGAAGAAGAAGAAGAAGAAAAAGAAGAAGAAAAGGAGGGGAGGAAGATGAGAAGAAAAGAAGAAGAAGAAGAAGAAGAAGAAGAAGAAGGAGAAGAAGGAGAAGAAGAAGAAGAAGAGGAGGAGGAGGAGGAGGAGTAGGAGGAGAAGGAGAATAAGAGGAAGAAGAAGAAGAAAAGGAGGAGAAGAGGAGAAGAAGAAAAGGACAAAAAGAAAAACCGGGTCGAGGATCGGTCACGGGGTGCGTCGGTGACAACGTAACCGGGTCGAGGATCAGCGACGGAGTGTGTCGGCGCCGACGTAACCGGGTCGAGGATTGCCGACATGACACCACCGACACCCGACACCCGACACGACACCCCGACACCTCGACACGACATCCCTGTCCCCAACACAGCACCCCTACCCCGACACTACACCACCAACACCCCGATCCCCGACACGACACCCCGACACGGCACCCCCGACCCCGACACAGCAGCCCTACCCCGACACGACACCCCCGACACCCCGACCCTGACACAACACCCCCGACACCCCGACCCCAACATGACACCCCCAACACCCCGACCCCGACACGACATGGGTCATATATTTGTGAATTATGAGTTAGGTCATATATTTTCCGAGTGTGTTATACAAAACGTCATATTTATGTTGATCAGGTGGATTTAAATGTGCAGTTGTTTTGTCGATGCGAGGGTCTGGTATTCGACGACCTCCCCATGCGTTCGACGAGCTCCGCCCCTGCATTCGTGGGTGAGCACAAATGACATATCCTCATGCCCCCTTCATTTCCTCTGTTCCGGTCTTCGTGCCGATGAAACTTGCTAGCTATAGGTGTGTTCAATCATCAGTATGCGTGACCACTATGCGTCTCCCGTTCGAAAGGGTTACATCTATAAATATGCATTCATTAGCATATTTATAACTGTGATCATTTCAAATTGTCCAACATTATCCATGGATAGCCCGAGAATGTGTAGATTGGGTTCGTTCTCCCATATGCTCTGCTCCGGATCCGATGCAGAATTTCGTCAGTGCCCCATGTTGTTCTCCGGGTACACATCCTCTCTGCTTATTGTCGAGACGTGTATCAGGAGAACAGCAGGGAGGTGCTGCCGGAATTGTGCGTTGGATCCGGAGCGGAGCATGGGAAAACGAACCCAATCTACACATACTCGGGTGGTATTAGGATATATCTTTACCTACTACCGTCTAGGTAGCATCGACGTAATAAAACTGACAAACTCTATTAACTGATGAATATGGTTTGCTGAATTATGTATATATTTTGTGTGTGTCCCGTAGCTAGGCAAGATGAGTGATCGTGGGTGGATGTACACCAGTCACACTAGTCAGAAAGACATGACCCGTGAATGGATAACAAAAACCAAGGAGTTTGTGAGAGTCGCATTTGCAAATGGACAGAAAACAACCTGGTGCACTTGTGTCGATTGTGACAACTTTAAGAAGAAATCAGAGTTTGAAATGATCAAACACCTGCAGAATTGGGGTTTTATGCCTAATTATACGGTCTGGACATTTCATGGTGAGTCTGCCCAACGTGCCAGAGCTGAGGTGGTTCGCCATCGCACCGACGAGCATGGTACCGGGATCGAAGACATGGTGCAAGACTTTGATGATGCTCGGGGTTGAGACGATGATATGGAGGAATCTGCAAAGGCCTTTTATGAAATGTTGGAGTCTTCAAAATGTCCTCTCCATGAGCACACTAATCTTTGTCAGCCGGATGCCATCACGCAAGTAATGGCTCTGAAGGCTTAGTTCAACCTGGGTAGAGAATGCTACGACGCGATGATGATGATATTTGGACGCTTTCTACCCAAAGGCCATGTATTGCCAGCAAACCTGTATTAGTCGGACAAAATCCTACGTGCGCTTAAGATGCCCTATGAGAAGATAGATGCCTGTGAGAATGGATGTGCCTTATTTAGGCTTGAGTATGCGGACTTGAATTATTGCCCCATTTGCAATGCTTCCAGGTATGTTCTGGTAGACAACGGTATGGGTGAGAAGAGTCAGACCAAAATCCCCATTAATGTTCTTTGGTATCTGCCAATCATACCAAGACTTTAACTTCTTTTCATGGTCGAAGAGACGACCAGTTAGATGACGTGGCATAAATTGGGCAAAAGAACAGAACTAGATGTAGATGGGAATCCGATGTTGGGACACACTTCAGACGCTTTTGCGTGGAAGCACTTCGATGCATTACATAAGGATAAAGCGGCAGATCCAAGGCATCCTCAAGTTGCCATCAGCGTGGATGGGTTCAATGTGTATGGTATGACGACAACACAATATAGTTGTTGGCCTGTATTTTTCATTCCACTCAATCTCCCGCTGGAGAGATTATGAAAAGAAAGAACATTTTCCTGACATTGATAATTCCAGGGCCCAAATATCCGGGGAAGAATATGAATGGGTACATGCAGCCGCTTAAGGATGAATTGCAAGAAGCCTGGGATAATGGGATCAAGACATACGACGCCACTACCAAAAAGAACTTCAAAATGCATGTGTGGTACATGTACTCATCGCATGACTTGCCGGCGTATGTGCTATTCGTTGGCTGGTGTGTGCATGGAAGGTTTTCGTGCCCCACATGCAAGGCAACTCTTGAGTTCCGTTGGCTGCAGGCGGGTCGCAAGTTTTCTTGCTTCGACATGCATAGACAGTTCCTCGATCCTGAGCATAAGTTCAGAAAAGACAAGAAAAATTTCATCAAAGGTAGAGTTGTCAAAAACACTGCACCACCTGCGTTGACAAGCCAACAGATCCTAGATCAGATAAACGCTCTCGAGCCGGATCCAGATCGTCCAGGGTATTTCAAAGGGTATAATACGGAACACACCTAGACTCACAAGATATATTTGTGGGATGTACCTTACTTTAAAGACTTCCTTTGCCCACACAACATCGATGTGATGCACACTGAAAATAATATTGCGGAGGCCCTTTTTGGTACATTGTTCGGCATAAAGGGTAAGTAGAAGGATAATCCTAAGGCTAGAGTCGATCAGGAGGCTCTATATGATAGACCATTACATGTTGATGCATTTATTGATGATGCTGATGAGCACGTCATTACTGATAGTGATGACGATTATGCATTTATTGATCCCGGAGCATATATAGACGATGAAGATCAATATTAGTAATGTGGGGTATTCAATTATTATTATGTACATATATATTATTAATTAGTTCACATTATTAGGTATTCAATTTTTTTATGTTGACCTAATTTCGTTCACTCTTTGTCATTGCAGGTCTTGACAGATGGTGGGCGCGGGTCGAGAGCGCTCTGAGCTTCCTTCCTCGGCGCGTGCTAGAAGGGGTGCTATTATTCCACCCCAGCAACTCCGGAGAGTGCTGGTACATAGTATGCAGACACCGGTGGGCGCTTCTTCTTCAACCGGGAGAGGTCGGGGGAAGACGAAGAGAGGTGCTAGAAGTAGGAAGGTTGCCGCGCCTTCCTCGCCGCCACCCCCAGCTGATTCTCTCAACCATAGGAGTGTTCCGTCTCAGGTGGACCCGTCTGACTTGGACCCGTCTCGGACTCCAGTCGCCGAGCCTCGGGTCAACGAGCCTCGGGTCACCGAGCCTTTGTCCCAGGAGACTCCAGTCCCAGAGTCTTCATCCCAGGAGACTCTGGTCCCAGAGTCTTCGTACCACGTGACTCGGGAGGCTAGTGGCCATGCTGATGGTGGTGAGGAAAACTTGTTTGATGACACCTATAGAGAGGGTGAGCTGGTTGAGGAGGGCAAGAAGGTCTACCAGCATGGTTGTACAAAGCTCCCGCCCGTGTCGACAACCCGTGATCAGAGGTGGTTGATTGAGCCTAATGCGGAGAAGTAAGTGCATTTACTCTTTTTTAACCTTTTGCCTTCATGTTTCTTCAAATTAATATCTAATGTGTTGGCCTTGTCATACTGCAGGGGTTGGAAACACGAGCGTGGTGTCCGCAGGTCCAACCAGGTCCTTGGTGTGCTTCTCCGGCACCACTTCCCAGGGAAGGTCTAGTTGCCCGGTGAGGATGAGGTTCCACAGGTAGCACTGACCTGGGAGCTGTACATGGCTGCCCCGGCCCCGTCGAAGGAGAGGGTCGACGGTGTCTTGTGCGAGACGGTGGCTGACATTGTGATCCGTCAGTTTTGGGCAATTTCTCCATTACAGAATTAAAAATCAACAACACCTTGTGATTGTACTAATCAGTGTTGTCTTGTTTGATTGTAGACCTTCTAAAGGTGTCTGGAGGAACACGAGGCGAAAGCGGCTGTTGTTCTCATAGCCGAGTGCAAGGGCCTACTTCAGAACTTACAACACGAGGCTTGGGTGCAGGCTATTCAAGACTACTACGCCTTGACTAACATTAAGAGGGCCAAGAAGAAGTGCCGCAAAAATTATCTGAGTACGGAGAAGTTAATGAAGTCAATTATCTATTCTTAAGGCCTTCTACTTAGTTTCCTTGATTTGATTCGTAGGCGTAGCATTGAAATTTCTCTTGTCCAACTTAGGTGCCCCCGAGATGGTGTGCAGATAGGATGGACTGTTGGGAGGCATTGGTGGATGAGTGGTGCTCTCCCGAATGGCTAGCCAACCACAACAAGGCCAAGGATAAGCGTGCCCAAATGAAAGGTGTGCCACACCATCAAGGGAGCTCCAACCTGTTTGAGTACGGGGATCACTGGGTATGTGCTTTGTTTATGATTCATGCAATTTCATTCTTCATGCTAGCTTGAGCCCTTAACTAATATTTTCTTCCTCTCTTTTAGGCGCGAGAAAAAAAGAAGGAGGTACCACCTCGATTCCACCTCTATGCCATGGCCCATAATGCCTCGTACAAGAAGGCCAAGGCATTCTCTAAGGATGAACTCGATCATCCAGAAAGCTTGAGCAACATCTCCTCCCACAAGAAGCTCGTGAGGTATAGAGATGAGGGGAAGGCGAGCAAAGGGGAGGACTTCAAGCCGAGCCAGAGTCCTTTTGATCTAGATCTCGTGATGATATCTCGTGGTGGGAGGCCCCATGGCTCGATAGCCATTGGGGATGGACTAATACGTTGTCCTGGAACTCTCCTAGAGATCAAGAAGCGCCAGATGAGCTCTGATCCTGAGATAAGGCCTCGTCCATGGCCAATGGAGATCGCCATTGAGGCTAGGGCATAGGAGCTTCTGGCGGAGGCAAGCAGGCAGGCGGCGCAGAGGGAGAGGGACATGGAGGATAGGACGACTTGGCTGTTGGAGGAGGAGAGGAACCGGAATGACGCATCTCATTGGGCCCTATGCGAGCTCCTCGTGGTAAGTTTCGCCTGCATATTAGCCAAATCATGCACGTAATGTTCGTTTCAACACTAACTAATATGAATGACTCGTGAAAACAAAATGTGCAGACCGTGTGCCAGAACAATGGTCAGACCCCTCCGTCGATGCCCCCATATTGCTATAGCACCGACGATGAGTTTCATTTGAATGGTCATTAGTTACTAGTATTCACATTTGAGTTGCATCATGCTAAGGAGACATTGCAAATGATCTTTGGTGCAGCGTGCCTCCCGACAAGCATCGATCGATCCTTCTGCGTCTACCGCAACCCCGATCGGTCCTTCTCCGTCTCACCCTGGCGCAAACCCGACCAGTCCTTCACCTCCATGATGATGGTAAGTTTTTCCAAGTGTTTTGCTTAACAAATGCATACTTAGCTTAAGAAATGACCAATTTAGCTCCAAAATGACCTATACTTAGCTTCTTTAGTTCATTTATGACATACTAAGCATACTTAGGTAAGAAATGGCATGATAACCTTGGTTTAGCTCCAACATGACATAGACTTAGCTTATTTTCCTCGAAAATGACAAAATAACCTTACCTACCTCCAAAATGACTGATTATAACTAGGATAGCTCGAAAATGACCTACACTTGCCATTTTGTCCTCCAAAATGAGTAAATATGATTAGCTAGCTCAAAAATGGCATAACTACCTAGGTTAGCTCATAAATGACCTATACTTAGCTTCATTAGTTCATTTATGACATACTTAGCATACTTAGGTAAAAAATGGCATGATAACCTTGGTTTAGCACCAAATTGTCATATCATTAGTTTGTTTTCCTCCAAAATGACAAAATAACCTTACCTAGCTCCAAAATGACATATTTTAACTAGGACAGCTCAAAAATGACCTACACTTAACATTTTGTCCTCCAAAATGAATAAATATGCTTAGTTAGCTCAAAAATGGCCTAACTACCTAGGATAGCTCAATAATGTTCTATACTTAGCTTAGCTAGTTCATTTATGACATAATTAGCTTACTTAGGTAAAAAAATGGCATAATATCCTTGGTTTAGCTCCGAACTGTCATATCATTAGTTTATTTTCCTCCAAAATGACAAAATAACGTTACCTAGCTCCAAAATGACCGATTATAACTAGGATGGCTAAAAAATGACCTACACATGCCATTTTGTCCTCGAAAATGAGTAAATATGCTTAGTTAGCTCAAAAATGGCCTAACTACCTAGGATAGCTCAATAATGATCTATACTTAGCTTAGCTAGTTCATTTATGACATAATTAGCTTACTTAGGTAAAAAATGGCATAATAACCTTGGTTTAGCTCCAAACTCTCATATCATTAGTTTATTTTCCTCCAAAATGACAAAATAACATTACCTAGCTCTAAAATGACCGATTATTACTAGGATAGTTCAAAAATGACATAATTAGCTTACTTAGGTAAAAAATAACATAATAACCTTAGTAACCTCCAAAATGACATATTTACCTAGCTTAGCTCTAAAATGACCTACACTTAGCATTTTTACCTAGCTTAGCTAAAAAATGGCATTTTTACCTACCTTAGTTAGAAGAAGAAGAAGAAGATAAAGAAGAGTAGAGCAGAAAAAGAAAGAGAAGAAAAATTCTTCTTCTTCTTCTTCTTCTAGCTAGTCTTCTTCTTCTAGTCTTCTTCTTCTTCTTCTAGCTAGTTTTCTTCTTCTAGTCTTCTTCTTCTTCTTTTTCTTCTTCTTCTTCTTCTAACTTTCTTATTTCCCAATTTGCAGATTTTCTTTCGATGAGGAAGCTTGCATTGTTGGAGTCTACTCTTCTTCTTGTGCTTCCTTTTTGTTTTCATTTTGTAGGATGAACAATGTGAAACTTGCTACCTATATAAGTATGTATGGATGAAACCATTGTATGCTTGTTGTGGGATATGTTGGCTAGCTATATATGTTGCATATGGACTTTTCATTTGGTATGTATATATGTGTGTGTGTGTGTGTGTTGGATGATCATATCCATATGGTAGGGATATGATTTGGTATGTATATGTGTTGTTATTCTTGTTGAAAGTATTTTCAAATGTGTGTATATATGTGTGTGAAATTGAATGAATTTAATAAAAACAGAAAACAGGGCTATGCAGGCTCTTTTCGTCTGCTGGCAGACGGCAAAGAGCTTTCCCATCAGCCAACGGACGGCAAAGCTGTCACGTGGCAGCTACCTGTGCAACCTAGCATAGCACTAGGCTGGCCTATGTGGTTTCTTTGCCGTCCGCTGGCAGAATGCAAAGAACCTTAGGTCTTTGCCGTCTGCCAACGGATGGCAAAGAAACCACGTAGGCCGGCAAAGAAACAGTTGCTTTGCCGTCCGCTAGCAGACATCAAAGATCCTTAGGTCTTTGCCGTCTGCCAGCAGACGGCAAAGCACATCGTTAACCCCTTAACGGTCGTAAGCTGCCACGTGTTCCGTCTATGGTCTTTGTCGTCAGCAGGCGGACGACAAATACCTAAGAATCTTTGTCGTCTGCTAGCAAACGGCAAAGCGCCATTTACTATAGCTTATTCAGCCAGACGGTTGGCCGTCTGCTGCCGGACGGCAAATCCTTTGCCGTTCGCCATGCATGCATTTGTTGTCAGGGATGGCTGATGGCAAAGTTGTTGATTCCTGTAGTGTATGAAGATCCAGAGGAGGCTGCTGGTGCTGCCCCTCCCAAGAAGGAAGCCAAGAAGCTTATGACAGATGCTATGCCAACGACTGGCACTTCCAAGAGCACCAAGCCTACTTCGAAGAAAGCCGCTGCACAAAAGTCCAAGAGGACTACAAGAGACATCCCAGCTTTTGAGAAGAACAAGGGGACTGCCTCCAGACTTGAAGATGATGATGACTTGACTACTTTGATGAAGCTCAGACCACATCTTCCAGTACATGATGCCAGCCACTTAGTTTCTGAAGACATGAATAACAGGAAAGACTTAGGATTGAGAGCATGGAGAGCCATAGATCCTTATGCTCAGAGGAGGAAAACTATTGTTGACTACATGTTCTACATAAGAGAGCAACATGACTTTTATGAGACAATGTTGCTTGACAAGAGCCCAGCTATTAGCGATATGCCATATGTTGATTGGAAATTCATTAAGGATAATTTGGACTACTTCCCAAGTGTCAAATATAATTTCTATTGCATTGGTATGGACAAGTTCATTGGCAGAGAGCTTACTATATGGAACGATGAGATGATCATGCAATTCTACTCCACTGCTCATTTCTACGGAGATGGTAGAATTGTATGGATGACTAAAGGAGCAAGGTATGAATCCACTGTTGAGGAGTGGGCTGCACTTCTAGGAGTTCTAGAAGCTCAGGAAGGTGATCTGGATGTATACTCAGAACCCAAGGCAAGTCACAATGCCATGAAAGATATGTATACTCCTATCCCTGCAGACAAGGTGCAATCACACAAGATAGGATCCATCTACTATCTGCAAGCAGACCTCCGAACCATGAACACTATTCTGAGGCACACCTTGATGCCCAAGTCAGGAGATGACAAGATGATCCAAGGCTACTCCATCAAAATGTTGATTCACCTTGACAGGAACACCAGGATCAGAGTCATAGATTTGATTGTTGAGACAAGCAAGAGGGTTGCCTCTGATCAAAAGAGCTCTTGCTGTTATGCACCCTACATCCAGTTGCTTATCAACTCTCAGTTGGAGAAGCACATTTTTGCTCTAGATCGTCCACATCTACCCCTACAGCCATATATTGAGGATAATGTTATGGTGATGGACCCACATCATCCCACATCTGCTACGACACAGGAAGAGGCAGAAGCAGTTCGAGCCGCTAGTGCTCAAGCCCCCAGATCCAGAAACGAGCAAATGGATCTTCTGATCTCAGCCGTTCAGGGCATGCAGAAGGATATCAAGGGGATTCTGGACAACCAGAGCAATCTTATGAGGATCTTTGAGACAAGGATCAAGACTCTTGGTGATAAGTTGGACAAGTTGTCGAAGACACTTATAGAGATTCAAAAGGAAGTTGACTCCGTGCACATCCCTCGGGTCTCTTCTACTTCTTTAGATGATGATGAGGAGGACGGATCACCTCTCAGGCCAAGCACATAGTTCACTACTCAGGCTAGAACAGTCACAGTGCCTGCACTAGACTTGAGGCCCTCTTCATCAGCTCCTGCTACTTTCATCACAGCTCCTGCTCCATCAGCTCCAGTTCCTCCCGTGACCACTCTAGCTCCATCCACGACATCTGTAGAGATCTTCGCTGACGCCGTTATCTCGACTCCTTCATCGACAACTGGAGGAGATCAGCCCAAGAACGATTAGATATATGGCTTTGAACTTTTTGGTAAGTTGTTGCCAAAGGGGGAGAAGTGTATATAGATCATTAGGCTTCGAGTGAGAGAGAGCGTTTGGTGTTTGTCGCTTTTTCAAAACATTTTCTTTTGCTTGTCATGAGAGTCGTTTGTTTTTATTGTGATACACGCTTGATGATGTTTGATCATACGCTTTAATGTGTAATGCTACTATTTCCTATCATCTTAATGCTCATGTGATGATCATTCATCTTTGGTTGATTGTGTTGTGCTATGATATTCATTCCAATTACTCCCGCACACCACCAAGTGGTATGTGACATGTAAGAAGTAACCCATGTACCTAATCGATTGTGCATTTGCATTCAAATGCAAATTTAAAACTAATGCACAAATTTTGGGGGGCTCTTGCTTATCACATACTTCTCAAAGTGACGATTATACTCCATGATTATATATTTGTTAAAGCTTTGATGTATATGTTGTCATCAATTACCAAAAAGGGGGAGATTGAAAGCACATTTGCTCCCCTGGTGGTTTTCGTAATTAATAACAACATATGAGTCATTGAACTAATGTTTCCACTAAGTATATTTCAGGAAAGTTCAATGATAGGGATGGAAAAAGGACTGTGGATTTACCCCAAGATGCAAGGAATTAGGTTTGGCCAAACTTCAAGCAAGAGGACTCTACATTTTATATTTGTGAGAAGTCACTTTGAGTCCATAGGAAAGCCAATACTATTAAAAGGGGTAAAGTTTTGATGGTGAACAATATGCTCAAACGTGCACAAGTGACATTCACCAAAACATCCACAAACTCTCCCACAAAAGTCTGTCCTAAGCCAAACATGCCAAATCGGTGCAACCACCTTTCCCATCCCGGTGCAACCGAGTTCCAAACCGTAGACAAACTCAGCCAAGCCCTAACACTTCAGTGCAGCCGACACTGCACTCGGTGCCATCGAGTTGGGTTGCCAAGATTCTGTTACGCAAGTTCACATTTTCGGTCCGACCGAAAATGGTGAATCAGCATCACCGAGATTGGTAAATCTGACCATTGGTCACCTTGTCGGTGCAACCAAGAATTGTATATCGGTCCCTCTGAGATTCAAAAGTTGTCACTTTTGGTCACAACAGTACCATCGAGATTTACACATCGGTGTCACTAAGTCTGACTTATTGTGTGTAACGGTTAGATTTTTGGGGATGCCTATATATACCCCTTCACCATCACCGACTCAAAAGAGAAGCACTCAGAACTATTCCATACCTATCCTACTCAGTTTTCTGAGAGAGAACCACCTACCCTTGTGTTGAGGTCAAGATCTTCCACTCCAACCATATGGATCTTCATTTCTAGCCTTCCCAAGTTGCTTTCCACCAATCCCATCTCTTCTACCAATCCAATATTGTGAGAGAGTGATTGTGTATTGAGGAGTCTATCATCTTGAAGCACAAGAGCAAGGAGTTCATCATCATTATTGAGCTATTACCTTTTGGAGGGTGGTGCCTCCTAGATTGGTTAGGTGTCGCTTGGGAGCCTCCTACATCGTGTTGTGGAGTGAACCAAGAAGTTTGTAAGGGCAAGGAGATCGCCTACTTCGTGAAGATCTACCCATAGTGAGCTAGTTCTTCGTGGACGGAAGCCGCATGGAATAGTCAAGGTTATTTCTTCATGGAACCCCCTGTGGGTAGAGCCCTCCATGGACTCTCGTGACCATTACCCTCCGTGGGTTGAAGACTCCATGAACGTGAACATACGATAGCACCACCTATCAGAACCATAGGAAAATCATCGTGTCATGACTTGTGTTTGCTTTCCTAACCCTCTCTTTACTTACTTGTGCAATGTCTTTATTTTCTGCTGCTACACTCTTAGACATGCATGCGTAGGGTGTTACTTGATATGCTATGAATGCTAAAACTTTCCAAGAATTAAAATTGGGAAAAAGGCAAAACTTTGATTTCGTCAAGTAGTCTAATCACCCCCCCTCTAGACCTACTTTCGATCCTAGAATGCCCAAGAACTCTGACGGATGAGTCTTGCCGTCATACTTCTCCTAGACCTCTGGCTTGAACGTGCGGGAATTGGGCCACTAGACATGCCGCAGCTCAGGGGTAAACGCTAGACAACCCACCTCGTAAGCTAGGCTCACAGGATACCCTGGCGTAGACTTATCTATAGTGGGCCCCACGCGCCTATCAGACTGAAGGCACGTTTCCCGCCACCGCTCAATTGCAGTTCGAGCGTCTTCTTTGCTTCATTCCCGAAGAAGTTGACAATGGTCACGACACGTCCGTGGATCAAACGATGTCGTTGAGTAACAGTCGTAGGCGTCGGTCTATCGAGCAACTGATCGGTGTAGTTGTTGCAGAGGAGAATGTACCGTGGGTGCGCTGCCTCCGGCTTTCTCACGGCTGGTGTGGGCCGCCTCGGTGGACCGACGCCTATCTGCGAGGCTGAGGAGGCTCTAAATGATAGCTCTCCATTCGTCGAGCTTTTTTGCAGTAGGAGGGAAGTTCAAGAGTAGTTGTGCCTACGCCATCGCTTCTTCCGACGTGGTCGGTAGCGAGTGGCGGGAGGAACACGAGGTGCTCTGACTTCTAGCCATGTTAGAAGGAGCACCGCCGTGGTCCCGTGTCGGCACGCCACTCTTGCTAGCATGCTGGTCCTGTGCACCATGGGACTGATGTGCATGAGCTTTTCCGTGGGGACGTTGAGAACTGTTGGTGCCATGACGCCGCTCCTCACGCGCGTCTTGAGAAGGCCGCGGCATAGGCGCCGGCGTCGATGCTCTCGGAGATACCCTTCCGCCCCTAGAGTTCACCATACCGCCCGCAGGCGGTACATCTCTGTCCTGAGAGCCTGTGACACGGGGGTTTCCACCGCCGCCATGGACGCCTCCACAGCGGGCATCGCCGCTTGCTTGGCCTTGACCATCGAAGGGTCGCGGGAGTTCTGAACCCCTGCCTCCTCCTCCACCCGCGTACATGACATCGCCTGTTTGTGCAAATATAGGGACAGTGGACGTAGATGAGCCAACCGCCGTCATGCCCTTCTTCTTGGGGCCATGGCGACGATGCGTACGAAAGAACGGGTGCATTGACCACCAGAACAGGTTCACACAACCTTAGTCCCCCTACCTGGCGTGCCAAAGATGTCGTGGGGAATGATCACCTATGGGATCCGAGGGACCCCTTTCGGTTTAGCGAGGGAGAGGGATCACGCAAAGAGCAGGTCTGGAGAACAGCACGCAGGGATCTTTACCCAGGATCGGGCCACAAAGATGCGTAAAACCCTACTCATGTATGGTTGTATTGTCGGTACTTTGAGGGTTCTAGCTACAGGAGTGCTATGAGCCGCTGTTATGCGCGTGAGCTAGAAGATTGGTCAAAATATCCTTTGTGTAATGCCCTGGGCCTCCTTTTATACTTTAAAGGGGATCCCACCAGCGGCATACAGTGTGTACACGGGGGTGTATAGAGCTACAGTGCTATCATGCCTAACATTGATGGAATAGGACAGGCGCATTTAATGCATCGTCAGGCATCTCTGTCCGTCTTTGGGACGGGACAGGAGCTTGTCCCATTGGCACTGCTTAGCCCCCTCCAGCGTCTTTGCCGCGACGTGTGTCCACGCGGATCGACACCTGGCCTGTGCGCTGGCGGGGCCTTGCCGGGGCTTTTCCTTGTCGGGGCTTCATCTTGTCGGGGCCTCGTCCTTGCTCGTGGGTTGGAGGGTCATCCCGACAAGGTCTTGCTGGGGTATTGATTCTTCTGTGGATGTACTTGGCAAGTTTCTGCTGGGCCCCATCGCCAGGGTGGCTAATACTGCCCGTGCACGAGTAAGGGGCACTAGAGAGCCCAAAACTCTAGTGCACCGACATTACTCAATAATTCAATGTGCAATGGTGTATGGGTTAGAACCGGTACTTCAAAGATGCTTTGAATGTCAGGGAGCATATGAGATGTTCCAAGAGTTGAAGTTTATATTTGAGAAGAATGCCCGGATCAATAGGTATGCTAACTCTGATAAGTTCTATGGTTGCAAGATGGAGGAGAACGGGTCTGTCGGTGAATATATACTCAGAATGTCTGGGTATTCGAACCGTCTCGCTGAGTTAGGGATGCCCCTTCTGCCGGAGGCGGTCACTAACAGAGTTCTTCAATCATTGCCACCTAGCTACAAGAGCTACGTGTTGAACTGTAACATGCACGGGATGAACAAGTGAGTCGCCGACCTGTTTACGATGCTGAAAGTCGCTAAGTCTAAAATCCAGAAAGAGCATCAAGTGTTGATGGTCAATAAAACCACTAGTTTCAAGAAGAATGGCAAGGGGAAGAAGGGTAACTCCAAGAAGAGTGGCAAAGCAGTTGCCCCTCAAGTGAAGAAACCCAAGGCTAGACCCAATCCAGAAACCGAGTGCTTTCATTGCAAGGGAACTGGTCACTGGAAGTGGAAATGCCCCACGTATCTAGCGGACAAGAAGGCAGCCAACACCAAACAAGGTATATATGATATGCATGTTATTGATGTGCACCTTACCAACTCTCGTTGTAGTGCCTGGGTATTTTATACCGGTTCGGTTGGTCACATTTAAAACTCAAAATAGGAGCTATAGAATAGATGAAGGCTGGCTAAGGACGAAGTGATGATGCACATGGGAAATGGTTCCAAGGTTGATGTGATCGCCATCAACACGCTCGCTCTTCGATTACCATCGGGATTAGTGATGAACCCGAATAATTGTTATTTAGTGCACGTGTTAAGCATGAAGAACATATCCAGATCTTGTTTATTACGAGATGGTTACTCATTTAAATCAGAGAATAATGGTTGTTCTATTTATATGAGTAATATATTTTATGGTCATGCACCCAATGTAAGGGATTTATTCTTATTGAATCTCAATAGTGACAATACACATGTTCATAAAATTGATGCCAAAAGATACAGAGTTGATGATGATAGTACCACTATCTCATGGCACTACTGCTTAGGTCATATTGGTGTAAAACGCATGAAGAAGCTCCATGCTGATGGACCTTTGGAGTCACTTGATTTTGAATCACTTGACACATGTGAACCATGCCTCTTGGGAAAGATGACTAAAACCCCCTTCTCTGGAACAATGGAACGAGCAAGTGACTTCTTAGAAATCATACATACTGATGTGTGGGTCCGATGAGCATTGAGGCGCGCGGTGGATATCGTTATTTTTCTCACCTTCACTGATGACTTAAGTAGATATGGGTATATTTACTTAATGAAACACAAGTCTAAAGCGTTTGAAAAATTCAAGCAATTTCAGAGTGAACTTGAGAATCATCGTAACAAGACGATTAAATTCCTACGATCTGATCGAGGAGGAGAATATGTGAGTTATGAGTTTGGCATTCACTTAAGACAATGTGGAATTGTTTCACGATTGGCACCGCCAGGAACACCACATTGTAAGGGTGTGTCCGAACATCGTAATCAACCCTTATTGGATATGGCGCGTTCTATGATGTCTCTTGCCAATTTGCCACTATCATTTTGGGGTTATGCATTAGAGACAACTGCATTCACTTTAAATGGGGCACCATCAAAATCCATTGAGACGATGCCGTATGAACTGTGGTTTTGCAAGAAACCAAAGTTGTCGTTTCTTAAAGTTTGGGGATGTGTTGCCTATGTCAAAAATCTTCAGCCTGAAAAGCTCGAACTCAAAGCGAACAAATGCGTCTTCATAGGAACCCAAAAGAGACAGTTGGGTATACCTTCTATCTCATATCTGAAGGCAAAGTGTTTGTCACTAAAAACAAAATATTTCCCGAGGAAGAGTTTCTCTCGAAAGAATTGAGTGGGAGGAAGATAGAACTTGATGAGGTTGTTAAACCTTTATTTCAACCAGACAGTAGTGCATTGCTGAAAGATGTCTGTGTGGAGCCTACGTCAGTTGAAGATGAAGTTAACGATGATGATCATGAAGCTTCGGATCAAGTTACTATCGAACCTCGTAGGTTGACAGGGGCACATACCGCTCCTAAGTGATACGGTAACCCTGTCTTAGAGGTCGTTTTGTTGGACAACGATGAACTTACAAGCTACGGAGAAGCGGTGATGGGCCCGGATTCCAACAAATGGTTAGAGGCCATGAAGTCCGAGATGGGATCCATATATGAAAACAAGGTATGGACTTTGGAAGTATTACCTGAAGGGCGAAAGGCCATTCAGAACAAATCGATCTTTAAGAAGAAGGCGAACGCAGACGGTAATGTCACTGTCTATAAAGCTTGAATTGTGGCAAAGGTTTTTTCACAAGTTCAAGGAGTTGGCTATGATGAGACCTTCTCACCCGTAGCAATGCTTAAGTCCGTCATAATCATGTTAGCAATAGCTGCATTTTTTGCTTATGAAATTTTGCAGATGGATGTCAAAACAACGTTCCTTAATAGTTTCCTTAAGGAAGAGTTGTATATGATTCAACCAAAAGGTTTTGTCGATCTAGAGAATGCTAACAAAGTTTGCAAACTCCAGCGATCCATTTATGGACTGGTGCAAGCATCTCGGAGTTGGAATCCGTGCTTTGATGAGGTGATCAAAGTGTTCAGGTTTATACAAGTTAATGGAGAAGCTTGTATTTACAAGAAAGTGAGTGGGAGCTCTATAGCGTTTAGAGTATTATATGTGGATGACATATTGCAGATTGGAAACAATATATAAATGTTGGACAACGTGAAGGAATATTTGAACAAGAGTTTTTCAATGAAGGACCTCGGAGAAGGTGCTTTGATATTAGGCAGAAAGATCTATGGAGATAGATTGAGACGCTTAATAGGACTTTCAGAGAGCACATACCTGGACAAGGTTTTGAAAATGTTCAAAATGGATTAGTCCAAGAAGGGGTTCTTGCCTGTATTGCAAGGTGTGAAGTTGAGTAAGACTCAATGCCCAGGGGATGCACAAGATAGTGAAAAGATGAGTGTCATCCCCTATGCTTCGGCCATGGGCTCTATCATCTATGCAATGTTGTGCACAAGACCCGGTATCAGCCTTGCCATAAGTATGGCCGGAAGGTTTCAAAGTGATCCAGGAATGGAGCACTAGATAGTGGTCAAGAATATCCTTAAGTACCTGAAAAGGACTAAGGAAATTTTTCTCGTTTATGGAGGTGATCAAGAGCTCGTCGTAAAGGGTTACATCGATGCAAGCTCTGACACTGATCTGGATGACTGTACGTCTCAACTGGATACGTATTTAGTCTAAATGGGGGAGAGGTAAGCTGGTGCAGTTCCAAGCCGAGCGTGGTAGCTGATTCTACATGCTAAGCTGAGTACATCGATGCCTCGGAGGAGGTGAAGGAAGGTGTCTGGATGAAGGAGTTCATGACAGATCTTGGAGTAGTGGCCAGTGCACTGAATTCAATGACTCTGTTCTGTGACAACACTAGTGCCATTGCTCTAGTCAAGGAACCAATGTTTCACAAGTGGACCAGACACATAAAGAGACGCTTCAGTTCCAACCGCGATTACATCAAGGAGGAGGACATAAATATTTGCAAAGTGCACACAGATCTGAATGTCATAGACCCATTGACTAAACATCTTCCAAGGGCTAAATATGATCAACACCAGAACTGTATGGGTGTTAGATTCATTACAATGTAAATCACATAGTGATGTGAGCTAGATTATTGACTCTATTGCAAGTGGGAGACTGTTGGAAATATGCCCTAGAGGTAATAATAAAGTGGTTATTATTATATTTCCTTGTTCATGATAATCGT
This sequence comes from Hordeum marinum, assembly GCA_022496015.1. Lineage (NCBI taxonomy): Eukaryota > Viridiplantae > Streptophyta > Magnoliopsida > Poales > Poaceae > Hordeum > Hordeum marinum. The sequence continues at coordinate 290,851,351 of CM039673.1, forward strand.
TTATTATCCATGCTATAATTGTATTGATTGGAAACTCAAATGCATGTGTGGATACATAGACAACATAGTGTCCTTATTATGCCTCTAGTAGACTAGCTCGTTGATCAAAGGTGGCTAAGGTTTCCTAGCCATTGACATGAGATGTCATTTGATAACGGGATCACATCATTAGGAGAATTATGTGATGGACAAGACCCAAACTATGAACATAGCATATGACCGTGTGAGTTTATGGCTATAGTTTTCTGCATGTCAAGTATCTGTTCCTATGACCATGGGATCATGCAACTCACTGACACCGGAGGAATACCTTTTGTGTATCAAACGTCACAACGTAACTGGGTGACAATAAACATGCTCTACAAATATCTCTGAAGGTGTCTATTGAGTAGGCATGGATCAAGACTGGGATTTGTTACTCCGAGTGATGGAGAGGTATCTCAGGGCCCACTCAGTAATACAAGAGCACAACAAGCCTTGCAAGCAAAGTGACTAAAGTGTTAGCCACGGGATCATGTATTACAGAACAAGTAAAGAGACTTTCAGGTAACGATATTGAACTAGGTATAGAGATACCGACGATCCAATCTCTGGCAAGTAACGTACCGAAGACCAAAGGGAACATCATACGGGATTAACTAAATCCTTGACATAGAGGTTTAACCGATAAAGATGTTCGTAGAATATGTAGGAACCTATATCGGCATCTAGGTCCCGCTATTGGTTAATGATCGTAGAGGTGTCTCGATCATGTCTACATAGTTCTCGAACCCATAGGGTCTACACATTTAAGGTTTGGTGATGTTTTGGTAGTATTGAGATATGCACGGTGGTGATCGAAGGTTGTTTAGAGACCCGGATGAGATTCTAGATGTCACGGGGAGCTCCGGAATGGTCCGGAGGTAAATATTCATATATAGGAAGTCCCATTTTGGTCACCGGAAAAGTTTCGGGTATTTCCGATAGTGTACTGGGGGTGCTGGGAGGCCATCGGGAGGGGCCACCCACGCCAGGAGGCCACATGAGTCTTAGGAGTGGCACACCAGCCCTAAGTGGGATGGCAAAGCCAGCCCCTGAGGGCGCATGCGGCTAAGGTGGGGGAAAAGGAAAAAAGACCCAAGTGGGGGAAGGGTTTCCATGTAGGACTGGAATCCTACTTGAAGTAGGATTGGAGGTCGACTCATCCACCTCCTGCTTCGGCCAACTCCTAGGGGAAACCCTAGGGGCACCGGCCTCTCCTCTCCCTCCTATATATATATTGGAGGGGAGAGAGGGCAGCCGCACCCAAATCTAAGACACGGTGCAACCCTCTCTCCCCACTAGATCGTCTCCCTCTAGATTCAGCGGTGCTTAGGCAAAGCCTTGCCGGAATAGTTCCACCGCCGCCGCTGCCGTGTCGTCGCGTTGCCGGAGATCTCATCTACCTCTTTGTTCCCTCTTGCTAGATCAAGAAGTTTGAGATTGTCATTGAGTTGTATGTGTGCTGAACGTGGAGGTGCCGTCCGTTCGGCACTAGATCGGGATGGACCGTGATTTGTTCGCGGGACGGCTAGCGATTTGGATCGCGAAGACGTTCGACTACATCAACCGCATTTCTTAACTCTTCCCACTTAGAGGTCTACAACGGTATGTAGATCCACTCTCCCTCTCGTAGATGCTCATCACCATGGATAGATCTTGCGTGTGCATAGGATTTTTTTTGTTTCCCATGCAACGTTCCCCAACAAGAGTTGCGACGGCGAGGTGGAGGATCTCTCTTTATTTCGTTTTTTTGGTATTTATGGGAATTTTCAGTGTTGGAATCACGCCAAACGGATCCACATGGCCCCCCAAGCCATCAGGGTGCCACCCCCCAAAGGCGCGCCCTGTTGGCTTGTGGCCTACAGGTGGCTCCCCTTTGGTAGTTCTTCGCTCCAATGTCGCTTGTTTCCTCCATAAAAAATCACAAAAAATCGAGCGATTCCGAGAACTTTGAGATTCTGCACAAAAAACAACACCATGGTAATTCTGCTGAAAACATCGTCAGTCCAGGTTAGTTCTAAATAAATCATATAAGGTGCATCAAAACCATATGAAAGTAATGTAAACATAGGTGAATATGGCATGAATACTTCATGAATTATAGATATGTTGGAGACGTATCACTATGCTCATATAGCTACTTGTCCTCAAGAGTGTCAATCTTCTTAGAACTAGAATCAACCTTTAGGTGGAGAGCCCGCATAATCTGAATTTGTCTACGCCTGGCCAGCTTCTCATTGAAATAGGCTTCATAGAGCTTCTTCTGGACGTGGGGTTGCAAGAAGAACGTCTTATTTACCTTAGAAATGAGCTTGGTGACCCAAGAGGGCTTGGCCCCGGCTAGAAGCTCAAAGTTACTGTCGCTGGATGTGGAAAACACATCCTCAGGGTGGTCAGGGGAAAACAAGGCTCAACACACTTCGTCTTTGTGAGTTGCTTGACATCATGCACGGTGAGGTTGTCTAGACAGGAAAGAGCCTCCCTTGGCCTACGAACTGCCCATACAAAGTTCAAAAAGCACATGACAAACGGACAATATATGGGAACCTTTCGGTACATGACCATTTGGTACATATCCCCCAACAACCACTTGGACACATCAAACGTAGCACCCGAGCTGACTTTGGTCTTCATAGCGACACGCATATCCACCATATAGCCATGGATCTCATCTTGATTTTGGCAGAATCACATTGAGGAAGACACGATGCATGATATCATAAACTTGCTGCAAATACTTAGACTCACCAAGAATACCCCTCCCAGGAATGTACAAGGGGGCTAGCTCCTCCTTCTCCATGGAGAAGGCATGGTCGTGAGGATGGATGCCACCATTCCTGGTGATACCGGTATCATCATAACCCAGAGCATTACAGAAAGCCCTCCAAGGAACATGAAAGGATTCATCACGACACATAAAGGATAGGTGACGAGCCTCATTAGTGCCAAAGCGAACTGTATCCTAGAACTGATGAACAAGCTACACATCAATATCACAATTCATGGACATGAGCTTGATCAAGTCAAACTCCTCACACGGCACCAGAGCCTCACCAAAGTGGTCTGAGTTGTTCTTGTGATGCTCAAGTAGCTCGTGCACGATCCACATTTGAATCTCATTCCTGAAATGAATGGTGGTTGATGACCCACAACTATAGGGGGTCAATCGTACTCCTTTCGATAAATAAGTGTGACGAACCAAACGAGGATCGGAAGGAAATGACAAGCAGTTTTCAGTAAGGTATTCTCTGCAAGTGCTTTGAGTAACAATAGTAGATAGTTTTGTAGCAAGATAATTCGTGACAAGTAACAAGTGATAATAGTAACAAAGGTGCAGCAAGGTAGCCCTATACGTTTTGTAGCAAAGGACAGGCCTGAAAGTACTCTTATATTAAGCAAGTGCTCCCAAGGACGCATGGGGATTTCTGTCTAGTCATATTCATCATGTTGAGTTGATTCACGTTTGATACTTTGTAATTTGATATGTGGGGTGGACCGGTGTTAAGGTGTTGTTCTTACTTGAACTCAAACCTACTTATTATTACCCCCTCTCGCAAGCATCCGCAACTATGAAAGAAGAATTAAAATAAATCTAACCATAGCATGAAACATGTGGATCCAAATCAGCCCCTTATGAAGCAACGCATAAACTGGGGTTTAAGCTTCTGTCACTCTTCCAACCCATCATCTACTTGTTACTCCACAATGACTTCCCTTAGGCCCATAACACGGTGAAGTATCATGTAGTCGACGTTCACATGGCACCACTAAGAGAAGTAACACTAGTGCACGTGCCTGCTATACAAACGGTTTTTAACCCCTTTCCGTGACGTAGTCTCAAAGTGTCACCTTGCATGTGTGGGCCATAGGGGGGCTATCCCACACAACACAGAAAACCCGTTGGCGATGCCTGCTCACGGTCACACACGATAGGCAAAATTATATCGTGTGCGATTGGAAGGGCCATCACAAATAGGTATTTTGGAGAAATCATGTGATATGTGTTTAGCATCCGACATAGTGAATCCCCAATGTACCTTTTCGTTCGTATTGTACATCACACACAATTTTCTGCATAACATCGTCTATGGTAGGGGTGGCCATCACGCACGGTGCCTAGAAGAAACTGCTTGGCATAGGCTGTCCATCACACACACATTTTATGTAAAACATTTGTGAATGGGTGTTCTAACACACATAGTTTGCGCCCAGAAATCGTGTGTGATTGTTCACAGATCCAACACGCCAATTTTCCAGAAACCATCTTCAATATGAAACCGTCTGCAATATGAAACCCCAATAATCAGGCTAATTTCTCTATTATTTATAATCCAGCTAGTAAAGAAATTCTCACTTCATATCAAGCACACAATATATATTTCATTTCATATTATGACAACTAGGATTTCATAATTGAAATACATCAGAGTACAACATCATATAGGCATATACTACCTAGCTACCCAATTACACCACAGGACCGAGTTTCACATGCAACATCTAAAACCTTTGGAAAATAGCATCATATATGGTAAATAGACAGATGAATCTCATATATAAAATTGTTGAAGCAGAAGGCTAATATTGAGCCTGCACTGATGTCGAAGGTTCTTGCAACTTTATGTTGGTGCCTATGGAAGGTTGCCCGCCCATCCTTAATCCTCTTCACGAAGACTTCAAGATTATACCGTGGGTGCTATATGAATACCTTCCTCGCCTCTTGACCATACAGGTGGTTTGAGACGTACTCACCAATGAACTACTTTGGAAAGGACTAGAAACAAAGGTATGCATAAATTTCGTTTTGAAAAATTGAAATGTCACAAAGGGAAAAAGACAAGGCAAAAGAGATAGTACCATCATATAGTTCACTGATGTCTTCTTCATTATGCCGACAAACAACTTGTTATTTTTCGTCACAAGTTTCTTTATCTTACCAATATTTTTGAGTTTCTTGATTTGACTGATATCCATGAACACATCATTTCCCCACATGCAAAATGGGTCGAACAACGAGTCTAAACCTCTTATGGCAGGACCTACATGTGCAAGACCAAATTGTTTTTAGAAACCTAAATATTAGAATGTGTTGGGGATATAACCCCGTGGTAAGACCCGCCCAGGAGGGGTCGGGTCATACCTGGCGGCTCGTAGCGTATGGGCTGGAAGAGGAAGATTGGACTGCACGGTGGCTCACCAGATGGGCTGAGGTGGAGACCCAGAGTCAGGAAGAAGATGCAAGATCCGGGCGCGTAAGCCGCCCGGAGATAGCCTACCAGAGTCAGCAAGATGACTAAGAGACAGAGTCAGACACGTTGTAAGAGTCGGTATGAGATTTGTGTAACCCGTGGTCTTGACTTACAATATAAAGGTGAGACCCGGGGACGGCTTAGAGAGAATTGAGTCGATCGAAAGCTAGGTCAAGCAAATACGCTCCCTTGTAATCGATACTTCAATCAATATACACAAATAAGGACATAGGCTTTTACATCACCTCGAGGGGCCAAACCTGGGTAAATCCATGTCTTTTGTCCCGACCAACCCCTTTGAGTCCACCGCCTTAGCGATGGACTCGAACCTAAGTCTTCGGACATCTGCCGTGACAAAACTACGATAGTTGGCACCCACCATGGGGCTAGCGTGCGGTGGTGTTGAGTTCTCAACGGGCTCTCTCTCCGGATCGAAGGATACGCCGTCGGCTTGGTGACAAAGAGTCGTCGCGGCAAACTCTACATCGACGATTCAGGATAGCGGCCTGAAGCCGGCTTAGTAGATTACGGCTATTGGGTTCTCATTGGCAAGATGCACGTGTTCATCGGCAAGATGTTCGGATATACACCCAGGCCGGACATGTGCACTGACCTCGTCGAGCCGGCTCGGTGCGCGACACCCGCCCGTGTTCAACCCGGGCGAAAGAGTGTTTTCGTTGGCTTTACACAGGACAGAGGAGATTCCTTGTCGAGATCGACCTTGGCTTTCTCAGATGAAGGATCTTCCAGCGAGGATGGGGAATCGATCTACCAACTTCATGACGGCAGGTTAGGGGGCTACGCCGATGGCGACAGTATTCCGGAGCCATATGACCCGCCGAGCCGAGCCACTGTGTTCATGGCAGGCCCAGCGGCGGCATCCAATGGTGCGACAGTCGGAGTGGCGGCTGGAGCGCCCCCCCGATGTGGAGCCTCCTAAGGCGTCGGCTCAAGCTTTACTGGAGCTCATGGAGGAGCTAGCGGCTCTGATGGCCACGAAGGTGATAGCCGAGAATCAGGCGGAGCGTAACACTGAGATTAACCAGATCAAGGGACAGATGGCTCAGGCCCAGGACGATATCAATGCAATGTAAACTTAGATGAATGCTGATCGGAACATTTGAGGGAGGAGGCTCTTTGTTTTGATCTGGACCAGCGGGCGTCGGAGTCGGTTCAACGTAGAAGGACTCAAGTCGGACTACCAATTCAACCTCGGAATCTTTTCAATACTCCGGGGGCCGGGCCAAGTACGCCTCCAATGGTGACCCGGGTGGCAGAGGCGCCGCGACAACTAGAACCGCCGCAGAGGAATAGACCTTTGTCGTGACATGTTGTGACGCCACCTAGCCATTACTCTAATCTGATGCTGCCTCGACACATTCGCAAGCAACCATCACCGCACCCGCGCCAGCAACCATCCTCATGGATTGACGAGATGGTCACCAAGCATCATCGCAGAGTTGGAAACAACGGGCATCAGAGAGGTCCCCGCCAACCCACGTGAGCCTCCTCCACCCCCTGTGCTCGTGCGCGCCCTTGCACACACCATGCTGGTCCCAGTGCACGTGCCCGCACCGACGGTGCCCGACCCATTGCGCGTGCCTGCACCCATCGCGCTTGTGCCCGTGTGTGTTCCTGCACCCGTCACGACCCCTTTAGCGGATTGGGCCACCGCCGTGGACAGCTTTCTCGCAACGCCACTAGTCACAGTGCCACTAGTCGCCACCCCTGGCCCCACGCCCGTCGATTGCATGACGACCGTCTCTGTAATTGTGAAGTCCATAAATTTCCGGTCTTAGTTGAAGAACTGTACAACTGCGCCCCGGAGCACGAGAACGTCGTCGCCGCCACAACTAGTTTTCTTTATATTGTATCTCGATTGTATGAATGTAAACTGAAATCTTGACTGAATGATATCTATGGTTTGATGAACTAAGTATTTATCTCTTAATTCACATAGCAAACAAAAAACTATTATAGTTTTATCTGAATAAACACTCATCACAAACGGTTCGGGTTGAATCCCCGTTTGAAGATCGACAACTATCTTTCCTTTGCCTGTAAGCCAAGTAAAAATATTGGCGCGATGGATTGGTCCAATGCGTCATCGCAAACATTTCTCGAATATGATCCTGGAAGATTTTCATCTATCAAATTGGGTAAATCGCCATGTGTCAAATCGGAAACATTGGCATCTGTCGATCTAGTAACACTAGCATTTTTCAACATTGTAGCACTGGCATTTGTCAAGTTTTGCAGGAGCAAAATCACAATTAGGTTGTAATTTTGCAACTGAAATTCACTTCAAACATGGATTTCATTCATACATTAAGCACTGGTCTTTGTACAATACAGTTCAACTCGATAGCTGAACCGAACAAACTTTTCCCAATTGTTGCCAACCACGTACCGAAATAGCTAGTTCAACTATATATACTAGCTAATTAAAGTACATGATACAATTCAACCATATCTATAGTTAGATGAACTGAACAAAATAGCCCCTAAATACTATAGTACTACGGAGGGGCTTTGTACTACTTCCAGCAAAATCGAGCGCGCTTAGTAAGAGCAAGTGGAGGATGAGCCTGCCGACGAGTTGGTGGAGACGTGTCCGTTGCCTACCAATGCTACCCATCGACACTCAAGATGCCCCTCCTCAAAGCGACGGGACTCTGCGTAGATCTCCACATTCCTCGCCGCCGCTGCATCTTCTCCTCTGGCCACTTCGTCGGTGAGCTTCTTCACCTGCGTGACTTGGCGCTCCACCTCCTTCTCTATGAAGTAGATGTAGAGTGCAAGGGTTGCAAAGCAAAATCCCGACGGCGGGCCTTGGCGGACTCCACCTCACTCATTCGGAGCTTGGCAGCGGCGCAGGTTATGACCGTGCTGCCTAATAGTGGGGTCATGGCAAAGACAGATGATGGTGGGGTTGCGACCCTAGCGGCTGCCGACGTGGTGGCGGCCATGGCAGCCACTGGCAGCAGCTGCCTTCGGGGAGCGGTGGTTGAGCGTGTAGTTGGTGGCGTGCGCACATCAACCAGGCATGCCATGTGTACTACACGCTTCAGAGGACTGCTGCGCTGACATGGTGAAGCCTCTTAGCTAGAGTTGTCCTCTTGTGGAGTGGTTGGGCGACGAGGAACAGCCGGTGCCATTGTTGATTGGGAGAGAAGCAAACCAGACAAGCTATGGGGGAGGGAGATGAAGGCAATGTGGAGTTTCCGGTCATGAGGGTGTATATAGCAGGTCGGCAAGCATTGGGGATTTTATCGAGCCGGATGGGAAGCTAGAGCCGTTGCACAATTTTGTGTGTGGGAACCTACGCGGTTGTGCGCGGAACGGGATCATCGAGCGAGCGCGTGGCCAAAAGTGGTGCCGGAGAAAGCACTGGAATCATCGGGTGGCAACATGGTGACAAGACGCGAGAGAGGAGGACGGACTGATGCGGAGGCACACACGTCAAAATAATAAAACGTCTTAATACATGCAAACGACACTTCCCAACATAGCGTCGGTAATGATTTCATCCATCGCTGACAATTATTTAGCAGCAGCCGTTTGCCCACAACACACACATCACTGACAATTATTTCTGGTGTTCGCACACAATTCTTATTACTCACATGTTTGTTGTATATCGCACACATCTTGTTATGCTGAGTCATTTGTGTTCTGTTGTATCTGCGCACACAGTTTATCTGAGTGAACTGTATGCCATACTTCGCAAAAATATGTAGTTTTTCTTACTATTTTTGTTATTTTCGGTAATCACAAACGGTTCATAATAACAAATTGCCTACTGTAGATCGCACACATAACTACTTTTTGAATCGTCTTTGATGGATCCACCTTTGCGCACAGTTCGTGTCATTAGCAATGGAGATAGAACTATATCATTTGCGATTCATGCATCGCACACATTTTTGCCGAAGGGTCTCTGATTGACGTGTCATGTTCGGAAAATTCTATCATATTGTAACAACATAAATGTCATGAAAATATCGAACACATACCAACTTCACTAGATTACTTAGGACGAGAACTCTCCCATGTCCTCAGGAACAATAGAAACTATTCACACATCATCAACATGTTCAAGATCAGAGGTATAATAATGATGATTAAGTATCTGAACATAATATCTTCCACCAAGTAATCCAACAAGCATCAACTACAAGATGTAATCAACACAACTAGCAACCCATAGGTACCAATCTGAGGTTTTGGGACAAAGATTGAATACAAGAGATGAACTAGGGTTGGAGATGAGATGGTGTTGGTGAATATGATGATGAAGATTTATCCTCCCACGAAGGAGGGAGCATTGGTGACGACAATGGCTTCGATCTCCCCCTCCCGGAGAGGGATTTCCTTGATAGAATCTGATTGCGAGAGTGCAAAAGGGCCTCTCCTTAGGTTTCCGCCACGAGACGGTGACGCTTAGTCCCTAAAGGTTGCTTATGATTTTTTCTAGGGTAAAACACACCATATAGGAGAAGAGGGGTGTCGGAGGGCCAGCAGGGGGGCCACAAGCCATAAGAGCACCCCAGGGGGTGCATGTTAGCTTGTGCCCTGTTGGTGCCCCCCTCTGGTTAATTTTGGTTCTAGAAAATCATAAATATTCCAAAAATATTCTCTATGAAGTTTCAGATCATTTGGATTCTAGTGATTTCTCTGCCTTTTCTCGGTTTTCCGGTCCAGAATTCCAGTTTCTAGATATTTCCCTCCTTGTGGCATACGAATTTATAATAACGTGGAATAATGGAAGATAATGAGGTAAATGTAATAATAATTCATGATGCAAAATGGATGTATCAACTCCCCCAAGCTTAGACCTCGCTTGTCCTCAAGGGAAAGCCGAACTCTAAAATAAGGACCACATAATTTGAGAGAGAGGTGTCGTTAAAATCATAATACATACATGAGAGCGTCATGAATATCATCTGAGCAGCAAGCTCATCATACAACTTCTCATAAACAAGTAACAATTAATCTATTCGCAACTAAAGAAATATGAAGCATAATCTTTATTGAGAACCAACAAGCGATGCCATTAGTCCTTGAGATAATGATAGCTTTTGTAATCGAGAGAAGAGTCTATGTAAGAGCTTTGTATTTCTAGCAACTTCACATATTCAACTATAATGTAGCCTACTATGATTTTTAACAAATATTGCATTTTTTGGAACGAGTGATTCCTTGGAACACATAGTAATATGGGAGCTTTATTGTTCTTGCCACCCAATTTATTTACCTCAAGGATAATGTCAACAATAATGGGGCATGATCATCTACATTCAAATGGATATATTTGTTTGAATCTTTCCTTAACACACAATGCTTGCCACTAAAGAGTTGAAGAATATGAACAAGGGGAATATTATTGACTCTCGCATGAAAAATAAAATTTTGTAAGAATGTAAAAGATAGGCCCTTCGCAGAGGGAAGCAGAGGTTGGCATGAGCTTTTATTTGTTGATATGCTCAATCTCTTAATGCAGAATAACATCACTTTATATTGCCCCCTATTATAGTGAACTTTATTATGCACTCCATAGCTTTTATTTCTTCACCATCACAAGATCGTACAAAGCTTACTTTCTCTTACAATAAGAGATCCTACATGATTAGAGGCAATTTTTATTATCTTGTGCAGCAATGACAACTTACTTGAAGGATCTTATTTAATCCAAATGTAGTTATGGTGGACTCTCATGGCAAGAAACTAATTTTATTTTTTATGGATGCACAAGTAGTATCTCTACTTAGTGCGAATATTCAGGCTAGCAAAAGATCTTAAGAAAGCATCACATGTTAAGGGATCCAATACCATATAACTTTTATGCAAATTTAAACAATCATGATCATTATGTTATCTTCCATGTCCCACTTCAACACTTAATCATTATGTAATATTTTCATGGAAGCTCACAATCATAGAAGGTGTTCAAGATAATATATTTAGATGTAAATATCCTTTTCTCCACCATACTTTTGCAATAGATCATACCAATTACTAACATTATGTTTATTTGTTTTCAACACTTTTTATTGCTTATACCTCTTTTATGTGTGAAGTCATTACCTCTCATGAGATAAACATATGATTCCTTTTTTGATTCTTTTTATTGCCATGCTAAGATGATGGGTGCAAGTGAGGGTGAGGCACACGAACTCAACTAACTTTATTATATAACTTTCACACTCGATTACAAGGATAGGTAGAACTCAAAGCAAAACCCCTAAACAAAGCAAATCTGAAATTCTAATTCTCTAAATCATGAAAAACGAAAGATCAAACTAAGATAGATAGTGGTGATAAAAAGTGATGGTGATACTATACCGGGGCACCTCCCCCAACCTTGGGACAAGCCAAGGGATGGTCTCCATACCCATGTACTCAAATGTTCTTCGGTGATGATAGTGGTGTTGTAGTAGTATTATTCTTTTCCAGTTTACACTTGAGGATGAAATTTTCTTCGTTTAAATCACTGTTCTCTTGCTCGAGCTTCAATATCCTTTTGCATAAAGTTGCCTCGCTCTCCTACAAAAAAACGAGAAGTGTTAAATTGGATACTGGTTTGTTCCCTCCATTAGGGAGGCTTGACTTCTTGAATTCCACGTGCATATCTCCAGGATGAGGTATTGGAGCTTCAACTTTATCTGAACTAGCATCCATACCAACATCCTCTATCCCCTCCAAATCGGTATCTTCTTCCTCATCTGTGGACCATCAGTAGGGTAAATATCCCCAAACATCCTTGGTTTGCAACATAGTGGGAGACATAGCTCTCTCCATCTGAATCTTTAGACGACATATTTTCAGATCTATCAGAAAAACACCTCCAAACAAGAAAAAGTAGAAACTCGTGATGCGGGGGTCAAAACATACGGGAGTATATATAATGATTTTTAGGTCATAATACATGTTTTGGAAGAAATCAGAGTCCGAAGGGCACACGAGGGTCCCAAAACCATCAGGACGTGCCCTGGGGGGCGCCCTGTTGGCTTGTGCCTCCCTCATGGGTCCGCCTGACTCCGTTTTATTTTTGTAATTTTTCTAAAATGCCAAAAACAAAAGAAAAATATTTTTTTGGAATTTTTTGAGTCGGGTTACTTACCGTACCACATACCTACCCCTTTTTTGATTTCTGGAGTGTTCCGGAAGGCCTCCTTGATGTGTTCTTCTGGTGTCATAACTTGGATGACATTTGTCTATTCATTAATGGGTGCACCTGAAATATAATGCTTGATTCTTTGCCCATTCACCACTCTCGGGTTTTTGCCTTCGAAGTTATTGATTTTTATAGCACCAGAGCGATTAAACTCCTCAACAACATATGGGCATTCCCATTTGGAGCGAAGTTTTCCCGCAAAAAATCTGAAACGAGAGTTGTATAAAAGCACTAAGTCCCTAACATTAAATTCTCGCTTTTGAATCCTGTTATCATGTCATCGTTTAACCTTTTCTTTAAATAGCTTAGCATTTTCACAGTCTCCCGTTCTCCATTCATCAAATGAGATAATGTCAAATAACCTCTTCTCACCAGCAAGTTTAAAGTCATAGTTAAGTTCTTTAATTGCCCAATAAGCTTTGTGTTCTAGCTCGAGAGGTAAATGATAAGGCTTTCCATAGACCATTTTGTATGGAGACATACCCATAGGATTCTTATAATCGGTTCTATAAGCCCATAGCGCATCATCTATTTTCTTAGACCAATTCTTCCTAGATCTATTAATAGTCTTTTGCAAGATTAAATTTATTTCTCGATTACTCAATTCAACTTGATCACTAGACTGAGGATGATAAGGGGATGCAATTCTATGGTTAACATCGTATTAAGCACCATGAATAAATTGTGAACCACCATCAGTCATTACGTATTTAGGGACTCCAAACCTCGGGAAAATGATGTATTTAAGCAATTAATAGAGGTGTTATGATCAACACTACTAGTTGGACTAGCCTCTACCCACTTAGTAACGTAATCAACAACAACTAAAATATGAGTATGCCCGTTTGAGGAAGGAAAAGGTACCATAATGTCAAAACCCCAAACATCAAATGGTTCAATAGAAAGTGAATAATTGATAGGTATTTCCCGATGCTTACCGATGTTACCAACTCTCTAACATTCATTGCATGAAAGTACATACTTACGAGTATCTTTGAAGAGAGTAGGCCAATAGAAACCAGATTGTAATACCTTATGTGCAGTTCTGTCATCGGCATGGTGTCCTCCGTAAGCTTTGGAATGGTACTTATGAAGAATATGTTCCTGTTCATGCTTTGGTATACATCATCTAATAATACCATATACTCCCTCTTTGTAAAGATGTGGGTCATCCCAAAACTAATGCCGTAAATCATAGAAGAATTTTTGTTCTTTTGTTGATAGGTGAAACTAGGTGGAATCTACTTGGGAACAATACAATTAGCATAATAAGCATATCAAGGAGCACTATGTGAGGTATTTATAGTAGCAAGTTGCTCATCAGGAAAACTATCATCAATAGGAAGTGGGTCATTAAGAACATTTTCCATCCTGGACAAGTTATCTGCTATGGGGTTTTCAACTCATTTTCTATCAACTATATGCAAATCCAACTCTTGAAGTAAACGTACCCACCTAATGAGTCTAGGTTTAGCATCTTTCTTTTCCATACGGTATTTAATACCAGCATGATCGGTGTGAATAGTTACCTTGGAATCGACAATGTAAGGTCTAAACTTATCACAAGCAAAAGCAACTGCTAGAAATTCCTTTTCCGGTGGTAGCATAATTCCTTTGAGTAAAGTCTAGAGTTTTACTGGCATAATGGATAACATTTATTTTTTTGTCTACTCTGTGCCATAGAAGAACACCAACAACATAATCACTAGCATCACACATAATTTCAAAAGGTAGGTTCCAATCAGGTGGTTGAACAATAGGTGCAGAAATTAAAGCCTTCTTAAGTATTTCAAAAGCTTCTACACAATCATCATAAAAAACAAAAGGAACATCTTTTTGAATAAGATTAGTTAGTTAACGACCTAGAAATCTTTGAGAAATCTTTAATGAAAGGCCCATAAAAACCAGCATGACAACGGAAACTTCTTATACCTTTGATATCTCTCGGGCATGGCATTTTCTCTATTGCATCAACTTTAGCTTTGTCCACCTCAATGCCTCGTTCAGAAATTTTGTGCCCAAGCACTATACCTTCATTTACCATAAAGTGCCACTTCTCCTAATTCAAGACAAGACTAGTTTCTTCACATCTTTGTAAAACTAGATCAAGGTTGCTCAAGCAATCATAAAAAGAAGTCCCATAAACGGAAAAATCATCCATGAAAACCTCAACAATCTTTTCACAAAAGTCACATAATATAGGAGTCATACATCTTTGAAATGTTGCAGGTGCGTTACATAAACCAAAAGGCATACGCCTATAAGCATAAGTTCCAAAAGGACATGTAAAGGTAGTTTTCTTTTGATCTTCTTTTGACACAGACATTTGAGAAAATCCAGAATATCCATCAAGGAAGCAAAAATGTGTGTACTTAGATAATCTTTCTAGCATTCGATCAATTAAAGGCAAGGGGACTTTATTTAATTTCATGAAATGAATTACCATCCTATAACCAGTTACAATTCTTTGTGGAATAAGCTCATTTTTATCATTTGGGATGTCAGTAATACCAACTTTCTTAGGAACACAATGAACAGGACTGCGGGATCACTAGAAGAGTATGTCTAGAGGGGGGGGGTGAATAGACTACTAGCAGGAATTTAAAATCTACACAAGGTGCAAAGTTATGTGTTAGCAGATTTTAGCAATTATAGCAAGTCTAGCACACCCTACACATGCAAGTCATCAATTATAGCAGCGGAAAGAAAAGACATTGCATGTGGAAGCAAAGAGTAGAAATAGGAAGATCAAATGCATGAAGGACACGAAAATTTTCCCATGGTTCCAATAGGTGGTGCTATCGTACGTCCATGTTTATGGAGTGTTCAACCCACATGGGGTAACGGTCGCGAGAGTCCATGGAGGGCTCCACCCATAAGGGTCCACGAAGTAGCAAACTTGACTATTCCATAACGGCTTCCGTCCACAAAGGACTAGCCTCACTATGGCTAGATCTTCACGAAGTAGGCGATCTCCTTGCCCTTACAAACTTCTTGGTTCACTCCAACACGAAGTAGGAGGCTCCCAAGCGACACCTAACCAATATAGGAGGCACTACCCTCTAAAAGGTAATAGGCTCGATAATGTCGATGAACTCCTTGCTCTTGTGCTTCAAGATGATAGACTCCTCAACACGCAATCACTCTCTCATAGATTTGGCTTTGGTGGAAGAGATTGATTGGGTGGAAAGCAACTTGGGGAGGCTAGAGATCAAGATTCATATGGTTGGAATGGAATGGCATGATATCAACACATGAGTAGGTGGCTCTCTCTCAGAAAATTAGTTGGTATGAGTGGGGATCTGTTCTGAGTGCTTCTCTTGCGAGCGAATGGTGGTGGAGGGGTATATATAGGCATCTCCAAAAATCCTACCATTACACCTAATAAGTCCAACTAGGTGATACCTATGTGTTAATCTTGGTGGTACTGAGTTGCCTAAAGGTAGCAACTTTTGAATCTCGGTCTGACCGATACATAAAACTTGGTTGCACTGATAAGGTGACCAACGGTCAGATTGCCAGACTCGGTGACGCCGATTCAACAAACTCGGTGGGACCGATTTTGTGAATTTGCATAACAGAAAGTTGGCAACCCAAAATCGGTGGCACCCAATAAGAATTGGTTGCACGGAAGGGCTAGGGTTTGGCTGAGTCTTTCTGAGGCCGAGAATCGCTGGCACCGAGTGGGAAGTGTTGGTTGCACCGATTTCGGATATATGGCTTTTGGACAGACTTTTGTGGAAGAGCTTGTGGGTGTATGTTGTGACTATCACTTGTGCACGTATGAGCATTTTGTTCACCAACAGTACCTTACCCCCTTTTAATAGTATTGGCTTTCCTATGGACTCAAAATGATTTCTCACAAAGTCAAATGTAGAGTCCTCTAGCTTGAAGCTTTGCCAATGCTATTTCTTCTCCTTCTTCTTCATGGGGATACTGTCCACACTCCTTTTGCCAACCCATCTCTCTCTATGGAATTTATCTGAAATACACTAGATGAAAATATTAGTCCAAGAGATAATGTATGTTGTCATGAATTATCAAAACCACAAGGGAGCATATTGTGCTTTCAATCTTCCCGTTTTTGGTAATTGATGACAACATACAATCAAAGATTCAAATAAAGATATGGATGTATATAATGAAGACTTTGAGAGACACGTGACTTAGACTTGCCCCCCTACATGTGTGCAATCCCTTTAAAGGATGGTTGATTTGAATGCATGAACACACACATGATAGGAAGGACATGATAAGTCATGTGTATCATCATATGCATCAAGTGTATATGAATGAGGTGTATCCTTGTTCAAGACTTCACTCTTGCAAACAATATGTGCAAGAAGCAAGAGATAATCTTGATCAAAGATATGATGCATATACTTACCTTGAGTTCTTGAGTATTCTAGTACTAGAGATACACTTGATAAAACAATTTTAGGAAACACGAGAGTATTCTACCAATAAAAAGCAATAGAACTCATAAGTACCAAGATATGGAGAACATATAGAAGGTAAGTTTCCTTAAAATTGATATGTCTCCAAGATCATTCAGAACTTTCTCCCGCTAGATATGAAATAGTATTTCATCCTCTCCCCCTGAATCTTAGCATGTAGATATTGGGATTGGATAGGGTGAGAAAACTATTCACGTTTGTTAGACTTTTCTCCCCCTACTTTGGTATTCTCCCCTTGTATATATAAGTATAAACTTTGATATTTTCCTCTCCCCTAAATTATATCTGCCCCTTTGCATAAGCATGTATCTCCCTCTTTAACTTTGAAGCTTTGGTATCCCCCCCTTTGGCATTAATTGCCAAAAAGGTCAGATATAGGGTTAGATACAGGGATCATTGATTCAAAAGGGATCCTTGAGAACAAGGGTCATACAATGTAGGATTCGTAGAATATGAAAATCATGAGAAAAATGATGGAATCATTGAAAATTATTTCTCTCCCTTTGGTTAAACTAAGAATTTCTAGAACTTCTCCTCCTTTGAGTTAGGGATCCTTGAACTTCATTTTTTTATAATAAGCGATCATCAAAGGATTGAAAATATAACAGAGGGATTACAAATATTTACAGATACAAACACAGACTGAAACATGATAGTAAGTCGGTGGCTCCAATACAAATTTGTCGGTGGTATTGATATCATGTTATGTAGCTCATCTGCTGACTCGGTATAACCGAGTCCTTTGTATCGGAGGCTCCGAGGCACAAAACAAAAACTTGGCAAAGTTTGAGAAACTTGTGAATATTTGAAAAATTGTAATGAAGCAACAAAACGATTTTGTAGGGGCAATGCAAAATATTTTTTCAAGGAGATATCAACTAGAGAAGATTTCAATAGTTCCAACAAATCTTGCAATAGAGAATGAACCAAACAAGATTCTTAACTAGATGATGGGCGGTGACTAGGTCACGTATATTAGAGTATATTGACTTAGGATCCAAGCAAGAATACTTGATCATAGGTCATACTCATAGTTTAGCTCAAAATGCGGTTACCATTTTTTGGTTAAGCATTTTAATGTCTTCATATCAATTGATTTGCTTTATATCATGACTTGGAGTAAAGCACTTTTCAAGGATATGAGTATATACCTTTGAGTGATATTGTTGATGTAGCTTGTAGGTGAACTTGATGAGGATGGTCGAGGTTGATGAAGATCATCTTGAGTTGGGAGCAATCCTGGTTGTTTTCGTTCACTTTTCACCTACATAGGTTAGTGACGAAAGGAACAACATGACATATCCAAATGACATGCTACCAATTGTGAGTTGATACCGATTGATAAATACTCCCTCCATTCCAAAATAAGTGACTCAAAAGTCACTCAACTTTATACTAAAGTTAGTACAAAATTGAGTCATTTTTTAGTCACTTATTTTGGGACGGAGGGAGTATATGTTAAGGATATGTTTTGTTGTGTTCTTCCTTTGATCATCAAAGTGAGGTTGTGGATACTTGCTCATGACAAGATTGCTTAAGATATGAGTTGATGGCAATCTTGTGGATTGTTGTTCTTCCAAGTACCTACAACAGGGTTAGATGAAAGACAAGGGAGCATAGAATTCCAAGATATAATATTCACGATAATATTAGCATGGAATAGACAATAAATCTCATCCCCTTGCAAACATCCAAGTGAGCTTAGCTCAAGTTTGAAGCATCAATGATGTTGAACTCACTCCTCAAATGAAAAAACACTTTTTCATCAAGTGGCTTAGTAAAGATGTCGGCCAATTGCTTGTTAGTACAAACATGCTTAAAATTAATATCTCCTTTGGCAACATGATCACGAATGAAATGATGTCGAACTTGAATATGCCTGGTTCGAGAATGTTGCACAGGATTATGACCAATCTTAATAGCACATTCACTGTCACAAAGTAATGGCACATTTTTAGCATAGATTCCATAATATTTAAGTGTTTAGGTCATCCATAATAATTGCACACAATATGATCCACCGGCAATGTATTTTGCTTCGGCAGTAGATAGAGATACTGAGTTTTGTTTCTTGGAGGGCCAAGACACGAGAGATCTACCAAGAAATTGACATGTAATCGAGGTGGATCTTCTATCACCCTTGTCACCGGCATAGTCCAAGTGGGTGTAGCCAACAAGATTAAAATAAGATCCCTTGGGATACCAAATGCCAAAGTTTGGTGTATGTATCAAGTATCTCACAATGCGTTTCACAGCCTTAAGATGACATTCTTTGGGTGAAGCTTAATATCTAGCACACATGCAAACACTAAGCATAATATCAGGACGGGAGGCACATAGATATAGCAATGATCCAATAATTGATCGATAAACCTTTCGAATAACCGGTTCACCCTCATTAGTAAGATCATCGTGTCCGCTAGTGGGCATGGGAGTTTTCATACATTTGCACTCCTACATGTTGAACTTATTGATCAAGTCCTTGGTGTACTTCGTTTCAGAGATGAAAGTACCTTCTCTCAATTCCTTTATTTGTAGACCAAGGAAGGATTTCAGCTCACACATCATAGACATCTCATACTTCTCTAACATCAACCTTCCAAATTTTTCACTAAATTGTGGGTTAGTAGATCGAAAGATAATATCATCCACATAAATTTGGCACACAAATAATTCACCATTAACTCTCTTTATGAATAAGGTTGCGTAAATTTTACCAATTTCAAATCCTTTTTCAATAAGAAACTCCGTGAGACCTTTATACCAAGCACGAGGAGCTTGCTTAAGACCACATAAAGCTTTGCGAAGTTTGTAAACATGGTCAGGTTTCTTAGGATTTACATATCCGGGAGGTTGTTTAACATAGACTTCCTCCTCTATTTCTCCATTTAAAAAGGCACTTTTAATATCCATTTGGTAAAGAGTGATGTCATGGTGATTGGCATAAGCAAGAAAAATTCGAATGGCTTCTAGTCTAGCAACAAGATCGAAGGTCTCACTGTAGTCCATACCTTTGACTTGCGTATATCCTTGCGCTATGAGGCGAGCCTTGTTGTGAACGACTTGACCGTCTTCACCTTGCTTGTTCCGAAGTACCCATTTTGTGCCAATGATGTTTTGCTCGTCCTTGGGCTTCTCCACCAGTGTTGACACTTTGTTCCTCTCGAAGTTGTGAAGCTCTTCATGCATAGAGTTCATCCAATCCGCGTCTTCAAGAGCTTGTTCAACCTTCAAGGGATCAATGCTAGAAATGAAAGAATAATGCTCACAAAAATTAGTTAAGCGAGTTTTAGAGCGAGTGATCCTCCCTGTTTGTATATCACCAAAGATTTGGTTTAGGGGATGGTTCTTGGTCACTAGTGCTCGAACTCGGGGTAGCTTTGGCTTGTTAGTTGGAGGAGCTTCTTCTTATTCATCATCTCCTTCATCTCCGTTGTTGTCGAAGTGGTCGTCTCCTTGAGGTGGTGGTGAAGGAGGTTGGGGTGGATCTTCATGATGTACTTCCTCCTCTCCTTCATCTTGTCATGTACCACTTTTGGATGCTTCCATGTCGTTTTGTCGGTAGCCTCGATCCGAAGTAGGAGCTTCCACTTGTGTTGATGAAGTACTTTCCGTCACCTCCATGGGACGAATCTTGCCATTGGGAAAATCTTGGATCACTTCCGAAGGATCTTTATTACCTACATCATTTGGCAATTGTTCGACTTGTGAACCATTAGATTCATGAAACTTCACATCTACCGTTTCTTCAACTTTTCGAGTGAAGTTTTTGTAGACACGGTAGGTGTGAGAGTTCGATCCATAACCAAGTAGGAAACCTTCATGAGATTTAGGAGTAAATTTAGCACTTTGATCCTTATCAAGAATGTAACACTTAGAGTCGAATATCCGAAAGTATCCAACTTGGGGTTTTTTACCAGTGAGAAGCTCGTATGATGTTTTACCGAGAAACTTGTGCAAGTAGAGTAGGTTGGTGGCATGACATGTTGTTTCCACGGCTTCTGCCCAAAAGTGTCTTGGCATATTGTATTCATCAAGCATTGTTCTTGCCATCTCAATGAGGGTACAGTTCTTCCTCTCAACAACTCCATTTTGTTGAGGCATGTACGTAGACAAGAACTCATGTGAGATATCCTCCTCGTCAAGAAAGGTATCCACATGGGTGTTCTTGAACTGTGATCCATTATTGCTTCAAACCTTCTTGATCTTCACTTCAAATTGATTTTTCTCTTTGCGTGCATAGTTCTTGAAGATCTTTTGTACCTGCGACTTATCATCAAGAAAGAGTACCCACGCAAATCTGGAAAAATCATCAACTATAACTAGACCATAAGAGTTTCCACCAAGACTCTTGTAAGCATTGGGACCAAAAAGATCCATATGAAGTAACTCGAGCGGTCTCTTAGTGGTCATGATGTTATTTGCCAGATGACTTCCACCTACTTGCTTTCCTGCTTGACAAGCGCTACAAAGCCTATGTTTGTCAAAGATAACATCTTTAATACCAAGGATGTGATCGCCCTTGATAAGCTTATCTACATTGCGCATGCCTACATGTCCTGTCCTCCTATGCCATAGTCAACCTTTAGAAGATTTTGCAATGACAAAAGTACAAGGTTAGACCTTTTTAGTGAAATCAGGAATGTATAGATCACCTCTACAATAACCGATAAAGAAAATTTTATGATTATCAAATCGAAACACTTGGCAATCTACTTTGGTAAATAGCACATTGAAACCGAAGTCTGCTAGTCTAGACACGGAAAGAAGATTGTATCCAAGGATTCAACAATCATCACATTTTGAATAGAGCTATGATGAGATATGGCCACCTTACCAAGGCCAAGTACCGTACCCTTAGAGTTGTCTCCAAAGGTCACGTACCTTCAAGGACCTTGATTAGGCGTGATCTCCTGGAACATATCTTTATCACCAATCATGTGACATGTGCATCCACTGTCGAGAATCCACTCTTTTCCACCGGACATGTAATCCTTGAAGTTTGACATAAGACTTAGATTCTTCATGATCTTTTCATGCTCGATGTCAAACAACTCACCTTCATCACAGTAGCCATGTTCTTCATTGTCATCATTTGCTGGAATCTACTCATCATAGAAACCAAGATACCCATTAGAATCGTAACCATGACAATGTTCAAGTTTATGAATGTGAATGGCTTCAATAATAATGTTGTTGATAGTTGTGACATCTTGTTTAGCACGCGTAAGATCACGAAGCTCAAATAGGCATTTATCAAAGTTTGGATCACTAGGCTTCATTTTGTGAAAAGAAATAGTTTTATGAAGAATTTCATCAAGATTACTTAATGTAAGATTTGGATATAGTTTCTCCAAATCATTCCACAAAGTATAAGCACATGCAAAGTTCTTCAGTTGAGAAAGCACAAACCTTGGTAAACCTCTAACAATAAGATTGATAGTTCTTAGGTTACCAAGCATGTTAATTTTCTCTACGTGTGTGGGATGCAATTCATCAATGGGGAGCACATAGGGATTTTCAATATGTTTTCTCAAAAAGAATTTGTCAAATAGATCAATCATGACATTCTTCCATCAACTATATTACTCTCCATCAAGAATGGGCACTCTACAATACAAACTCTCCTCACTAGACACATCCATCTTCCTCCATGGTGATGAAACCGAAGCAATGGAGACCAATTCTTTGATACCAATTGCGGGATCACTAGAAGAGTATGTATAGAGGGGGTGAATAGACTACTAGCAAGAATTTCAAATCTACAGAAGGTGCAAAGTTATGTGTTAGCAGATTTTAGCAATTATAGCAAGTCTAGCACACCCTACACATGTAGGTCATCAAGTAAAGCAGCGAAAAGAAAACACATTGCACATGGAAGTAAATAGTACAGATAGGAACATCAAACGCATGAAGGACACAAAGATTTTTCACGTGGTTCCGATAGGTGGTGCTATCGTATGTTCACGTTTATGGAGTCTTCAAACCATAGAGGGTAACGGTCGTAAGAGTCCATGAAGGTCTCCACCCATAAGGGTCCACGAAGTAGCAACCTTGACTATTCCATAACGGCATCCATCCATGAAGTAGGCGATCTCCTTGCCCTTAAAAACTTCTTGCTTCACTCCACAACACGAAGTAGGAGGCTCAAAAGCGACACCTAACCAATCTAGGACGCACCACCCTCCAAAATGTAATAGGCTCTATAATGTCAATGAACTATTTGCTCTTGTGCTTCAAGATGATAGACTCCTCAACACACAATCACTCTCTCACAGATTTGACTATGGTGGAAGAGATTTATTGGGTGGAAAGAAACTTGGGGAGGCTAGAGATCAAGATTCATATGGTTGGAACGGGATGGCATGATCTCAACAAATGAGTAGGTGGTTCTCTCTCAGAAAATCAGTAGGTACGAGTGCGAAACCTTTTTGAGTGCTTCTCTTGTGAGTAAGTGGTGGTGGAGGGGTACATATAGGCATCTCCAAAAATCAAACCATTACACCTAATAAGTCAGACTCGGTGACATCGATGTGTTAATCTCGATGGTACCGAGTTGCCTCAAAGGTAGCAACCTTTGAATCTCGATGAGACCAATACATACAACTCGGTTGCACCTATAAGGTGACCAACGGTCAGATTGCCAAAGTCAGTGACGCCGATTCAATAAATTCGGTCAAACCAATTATGTGAATTTTCGTAACACGAAGTTTGTAACCCAAACTCGATGGCAGCAAAATGGAATCGGTTGCACCGAAGGGCTAGGGTTTGGCTGACTCTGTCTAAGGCTGAGAATCGGTGACACCGAGTGGAAAGTATTGGTTGCATCGACTTTGGATATGTGGCTTTGGATAGACTTTTGTGGAAGATGTTGTGGGTGTATGTGGTGACTATCACTTGTGCACATATGAGCATTTTGTTCAGCAACAGTACCTTACCCCCATTTAGAAGTATTGGCTTTCCTATGGACTCAAAGTGATTTCTCACAAAGGTAAAATGTAGAGTACTCTTGCTTGAAGCTTTGCCAATCTATTTCCTTGCATCTTGGGGTAATCCACAATCCTTTTGCCAACCCATCATTGAACTTTTCCTGAAACATGCTTAGTGGAAACATTAGTTCAATGAAATATATGTTGTTATTAATTACGAAAACAAGCAAGGGAGCAAATGTGCTTTCACCCGGAGAGAGATTTCCCCAGCAAAATCGGACTTCCGAAGTGCAAAAGGGCATTTGCCCAGGTTTCCACCTCGATACGGTGATGCTTCATCCTGAAAGGTGCTTATGATTTTTTCTAGCTAAAACACACCATATAGGAGAAGAGGGGCGCCCACTACTAGGCGAAAGGCTAGTAGTAGCGCTAGAAATAGGGCTAGTAGTAGCATGGGTGCTAGCGCTACTAGTACGGCGCTACAACTAACTTTTTGTAGAAGCATCGTTTGCCCAGTGCTATAGCTAAAGTTTAGCAGTAGCGCCACTTATCCAGCGCTACTGCTAATCGTGTTAGCAGCAGCGTGCTTTTCAAACCCGTGCCACTATTAAACACACATATTTCTTTTTTATATTTATGTTGTATTTACACAAGGTTATACATATTAATACACAACATCGATAAATATTGTCGCAGCAACAACATTTAGATTAAAGTGGATGGACGCAAGTAATCATGTCTGACAGGAATCGCATAAAACAGAAGAACATCATAATAATAATCATCCTAATCGATCATGCCAACTTAATATAAACCAGTAAAACTTCTTTCTCATATGACCTAGTCCTCCCTCCTAGGTAAAATGTCATAAAACATAATAAGACATATGCCTCCATGATGAAGGAAAGAGGTCCAACGGTCTCCAACTTGTGGCTTGCGATCCTTCTTTATTTCTCCCCATGCTTCAATTTGGAGCCGTCTTTGTAGTTTGCGCTCGGTTGAGTATGTAAAAGAGAATTGGGCCCTCGTAGGTCTTTTAATTATCATATAACCTTTGTTGGCGTTCTGGGAACAGGGGTACCAAGACCTGCCAGTCTGCGGCCAAGGCGTGGCCCACTTCAATGGCCTGGTACGGCCCATCGCGGCCTCACTCAAGAACAAGGCCCTCGGGGGAGCCCCTCCGTCGCGAGGGAAATGACGCCAAGACTCCTAGAGGGAAGAAGCCTCCCCAGGTAGCCTCCCGAGGGGTGGATATCTCAATGTAGCACTCATCCTCAAGAGGTCGAGGGTGATGCAAGCCATGCCAGGCGGGTGCCAGTGCGCAGAGGAGGTAGTTTACTCTTTGGTGCAAAGGAGGCGAATACATACGCAGGTTCCCAAAGCTCCCCCAAAGGTTTCCATTCTGGTGCAACAAGACCAAGACCACGAGCCCGACAGGACGGACATCATCGCCGAGCGCATCGCTGTGTCGCCACCGGCTACTTTGCAGGCGATGACCACCTTTCTTCGGGATAAGGGTGTACTCCTTGTCCCCCTTCAAATTTGGCTATTGTGGGATCTCTTCCTGCCATTGCGATAATGGACAAGGACCCGGGCCACCATAAATAGAGGATAGGCCATTCAGTAGAGACAGACAGATGAGGCTAACACCTCTCGAGCGCCCTCGCGAGGCTAACCACCACTGTACTAGTTCATCCATAAACCTCCTCATGAGGCAATCCACCAAAAGTGGGAGTAGGGTTTTACGCTTCGCAGCGGCCCGAACCTGGGTAAGTCCTCGTGTGCTAGTCTTCTTCCCGTGGTAGAGTGAGTTCGTCGTGCTAGGTTATCGTGCGGTGAGCATAAGGCCAGAGTGGCTGGGGATCTTCGCACACACCCCTGAGTTTGAACCTCTTTGGGATTTGCAGAGCCCGAAATCCGACATTTGGCGTGCTAGGTAGGGGGCGTGTGGGAGTCTTCCACAAGCTTAGCTTTTCTTCGCTTCGTAGTTTCGATGGCCGATACCCAGCAAGCTTCCTTTGGCCCGGCGGATCCGCCTTCACCAACCTCACTGTTGTTACCCATAACACGCACCCTGGTAGCTTGGTGTTGGGTGGCCATTACCAGACCACCAGCGTCGCCTCCACCACCGTCGCCACTCGTACCGTACAGGCATGTAGCAGACGTGCGATGCCCACGGGACCAACATCAACCTGCACCCACGTGGGATACCTCAACACGCATGACGCACTGTTGATGGCGAGTGAGCTGCTTCGCCATCGCCCGACGCATGAGGGCTACGAAGCCTGGGCCGACCACATCGCTGAGTTGGTCACCATCGCGAGGAGGGCCTGGGTTCTTCACCACTCTTCTTGACCCATGACGCAGGGCGCCGGGGGATTGCTCGCCGTAGTATTCACTTCATCGGCAGATGGCGTGCCTCCGGATCCCGGTTACTGGCTTCGGGGCGCCAACCTGCCCCGCCGATGGAGCATTCAAAGAAGGTGATGGGACGCTTCGTGCATGCCTCAACGTGCGCACTCACACCATGGTGGATCATCGACAGCCTGGGTCATCCCGACGCGAGCGCAGCAACCGGTGCAAGGACCAGGCGTCACATGCTCATGGGCAGGCAGGTAACCAAAATGGAAGTGTGGTGGATGGCAAGGGAGGCTACCCGTGTCAAGGCACGAGGAACCAACCTCGCGGCAACGACAGAGGTAAGAAGCTTGGGGAGGAGGCTTGATGCAGAAGGGTCTATGGGTCGCGCCTCCAGAGTGGCATCACTTGTCTCCTAGGGAGGCTGCCCATGGGGCGTGCACCAACATATCAGGAGGAAGACAATGGCTTTTCACAGAGGCCTATGCACCAACCTTTGTCATACATGTAGATGACGCCATGGATCATGTGCCCCTCATGGGTGCCAGCATCCTCGGAGTAGAGAAATGTCTCGGGCGTCCTCTCCAAGCCAGGCATGGGGGCTTGCACTGAGGAGGCACCAGGCCACGTTGGTACAAGCGAGGAGGCGTCCCGGGATGCACGGGGGCGCGGCACAGCCGTCGTGCTTGCGAGCAAGCAGCATGCAGCCTAGCCCTCTGGGCCACATGGGCGGCCGCCTAGAGGGATCGGCGAGATACAAGCAGCATGGGCCACAGGCAGCAACAGGTGTGCCAGCGCGGCGCTCAGGAGGTAGGGCCTCGTGAGGTCCTCAGGTCGTAGACTGGCCAGCGCCCCGACTCCCCACGAGGCGGCTTCACCAACAAAACACCCCTATAGCTGCGCTGGGTGCATTGTGTTCATATTTGGGTCATGGGAGCGCAATACCACGGCTACATGGGGAACAATGCACTCAGGTTTGGGCTGTAGGGGCACACAACCGAACAGAAATGCGTGGGATAGCTCTTGACTGAGTTGGGAGCACCCAAGCCATGTGCTTGGGGGCTTTCCCAGGAATCTACGACCGTGACACTCTCACATAATAATGAATGGGTTGTATATGCCCGGAGCCCCCCAAGGACGCAGAGGAGTTCCTACCCACGCCGAGGTGGAAGCCCCATGCTCCGTGCTGGCGGACATTACTATCCTCCAATGACTATGCCCACGCAAAGTGGATGCCCTATGCTCCGCGCTGGGGGAAGACGAAGATGGAGACTAGCCTAGGTGCCGGACGCGGCTGCTGCTTGTTCCTTTTTTGAGTTTGAATTGCCACTTTTTGAAATGAAACTCGAAGGTTTCGCAACTCTATTCGAATAAGGGGTGGGAATTTTCTCACTTTGTGATTCTATTTCCTATCTCGAGATCTCATTTTCTGAATCAACACCTGTCGGTATCCCCGTCACGTGTCCCGTGCGCGGGGGTGGAACGGGCACGGTTTGAGCACCTGGCCATCTTTGGGTAGGCCGGGAAGGGCCCGTTGCCTCGGAAGCATCCATCTTTTACTAGTTAGCCCTCGCTCGAGGGCTTCGACCGCGGCCTAATGCGGCATCATGAGGCCTCAGGAGGCACAGACTCCTCTCAAGGAAGGAACAGGCAGGAAAGGAATGGGAGGCACTTGAGCATCAAGGGGGACTCCTGAGCAATGCGCCTCAGGAGCCTCACTCGTCATGTGGTCCCTCGCACCTTGGTCTCGTCCTGGTGATCTGGACGTCCCAACGGCGGTGGAGGTATGCACACAACTGGCCCTGCCGACATATAGTGTCGCTTGAGCATTAAGGGGGGATCCTGAGCGATGCGCCTCAGGAGCCTCACTCGTCGCATAGCTCCTCGCCCCTTGGTCTCATCCTGGTGATCAGGTCGCCCCAACGGCGGTCGAGGTATGTGTGGGATTGGGCCCATGTGCATGGAATGCAAAGGTCACACTCCAGAGCATGCTATAGTGCACACCCGCACTATAGCTGCCGCCCAATGGATGTCCCCGACAGCCTTGGGCCTCGTAGTGGTGTCCCCGGGACCGTCTTGACGTCCACGACACGGCTGATGGTCGGCCCCCTTCTATCTCTCCCTCCTCTGCCTCTCCTCGCACGCGCACGTTGCCACCCGAGCGCACCAGTGAGCGTGCTCACACGTACGATGACCTGGTCCTCGTCTGCTCCTCCTCTCCCTCTTCCCAGTCATGGAGGACATCCACCAACACCCAGTACACGTGCCCACGGTGCCCCGTGCCCTCTAGCACCGTCAGTGACCAAGTCGGGGCACGAGCTCGCGGTGCACCGCCTCCCCTCTACTTCCATGCCTCCCCGAGCCCCCCTCCAATTCCCATTTGCTCTCTCTCCCTCCCGCGGACCTCCTGGAGCAACCCATTCCCCCTCTCGTTCCCTCCATCAATGTCCATGGCCGAAACCCGCCGGCGGCCTCCACCTAAATTTAAACCACCCCGGGGCTCCCTCTCGTCCCTAACCATTCCGATGACCACTCATCGCTGTCGTAAAGCCGCCATGCTCCGCTCCCTCCCTCTAGTGGCGGTAGCGCTACACCGTTCCTCGCCGGCAGCCCGCCTTAGTTGTCGTCTGCACCCTTCCCCCGCGTCCCTCCTCGGTGGATGTGCAGCACCCAGAGAGGTGCGACTCGCCCCCTTGAGCACGCGGGTGGATGGAACGCCGATGGGGGTGGCCAGAGCCACTAGGATGATCCCCGGCCTGCGTCGGCTCTGCCTCCCCTGGCTCTCCCCCGATCCAGCGGGAGGTGGGGGATAAGCCTGCCAGCAGGCCCTGTTTGTCGGCTGGTCGAGGAGACTAACGGGCGGGCCAGCCCCTTTAAGTAGAAGCAGACCCAATTAGGAACCGTTTTCACACGCTGGAGGCATATCACCGTAAAAACGCCTTCGACATCACTATTGCCCCACAAGGCTGAGCCACTGGGCTAGACCAGTCGTTATCTTGCGCCCTGTGAACACTGTAGCCCATCAGGTAGCCTTTTCCATTTTTTGTTTTTCAGAAACTTGTAAAGTCCCTATAAAATTCATTCTAAGTCCAAATTTGATGATTCAAAAATCCTAGATGTCTCTAAAATCATGGGCCAACCAAATATGTTCATTACACATTTTTTTCCAGAAACTTTTCTATTAGGTTCAAATTCAAACTTGAATATGAACCATGTAGAACCCCACTTTGCAAATTCCTAGAGCATTCATATCAACTCCAAATGGAGTTGTTCAACTTCCTAGGTGTATATAAAATCATACCCTATTTATCTATGTGTTGTTAATATTTTGCCATGCCCCTATTCTGCTAGACCTAATAAATGCCCCCCTTTTCCCATTTATCTCCTCTTAGTAAATTCACAGGAAAATCATCACAACTCCAAATCCACTGGAAGCACTTCCCAAATGTTTCTAAAATTGTACCCTATTTGTTGGGTGCATCCCCTCATTTTTACCAAAATATTTTTTGTAGATTTCCTATAGGATCAATCATGCCTCTATTTCCATCATTCAAAAACCCCCTTTAATCCACATGCAACGAAACCTCCTTGGTTATTAATAAATATCCTATTTGTAGAGCACTTTTATTTCTCTGCTTGTTGTGTTGCTTATTACGGTTGTTTCCGGCGATAGTTGACAAAGTAGACAAAGTGCTCAGAATGGACAAGTAGCGTGTGAAGACCTCGAAGACGTTGCTAAGCCAGGAAAGCAGCCCTTTGACCATGATAAGAAACTTTTTCATGGATGACATATATCACTTGTTGTTTCAACGATTTGATCATAATGCGGTGTTTCCCCTTCGTTGGGATGCCTCCGATACTTTACCGTTGATACTTGCATCGTGCATGACCCTACCATCCTTATGAGGGTTGTACGGGTGGGAGTAGATTGGTTGCTAGTAGATACTAAGCAAGTGGGTTTGGGAATATGCATGGTAAAGGAATCAAATGATTACAAAGACTTTTCAAAAAACTCATCGGGTGCCACTAATGCCCGAGGGAGGTGATGATGAGCTAGATAGCCACTTGTTAAAGAAGTGGCGTACCAGAGCAAGTGAGTGTGTGTGGCTTTCGAAATCGGATTGGTGTAAGTTGCGACCGTTATTCCAACCTTACATGTACGACCATGATACCCCTTATGGGATGGGGCTTTGTCGATTACTCTGGTCGGTGCTGGCAAAGAGCCTGCATTACTAGTGGCGGGAGTGACATGGTCACTCTTGATACGGGGTTGTGCCTGGTAGGGCGACCATGCACCGGGCACACTATTGGTCCCTTCATGGATGCTACTATCTGGAGCGAGGCTCGTATGTTGTACATCATGAGGGATGTGTACCAATTGAGCAGACTCTTTGTTTAGTGTCGCCAGGGGAAAGGCATTGTCCGGGTGCTTACCTCGGGTATGGAATATACCACGAGTCCTGGTTGACACGGAAGTTCCCCTATTCTTGTGGGTAATGCGTGCAACCTTGGAGAGTGTAAAACTATTGGAATAGCTGTTTCCACAGTCAAGGACAGTTGGGTGACCGCTCTTGTGCTATGTCCAAATGTTTACTAAACTTGGTGTGTGTGTGGATGACACATAGATGATACTTGAGATAAGTCAGATGACTTGACGTGATGACTAAACATGAGATGTTCAAACCCCTGTTTATGATGATATCTATAACTTGTTCATATGGATATCTGCCAACTGTTGATGCATGCTTACATACTTACTTGATCATGCCATTGCATTCAAAATTAGCTTTCTGCAAAATACCTACTTAGTGCTATATCATGCATTGTTATTGCCTTGTTCCAATATGGGTTGCTTGCGAGTACATTCAAAGAACTCACTGGCTTGCCACTAGTTATTTAATTGGCAGGCATGAAAGATTAGGTTATGATGAAGATTACCTTGGTGAGAACATGCGAGCTAGTACGCTTCCACGTCAGAATGCATGTAGGGTTAAGTAAGATGGCATGGGTTCACGCTATTGTTGAAGACTTCCGCTGCAAGTTTATGAAGACTTGGCCATAAAGGCAATATTTGAGTACAAACGGTATGTAATGGATGTAAGACTCTTGTTATTCATTTTCTGTGTGTTCGGTGAGCATTGATCTCTCGGATCACTATGCACGTACATTCGGTGATCACGACTTATGAGTCGGGGTCCTCACACATGTCCAAGAGGTCATGCGCACTGGACACGTTTTCCTCGTCCATGCGGGAGATGCTGGTCTCTAGCACCTCCACCACTTTGTCAAGAAGTTGAGGTAGCCTCTGTCGCCATGCGTGCACAACAGTGCGGGGGATTCCTCGATGAACCGGCCCACCACACCAGCCGCGCGGCGGGCAATGTCCAGGTACTTCTTGGCGCGCTGCGCCTCCAGCACCTTCGCGTGCGCCACCTCGTCCTGGGCGACCTACACGGCGCCAGGTGCCCCCTTGATCTTGGCCTGGAGGGACGCCAATTCGGCCCTGACCTCCTCCTCACCCCTGAGAGTGGCTCGGAGGGCGGCCTCAGCGCTCGCGAACTGGGCCCTCAATGCATTAGCTTCCTCCTGGAGCTCGCCGAGCTTGCGCTTTTTGGGCATAGGCGCCCTGGGAGGAGGGAACTGTCAGGTTCGGCGTATCAGGCGTGTTTGCAAGAAAAGGGGTAGGTGACTGTACACTCACTCATCGATGATGTCCCAACGTCCGCGAGCTTGGGGCGGCCTCGAAGGCCCCCCACCGCCACCTCTAGAGGCTGGCGGCAGAGCCGAAGACCCTATGTGCTTCCCTACACCTGCAGCACTCCCTTCGAACGCCATGGGAAGTAAGGGAAGAAAGGAAGGTGAGGAATATTTGGGAGGACGGAGAGTGAGAAGGCATGACAAGATGGCAAGACCCCCAGGGCGGGGCGGATTTATAAGCGTAACCGCTGCCCATGGGGCGTCATGGGGAGTGGAGGCCCCATGCGCTCCTTGGGTGTTGCATGACAAACTCGGTCAGCGTGCAGCCCTGCTTCACATTGCTTCATCTTCCCTCGTCAGATCACATCCGCGTGGCCCGAGGGGTGAAAACACAAGGAGACAACAACATTCATGGAAGGGCAATGATGGCCGGCGCGGCGCGCAAGCTTCGCGTCAGCCTGGCTCGGGGCGGTTCCTAATGACTTTAGGGAGCAAAGGCGTCCACGTCGCATTATGTGCCACGTGCCAGGACGGGCCCGCAGGTGATTAGGGCCACGACGCTCTGGGCGGTTTCTTTAGCTTCTCCTCGAAGCCAACTCCAGCGTGCCTCGGACCCGGGGGCTGTTGTTGGCGTTCTAGGAAGGGGGGTACCCAGACTTGCCAGCCTGCAGCCCATGGCGTGGCCCACTTCGATGGCCTGGTATATCCCAATGCGGCCTTACTCAAGAACAAGGCCCTCACGGTATCCCCTCCTTCGCGAGGGGAACGACACCAAGACTCCTGGAGGGAAGAGGCCTCCCCAGGTCACCTCCCGAGGGGCGGAGATCTCAATGCAACACTCAGCTTCGAGAGGTCGGGGGTGACGCAAGCCATGCCAGGATGGTGCTAGCGCGTGCAGAGGAGGCAGTTTCCTCTTTGGTGCAAAGGACGCGAAGACGTACGCAGGTTCCCAAAGCCTGCCCCAAAGGTTTTCGTTCCGGCACAACAAGACTAAGACCAGGATCCCGATAGGACGGACGTCATCGCCGAGCGCATCGCTGTGTCGCCACCGGCTACTTTGCAGGCGATGACCACCTTTCTTTGGGATAAGGGTGTACTCCTTGTCCCCCTTCGAATTTGGCTATTGTGGGATCTCTTCCTGCCATTGCGATAATGGACGAGGACCCGGGCCACCATAAATAGAGGATAAGCCACTCAGTAGAGACAGACAGATCAAACACCTCTCGAGCGCCCTCGCTAGGATAACCACCATGATGTCTACTACACAACCTTCTTCTTGTAGACTCGTGTTGGGCCTCCAAGTGCAGAGTTTTGTAGGACAGCGGAAATTTTCCCTCAAGTGGATGACCTAAGGTTTATCAATCCGTGGGTGGTGTAGGTTGAAGATGGTCTCTCTCAAGCAACCCTACAACCAAATAACAAAGAGTCTCTTGTGTCCCCAACACACCCAATACAATGGTAAACTGTATAGGTGCACTAGTTCGGCGAACAGATGGTGATACAAGTGTAATATGGATGGTAGATATAGGTTTTTGTAATCTGAAAATATAAAAACATGAAGGTAACTAGTAACAAAAGTGAGCACAAACGGTATTGCAATGCTTAGAAATAAGGCCTAGGTTTCATACTTTCACTAGTGCAATTTCTGTAAACAATATTGACATAGTTGAATCATATGTAAATAACTCTCGTGCGACAAAGACTTCACTCCAAAGTCACAAGTAGCGGAGAACTAACGAAGAAATTATTTTTGGTATTTATAGGAATTTATGGCGGTGGAAATAAGTCAAGATGGGCCACGAGGGAGTCACAAGCCT
Organism: Hordeum marinum; assembly: GCA_022496015.1. Taxonomy (NCBI): domain Eukaryota; kingdom Viridiplantae; phylum Streptophyta; class Magnoliopsida; order Poales; family Poaceae; genus Hordeum; species Hordeum marinum. The sequence goes on from CM039673.1 coordinate 290,885,056, forward strand.
GCATGGCACGCCCAGGGGGGTGGTCGCACCTCTGAGGCTTGTGACTGCCTCGTGGGTCTTCTAGCCCAACTCCGATGCTCCGTGGGTCTCTTCTAGTCCAAAAAAATCACCGTAAATTTTTATTCCGTTTGGACTCCATTTGATATTCCTTTTCTGTAAAACCCAAAAACACGGAGAAAACTGGAACTAGCACTGGGCTCTAGGTTAATAGGTTAGTCCCAAAAATAATATAAAGTTGTGGTAAAATGGTTGTAAAACACCCAAGAATTATAATATAACATCATGGAACAAGCAAAAAATATAGATATGTTGGAGACGTATCAGCATCCCCAAGCTTAATTCCTGCTCGTCCTCGAGTAGGTAAATGATAAAAAAAACAGAATTTTTGATGTAGAATATTGCCTAACATATTTATCTGTGTAATATTCTTTATTATGTCATTAATATTCAGATCCATAAGATTCAAAAAAATAGTCTAATATTGACATAAAAACAGTAATACTTTGAGCACACCAACAAGGCAGTCGTGTCCTTTCGAAATAAAATGGCCTTAGAAAGTTATCTCTACAAAATCATATGGTCTGGCCATGCTCCATCTTCCCAACACAAAGTATCTAAATCATGCACAACCTCGATGAACAAGTTAGGCAATTGTTTCACACTTTTGGTGTTCTCAAACCTTTTCAACTCTCATGCAATACATGAGCGTGAGCCATGGATATAACACTATAGGTGGAATAGAATATGGAGGAGGTTCGAGGAGAAATATGAGAAGATAGTCTCGCATCAACTAGGCGTATCAATGGGCTATGGAGATGTGCAATAATAGAAATCAATGTGAGTGAGTAGGGATTGCCGAGCAACAAATGCACTTAAAGTTATAAGTGTATGAAAGCTCAAAAAGAAAACTGAGTGGTCATGTAAAATGAATATCCACTAGTTATATGAAAGTGACAAAATAGGAGACTCTCTATCATGAAGATCATGGTGCCACTTTGAAGCACAAGTGTGGAAAGAGGTAGTAGCAATTGTCCCTTCCCTCTTTCTCTCATTTTTTAATTTTTGTGGGCTTCTTTGGCCTCATTTATTTTTTTGTTTGGGCTTTGCTGGCCTCTTTTATTTCTTTGTTAAGTCCGGATACTCATCCCAACTTGTGAGGGAGTCATGGCTTCCATCATCCTTTTCTCTCACGGGACAATGCTCTGTTAATGAAAAATCATCACACTTTTATTTACTTATAACTCAAAAAAATTACGAATCGATACCTATGACAAAGTATGAATCTATATGCAATATGAAGTGATGGTGCAATTCATGAAAAACTACATGGCGGAAGTTGCATGGCAATATAGCTCGGAATGGCTATGGAAATGCCATAATAGGTAGGTATGGTGGCTGTTTTGAGGAATATATGGTGGCTGTTTTGAGAAGGAGGGTTTGGTGTACCGGCGCAAGTTGCGCGGTACTAGAGAGGCTAGCAAAGATAGAAGGGTGAGAGTGCGTATAATCCATGGACTCAACATTAGTCATAAAGAACTAACATACTTATTTCAAAAGTCTATTAGTTATCAAACAAAGTATTAGACGCATGCTCCTAGGCGAGAGGTTGGTAGGAGTTAACCATCCACGCTCCCGACCCTCACACAAAGGTCGACAATCATTAAACAAATCATGCTCCGACTTTGTTACATAACGGTTCACCATACGTGCATGCTACGGGAATCACAAGCTTTAACACAAGTATCTCTTCCAATTCACAACTACTCACTAGCATGACTCTCATATTACCATCTCTATTATCTCAAAACTATATGCAAGGAATCAAACTTCTCATAGTTTTTAATGCACTTAATATGAAAGTTTTTACTATATACCTCTTGGATGCCCATTAGTTTGGGACTAGTTTCATGTATCGCCATTGTTTTTTCGACAAGCTCAAACAAATTTAAGTAAAGCACATGAGCAAATGACACGCTACTCTCAAAGGATATGAGTAGTGAAACAATTAAGGAGCTATGTTAGGACTCTCTCTCCCTCAATAAATATTTTCAGATCATAAGTACTTTATTCAAACAGCAAGCAAAAGAAAAATAGCACTCCAAAAATAGCACGTAGCACGTATCATGTGAACGAATAAAAATTTAGGCTCAACATAGGCTAACCGATAATTGTTGATGGAGAGAGGTGGGATGCATAGTATCCCCAAGCTTAGATGCTTGAGAGTTCTTGAAATATTTACTTGGGGTGCCTTGGGAATCCCCAAGGTTGAGCTTTAGTATCTCCTTCAATCCTCTCATACCACGGTTTCACCTAGTCTCAAAAACTTCATCCACACAAAACTCAAAAAGAACTCGTGAGACAGGTTAGTACACATAATAATAAGTAAATTCTTTATGTACTGCCAAGACAAGTTTCATAATAATTTTAAAATATTAGGTATTGTATACTATCATTTCCACAATTTATATCTATGAATATAGGCTATGGAAACTATAGGATAAGCACATAACAAAACTATTACAGCAATCTATCTAAACAGAACAGTGTGTGGCAATTTATGAAAACAGTGTACTTATGTAACTAAAAAAAATCTAAACCTGTAGGAAATTCTATAAAACTTATGTGACCATATTGTGTAAAAAATTCAAAAACTTTCCATGTTCCAGAAATATATGAAAACTCATACTACAGCCAAAGTTTCTATTTTTACACAGCACTCATCAAAACATGCAATGCAAGCATCCTAAAGGAAAATTTTGGAACTTTTTATTGAGAAACAAGATTATAAATAACACCTAACAGAGAACAGCAAAATATAATGACGACCCAAGCAAAGAACATATTATGTGACGAATAAAAGTATAGCTCCAAGTAAGATATACTTATAGTGTTGAAGACGAAAGAGGGGATGCCTTCCGGGACATCCCCAAGCTTAGACGCTTGACTTTTCCTTGGATATTACCTTGGGCATGACTTGGGCATCCCCAAACTTAGGTTCTTGTCACTCCTTATTCTCCTCATATCAGTGTCTCACCCAAAACTTGAAAACTTCAAACACACAAAACTTAACGGAACTTCGTGGGATGGGTTAGTGTAGTAAATATAGATCATTCACTTAGGTACTGTCAATACAAGATTCATAATTGTTCCCACATGATACATAATGTATTACATCATTACCACAATTTATATTACTCAATATAATCTACAGGAACACTTGAAACAAGCAAACTATGCACGCAAAACAGAATCTGTCAAAAACAGAACAGTCTGTAAAGATCTGAATGATCACCAAACTTTCCTGACTCCAAAAATACTGAAAAATTAGGACAACTCAAGGAATTTGCATATAAAGTCTGTGTAAAAATTTCAGAATTTATTGGTGCCCCAGTAAAATCATATAATTCATATACTGGACGCAAAACTTTCTATTTTTGCACAGAATCAAACAAACAACTTTCCATACTATCCCAAAGGCTTTACTTGGCACTTTATTGGAATAAAAGACACAAAACATGATTACTACATTATCTTAATCATGTGAACACACAAAAACATAAAGTAAAAATGTTGGGTTGTCTCCCAACAAGCGCTTTTCTTTAATGCCTTTTATCTAGGCATGATGATTTCAATGGTGCTCGTATAGGAATAGTAATTGAAACATGCAAAAGAGCATCATGAATCTCATCACAAGCACGTTTAAGTCTAACACACTTCCTATGCATAGGAAGGCAAAACAAACATAACTTCAAAACTTTGAACACATAGAGAGGAAATTTGATATTATTGCAATTCCTATAAGCATATGTTCCTCCCTCATAATAACTTTTAGTAGCATCATGAAGGAATTCCACAATATAACCAGCACATAAAGCATTCTTTTCATGATCTACAAGCATAGAAATTTTACTAATCTCCTCATAAATAAATTTCTTCTCATGACTAATAGTGGGAGTATCATAAAAGACTTGAATACTACAAATTGGTTCCACACTAAAAGAGTAATATTTAGAAGAAGGATATTCATAATTATGACAAGTATCATAATAATAATAATCACTCTTTTTCATTGCATAAGTATCATCACAATAATCATCATAAGTAGGAGGCATGCAATCATTTTAACAAATTTGATCATTCAAAGTAGGGGGAATAAAAAGATCATCTTCATTAAGCATAGAATCCCCAAGATTCGGACAAACCTTAACTGCAGAAAATAAATTCTCAAACATTTCATTTTCATCAAACATAGCATCCCGAAGCTTGTGGCTTTGTATATCATAAACATAATCACTCTCATATTTAATGGTATGAATAACACCAATAGTGTAGCATCTATTATCATCATCCTCCAAGTTGGTGCCATAAATATTTTCAAGATTATAAGAGGTATCATTATCTTCCCAATCATAATTATCACGACAAGCAATAGGCATAACAAAATCATCATCAAGTCTATCATATTCCACAACTATTTTTGATTCATTCTCATGAGGCCTATCAACAATGGGAGCAACATTATTTGGGAGAGATACCTCTTTGCCTTTACTTTTCCTTCTTTTCTTCTTCTTCACCACATTATGTGTGGCTTTTTTTTAATTCTTCCCAACTTCTTTTTGAAGAGGTTGGTTTAATAAAAAGCTTCTCCTCGTTACCTGATTTATCGTAAGAAATAATAGGAGGGTATTGGGAAACCTCTTTCCCTTCATTAGTATTCTCTTCATCTTCCATTTGTTTCATTGTCTTTAAGTAATTGGCAATATAAGTATTCTCAATGCAATTTACCATGCAATACATATAGATCTCATTTATATCGAAATCAATTATTTTCCTGAGAGCCCATGCTGGAACATCCTTAGTTTCACATTTCATTTCTTCATACCCCAAAAATAGACTAAGTTCATTATGATGCTCAAGAGTAATGAGGTTATCACAATTTTTGGACACAATTCGATCATGAAATAATTCACATTGGAAATTATAATGACCACGTTCATTGCAAAGTTCACAAGGACGATGAGAAATATGAAGTCTTTCAGCACAAACGTATAGCCTCTCTTGCAACCATTTAGTTTCTAAATACTTGGGCCTCTTACAAAATATATCTCCCCTTATAGGCATGTCTACGCAAACTCTATGCACTCCACAAAAATTGACATGCTTATAAGAAATCTTTTTATCATGACTAGTGCAATCATCATTAGTACTATGGATATTCAAATAATTCATACTAACAACATTGCAATCATGCTCATCATTCAAAGATTTAGTGCCAAACATTTTAATAACTTCTTCTTCTAACACTTGAGCACAATTTTCCTTTACATCATTTTCACGAAAGACATTGAAAAGGTGAAGCATATGAGGCAACCTCAATTCCATTTTTTTGTAATTTTCTTTTATAAAACCAAACTTGCAAAAAACAAGAAACTAAAAGATTTGATTGCAAGATCTAAATATATACCTTCAAGCACTCACCTCCCCAGCAACGGCGCCAGAAAAGAGCTTGATGTCTACTACACAACCTTCTTCTTGTAGACTTGTGTTGGCCCTCCAAGCACAGAGTTTGGTAGGACAGCAGCAATTTTCTCTCAAGTGGATAACCTAAGGTTTATCAATCCGTGGGAGGTGTAGGTTGAAGATGGTCTCTCTCAAGCAACCCTACAACCAAATAACAAAGAGTCTCTTGTGTCCCCAACACACCCAATACAATGGTAAATTGTATAGGTGCACTAGTTCGGTGAAGAGATGGTGATACAAGTGTAATATGGATGGTAGATATAGGTTTTTGTAATCTGAAAATATAACTACAGCAGGGTAACTAGTAACAAAAGTGAGCACAAACGGTATTGCAATGCTAAGAAACAAGGCCTAGGGTTCATACTTTCACTAGTGCAATTTCTGTAAACAATATTGACATAGTTGAATCATATGTAAATACCTCTTGTGCGACAAAGACTTCACTGCAAAGTCACAAGTAGTGGAGAACTAACGAAGAAATTATTGTTGGGTACGAAACCACCTCAAAGTTATCCTTTATGATCAATCCTATGATCTATCCCTATAAGTGTCACGAACAGCCCTAGAGTTTGTACTAAAATAACACCTTAAGGCACACATCAACCCAAACCCTAATGTCACCTAGATACTCCAATGTCACCACAAGTACCCATGGGCTTTATTATATGATATGCAACACACAATTTCAGATTCATCATGTTCAATCCAACACAAAGAACTTCAAGGAGTGCCCCAAAGTTTCTACCAGAAAGTCAAGACAAAAACGTGTGGCAACCCCTATGCATAGATTCCCAAGGTCACGGAACCCGCAAGTTAATCACCAAAACATATATCAAGTGGATAAATAGAACATCCCATTGTCACCACTGATATCCCATCACAAGACATACATCAAGTGTTCTCAAATCCTTAAAGACTCAATCCAATAAGAAAACTTCCAAGGGAAAATCAATTCATCACAACAAGATAGAGAGGGGAAAACTCCATATTATTCAACAAAGCTCCCGGTACATCAAGATCGTGCTATCTCAAGAACACGAGAGATAGAGAGAGATCAAACACATAGCTATTGGTACATACCCTCAGCCCCGAGGGTGAACTACTCCCTCCTCATCATGGAGAGCGCCGAGATGATGAAGGTGGCCTCCAGTGATGTTTTCCCCCTCCAGCAAGGTGCCGGAACGGGCTCCCGGCTGGTTTTTCGTGACTCCGAAGGTTTGCGGTGGTGGAACTCCTGATCTAGGTTCTGCGTTGGTTTTTTTGGTATTATAAGAATTTATGGTGGCAGAAATAATTCAGGATGTGCCACGAGGGAGTCACAAGCCTGCAGGGCGCACCCAGGGTGGTGGTCGCACCCCCGAGGCTTCTGAATGCCCCGTGGGTCTTCTGGCCCAACTCCGATGCTCTGTGCGTCTCTTTTGGTCCAAAAAAATCACCGTAAATTTTTATTCCGTTTGGAATCCGTTTGATATTCCTTTTTCGTAAAACCCAAAAACACAGAGAAAATAGGAACTGGTACTGGGCTCTAGGTTAATAGGTTAGTCCCAAAATAATATAACATTGTGGTAAAACGATTGTAAAACACCCAAGAATGATAATATAACAGCATGGAGCAAGCAAAAATTGTAGGTACGTTGGAGACGTATCACACCACTATACTATTTCATCTACAAACCTCCTGATGAGGCAATCCACCAAAAGTAGGAGTAGGGTTTTATGCTTCATAGCGGCCCAAACCTGGGTAAATCCTCGTGTGCTAGTCTTCTTCCCGTGGTTCAGTGAGCTCGCTAAGCTAGGTTGTCATGCGGTGAGATTAAGGCCGGAGATGGTGTGGATATTCGCACACGTCAATGAGTTCGAACCTCTTTGGGTTTTGTGGAGCCCGCAATCCGACAACCTTCACCATGCATCAAAGGAGGCACAACATCATTTGGCAGTTTCTATTGAAGAACATAATAGTATCCTAGTTAGCAATGTAATCAACACCATTTACGCAATAGTGCTACCTCTTGAGCTTGAGTTGGTTTTCCCTTGAAGAGGAAAGGGTGATGTAGCAAAGTAGATAAGTATTTCCCTCAGTTATTGAGAACCAAGGTATCAATCCAGTAGGAGGAACAAGCAAGTTACCAATGGATGTACCAACACAAACAATCAAACTCTTGCACCCAACGCTATAAAGGGGTTGTCAACCCCTTCACCGTTATTTGCAAGGATTAGATCTGATAGAGATAGATGTAAAAGATTGCGGAAAGTAAAAGGTAAATAAATTGCATCAAGGTATTTTTGGTATTTTTGGTTTATAGATCTTAAAATATATTATGGAAAGTAGACCCGGGGGCCATAGGTTTCCCTAGAGGCTTCTCACTTGAAGGAAAGTATCACGATGGGTGAACAAATTACTGTCGAGCAATTGATAAAAAAGCGAATAATTATGAAAATATACAAGGCAATGATTATGCATATTGGCATCACGTGTGTGCCAAGTAGACCGAAACGATTCTGCATCTACTACTATTACTCCACACATTGACCTACTCATGTATGCATCTAGAGTATTAACTCCATGAATAACAGAGTAATGCATTAGGTAAGATGACATGATGTAGAGGGATAAACTCAAGCAATATGATGAAAAACCCATCTTGTTACCCTTGATGGCAACAATACAATACGTGCCTCGCTACCCCTACTTTGTCACTGGGTGAGGACACCGCAAGATTGAACCCAAAACTAAGCACTTCTCCCATTGCAAGAATTACCAATCTGGTTGGCCAAGCCAAACCAATAACTCGAAGAGACTTGCAAAGATGTGCAATCATGCATATAAGAATTCAGAAAAGACTCCAATAATTTTCATGGATAATCTGAACATAAACCCACAATTCATCGTATCTCCACAAACACACCACAAAAGAGTATTACATAGGATAGATCTCCAAGAAGATCATGAAGAACATGGTATTGAAGCACAATGAGAGAGAAGAAGCCATGTAGCTACTAGCTATGGAGATGTAGGTCTGTGGTGGACTACTCACGCATCATCGGAGGGGCAATGGAGTTGATGTAGATGCCCTCCGTGACTGGATCCCCCTCCGGCAGATTACCGGAAAAGGCTCCAAGATTGTATCTCTCGGGAACGAAGGCTTCTGTCCGGAGAAAAGTTTTTTTGTGGCTCCCTCCGGTATTGGGGGAATATTTGAGTATTTATAGGAAAAATATTAGGGCTAGGAGACCTGTCAGGAGGTGGCAAGCCTGCCAGGCACGGCCAGGAGGGTGGTCGCGCCCCCTGGCTTGTGACCTCCTGGTAGATCTCTTTCGTTCCAGAAAAATCATTCCGAAGATATTATTCCTTTTGGACTCTGTTTAATATTCCATATCTGCAATACTAAAAACAAGGAAAAACAGAAACTGGCACTAGGCTCTAGATTAATAGATTAGTTCCAAAAATAATATAAAATAGCTTATTAATGCATATAAAACATCCAAAACAGATAATATAATATCATGACATCATCAAAAATTATAGATACATTGGAGACGTATCAAACGGTACTATACTTAATTAGCAACTCTTACCAAGATATTTCCGTGAATCTCATCCGCCCTCAACCTATGCACTAGTGGCATGTAGAATGTATAATTTGGGCCAGGTCCCATATTATACGGGAAGTTGTCCCTACCAAATAGGACACCAATAACAAAGGTGACAACGACATCCTTCTCCTCCCAAGTTAGATGTGATCCAAAAGTGTAGTGTCTCATGTCAATTAATTTTCGTGTTTCACTCAAGGACACGAAATAAGCTGTAAATTATAAATTAGCAACTTTAGTATGGATGAACACCAACTATTTTTAAATATGGAACGTAAAATACTTAACAAATTTGCATGGTTGACAAACTCACATGGAGGTAAAACAGGAAGCATATCGACATCCACCCAAATGTCGATGTTACCTTCAATATGATCTTCAGGACGAAGATCGAAGGTTATTTCCATATCCTCCTGAAATCCATGTGCCTTGGATAGAGCTTCCCAATTTGAGCACCCTAATTCTGTGTTATTAACTCCATTCATTACTTTGACCAGAAATGTTTGACCATGTTTAGTCCTCAGGTTAGCTCTCCTTGTCTCCATACTCTCGTGGTCTTCAAAACTGAGCCTCTCCAAGACATACCGTCTTGCATGGCAGGAGATGAACTAGTAAAATTGTATAAAACAAAAATTGCACGTTGAAGCAAAGAAACGCAAGTCATGCTTAATTATGAAAAAAACACTTGTCATCGTTGCATGCCGTACAAACATCGAAAGTCTCGTCAAGCTTGATGGTGAAGAACCCGCCGTCTCGTAGGTGATGCTGGTCGCACAAACCCCGATCATCACTGCAGTAATCACATTCAGGGATCCTATCGTCGCTATACATTTCCTGTGGTCATGGTTCAAAAATTTGGCATGACCATTATTAAAATAAGACATAGTGAGCGCCTGAAATTTGTCGGAATGGAAATGAATCAACATTCCGACAAAGCATAGGAACTAGGAGGTGTTCCCTGCAATAACATACACACATGTCCAAATAGACCTAATTCAATATTAGTTGACTTTAGGTATGTCGAGGATTTCCTAAAATAACTCTCATATCTCATGGTGTGTTGGTGTGCACTCTCTCACACTCATATGGTGGTGTATATATGTTGGTGGACACTCTCTCACACTAATAGTTTAACCGGCGGTGATGGACGCATCTCCTCTACTCTCCTTGCGCATTATATCGATGTATATATCGCAAGAAGAGAAGAGGAGAAAACGTCCCCCAGGACAATGCTCGGGATTTCTCCATCAAGAACACACATGAAAGTTACACAAGGAGCAACGACGGACCGAAAGTACCCGATTTTTTTACTAAAAATTTACCACTAATACATTATCTCGAATAATGAACTCGAATATAATATCACTATACATTTATAATGAACTCAAATATAATATCACTAATACATCATCTCGAAAAATCTAGTTAATGCATCATCGAATATTATAACAAATACAACTCGAATATTATCATATAATATCACTAATACAGATCGAATATTATCGAATAATCTAGTTGACTCATGGTTCCTGAGTCATTAGCGGTTGACACCCAAAGAGAAGGAACCATCAGATGATCATAACACGGGTGAGATCCCCAAAGAACCTGTGAGGTATTGGAAAACATGGCGTCCAACGCAGCCAAATAGCGATGGACGTGCGCATCCTCCACCCTGACACAGTGGCATACCACCTCCGTGAGGGCCCGCTTCCTACGCTCCGATAGTGGCTAACGCGCCCGCCACCAAAGAAGCTCGGGGTCAACGACGAATCCCAGATTCCTCGGCAAGCTGCGCGCCTGAGAAGGTAGCACCTCCTAGTGCCAACCCGACACAGCCCAATCCCAGACATGGCGCCTCTTAAGGATGTCGCCGCCGATTCGACGATGAGAACAAACTCCTATGAGAACATTTTCTTATCGTTTATTGTTCTACTTTCTAGTTATATTTTTAGAAATAAGCAAACAATTTATTTTTTTCTCATAAAAAACATTATATAAAACACGTCCAAAAATCATTTTGACTCGGTTTTCTTATTAACTATATAATTTCATTAACATTTTAAAAACCCTAGCAATCCTAGCAAGAACCCTAGTAAGAACCCTAGCAATCAGCCCTAGCAATGTCCTAGCCACAACCCTTGCAATCCATCAAAATTAAACCCTAGCAATCAAACGAGCGGAGGAGGCTGGGGATGTCTCAACATAGAAGGAGACGGTCGGCGTGTGGAGGAGACCCCCGGAGGAGAAGCAGAGGCCAGGGTCGGGATCAGGGCCGGGGTCGAGGTCGCGGGGGCAGGATTGTGGGTCGGCGACGGGGTCGGGGTCACCAGGGTCGGGGTCGTGGTCGAGGTCGCCGAGGCAGGAGAGTGGATCGGTGACGGGGTCATGGTCACCGGGGTCGGGCGCAACAAAGAGTGGGAGGACCGACGGAGGCGGCGGAGTCGAGAGGGAGGGAATGAGGAGGGAGAGAGGGAGAGATTGAGGGGCGTGTGCGGGGAAGATGATAAGTCCACGAGGGGACTAATTAGCAGTAGTATGGGGTCAGTAAGAGTGTACTGCTACGGCTTTAGCAGTAGTGATGCTCTCTGACAAACGCTACTACTATAGATCACCCTAGTTGGTCGGGATGGGACCGATTAGCAGTAGCGCAGGTTAAATGTCCAGCGCTACTTCTATCTGCATACCTGTAGTGCATGCCACCGCCCGCACTACTACTAATTAACAGTAGTGCTATCCATTTAACAGGCGCTACTGCTAAAATTCTATCTATAAGCATTCTCCTAGTAGTGGTCGAAGGGCAAGCAGGGGGACCACAAGCCATGAGGGCGCGCCCTAGGGAGGCGCTCTGTTGGCTTGTGCCCTGCTAATGGGCCCCCTATGGTATATTTTTGTTCCAGAAATTCTTAAACATTCCAAAAATATTCTCCGTGAAGTTTGAGGTCATTCAGAGTCTGGTGTTTTTTCTGCCTTTTTCTCGGTTTTTTGGTCTAGAATTCCAGTTTCCAGATATTTCCCTCCTTGTGGTGTAACTTTATATTCAAAGATAAAAGGCATAAGAATTGTATAATAATGTGAAATAATAAACAAGAATACTTATAATAATTCATGATAAAAAATGGACGTATCAGTGGTCCACCTAGGAGTAATGGGGATCTCATAGGGGTTTTGAATGCAAAACTTGTCCCAATCAGTTTGCTTCCAATTGTCCAAAGGAATCGGTGACTTCTGCATGGCTGCCAAAGACTTCTCATGATGAGTTTGCTTGGTGGGGATTACCACTTCCTCTTCTTCTATCACATCTGTGAGCCTACATTTGTGAACTCGTTTCTTGGTATTCTTACGAGGGGTAGAGCAAGGACCTGAGCCACCTGCAGACACACACGAGAAGCACACACGAAAACACAGAAAATATAAGGGTATTGTATGCAAACAGAGGATTATATTGGTTGCGAAGCGGAGAAAATAAAACAATGGTAATGGATTCGAAGAATCCATTTGAACCGATCGAACAAGTGGTGGTACTGCTGTGGCGGTTGTGCCGCCAATGTAAGCGGTTGTACCACTTTGTACAGACAACACCACATTGGTGGGGAACCAACACATCCGGATTCGAACCAAGTACTAGTATTTGAAATTCTAAGCATGCACAAGCAATAGGAGGTATACTAGTGATCTCTTCCACCCAAAATTTTGGTCAAAACGTGGGAAACCAAACAATGCCCTAACAATGGAGGATCTAAAGAGAGTAATGAGGAATTACCAGTGTCCGTGGGAAGAGATCAGCGAGGAGGGGGGCTCCATGGAGTGGATCCGTGAGAAATCCGTGGATCCGGGGCTATGATATAGAAAAACAAAGTAATGCAATAAGAACAGTGACATGATGTAGACAAGATCTATTCATGTAGGAATAGGCCCCATCTTGTTATCCTTAATGGCAAGGATACATGCGTGTCTTGTTGCCCCTTCTGTCACTGGGAGAGAACACCGCAAGATCGAACCCATCACAAAGCACCTATTCCCATGGCAAGAAAAATTGATCTAGTTGGCCTAACAAAACCAAAGATTTGAAGAAGAAATATGAGGCTATAAGTAATCATTCAAATAAGAGAGCAAAGAAGAATCAAATCATATATATGCATAAAAACTGATCATGAACTCAAAATTCATTGAATCCCAACAAACACACTGCAAAAGTCATTAAATCAAATAGATCTCCAAGGGACCATTGTATTGAGAATCATAGAGGAAGAGAGAGAGTAAGACATCTAGATACTACCTATGGACCTGTAGGTCTATGGTGGACAACCCATGCATCATCGGAGAGGCACCTATGAAGAAGATGAACCCCTCGGTGATGGTGTTAGATTGGATCTCGAGCTTCTGGAACTTGCGGTGGCTGGAATTGTGTTTCGTCGACTCCTCCAGGGTTTCCCAAAAATATGGGAATTTATAGGATTGATAGTCAATTGAGGGGGGTCCCGAGGTGGGCACCCTACACCAGGTCGCGCTAGGGGCCTCTAGCGCGCCCTGGTGGAGGGTGGCCACCCTAGGCCCCCTCTCTTGGTGATCTTTGTCCCATCTTGGCTCTTCTGGTCCATAAAAATTCTCCAAAAATACCCATAGCATTTGGGCTCCGTTTGGTACTGATTTTCTGTGAAGTAAAAAACAAGGAAAAACAGCAACTAGCACGTTGTCACTATGTCAATAGGTTAGTCCCAAAAAATTATATAAAGTTGCTATAAAATGATTGTAAAACATCTAAGATTCATAACATAACAACATGTAACAAGCAAAACTTATAGATATGTTGGAGACGTATCAGCATCCCCAAGCTTAATTCCTACTCGTCCTCGAGTAGGTAAATGATAAAACAGAATTTTTGATGTGGAATGCTGCCTAACATGTTCATCATATATTCTTTTCTTTATAGCATGGACATTTGGACTTTTGAATGGTTCAAAGCAATAGTCTAGTTTTGACATGAAAACTTTAATACTCAAGCATATCAACAAGCAACCATGTCTTTCAAAATATCAACGCTAAAGCAAGTTATCCCTAGCCCATCATGTTCAATCATTGATCCATTCGCAATACACACTCAAATATTAGCTACACCTAATTCTCAAGTAAGATCATAGTGCCTCCTAGTTGGTGCTTTATAAGAGAACATGGAGACTCAAATTGAAAAATAAAAATTGCATAAAGTTAATAGATAGGCCCTTCGCAGAGGGAACTATGGATTTGTAGAGGCATCAGATCTCAAGTGTTTAAATTCATAGAGAAAATTATTTTGGGTGGCATGCCTTTCCTATCAACAAAAACGACTGAGAGATTTGAATATCTTTCCACGCTAGATACATCATAGGCGGTTCCCAAACAAAAAATAAAGAGTATTCCCTTTCCCACCGTACTTTCACTTTCCATGGCTAGCCGAATTCATGGTTGCCTTCCATACCAACACTTTCCAAGGAATTTATTATTTGACAACACAAAGTAAATATTTTTTTTATTTCTTTTTTGATTGTACTAGGCATCCTTATTACCGCCATACTCTCGTGCAATGACAAGTGAATGAACACTCGTCTTGAGAATAACACATCTAGCATGGAAAAATAGCGGTCACCCCCTACATTTAATGAGAGGTACGAGCACACAAAAGGGAAAAATATTTTGAAAATTTAGAGATGGCACATACAAATTTGCTTGGAACGGCATGGAAATATCGTATATAGGTAGGTATTGTGGACTCATATGGCAAAACAGGTTTTTGGATGCAGAAGTAGTATTTGTACTTAGTAGAAGTGAAGGCTAGCAAGAGATTGAGAAGCATCCAACCAAGAAACAAAAAATCACGAAATAAAGCATTAAGCATAACCAATGCTAAATAATGCACCATAAGTAGGATGTAATTTCTTAGCACATCTATTGACTTCCGTGCTTGCATAGGGAATCACAAACCTTAACGACAATATTCTTACTAAGCATAATTACTCACAAACATAACTCTCATATTAATATTGTCATGTCTGAGAACTATTACAAAGAATCAATTTTAATTTGTCCAATGATCTTCATGGAATTTTTTATTATGTCCCTCTTGAATATCTATCACTTTGGGACTAGTTTCATATATTGCAATTGCTTTTGACAAGCTCACATGGATATAAGTGAAGAACATGAGCATACATGTTACATCTCTCAAAATAATATAAGTGAAGAATGAGAGGATTTATTCAAAATTACTAATTCTCAAGTTAATTTAGGTGAAGCATGCGAGCATTTATTCAAACATGTAAAAGCACGCCATGCTCAAAAAGATATAAGTGAAGCATAAGAGCAATTCCTTTGCTCAATAGATTTAAGTGAAGCACAAAGATCAATTCTAGAAAATCATAGCATATTTTGGGATCTCTCAAATAGGTGTGTGCAGCAAGGATAAAATAAAATAAAGCAAAGATACAAGTCTCTCCAAGCAAAACTCATGAGTTGTGACGAATAAAAATATAGTTCCAAGTAAAATACCGATGGTTGTTAGAAGAAAGAGGGGATGCCACTCGGGGTATCCCCAAGCTTAGTTGATTGTTACTATTTGGATATTACCTTGGGGTGTTGTAGCATCCCCAAGATTAGGCTCTTATTACTCCTTATTCCTTCACCCATTGTGATCTCACCCAAAACTTGAAAACTTCAATCACACAAAATTTGACAAAATTCTCGTGAGATCCATTAGTATAATAAAGCAAATTACCACTTTAGGTACTATTGTAAACCCATTCATATTTTATTATTGCATTATATATACTTTTTTCTAACTTTACCATTACTTATGCCCCCCGATACAAGCCATCGATTCATCAAAACAAGTACACAATACAACGAAAACAGAATCTATTTTAGACACAACAATCTGTAGTAATTTGTACTCTACCTATACTTCTGGAACTCTAAAAATTCTGAAACATTAGGATAACGTAAATAATTTTTATATAAACACTGTTTTAATATTTCATCTCAATATCACATTCTAGTAAACAATGAAAATTCGTGCACTGGGAACAAAGTGTCTGTTTCAGATTCAGCATTGTTTGTACTCATCTTTCGGATCATCCTAAAGGCATTAGTTGGCACAAACACTAAATAAAACATAAAAACATAATCATAACAGAATAATAATTGTGCAAAACACTCAAAAACAGAAAGGAAAAGATAAAAATAATTTATTCATTGAGTTGCCTCCCAACAAGCGCTATCGTTTTACGCCCCTAGCTAGGCATAACACATAGATTCAAGTATTGTCATCTTTAGTTTTCACTCCATAAAAGGCCCTCATGATTGATTCATATGCTGGCTTAATTATTGTTCTAGGTAAGTGTTACATACCCTTTCTAAGATGAAACTGCAACTTAATATTGCCTTCTTTCATATCAATCACGGCACCTATAGTGCGTAAAAACGGTCTACCAAGTATGATAGGACAAGACGGATTGCAATCCATATCAAGAATAATGAAATCAATGGGCAAATAATTCCTATTTATAAGAATAAAAAAACATTAATTATTCCCAAAGGCTTTTTAATAGTAGAACCCGCCAAGTGCAAATTAAGAGAACATTCTTCAATATTGGTAAGACCAAGCACATCACATAAAGATTTCAGAATCGTGGAAACACTAGCACCCAAATCACCCAAAGCAAAGCATTCATAATTTTTAATCTTTACTTTAATGGTAGGTTCCCACTCACGATCCTGTTTTCTAGGGGTTGAAATCTCTAATTCCAACTTTTCTTCTAAGGATTTCATCATGGCATCAATGATATGTTTAGTAAAAGCTTTATTTTGTTCATAAGCATGGGGTGAATTTATCATAGATTGCAAAAAATAAATACAATCAACCAAGGAGCAACTCTCATAATTAAAGTCTTTGTAATCAAAGATAGTGGGCACATCACTAGTTAAAGTTTTGACCTTGAAAGGAGTTGGATGTTTCCTAGAGGGGGTGAATAGGCCCTTTAAAATAATTACGGTTTAGGCTTGAACAACTGCGGAATAAAACCAATGTTTAATATGTCAAGCACAAACCTAAAACAACTAGGCTCACCTATGTGCAGTAGAAATTCTGCTACGCAAGATAAACAACTAAGTGATAGCAAGATATAAATCATGAAACAAAATGGCTATCACAAAGTAAAGTGCGTAAGTAATATGGCTCTGGTAAGAGATAACTGAGGCATGCAGAGGCGACGATGTATCCCGAAGTTCACACCCTTGCGGATGCTAATCTACGTTCGGAGCGGTGTGGAGGCACAATGCTCCCCAAGAATCCACTAGGGCCATCGTAATCTCCTCGTGCCCTCGCACAATGCAAGATGCGGTGATTCCACTAAGGCACCCTTGAGGGCGGTCCCCGAACCCGCACAAATGGTAACCCTTGGGGGCGGTCATCGGTACCCGTACACTTTGGCAACCTTGGGGGCGGTCACGGGTACCCGTACAAATTGCTCGGGGCAATCTCCACAACCTAATCGGAGACCCCGACGCTTACCCAGAGCTTAACACCACAATGATTGAGCTCCAGGACACCACCAACCGTCTAGGGCGCCAAGGCACCCAAGAGGAACATGCTCTAGGGTGCTCAAACAGCCAAGAGTAATAAGGTTCTCAACTTCTCACTTCCTTGTATCACCGTGGAGAACTCAAACCTATGCACCAAATGCAATGGCAAGGGCACAAGGAGCGCCCAAGTCCTCCTCTCCCAAATCCCACCACAAAAACTAATGCTATAGAGGAAATGAGAGGAATAACAAAGAAGAACACGAAGAACTCCAAGATCTAGATACAAGGGGTTCCCCTCGCATAGAGGGGAAAGTGATTGGTGGAAATGTGCATCTAGATCTCCTATCTCTTTTCCCTCAAGAACTAGCAAGAATCATTGGAGGGATTGAGAGTTAGCAAGCTCGAAGAAGGTCAACAATGGGGGGCAAACACGAGCTCAAAGGATGAGATCCATTGGGGAAGATGACCCCCTTAAATAGGCTAGGGAAAATCCAACTGTTACCCCCATAGCCCGCACACAGGCGGTAGTACCACCCCTGGGAGCGGTACTATTGCCCACACGCACAACTCAGCAGTAGAAGGGGCAGCAGTAGTACCGCTTAGTACTACTGCCCCTACTACCGCTCAGGTGGTGGTAGTCACCAGACACAGACAAGGCAATGTATGGTGCCCCGCGTGAGGAGCCGAAACTCCCCAGCGGTACTACCACTGTGCCCAGCGGTACTACCGCCCTTGGGAGATAAACAAAGAACCAGAGCAACTAGATGGAAATAGTAAAACCAGAACTGCCATAACCTTCGCATATGAGCTCCGAATTGAGCAAACTCAAGCTTGTTGGATTAAGGACGACAAGAGCTATCCAATAGCAGTATAGAGATGTGAAACCACTATGAATGAAGAACAAGCAAAAATTCCAACATCGAAAACATCATAGAAGATGCATATGGACTCCATTTTCGAGGAACTTGAGCTTGTCATGAAGTTGACCACAAGCTCAAGAACCCACATAGAGAAAAGCCAACCAAGAACCAAGAAAGATGATTATGCCAAGAATGCAATAGTTTGAGATCTCAACGAACGATACGATCAAGCTACTCACTTGAGAGCCCCCCTTGATAGTAAGGCTATCGATCCTATAACCCGATCTCCCAACTACCACCATGAGACCTGTAAAATAGAAAACCCTATCAAGGTCAAACCTTTTCCATGCGCATAGTCCACTTGAGCTAGATGATGACGATCTTGTCCTTCTCAAGATGGACCACCTTTCTTGATTGTGTCGGCTTGATGAAGACTAGTATATGTCTCCCCCATGCTCCACTATGGGTGAGCCACTCTTCGGCACATCTTCACAAGTCCATTTTCACCACAATGGATGGCAAGCTTCAAGCATGATCTCTTTGTGATGATTCACTTCAACTTGCACACAACAACCTTGATGACGATCACCACTTGATGTCATCTTCCATGGGATGTATGGGATATTCCTCTTGATGGAAGCCCATGGAAATATACCTAACCCCACAAAGAACTCTCAAGTATACCATGGGTTAGTGCACAAAGCGTAATGGACAATGCTTACCATGCAATGGGATCACTTGATCCCTCTTGGTTCATCTTTGTATGCTTTGTCTGTTGATCAACTTTATACACTTTTTGACTTAGTCTTGATCAACCTTGTATCTTATCTTCTCTCTTCATAAAGACGATGTCTTGAAGGTAAAAATGAATGCTCACACAATCTTCTTCTTCAAGACATGCTTGCAATAAGCTCTTGATCAACCTTGTATCTTATCTTCTCTCTTCATAAAGATGATGTCTTGAAGGTAAACATGAATGCTCACACAATTTTCTTCTTCAAGACATGGTTGCAATAAGCTCAACTCTCATATGACCAATCTTTGGATAAACCTTGAATACCACCTTGGTCACAATATAAACTCCTTGAAACCAACACATGTACTTCAAGAAGTGTCTATGGAGAAATCCTTCAAATATAACTCAAGGCAACCATTAGTCCATAGGGACTGTCAACAATTACCAAAACCACATATGGAGAAATATGCTCTAAAAGACCTCCCCAAACCCACTTTTATCAAAATTTTCATCAAGATTTTCACCCTCCAAATCACTAGGATGCCCTCCAGCTAAATTTGACTCTTCTTCACTCCCTTTATCATCAATTTTAACATTACTAAACAAGGAATCAATAGAGCAAACACCAATCATTTTAAGATCTTCATCATTTTTATGAAAGTAATTTCTAGAAAATGTTTTTTTCTAAAAATTCTCTTTTAGCTCTAAGCATAGCGGTTCCTTTCTTACTTTCATCCATAGAAAATATAAAGACTTAATTCATTAATTGATCTTAGGTGGAAAATCATGCAACTTGAGATTTTCTACATCATTGGAACTTCTACCAATGCTTCTAGACATATCATCAATCTTATTCAACTTTTCTTCTATCGTAGTATTGAAAGATTTTTGGGCATTGATAAATTTTTTAAAAATATTCTCAAGATCAAAGGTGTTCCTATTATTATTGTTATAAGAATTACCATAATTATTAGTGGAATTTCCACGAATAGGCCTAGGATTAAAATTATGTCTATAAGCATTGTTATTGAAATTATTTTGCAAGATGAAATTCACATCTACGGAATCACTATTTTGCTCAATCAAAGTAGACACGGGCACATCATTAAGATCAACAAGAGAATTTTTACTAGCAACCAACTTCATAAGAGCATCAACCTTTTCACTCAAAGTACTAATTTCTTCCACCGAATTAACCTTTTTACTAGTAGGTGCTCTTTCAGTATGCCATTGTGAATAATTTTCCATAATATTATCTAGCAATTTGGTAGCTTCACCCAAAGTAATTTCCATAAAATTACCACCCACGGCGGAATCTAAAATATTTCTAGAGACAAAATTCAATCTCGCATAAAAAATGTATGATCATCCAAAAATTTAAACCATGAGTAGGACAATTCTTAGCATCAATTTCATTCTTTCCCAAGATTGTGAAACATGTTCATGCTCAAGTTGCTTAAACTTCATGACTTGAGTTCTAAGGGAAATAATTTAAATGGACGGAAAATACATAGTAATAAAAGCGTCCTTACACTTATCCCAAGAATCGATACTATTGTGAGGCAAAGAAGAAAACCAAAATTTTGCTTGACCCCACAAGGAAAAAGGAAACAATTTCAACTTCACAATATCATTGTCCACATATTTTTTATTTTTCATATCGCATAATTCCACGAATGTGTTTAGATGGGACGCGACATCCTCATTAGGAGTATCGGAAAATTGATCTTTCATGACAAGATTCAATAAAACGACATTAATATCACAAGACTCCGCACTAGTGCTAGGGGGATCAATAGGAGTGCTAATAAAATCATTATTATTGTTATTGGAAAAATCACACAACTTGGTGTTCTTTAGAGTCATCGTTACTACGGAAACAAGATTGCAAGCAAACAAGAGATCTGACAAGAAAAAGGCAAACGAAAAAGAGAGGGCAAATAAAACAGAATATTTGTGAAGTGGGAGAGAGGAAAACTAGAGGCAAATACCAAATAATGTAAATTTCAAGGTGATGAGATTTGTGATTAGGAACCTGGTAGATAAGATTGCTTCCTCCTCAGCAACGGCGCTAGAAATTCCTTTGACGTGGCTTGAGACTGCGTCGGTATTTGTCCAAAGAGGAAGGGATGATGCAGCACAGAGATGGTAAGTATTTCCCTGAGTTATGGAACCATGGTATCAATCCGTAGAGTAAGATCATGCACCCATGTGAACAACACCTGCACACAAATAACAAATACTTGCAACCCGACGCGAAAGAGAGGTTGTCAAGCTCTCCACGGTAATAAGATAGGTTAGGTAATGATAGTTTTGGCAAATAGATCTCGCAAGAACACAAACTAAAATAAATAAATAAATAAATAAGCAGCAAGGTATTTTTGGTTTTTTGTATTAATAGATCTGAAAACAAAAGATGTAAATAGTAGATCGGAAAGCTATATGTTGGAAAAGTAGACCCAGGGACCGTAGATTTCACTAGTGGCTTCTCTCATGAGTATAGCGCACGGTGGGTGAACAAACTACTGTTGGGAAATTGATAGAAGATCAAGTAATCATGACGATATCGAGGCAATGATCATTATATAGGCATCACGTCCAAGATAAGTAGATCGAAACGATTCTGCATCTACTTCTATTACTCCACACATCGACCGCTATCCAGCATGCATCTAGTGTATTAAGTTCATGGAAAATGGAGTAATGCAATAAGAACAGTGACATCACGTAGACAAGATCTATTCATGTAGGAATATACCCCATCTTGTTATCCTTAATGGCAACGATACATGCGTGTCTTGCTGCCCCTCCTGTCACTGGGAAACAACACCAGATCGAACCCATCACAAAGCACCTATTCCCATGGCAAGAAAAATCGATCTAGTTCCCTAACTAAATCAAAGATTTGAAGAAGAAATATGAGGCTATAAGTAATCATGCAAATAAGTGATCATAGAAGACTCAAATCATATTCATGGATAGAAACTGATCATGAACTCAAAATTCATCAGATCCCAACAAACACACCGCAAAAGTCATTACATCAAATAGATATCCAAGAGACCATTGTATTGAGAATCATAGAGAGGGAGAGAGAGGAAGCCATCTAGCTACTACCTACAGACCCGTCGGCCTATGGTGGACTACTCACACATCATAAGAGAGGCACCTATGAAGAAGATGAACCCCTCCGTAATGGTGTTAGATTAGATCTCGAGGTTCTGGAACTTGTGGCGACTGGAATTGCGTTTCGTCGACTCCTCTAGGGTTTTCCGAAAATATGGGAATTTATAGGCTTGATAGTCCGTTGAGGAGGGTCTCGAGGCGGGCACCCTCCACCAGGCCGTGCTAGGGGCCTCTAGCGCGCCCTAGTGGAGGGTGGCCACCCTGAGCCCCTGTCATGGTGATCTTTGGCCCATCTTGGCCCTTCTGGTCCATAAAAATTCTCCAGAAATCCACGTAGCATTTAGGCTCTGTTTGGTACTGATTTTCTATGAAGTAAAAAACAAGCAAAAACAACAACTAACACTTTGGCACTATGTCAATAAGTTAGTCCCAAAAAATGATAAAGTTTTTATAAATTGATTGTAAAACATCCAAGATTGATAATATAACATCATGGAACAAGCAAAAAATAAAGATACGTTGGATACATATTAGGTGTGATGCCCCCAAATTTGATCGTACGCTAATCATACACGCAAATGCACACGATCAAGATTAGGCACTCACGAGAATATATCAAAACTCTAGACACAAATTAAAGTCATAGAAGCTTCATATTACAAGCCACGGGCCTCGAGGGTTCAAATACATAAGATCAAATACAAACGAGTTAGCAGAAGCAAATAATATCTGATTACAGATATAAGTAAAAAAGTTTTCCTTAAGAAGGCTGGAAAAACATAGGCAACAGATCGAAAAGGCAAGGCCACCTGCCTGGGAGCCTCCTACCGTAGTGTTGGTCAGGGGCAGCCTCAACGTAGTAGTAAGCTCCATCCTGGTAGTAGTAGTCGACGACGGGATCAGTTGTCTCCTGGGCTCCGTCATCTGATGGCAGTAAACCCATCGAGGGGAACAGGGTAGCAAAGCCACCATGAGTACTCATCCAAAGTACTCGCAAGACTTACACCATATATATATGCTAAGTATGCAACATTATGAAGGAATGGGGCTATATCTTTGGACTTACTGGAGAAGAGCCAGAATAGAGGGGGAAACCCTAGACTATGGAAGACTAGCATCTTCCAACATTAGAAGAGTGTAGCTTATCATTTTATAGGTAGCAAGTTATTTTAGTACTACCAAGAGATTCTTCCTCGACTTCTTGCGAGAAACCAATCACAGAGCAAACAGTTTCATTACAAGTCACCACTCTAGTTGTATTAGATCGGGATACAACTCTGAGTGTCTGTTACCGTGGACACGGCTATTCAAATAGATATACTTCCCCACAGGGGTGCACTGATACGTCTCCAACGTATCTATAATTTTTTATTGTTCCATGCTATTATATTATTTGTTTTGGATGTTTTATATGTGTTAATATGCTATTTTATATTATTTTTGGGAGTAACCTATTAATCTAGAGCCTAGTGCCGGTTTCTGTTTTTCCTTGTTTTTGAGTTTCGCAGATAAGGAGTATTAAAGGGAGTCCAAACGGAATAAAACCTCGATGATTTTTCCTGGAATAAAAGGAAGCCACGAGACTTGAGAACCAAGGCAGAGGAGCTGCCACGGGGCCACAAGCCCGCTTGCCGCAGTCAGGGGGTACCCCGCGCCGGGCAGGCTTGTGGGCCCCTGGAAACTCCCCTAACCCTAATCTTTGGCCTTTAAATAACCAAATATTCCATCATTATCAAAAAAAGCCACGAAAACACTTTTCTGCCGCTAGAAGCCTCCGTTCCCGAGAGATCCAATTTTGGAGCCTTTTCCGGTAATCTGCCGGAGGGGGATTCGATCACGGAGGGCATCTACATCAAATCCATTGCCCCTCCGATGATGTGTGAGTAGTTCACCACAGACCTATGGGTCCATAGCTAGTAGCTAGATGGCTTCTTCTCTCTCTTTGCTTCTCAATACCATGTTCTTCATGATCTTCATGGAGATCTATCCGATGTAATACTCTTTTGTGGTGTGTTTGTCGAGATCCGATGAATTGTGGGTTTATGTTCAGATTATCCATGAATATTATTTGAGTCTTTCCTGAATTGTTATATGCATGATTTCATATCTTTGCAAGTATCTTCGAGTTATTGGTTTGGTTTGGCCAACTAGATTGGTAATTCGTGCAATAGGAGAAGTGCTTAGTTTTGAGTTCAATCTTGTGGTGTCCTCACCCAGTGACAAAGTAGGGGTAGCGAGGCACGTATTGTATTGTTTCCATCAAGGGTAAAAAGATGGGGTTTTCATCATATTGGTTGAGTTTATCCCTCTACATCATGTCATCTTACTTAATGTGTTACTCTGTTCTTCATGAACTTAATACTCTAGATGCGGGCAGGAGTCGGTCGATGTGTGGAGTAATAGTAGTAGATGCAGAATCGTTTCGGCCTAATTGTCACGTACGTGATGCCTATATGCATAATCATTGCCTTGGATATCTTCATCATTATTTTCTTTTCTATCAATTGCTCGACGGTAATTTGTTCATCCGCCGTAATACTTGCCATCATGAGAGAAGCTATCTAGTGAAACCTATGTCCCCCGGGTCTATTTTCCATATTATACTTTCTGATCTAAAACCAAAAACACCAAAAATACTTGCTTCCCTATTTTTACTTTTAGTTTTACTTTCCGTTCAAGCATCCTATTATATCTATCTCTACTAGATCTCATCCTTGCAAATAACCGTGAAGGGATTGAGAATCCCTTTATAGCGTTTGGTGCAAGAGTTTGATTCCTTATGCAGGTATATCTATTGGTGGCTCGCTTGTATCTCCTACTGGATTGATACCTTGGTTCTCAAAAACTGAGGGAAATACTTATCTACTTTGCTGCATCAAACCGTTCCTCTTCACGGGAAACCAGTGCATGCTCGAGAAGTAGCATGCACGAACTTGCCCAACACACTCGATTAACTTTGGCCGGACACACTTTCCTGGGTCATGCCCATCCTCGGTTGATCGACACGACGTAGTTCTATCTAGGCTCAACAGAGAGGCACACGATGGTCTACATCCTAAATGCGAAGGGGTCATGGGCCAATCTCCCTTTACAATCCCGCTTGTGGCAAGGACGTCTGGTGTCAGACCTGGCACTCCTTAATACAAAGACGGTGCTTACGCGGGCCACCCAAGCGCGTGCCGCTCAACTGTGACATGTGAAGAACTTTCAAGCGAATGTATGACGTAGAGTACCC
The DNA here is from genome assembly GCA_022496015.1 of Hordeum marinum. NCBI lineage: Eukaryota > Viridiplantae > Streptophyta > Magnoliopsida > Poales > Poaceae > Hordeum > Hordeum marinum. The sequence continues at coordinate 290,910,677 of CM039673.1, forward strand.
ATATTTATTCTCGCATGGTGGTTAGTGTGAAACAGGCTAGAGGCCTTCTTAGATCACATATCCAAACCCATTAATGTTTTGTTAGCTGCGGTGACGATCAATGATCCATAATATGTGGTCCCGTCACCCCTTCTCAAGGACTTGTGCCAAGGGCCAAGAATGCCCGACCACGCCTCGTCATTGTTACACCAACACCCTCCAAGTCATCCTCACCTCAACATGTTTCAGTAGTAAAGTCAAAGTATCCATGTGTCTGTAACATCAAGGGGGAAACCCGAGGGATCGACATTGATGGATCGCACCTGATGTAATTGTCAGCGTGACCAGAGAGGAATCACCCTCGATGGTTCACGCTTGAGGATTCGCATGATAGAGTCGTTGTTGGGAGTTGTCGGGAGTGACTAAGCATTTAATATGCATTATGGTACAACTACAATTTAACAAAAACTAGCTATGCATCAGAATAGGAGCTATCTACAACAGTAGCAAAATCTAGTGCAAGCATGGGAGAGAAAGAACTTGGTGATATCGGAATGATCAAGGTGGGAGGGGTCGCTTGGCATGATACTCTGCGATAAGTGGCTGGATGTCAGTGGCATAGTCATACACGGCAGCAATGTTGGTCTCAGTGTCTACCAGAGAAAAGAAGGGGAAGAAACAATAAATATAAAGCAAGCAAATGCATCACGATGCATGACGTGGAAATATGCAGTGCTAGGGGTGAGCTAACGCGGTACTAAGTGCTGCACACGGAGCAGGAAAATATCTGACGATATTTCCTGAGTCTCAGGCTTCTACCGTACAAATGAATCACAGAGGAAAGTTCCATGTTCATCATGCTAGGGTCATGTTAGAAATGAACGAACAACGTATTCGGATTCGTTGGATTTTTCTAAGCAACTTTCATCCATAAATTATTTTCATAAGTGTTCTAATTTATTTTATATTATTTTTCAAAGCTTTGATAATATTCTGAAATTAATTTTATTTATTAATTCCAATTGTACAAAAGAGTAAATGCTAAGTGCACCTAGAGTTGTACCCAGTCAGAACACACATGGGCTGACTGGTGGGCCATGTTGATTGGGCCAACTGCTAGTCAGCATAGGTTGACTAGTGGGTGATACGTCTCCAACGTATTTCTAATTTTTGATGATGTCATGCTATTATATTATCTGTTTTGGACGTTTTATATGCATTAATATGCTATTTTATATTATTTTTGGGACTAACCTATTAATCTAGAGCCAAGGGCCAGTTTCTGTTTTTTCCTTGTTTTTGAGTTTTACAGATATGCAATATTAAACGGAGTCCAAATGGAATAAAACCTTCGGAAGGAATTTTTCTGGAAGGAAACAAGTCGATCAAGCTTGGAGTGCACGTCGGGGGAGGTGCCAGGCCGCCACAAGGCTGCTAGGAGCGGGGGCCCCTGGCCGTGCCTAACAGGCTTGTCTCCTAACCCTAATTCTTGGCCTATAAATACCCAAATATTCTCGCAACATCAAACAGAGCAACGAAAATACTTTTCCTCTGCCAGAAGCCTCCATTCCTGAGAGATCCAATCTTGGAACCTTTTTTGGTAATCTGCTGGAGGGGGTTTCGATCATGGAGGGCATTTACATCAACTCCATTGGCCCTACGATGATGCGTGAGTAGTCCACCACAGACCTACGGGTCCATAGCTAGTAGATAGATGGCTTCTTCTCTCTCTCTGATCTTCAATACCATGTTCTTGATGATCTTCATGGAGATCTATTCGATGTAATCCTCTTTTGTGGTGTGTTTGTCAAGATCCGATGAATTGTGAGTTTATGTTCAGATTATCCATGAATCTTATTTGAATCTCCTCTGAATTCTTATTTTCATGATTTCATATCCTTGCAAGTCTCTTCGAGTTATTGGTTTGGTTTGGCCAACTAGATTGGTAATTCTTGCAATGGGACAAGTGCTTGGTTTTGGGTTCAATCTCGCAGTGTCCTCACCCAGTGACTTGTAGGGGTACGAGGCACGTGTTGTATTTTTGCCATCAAGGGTAACAAGATGGGGTTTTCATCATATTGCTTGAGTTTATCCCTCTACATCATGTCATCTTTCTTAATGCGTTACTCTGTTCTTAATGAACTTAATGTTGGGGAATGTCGCATGGGAAACAAAAAAATTCCAACGTTCACACTAGACCTATCCATGGTTATCAGCATCTACGAGAGAGAGAGTGGATCTACATACCCTTGAAGACCGCTAAGCGGGAAGCATTAAGAAACACGGTTGGTGTAGTCGAACGTCTTCGCGATCCAAATCGCCGAGCGTCCCGCGATCCAATCACGATCCGTCCCGATCAAGCACCGAACGGACGACACCTCCACGTTCAGCACACATACAGCTTGATGATGATCTCCGCCTTCTTGATCCAGCAAGAGGGAGCGGAGAGGTAGAACAGTTCTCCGGCAGCGTGACGGCGCTCCGGCGATGGTGGTGGAGCTATTCCGGCAGGGTTTCGCCTAAGCACTGCAGAAATCAGATCTAGAGGAGAAACTATGCACTAGAGGAACGGGTAGCACGTGGCTGGAAAAACTAGTCCAAAATCCTAAAACCCACTAGTATATAGAGAAGGAGAGGAGGAGAGCCTTGGCGCAAGGGCCAAGGCTCCTATGGTTTGGCCGAAGTGGGCAGGAGAGGAGGACTCCTCCTCCAATCCTAGTAGGACTAGGATTCCTCCCCTTTTTGCCTTTTTCCACTTTTTCCTTTGGGCTTTTATTTCCCTAGCCGCATGGGCCTTGTGTGGGACTTCCAACAGCCCAAAAAGGTCTGGTATTCACTCTCCCACATCCCATGAAGGCTCTTGGGTCGAAATACCCCCCCCCCCGGTGGTCTCCCGGTACACTACCGATGAGCCCAAAACTTTTCTGGCGACCAAAAAGGACTTCCTATATATGAATCCTTACCTCCGAACCATTTTGGAGCTCCTCGTGACGTCTGGGATCTCATCCCGGACTCCGAGCAACCTTCCGTCACCACCATGCATAACTCTATACTACCGAAACGTCACCAAACCTTAAGTGTGCAGACCGTGCGGGTTCGAGAACTATGTAGACATGACCGAGACACCTCTATGGTCAATAACCAATAGCGGGACCTGGATGTCCATATTGGTTCCTACATATTCTACTAAGATCTTTATCAGTCGAACCTCTATGTCAAGGATTTAGATAATCCCGTATGATGTTCCCTTTGTTCTTTCGTATGTTACTTGCCCGAGATTCGATCGTCGGTATCTCCATACCTAGTTCAACCTCGTTACCGGCAAGTCTCTTTACTCGTTCCGTAATACAAGATCCCCTGACTAACACTTATTCACATTGCTTGCAAGGCTTATTGTGATGTTGTATTACCGAGTGGGCCCTGAGATACCTCTCCGTCACATGGAGTAACAAATCCCAGTCTTGATCCATGCCAACCCAACAAACACCCTCGGAGATACCTGTATAGCACCTTTATAGTCACCCAGTTATGTTGCGACATTTGATACACACAAGGCACTCTTCCGATGTCCGTGAGCTGCATGATCTCATGGTCATAGAAACATATACTTGACATGCAGAAAACAGTAGCAATAAACTGACACGATCATATGCTACGTGTTTAGTTTGGTCTTGTCCATCACATCATTCTCCTAATGATGTGATCCCGTTATCAAATGACATCACATGTCAATGGCTAGGAAACCTTGACCATCTTTGACCAACGAGCTAGTTCATTATAGGCATACTAGGGACAAAGTGTTGTCTATTTACCCACACATGTAATGTGTTTCCAATCAATACAATTATAGCATGGATAATAAACGATTATCAAGAATAAGGAAATATAATAATAAACACTTTATTTATTGCCTCTAGGGCATATTTCCAATAGTCTCCCACTTGCACTAGAGTCAATAATCTAGTTCACATCATTATATGATTTACATTGTAATGAATCGAACACCCATGTAGTTCTGGTGTTGATCATGTTTAGCCCTTGGAAGAGGTTTAGTCAATAGGTCTACAACATTCAGATCCATGTGCACTTTGCAAATATTTATGTCCTTTTCCTTGATGTAATCGCGGATGGAGTTGAAGCGTCACTTTATGTGTCTGGTCCTCTTGTGAAACCTTGGTTCCTTGGCCAGAACAATGGCACCAGTGTTGTCACAGAACAGGTTCATTGGATTCAGTGCACTCGGCACTACTCCATGATTTGTCATGAACTGCTTCATCCAGACACCTTCCTTCGCTGGCTCCGAGGCTGCGATGTACTCCGCTTCGCACGTAGAATCGGCTACCATGCTTTGCTTGGAACTGCACCAGCTTACCGCTCCCCCGTTGAGAATAAATACGTATCCGGTTTGTGACTTAGAGTCATCCGGATCAGTGTCAAAGCTTGCATCGATGTAACCCTTTACGACGAGATCTTCATCACCTCCATAAACAAGAAACATTTACTTAGTCCTTTTCAGGTACTTAAGGATATTCTTGACCGCTGCCCAGTGCTCCATTCTAGGATCACTTTAAAACCTTCCGGCCATACTTATGGCAAGGGTGACATCGGGTCTTGTGCACGACATTGCATACATGATAGAGCCTATGGCCGAAGCATAGGGGATGACACTCATATTTTCTCTATCTTCTGCAGTCACTGGGCATTGAGTCTTACTCAACTTCACACCTTGTAACACAGGCAAGAACCCCTTCTTGGACTGATCCATTTTGAACTTCTTCAAAACTTTATCAAGGTATGTGCTCTGTGAAAGTGCTATTAAGCATCTCGATCTATCTCTATAGATCTTAATGCCTAATATGAAAGCAGCTTCTCCTAGGTCCTTCATTGAAAAACTCTTGTTCAAATATTCCTTCACACTTTCCAGCATTTCTATATTGTTTCCAATCAGCAAAATGTCATCCACATATAATATTAGAAAGGCTATAGAGCTCCCACTCACTTTCTTGTAAATACAAGCTTCTCCATAAACTTGTATAAACTGAAACACTTTGATCACCTCACCAAAACGCTTATTCCAACTCCGAGATGCTTGCACCAGCCCATAAATGGATTGCTGGAGTTTGCAAACTTTCTCAGCATTCTCCGGATCGACAAAACCTTCTGGTTGCATCATATACAACTCTTACTCAAGGAAACCGTTGAGGAACGCTGTTTTGACATCCATCTGCCAAATTTCATAGTCGGAATAAGCAGCTATTGCCAACATGATTTTGACAGACTTAAGCATCGCTACGAGTGAGAAGGTCTCATCGTAGTCAACTCCTTGAACTTGTGAAAAACCCTTTGCCACAAGTCGAGCTTTATAGACTGTGACATTACCGTCCATGTTTGTCTTCTTCTTAAAGATCCATTTGTTCTGAATGGCCTTTCGCCCTTCAGGTAATACTTCGAAAGTCCATACTTTGTTTTCATACATGGATCCCATCTTGGATTTCATGGCCTCTAACCATTTCTCGGAATCCAGGCCCATCACCGCTCTTCCATAGCTCGTAGGTTCATAGTGATCCAACAACATGACTTCCAAGACAAGGTTGCCGTACCACTCAGGAGTAGTACGCGGCCTTGTCGACCTACGAGGTTCAATAGAAGCTTGATCCGAAGCTTCATGATCATCATCATCATTAACTTCCTCTTCAACTGTTGTAGGTTCCACAGAAACATCTTTCTACGCTGCGCTACTTTCTAGTTGAAGTAAAGGTTCAATAACCTCATCAAGCTCTATTTTCCTCCCACTCAATTCTTTCGAGAGAAACTCTTTCTCAAGAAATGTTCCATTCTTAGCGACAAACACTTTGCCTTCGTATCTGAGATAGAAGGTATACCCAACTGTCTCTTTCGGGTATCCGATGAAGGCGCATTTCTCCGCTTTGGGTTCTAGGTTTTCAGGCTGAAGCTTTTTGACATAAGCATCACATCCCCAAACTTTAAGAAATGACAACTTTGGCCTCTTGCCAAACCATAGCTCATATGGCGTCGTCTCAACGGATTTTGATGGTGCCCTATTTAAAGTGAATGCAGCTGTCTCTAATGCATAACCCCAAAACAATAGTGGCAAATCAGCAAGAGACATCATGGAACGCACCATATCTAATAAGGTTCGATTATGACATTCGGACACACCAATACGCTGTGGTGTTCCAGGCGGTGTCAACTGTGAAATAATTCCACACTGTCTTAAGTGACTACCAAACTCATAACTCAGATATTCACCTCCTTGATCAGATCGCATGAATTTAATCTTCTTGTCACGATGATTCTCAACTTCACTCTGAAATTGCTTGAACTTTTCAAACGTTTCAGACTTGTGTTTCATTAAGTAAATATACCCATATCTACTTAAGTCATCAGTGAAGGTGAGAAAATAACGATATCCACCACGCGCTGTAACATTCATTGGACCACACACATTAGTATGTATGATTTCCAATAAGTCACTTGCCCGTTCCATTGTTCTAGAGAACAACGTTTTAGTCATCTTGCCCATGAGGCATGGTTCACATGTGTCAAGTGATTTAAAATCAAGTGACTCCAAAAGTCCATCAGCATGGAGCTTCCTCATGCGTTTTACACCAATATGACCTAAACAGCAATGCCACAAGAAAGTGGTACTATCATTATCAACTCTACATCTTTTGGCATCAATGTTATGAACATGTGTATCATCACTATCAAGATTCAATATGAATAAACCCCTCACATTGGGTGCATGACCATAAAAGATATTACTCATATAAATAGAACAACCTTTATTCTCTCATTTAAATGAGTAACCATCTCACAATAAACAAGATCCAGGTATAATGTTCATGCTTAACGCAGGCACTAAATAACATTTATTCAGGTTCATCACTAATCCTGATGGTAATCGAAGAGAGAGCGTGCCGACGGCGATCACATCAACCTTGGAACCATTCCCACGCGCATCGTCACTTCATCATTTGCCAGCCTTCGTCTATTCCGTAGTTCCTGTTTTGAGTTGCAAATGTGACAAAGCGAACCGGTATCAAATACCTAGGCACTACAACAAGAGATAGTAAGGTACACATCAATAACATGTGTATCATATACCTTGTTTGTCGTTGGCCGCCTTCTTGTCAGCCAGGTACTTGGGGCAGTTCCGGTCTAGTGACCAGTTCCCTTGCAATGAAAACACTCACTTTCTGGCTTGGGTCCATGCTTGGGCTTCTTTACAGGAGTAGCAACTGCTTTGCCATCCTTCTTGATATTATCCTTCTTGCCCTTGCCCTTGCCCTTGCCGTTCTTCTTGAAACTAGTGGTTTTATTGACCATCAACACTTGATGTTCTTTCTGGATTTCAGACTCAGGGACCTTTAGCATCGCAAACAACTCGGTGACTGACTAGTTCATCCCGTGCATGTTATAGTTCACCACAAAGCTCTTGTAACTAGGTGGCAGTGATTGAAGAACTCTGTCAGTGATCACCTCTGGCGGAAGGGCAATTCCCAACTCCGCTAGATCAGTTGAATACCCAGACATTCTGAGTATATGTTCACTGATAGACCCGTTCTCCTCCATCTTGCAAGTATAGACCTTATCGGAGGTCTCATACCTCTCGATTCGGGCATTCTTCTGAAAGATAAACTTCAACTCCTAGAACATCTCATATGCTCCATGACGTTCAGAACGTCTTTGAAGTCCTTGTTCTAAGCCATACAATATTGCACACTGAACTATTGAGTAATCTCCAGAACGTGCCTCCCAAGCGTTCTTAACGTCTTCGGATGACATGTCTTTTGGTTGGTCACCAACCGGTGCATCAAGGACATATGATTTCTGGGAAGCCGTGAGGATAATCCTCAAATTACGGGCCCAGTCAACAAAGTTACTTCCATCATCTTTCAACTTAGCTTTCTCTAGGAACGCATTAAAATTCAGGAGTGCTACTGCGCGATCCATTGATCTACAACATAAATATGCAAAGGTTACTTAGACTATTGTTCAAGATAATTAGTTTTAGTTAATCAAATTACTAAAGCTCCCACTCAAATTGACATCCCTCAGGTTATCTGAGTGCCACATGATCCAAATCCACCAACTCAAGTCCGATCATCATGTGAGTTGAGGTGGTTTCAATGGTGAACATCATCATGTTGATCATATCTACTATATGACTCATGTTCGACCTTTTGGTCTCTTGTGTTCCGAGGCCATGTCTGTACATGCTAGGCTCGTCAAGTTTAACCCGAGTGTTCTGCATGTGCAACACTGGCTTGCACCCGTTGTATGTGAACATAGTCTATCACACCCGATCATCACGTGGTGTCTCGACATGACGAACTTTCGCAACGGTGCACACTCGGGGAGAACACAATTCATCTTGAAATTTAAGTGAGGGATCACCTTATAATGCTACAGTCGTCCTAAGAAAAACAAGGTGCATAAAAGGATTAACATCACATACAAATCATAAGTGACATGATATGGCCATGAACGTGTGCTTTTGATCTCCATCTTGAAAGCACCGGCATGATCCCCATCCTCACCGGCACGACACCATGATCTCCATCATCTTGATCTCCATCAACGTGTCACCATCGGGGTTGTTGCGCCCATCATGCTTATACTACTATTGCTACCGTTTAGCGATAAAGTAAAGCATTACATCGCGCTTAATGATTGACACACGGGTCATACAATAATTAAAGATAACCATATGGCTCATGCCGGTTGCCGTACTCATCGACATGTAAGTCGTGATATTCTATACAACACATGATCATCTCATACATCACATATATCACATCATGTAATTGGCCATATCACATCACATCATACCCTGCAAAAACAAGTTAGACGTCCTCTAATTGTTGTTGCATGTTTTACGTGGCTGCTACGGGTATCTAGCAAGAACAATTCTCACCTACACATAAACCACAACGGTGATACATTAGTTACTTTTCAACCTTCTCAAGGACTGTCTTTGTCAAATCCGATCCAACTAAAGTAGGAGAAACTGACACCCGCTAGCCATCTTAGCAACAAGTTGCAGTTGAGGGAACCGGTCTCTCGTAAGCATACGAGTAATGTTGGTCCAGGACGCTTCATCCCTCCATACCGCTGAACCAAAACACGACCAAGGGAGGAAGCAATCTAAGCATCAACGCCCACAAACTCTTTGTGTTCTATCTCTTCTACACCTAGACCTATCTCATGATGCCACTGATGGGAACCGTCGCATGGGAAACAAAAAAATTCCTACGTTCACGCAAGACCTATCCATGGTGATGAGAATCTACGAGAGGGAGAGTGGATCTACGTACCCTTGTAGATCGCTAAGCGGGAAGCGTTAAGAATGCGGTTGGTGTAGTCGAATGTCTTCGCGATCCAAATTGCCGAGCGTCCCGCGATCCAATCACGAACTGTCCCGATCAAGCACCGAACGGACAGCACCTCCGCGTTCAGCACACGTACAGCTTGATGACGATCTCCGCCTTCTTGATCTAGCAAGAGGGAGAGGAGAGGTATAAGAGTTCTCCGGCAGCGTGACGGTGCTCTGGCGATGGTGGTGGAGCTATTCCGGTAGGGCTTCGCCTAAGCACTGCAAAAATCCGATCTTGAGGAGAATCTGTGCACTGGAGGAACGAGTAGCACGTGGCTGAAAATCTAGTGCAAAAACTCTAAAACCACCAGTATATATATAGGAGCGAGGGAGGAGAGGCCTTGGCACAAGGGCCAAGGCTCCTTTGGTTAGGCCTAAGTGGGGAGGAGAGGAGGACTCCTCCTTCAATCCTAGTACGACTAGGATTCCTCTCCTTTTTGCCTTTTTTCCACTTTTCCCTTTGGGCTTTTCTTTCCCTAGCCGCATGGGACTTGTGTGGGACTTCCACCAGCCCACAAAGGGCTAGTATTCACTCTCCAACAGCCCATGAAGCCTCTTGGGTTGAATTACCCCTCCCGGTGGTCTCCTGGTACACTACCGGCACTCCCGGTACACTACCGATGAGCCCGAAACTTTTTCGGCGACCAAAAAGGACTTCCTATATATATAAATCTTTACCTATGGACCATTCCGGAGCTCCTCGTGACGTCCGGGATCTCATCTGGGACTCCGAACAACCTTCGGTCACCACCATACATAACTCTATACTACCGAAACGTCACCAAACCTCAAGTGTGCAGACCCTGTGGGTTCGAGAACTATGTAGACATGACCGAGACACCTCTACGGTCAATAACCAATAGTGGAACCTGGATGTCCATATTGGTTCCTACATATTCTACGAAGATCTTTACCGGCCGAACCTCTATGTCAAGGATTTAGTTAATCCCGTATGATGTTCCCTTTGTTCTTCGGTATGTTACTTGCCCAAGATTCGATCGTCGGTATCTCCATACCTAGTTCAACCTTGTTACCGGAAAGTATCTTTACTCGTTCTGTAATACAAGATCCTGTGATAACACTTAGTCACATTGCTTGCAAGGCTTATTGGGATGCTGCATTCCCGAGTGGGCCCTGAGATACCTCTCCGTCACACGGAGTAACAAATCCCAGTCTTGATCCATACCAACCCAACAGACACCCTCGGAGATACCTGTAGAGCACCTTTATAGTCACCCAGTTATGTTGCGACATTTGATAAACACAAGGCACTCTTCCGGTGTCCGTGAGCTGGATGATCTCATGGTCTTAGAAACATATACTTGACATGCAGAAAACAGTAGCAATAAACTGACACGATCATATGCTATGTTTGTAGTTTGGGTCTTGTCCATCACATCATTCTCCTAATGATGTGATCCCTGTTATCAAATGACATCGCATGTCAATGGCTAGGAAACCTTGACCATCTTTGACCAAAGAGCTAGTTCACTAGAGGCATACTAGGGACAAAGTGTTGTCTATTTCCCCCACATGTAATGTGTTTCCAATCAATACAATTATAGCATGGATAATAAACGATTATCATGAACAAGGAAATATAATAATAAACACTTTATTTATTGCCTCTAGGGCATATTTTCGACACTTAATACTCTAGATGCAGGCAGGAGTCGATCGATGTGTGGAGTTATATTAGTAGATGCAGAATTGTTTCGGTCTACTTGTCACGGATATGATGCCTATATGCATGATCTTTGCCTTGGATAACTACATGATTATTTGCTTTTCTATCAATTGCTTGACAGTAATTTGTTTACCCACCATGATATTTGCCTTCAAGAGAGAAGCCTCTAGTGAAACTTATGGCCCCCGGGTCTATTTTCCATCATATACTTTCAGATCTATAAACCAAAAAACCCAAAAATATCTTGCCACGGTTTATTTACCTTGTACTTTCCTCACTTGTTTACATATATCTCTTTCAGATCTAATCCTTGCAAATAACCGTGAAGGGATTGACAACCCCTTTATAGCGTTGGGTGCAACAGTTTGATTGTTTGTGTAGGTGCATCCATTGGTGACTTGCTTGTTCCTCCTAATGGATTGATACCTTGGTTCTCAAAACCTAAGGGAAATACTTATCTACTTTGCTGCATCACCCTTTCCTCTTCAAGGGAAAACCAAAGCAAGCTCAAGAGGTAGCAAGAAGGATTTCTGGCGCCTTTGCCGGGGAGGATACACATCAAGCCTACAAAGTACCCATCACAAACTCATCTCTTGCATTTACATTATTTTCCATTGGCCTCTCGTTTTCCTCTCCCCCACTTCTAAAACGATTTTCAAAAAGATTTGCCTTTTTCTTCGCCCTTCCTCCGTTCGCCTTTTCGTTGCTATGTTTGCTTGTGTTACCATATGCCTTCTATTTGCTTGCATCTTTGCTTCCTAAAAATCTATTGATATGGATCCTCATCCACTTGCTGATCTTTTCGAAAGACCAAATTATGATGAACCAATTGCTAGTGAATTGAGTGCACTTGATTATCTCTATGAACTTCTGTTTGAAAATCATGAATCTAAAATTTTGGATGAAGTGCTGAAAGAAGAAATTTTGAAGGAGATTCATGATAGTTCCTTGAATGAAAATCATTATTTCGATGTTGTTAGTATGAATTCTCTGAATATCTATGATGCTAATGATATGCAAAACCACAAGCTTGGGAATGCTATGCTTGATGAAGATGATATTTTTTGTTCCCCAAGTTTTGGTGATAACACATATGCTATAATTGGTCATGAAAAGAATGATTTATGTGATAGTTACATTGTTGAATTTCTTTATGATACTACTGACATTTACTATGAGGGAGGAACATATGCTTTTAGGAATTTCAATAATATCAAGTTTCCTCTCTATGTGTTCAAGGTTTTGAAGTTATGCTTGTTTTGCCTTCCTATGCTAGTTGATTCTTGCTCCCATAAATTGTTTGATCACAAAATCCTTATGCATAGGAAGTGGGTTAGACTTAAATGTTCTTTTCCTAAGATTCATGATGCTCTCTTGCATGTTTCAGTTACTACTTTTTTACGTGAGCATCATTGAAATCATCATGCCTAGCTAGGGGCGTTAAACAATAGCGCATGTCGGGAGACAACCCAATTTTATTTTTGTGTTCTGTTTTTGCTTATGGTTTTTAGTGTTTCCCACATTATTACTTCTATAATAAAAAATTTTGGTGTTTCAATTAGTTTTTGAGCCAAGTAAAACCTTTGGGGTGATCTATGGTAGGTGTTGATTTGATCTTGCTGAAAAATAGAAACTTTTGCGCTTAGTCTGGGAATTTTCCAGATTTTTCAGAGCATCTAATTGATCTGAACTTTTTAAGAAATATTTATATATAAATTTCCCATGTTGTCCTAAATTTTCAGATTTTTTTTAGTTACATAAGTGTACGAAGTTTCCAGATTGCTACATACTGTTTTCTTTTTGACAGATTCTGTTTTTCTTTGAGTTGGTTGCCTATTGTGATGAATCTATGGGTTGTATCATGTGGTAAGACCCATAGAGAAGCTATATTACAGTAGGTATAACACCAATATAAATAATTAATGAGTTCACATCAGTACCTAAAGTGGTGATTTATTTTCTTATACTAACGGATCACACGAGTTTTCTATTAAGTTGTGTGTTGTGAAGTTTTCAAGTTCTGGGTAAAGATTTCATGGACTATGGAATAAGGAGTGGCAAGAGCCTAAGCTTGGGGATGCCCAAGTCACCCCAAGTCATGTTCAAGGATGCTAAAAATCCTAAGCTTGGGGATGCCCCGTAAGGCATCCCCTCTTTTGTCTTCAATCTATCGGTAAATTTATTTGAGGCTATATTTTTATTCACCACATGATATGTGTTCTGCTTGGAGCGGATTGTATGATATGAGTCTTTGATTGTTAGTTTTCCACAATCATCCTTGTCGCACACATCTTTTGAGAGAGAGACGCTGAATCGTGAATTTATTAGAATGCTCTATATGCTTCACTTATATCTTTTGAGTTGGGCAATTTTGCTCTGTGTGCTTCACTTATATCTTTTAGAGCACAGTGGTGTTGCATGTTATAGAAATACTTGAACTCTCCTACCTCACATATATTACTTTGAGAGCCTCTAAAACAGCATGGTAATTGGTCTAGGTTATGAATTTAGTCCTAATATGATAGGCATCCAAGAGGGATGTAATAAAAACTTCCATATTAAGTGCATTGAGTATTTATGAGAAGTTTGATTACTTGCATAAAATTTTGAGATATAAAGATGGTAATGTTAAGAGACATGTTAGGAAGAAAATTGTTATTTGGTAAAAAATACTTGTGTAAAGGTTTGTGATTCTCGTAGCATGCACGTATTGTGAATCGTTATGTACGGAAGTCGGAGCATGACTTGTTTATAGATTGTCGGCCTTTGTGTGAGGGTCGGGGGCACGCGATGGTTAAATCCTACCAACCTCCCCCTAGGAGCATGTGTTTAATGCTTTGTTTCAATGACTAATATACTTTTTCAATAAGTATGTGAGTTCTTTATGACTAATGTTGAGTCTGTGGATTATACGCACTCTCACCCTTCCACTTTTGGTAGCCTCTCCATTACCACACAACTTTCGCCGGTACACCATATACCTTCCTCAAAACAGCCCCCATATACCTTACTCAAAAAAGCCAGCATAACTACATATTATGGTGTTTCCACAGCCATTCCGATATATATTTCCATGCAACTTCCATTGTTTCCTTTTATGACATGCACCGTCACTTCCATATTGCATATAGAGTCATATTTTGTCATAGGTATCGAGTTGTAATTTTCCTTTTGACTTGTAAGTAAATAAAAGTGTGACGATTTCCATTAATAGAGCATGTCCCATGTGAGGAAAGGATGATGGAAGCTATGATTCCCTTACTAGTAGGGATGAGAGTCCGGACTTTATGAAAAAAAGAGGCCAGCGAAGCCCAAAAAATGAATAAAGAGGCCTTACATGCCCACAAAAAAATGAGAGAAAAGAGAGAAGGCACATTGCTACTACCTTCTTACACACTTGTGCTTCAAAGTAGCAGCATGATATTCATGATAGAGAGTCTCCTATTTTGTCACTTTCATATAGCTAGTGGTAATTTTTCTTCACGATGCACGTCCACTTAGTTTCTTTTCGAGCTTTCATACACTTATAGCTTTAGTGCATCCGTTGCATGGCAATCCCTACTCACTCACATTGATATCTATTGATGGGCATCTCCATAGCCTGTTGATACGCCTAGTTGATGTGAGAATGTCTTCTCCCTTTCCTTGACAGCCTCCACCATATTCTGTTCCACCTATAGTGCTATATTCATGGCTCGCGCTCATGTATTGTGTGAGAGTTGAAAAAGTTTGAGAAAATAAAGGTGTGAAAAAAATTGCTTGACTTTTCATCAGGGTTGTCCATGATATAAATACTTTGTGTGGGGAATATGGAGCATAGCCAGACCATATGATATTGTAGGGATAACTTTCTTTTGCCATTATACTTTGAAGAGATACGATTGCTTTGCTAGTATGCATGAACTGTTATTGTTTCTATATCAATATTAAGCTTTTGTTTTGAGTCTTATGGATCTAAATATTCATCCTATCGGATTTCGGGCTCCGCAAAACCTTAAGATTCGAACACAGGGGCGTGTGCGAAGATCCCCCGCAGCCTCGCCCGACCTAGCTCGCTACTCGATGGACACAACAAAGAACTCGCACAATGATGAGGAAGAAGATGAACATGATAGTTTACCCAGGTTCGGGCTGCTACGAAGCATAATACACTACTCCTGCTTTGGTGGATTGCCTCTCAAGGAGGTGAGGTGTATGAACAAGTACAGTGTTTTGGGGCCTCCTGAGGGCTCTGTGGTGGATGAACGGTGGTATTGCCTCGGACTTAGTTGGATATGATCTCCCCATGTTTCGAAGTAGCCTACCCTTTATATATATATCGGTGGCCCGGGTCCTCTTCCCTTATCGCAATGGCGGTAAGGGGTCCCACAACGACCAATTTTTAATGGGGACAGGGGTTCGTGCTCGCCCTGCCCACAGGCGTTCTTCGCCTGCAAAGCAGCTGTCGACGCCGCAGGGACGGGCTCAGTGATGACGTCCATCCCCCGGAGCTGGTAGTTGCGGTCTTGTTACACCGGAATGGAAACTTTTCGGGGTGCTTTGGGAACCTGCGTACATCCTTGATCCCCTTGCACCATAGGGGAAACTACGTCTCCTAGCATACTGGTGCTCGCCTGTCCTTCCTAGCATCATCTTTAACTCCTAAGGCCGGGCCTTGCATGGAGATCTCCACTGCTTCGGAGGGGGCCTAGGGAGGCTCGTCACCCGCCGGTCTTGATGCTGCTCCTCCTTGCGAGGCTTGGGCCCTCGCGAGGGCCTTGTCCTGAGTGGGGCCATACCTTGCTGCATTTGGTCGATGAGGTTGGCCATGCCCTGGGCCGCAGGCAGGGAGGTCTGGGTACCCCCATTCCCAGAACGTCGATAGTAGCCCCCGGGCCCAAGGCGTTGGAAATATGCCCTAGAGGTAATAATAAATTAGTTATTATCATATTTCCTTGTTCATGATAATTGTTTATTATCCATGCTAGAATTGTATTGATCGGAAACTCGGATACATGTGTGGATACATAGACATCACCATATGCCTAGTATGCCTCTAATAGACTAGCTCGTTGATCAAAGATAGTTAAGGTTTCCTAGCCATGGACATGAGATGTCATTTGATAATGGGAGAATGATGTGATGGACAAGACCCAAACTATAAACGTAGCATATGATCGTGTCAGTTTATTGCTACAGTTTTTTGCATGTCAAGTATCTATTCCTATGACCATGATATCATGCAACTCACTAACACCGTAGGAGTAACTTATGTGTATCAAACATCACAATGTAACTGGGTGACTATAAAGGTGCTCTACAGGTACCTCCGAGGGTGTCTGTTGAGTTGGCATGGATCAAGACTAGGATTTGTTACTCCGTGTGACGGAGAGGTATCTCATGGCCCACTCGGTAAGACAACATCACAATAAGCCTTCCAAGAAATGTGACTAAGTGTTATCCACGGGATCTTGTATTACGGAACGAGTAAAGAGACATGCCGGTAACGAGATTGAACTAGGTATAGAGATACCGACGATCGAATCTCGGGCAAGTAACATAACGAAGAACAAAGGGAACAACGTACGGGATTAACTGAATCCTTGACATATAGGTTCAACCAATAAAAAATCTTCATAGAATATGTAGGAACCAATATGGGCATCCAGGTTCCGCTATTTGTTCTTGACCATAGAGGTGTCTCGGTCATGTCTACATAGTTCTCGAACCCGCGGGGTCTGCACACTTAACGTTCGATGACATTTCGGTAGTATTGAGTTATGTATGTTGGTGACCGAAGGTTGTTCAGAGTCTCAGATGAGATCCCGGAGATCCCGAGAAGCTCCGGGATAGTCCGGAGGTAAAGATTGATATATAGGAAACTGGTATTTGGGTTCCGAAAAAGTTTCGGGCACTACAGGTAGTGTACCGGGAGTGACGAAAGGGTTCTAGGGGTCCACCGGGAGGGGGCCACCCACCCCGGGGGGCACTTGGGCCTAAGTGGTTGCGCACCAGCCCATAGTGGGCTGGGAAACCGACCACAAAGGGCCCTTCCGCCCAAGGGTAGGTGGGGAGGTGCCTTGGAGGGGAGGGAGACCTCCCTAGGGCGCCCACCTCCCTTGTGGGAGGTGGACTCCTCCATATCTTGGCCGGCCAGCCCTCCTTGGAGGATGGGCCAAGGATGCGCCCTACCTACCCCTTCCTCTTATAAATAGAGAGGGAGAGGGAGGGAAGCACCACCCTAAGGCATAGGTAAAGCCCTCCCTCTCTCCCTAGATCTGTTTCTCCTCCAAAACGCATTTGCGGCAGCGCTTGGCGAAGCCCTGCTGAGATCGCTCCACCACCACCGCCATCATGCTGTTGTGCTGGTGGAGAACTCATCTACCTCTCCACTCCCTCTTGCTGGATCAAGAAGGCGGAGATCGTCATCGAGGTGTACGTGTGCTGAACGCGGAGGTGATGTCCGTTCAGCACTAGATCGGAAGGACCACGATGGGATCGCGGGATGACTCGTTATGAGATCACAGGACGGATCATGATTGGGTCATGAAGACGTTTGACTACGTCAACCGTATTTCTTAACGCTTACTCTTAGCGATGTACAAGTGTATGTAGATCCACTCTCCCTCTCGTAGATGCTCATCACCATGGATAGATCTTGTGTGTGCGTAGGAAATTTTTTGTTTCTTGTGCAACGTTCTCCTATAGTGGCATCATGAGCTAGGTCTATGTGTAGATGAGATCTCGAGTAGAACACAAAGGACTTTGTGGTCGTTGATGCTTAGATTGCTTCCTCCCTTGGTCGTGTTTTGGTTCAGCGGTACTGTGGGATGAAGCGGCCCGGACCAACCTTACTAGTACGCTTACGAGAGACCAGTTCCATCGACTGGCGTGTAACTTCGTTGCACAAAGATGGATGGTGGGTGCCTGTTTCTCGTACTTTAGTTGGATCGGATTCGATAAAGGCGGTCCTTGAGGAGGTTGAAAAGCAATTTATGTATTGCCGTTGTGGTTTTTGCAAAGGTAGGAATTGTTCTTGCTGGATACCCGTAGCAGCCACGTAAAACTTGCAACAACAATTAGAGGATGTCTAACTTGTTTTTGTAGGGTATGATGTGATGTGATATGGCCAATTACATGATGAGATGTATGTGATGTATGAGATGATCATGTATTGTATAGAATATCATGACACGCATGTCGATGAGTACGGAAAACGGAAGGAGCCATAGGGTTGTCTTTAATTATTGTATGACCTGCATGTCAATCATTAAGCCCTATGTAATGCTTTACTTTATCTCTAAGCGGTGGCAATAGTAGTAGAAGCATGGTGGGTGTGACAACCCCGATGGTGACACGTTGATGGAGATCAAGATGATGGAGATCAAGATGATGGAGATCATGGTGTCATGCCGGTGACGATGGAGATCATGTCGGTGCTTTATAGATGGAGATAAAAAGCACAAGTTCATGGCCATATCATGTCACTTATGATTTGCATGTGATGTTAATTCTTTTATGCACCTTGTTATTCTTAGGATGATCGTAGAATTATAAGGTGATCCCTCACTTAAATTTCAAGATAAATTGTGTTCTCCTTGAGTGTGCACCGTTGTGAAAGTTCGTCGTATCGAGACACCACGTGATGATCGGGTGTGATAGACTACGTTAACATACAACGTGTGCAACCAAGTGTTGCACGTGCAGAACACTGGGGTTAAACTTGACGATCCTAGCATGTACAGACATGGCCTCGAAACATAAGAGACCGAAAGGACGAACATGAGTCATATAGCAGATATGATCAACATGATGATGTTCACAATTGAAACCTCCTCAATTCACGTTATGATCGGACTTTTGTTGGTGAATTTGGATCATGTATCACTCGAACGATCGGAGGGCTGTCAATTTGAGTGGGAGTACTTAAGTAATATGATTAATTGAACTAATTATCATGAAGATAGTCAGTAGTGTCTTTGCAAATTATATTGTAGATTACTAGCTCACACTGTAGCTCACTTGAATTTTTATATGTTCCTAGAGTAATATAGTTGAAAGATGATGGTAGTAATAATGCAAATTGGGTTCGTGATCTGAGGATTGTCCTCATTGCTGCACAGAAGGCTTATGTCCTTAATGCACCGCTCGGTGCACCATCCCCTCTGGCGTCACATGTAGATGTTGTGAACATCTGACAGGCACGTTCCGATGACTACTTGATAGTTCAATGCGTCATGCATTATGGCTTAGAATTGAGGCTCCAAAATGTTTTGAACATCACGGAACATATGAGATGTTCTAAGAGCTGAAATTGGGATCTCAGCCCCGTGCCCGTGTTGTGAGATATGAGATCTCCAACAAGATTCTTTGCCTGCAACATGAAGGAGAATAGCTCAATTGTTGAGCATGTGCTCAGATTGTCTGGGTACTACAATCACTTGAATCGAGTGGGAGTTGATTTTCCAGATAAGATAGTGATTGATATGGTTCTCCAAGTCACTGTCACTAAAGCTACTAGAACTTCGTGATGAACTATAATGATGCCAGGGATGGAAATGATGATCCCTGAGCCATTCGCGACGTTTGACACCGCAAAGGTAGATATCAAGAAGGAGCATCAAGTGTTGATGGTTAGTAAAATCACTAGTTTCGAAAAGGGAAAAGGGTAAGGAGGGAAATTTCATGGATGGCAAGTCAGTTGCTGCTCTAGCGAAGCAACCCAAAGTTGAGGCCAAACCCGAGAATAAGTGCTTCTATTATGAGGGGAACAGTCGCTGAAGTGGAACAACCTTAGAAACTTGGTAGATAAGAAGGCTGGCAACATCGACAGAAGTATATTTGATATATGTGTTATTGATGTGTACCTTGCTGGTACTCCTACTAGCACCTAGCTATTGGATACCAGTTCGATTGCTAAACGTTAGTAACTCGAAAGAAAAGCTACAGAATAAACGGAGACTAGCTAAGGTTGAGGTGACGATGTGTGTTGGAAATGTCTCCAAGGTTGATGTGATCAACATCGCACGCTCTCTCTACATTCGGGATTAGTGACAAACCTAAATAAATGTTATTTGGTGTTTGGGTTAATCATGGACATGATTAGATCATGTTTATTGCAACACGGTTTTTCATTTAAATTAGAGAATAATGGTTATTCTGTTTACATGAATAATACCTTCAATGGTCATGCACCCAACGAGAATGGTTTGTTGAATCTTGATCGTAGTAATACACATGTTCATAACATTGATGCCAAAAGATACAAAGTTAATAATGATAGCACCAAATACTTGTGGCACTACCGCTAAATGTCATGTTGGTATAAATCGCATGAAGAAACTCCATGCTGATGGATCTTTGGACTCATTCGATTTCGAATTGGTTGAGACATGTGGACTATGCCTCATGGGCAAGATGACTAAAGACCCCGTTTTCGGTATGATGGAGCGGGCTAGTAACTTATTGGAAATGATACATGTTGATGTATGCGGTCCAATGAGTGTTGTAGCGTGCAATGGATATCGTTATTTTCTTACCTTCACTGATGATTTGAGTAGATATAGTGTATATTTACTTAATGGAACACAAGTTTGAATCGGTTGAAAAGTTCAAACAAAATCTGAGTGAAGTTTGAGATCATCGTGACGAGAACATAAAATGTCTATGATATGAACATGGAGGTGAATATCTGAGTTACGAGTTTGGTGTACAACTTAAGACAAAGTGGAAGTTGTTTCACAACTCACGCCACCTGGAACACCATAGTGTGATGGTGTGTCCGAAGGTCGTAGTCGTGCTCTATTGGATATGGTGTGAACTATGATGTCTCTTATAGATTTGCCACTATTGTTTTGGGGTTATGCATTAGAGACAACTACATTCACTTTAAAAGGGGCACCATCTAAGTCCGTTGAGATGACACCATATGAGTTTTGGTTTGGCAGAAACCTAAGCTGTCATTTCTTAATGTTTAGGGCTACGACGCTTATGTGAAAAAGGGGGTGTTCACCTAATGAGCTCAAACCCAAAGCGAACAAATGCATCTTCATAGAATACCCTAAAGTAATCGGTTGGGTATACCTTGTATGTCAGATCTAAGTGCAAAGTGTTTGTTGCTAAAACAGGTCCTTTCTCGAGAAAGAGCTCCTCTCGAAAGAATTGAGTGGGAGGAAGATAGAACTTTATGAGGTTGTTGAACCTTTGTTTCTACCAGAGAGTAGCGCAACGCAGAAAGATATTTCTATCGAGCCTACGTTAGTTGAAGAGGAAGTTAATGATGATGATCATGAAACATCTGATCAAGTTACTATTGAACCTCGTAGGTCGACAAGGACGCGTACAACTCCTGAGTGGTATGACAACCCTGTCTTACAGGTCATGTTGTTGGACAACGATGAACCTACGAGCTATGGAGAAGCGATGATGGGCTCAGATTCCGACAAATCATAAGAGGCCATGAAATTGGAGAAAGGATCCATGTATGAAAACTAAGTATAGACTTTGGTAGACTTGCCCGTTGGACGGCACATCATTGAGTACAAATGGACCTTTAAGATGAAGACACACGCTGATGGTAAATGTCCCCATTTATAAAGCTCGGCTCGTCGCAAAGAAGTTTCCGACAAGTTCAAGGAGTTGACTGCGATGAGACTTTCTCACTCGTAGCGATGCTAAAGTCTGTTGGAATTATGTTAGCAGTTGCTCAGGTTTTTCAATTATGAAATCTGGAAGATGGATGTCAAAACATAGTTTCCTTAATGGTTTCCGTGAGGAAAGGTTGTATGTGATACAACCGGAAGGTTTTGTCACTCCTAAGGATGCTAAAAAGTATGCAAGCTCCAGCAATCCATCTAAGGGCTGGAGCAAGCATCGCGGAGTTGGAATATACACTTTGATGAGATGACCAAAGTTTTTGAGTTTATACAAAGTTTATGAGAAACTTATATTTACAATAAAGTTAGTGGGTGCACAATAGAATTTCTGATAAGTATATGTGGATGACATATTGTTGATCCGAAATAATGTAGAATTTCTGGAAAGCATAAGCGGTTGATTGAAAAGTGATTTTCAAAGGAAGACCTGGATAAAGCTACTTGAATATTGAGCATCAAGATCTATAGAGATAGATAAAGGTGCCTGATGAGATTTTTCAATGAGTACGTACCTTGACAAGATTTTGAAAGAGTTCAAAATGGATCAGTCAAAGAAGGAGTTCTTGCCTGATTTGTTAGGTGTGAAGTTGAGTAAGACTCAAAGCTCGACTACGGCAGAAGAAAGAGAGAGGACGAAGGTTGTCCCCTATGCTTAATCGATAGGCCATATATAGTATGCCATGATGTGCACCGCACCTGTGTGTGCCTTGCCACGACTTTGTCAAGGGGTACAAGAGTGATCTAGGAGTGGATCACTGGACAGCGGTCAAGATTATCCTTAGTAACTAAGGGACTAAGGAAATGTTTCTCGATTATGGAGGTGATAAAGAGTTCATCGTAAAGAGTTACATCGATGTAAGCTTTAACACCGATTCGGCTGGCTCTTAGTAGCAATTAGGATAAGTATAGTGGAGCAGCCATTTGGAATAGCTCCAAGTGGAGTCTGGTAGCAGTGTCTACAGTAAGACATAGAGATTTGCAAAGTACACATGGATATGAATGTCATAGACCCATGGACTAAAGACCTCTGTCACATGCAAAACATGATCGAACCCCAGAACTCATTGGGTGTTAGATTCACAACAATGTAAATCACATGGTGATGTGAACTAGATTATTGACTCTAGTGCAAGTGGGAGAATGTTGGAAATATGCCCTAGAGGCAATAATAAATTAGTTATTATCATATTTCCTTGTTCATAATAATCGTTTATTATCCATGCTAGAATTCTATTGATCGGAAACTCGGATACATGTGTGGATACATACACAACACCATATCCCTAGTATGCCTCTAATATACTAGCACGTTGATCAAAGATGGTTAAGGTTTAATATACATAGACATGAGATGTCATTTCATAACGGGATCACATCATTAGGAGAATGATGTGATGGACAAGACCCAAACTATAAACGTAGAATATGATCGTGTCAGTTTATTGCTACAGTTTTCTGTATGTCAGGTATCTATTCCCATGACCATGAGATCATGCAACTCACTGACACCGGAGGAGTACCTTGTGTGTATCAAACGCCACAACATAACTGGGTGACTATAAAGGTGCCCTACAAGTATCTCCGAGGGTGTCTGTTGAGTTGGCATGGATCAAGATTGGGATTTGTTACTTCGTGTGACAGAGAACTATCTCAGGGCCCACCCGGTAATACAACATCACAATAAGCCTTGCAAGCAATGTGACTAAGTGTTAGCCACGGGACCTTGTATTACGGAACGAGTAAAGAGACTTAAGGTTCAGTGTCGTTTGAACTAGTGTGACATCCCAAGTGATGTCCCTACCTTATTTGGCATGTAACCCCAATGTATGAACCTTGTGTCATGAGCTATGTATGTGTTGCACCTTGTTCCATGTGTTGTTTTGCATTAATGTATCATATCATCCATCATAGCATTCATTTTGCATGCTTGCTTTCATGTGTCTTTGGATGTTGTGATTGGTTGTGGTGTGGTTTTGTGTTGGGTTGGTGTTGAGTGTGGTTGGAGTCAGGTGTGCAACCTCTTTCTTCTCCTTCTTCCCCTCTCTTTTCTTTACATCAACAAAACCTCTCCATAATGCCTTATTCCTTGTTACTATTCAGAGCTGAATTAACTTGTTGTTTTAAATATTTAAAAATGTTCCAAAGGTGGCCCTAATATTCTTATGATTTATGAGTTTGGTGTTTTGACATTTGGAGGTGTTTGGGGTTTTGAATTCCATTAAAAACAGGAGCTGCCTTTTATATATTAAATAAATACTTGCTCTTTAAATCAAACTTAATATTTTTATTAAATAGGGGCTCTTTATTTCTTTCTCTATAATATTTTGTTTTGGCCAAAAACATTTTAAATAGCCCTGAGAAGTTTTTTTTTGTGTGGCTGGTTTTATAAAATGGAATAAAACCTTTTGTTTCTTCTGTTTTATTTGAGAGAGTGTGTGTGAGAGAGGGGTAGTGGGCCGCGGCCCAGCCCAGCTGGCAGAACGGCCACCTGCCCCATTCTCTTTCCTCCGTCAGCTAGCAGAGAGGGTGAGAGAGCAGAGTGCGAGAGCGTGAGTGTCGTTGCCGTCGCCGTTAGCAGCTCGGACGTCGAGGCCCCTTCAAATAGAGCGTGGAGCCCTAGGGTTTCTTCCTCCTCCTTCGTGCCGCCGCTCTCCCTTCTTCTTCCTCCTCCTTCCTCTCCCTCTTGCTTCTTCTTCTCTCGGGTTCATAGAGGTGAGAAGTTCAGAGAGTGCAGAGGTGGAGCTCGTCGGCATCGTCGTCTCCAGGGTGGTTCTCCTCCGCATCCAGGGCGATGTGGCATATGTGGAGTGTCTCCGCGTCTCGTTCCTGGCGCTAGGGGACCTCGGGAGGCCTTCTTCTTCCTCCTCGTCGCCGGAGCATCGCCGGACCTTCTTCCTCTCCGTACGCATCATCCCCGCCTCTCCTTCCCCTTCGTCGCTGGCGCTCGTGCCCCCGTGTCTCTGAGAGGCCCTCGGTGAGCACCCCGTCCTCGCTGTTCCCTCTCCTCGCCGTAGTTCGTAGATCCGTCATTGTGGACGTCATCGCCGCCGCTCGAAATTTCCGAGCTTGGGCTCGCCTCCGATCCCCCTCCTCGCAAGATGAGATGAGGAATGGATCCCCCGTAGATTCCTCTTTCGATTCCGCCGCTCCCCGTCACCGGAGACCCCTTGCGTCGCCGGGGATCGCCGTCGCCTGCCGCTGTTGCTCTGCACACATGTGTGTGTTGGGTTTCAGTTTCGTCAGTTTGCCATGTGAGTGTGTGTAGTAGTACACCGAGCCCCCTCCTCTGTTACGATCCGGCTCGCTAGCGTAGTGGTGTGGTGCGTGTGTGGATGACCAAAGGTCACGGGTTCGACCCTCGAACCCTCCCTTTCTTTTCTTTTTTTGTGTTTTCCTTTTTCTTTCTTTGTTTTCTTTCTCTCTTGTTACATATGTGTGTGTTTTCTTGTCATGTGAGTGAGTGCATATGCACATGGTTATGGTGGTGTGTGTATGCACCAAATGGTACATATACACATGTATGCATACATATGAGAGGTGTGTGTGTGCTTAGTGCTTACACACACATGTGAGTGTGTGTTAGTGTGGTTGTGTGTGTGTATGTGTCACATGGTGATGCATACATCCACATGGGAGATGTATGTATGTTTGTGTGTGTGTGCCACTTAGGTGGTACATACACATGCATGAGTGCTAGTGCATGTATGTGAGTGAGTGTGTAGGTGTGTATGTGTATGTGGTCATACATGTATGAAAGTGCATGTGTGCCTATATACACCCATGCTTGAGTGTGGTATGCTTGTGTGTGAGAGGTGTAGGGGTAATGAGAGGTGTGTGTATGTTATACATACACACACACACATGTAGGTTGAGTAGATATGCATGTATAGGTGTGTGAGGTTTTCTTCTTGCATGTTGCTGCCATGTTTAGGTAGATGAGAGTGAGTGGATGCTAGACCTTGTGCATGTGTAGATATAAGTGTATGTGAGAGCTCTCATGTGTAGATGTGCATGTATATCTCTCCTAGCTTGTTTTCTTTTCTTGTTCATGATGCTATGCCATGATATCATGTCCCTAATATGATAATTATCCATTTGCAACATGTATCTATAGAGCACAAGCCACTTTGGGGCAATTTCATTAAGTTACATAAGTGACATAAGTTACCCTAGCCCTTTGTAGGTCAATTTTGACCTAGGGTTTTGACCTATTGCTCCATGCAATTATATGGGTATGAGTAATGATTTTGGGGTAGAATCAACCCATGAATGCATCTGTGAAGTCATATTTGACTTTGGGGCAACTTGATAAAACTGCATTTTTATGCTGTGATGGCCTTTTGTCTTTTATTTATGATTTAATCTATGCATGAATTTAAGTTCTTGCCAACATGAGTTTGTTAGTTAAAATTGCTGGAAATGCCCCAGTATTTTTGTTATTTATGATAAGTCACCAGATAAGTAGGAACCATGCTGTTTAGTAAGCAACTTTATGTTTCTGTTCAGCTTGCTTAAAAATGACCAAGTCTGGGAGTTCTGCTGTTATTCTTTTGCCATGAAGAGTGGGTTGTAACTAGTGATGTGATTGAAACTTGCTCATGCTCAGTGTTAATTATTTGTAGTGGATATTGTGATCTACCTTCCTGTTAATTTTCATGCCGATAGGAGCTTTGTAGAATATTTAACCATTGCTGCCAACTTGCTCCTCTATTAACTCAGATTCCAGAAAACTGGAATTTTCACTAAGTCCCAGAAAACTGTTTCATCATGCTAACTTGATTGCTTGTTGCTTATATATGTGTGGCTCCTTTTCTGGTGGTGTAATTGGATTAATTGATGTGTATGTTGAGTAGATTCTTTCCATATCTTTTTTGTGGCTGTAGGATTCCTGTAGCTCAAGTTGTGAGCCTTACAAGTTGCTATGTTGCTGTTTTGTGGCAGATTTGGTGTTTTATTGTTTTCTAGATTGTGGGAGCTATACTCCAGGGAATTGATTGATTCTTGAGTCTATTGTGATTGATTTTTCATCACCTGTCCAGTGGCTGCCTTGGAATGCCAAGAATCAGCCCATGGCTTGGTGATCTTGTGATATTGCCTCCGTACCTTGTCGTGAGCGTATCGTGAGAACCGTAACTCCGTTTCTTGCGATCTTTAGATGCATTTCTATAAATTTTGCATGCTGAATCCATATTTGCCATGTTCATGCATGTATAAATAATTTAACATGAGATTCTTTCCAGATTCATTAATAAACAACTTTGCACGTGAAACATGACTAGTTACGGATTGCCATGTTAGAAATTCTTCTTAAATGATCATGCATCATTTTGATTGTGTATTGCACCTTGGTTGGATGTTTATTGTTGCTGTTTATCTTGGATAGACGCGAGTGTTGATACTGAGTACGAGGAACCAGGAGAGTACCACTACGAGGATCCCGCTACTTGTTTCGCTAAAGAACCAACAGGCAAGATGATCGTACCCGGATCCCGATACTATTTTGCTTGCTAGTTTCTCGCTCTTATCGTTACAAATGCACTACCTACCACTTGATATCAGCACCCATGTGGCCATGTCAGCCTCTAACCTCCACATCCTAGCAAACCTTTGATTGGCTAAGTTACCGCTGCTCAGCCCCTCTTATAGCATTCTTAGTTGCAGGTGCAGGTTGTTCCATGTGATAACATGGATTGGATATCACAATAAATTTATGTTATTTAGTTTAATGCACATATATATATGGTATTGGTGGAAGGCTTGGCCTTTTGCTAAGTGATTTGTTCCGCTGTTACCGCCATTAGTTCCTTGTTACCGGTGTTATGTTTTCCATATTTTGCACTCCTAACATGCTTGGGGTTGTTATGGGGACCCCCTTGTTTATTCGGTTAAGATTAAAACTTGTCCGGCAAGACCCAACTTTGGTACTACATTTGCTAATAACTAAATAAACTTGCATAGGGCTTTGCAACCCCGTGGATAATTTAATCAACCCTCGGGCCAGTGCTCCTCATGAGTGTTGGTCCAAACTAGAGCAGTGTGCAGGGCCAACCCAGGGCAACTTGGGAGATTTCTATCAGGCCTCTGTATGCGTCGCTTATCCGTCATGTCCTGAGAACGAGATACGCGGCTCTTATTGGGTTCGTCGACACATCGGGTGGTCTTGCTGGATTTCTTTTACCTTTATCGAATGTCTTGCGTGAGGACTCCGACTTTCTTCGGGTTTTCTCGAGGTGTTGGAATTCCTTTGGAATTACCGATGAAGACCACGAGATCCGTGGTCGAGGAATTCCCGCGGATTTGGTTATTTGTGATGGACTAGTTGGAGCACCCCCTATAGGGGTAAATCTTTCGAAAGCCATGTCCGCAGTTATGTGGCAACTTGGATATTTGTTTAATACCCGGTTATAGTAAACTTGAAGTAAACTCTAACTAAAATACACCAACTGTGTGAGTAACCGTGATCGTCTCTGCTCGGGAAAATGATCCGAGAGAGAACACGGTGGGGTTATGATTGACGTAAGTAAGTGTTTAGGATCTCATAGAGATTATACTAGATTCGATCGTTCTTCGTAGGCCACTCATATTATTTCATGTTGCATAAGCTAGCCACCATATATGCCTAGTGCTGCTGCAAACTAAACACTACCCCTTCCCAACCTTTAAGCTTGAATAGTCTTGGTACCCGGGCACAGGATAGCTGAGTCCTCTGTGGCTCACAGTTTACTACAACACTCCAGGTACATGTTCAGACGAGTACGTGCAAGATGAACTTACCCAGGTCCAATGGGAGTACGATGAGGAAAGAGGCAGGATGTACGTGACGTATCCGGATGAGTAGAGGACCTGGTCGTGATCTTTGGGGCAGCGAGATAGTTTCATTTGCATTTGTTTTATCGTTTGATTTCGTCCGTAGTCGGACCCTGTGTTCATCTTGATGACTTGAACTCTGAGTGGATTGTAATTTAGCATGTGGCGAGTGTAAGCCAACTTGTATACTCATCTCTTCTGTAATGTATGATGTAATGTTACTATACTTGCTAACGGCAAAATGCGCCTCTATCCCGTGCGAGGCCCTCGTGTCTTAAAATGGATAGGCGCGCATTTTGGGCGTGACAACTAGGTATAGAGATACGAAATTGAACTAGGTATAGAGATACGACATTGAACTAGGTATAGAGATACCGATGATCGAATCTCGGGCAAGTAACATATTGAAGAACAAACGGAACAGCGTACGGGATTAACCGAGTCCTTGACATAGAGGTTTAACTGATAAAGATTTGCATAGAATATGTAGGAACCAATATGGGCTTCCAGGTCCCGCTATTGGTTATTGACCGTAGAGGTATCTCGGTCATGTATACATAGTTCTCGAACCCGCAGGGTCTGCACACTTAAGGTTCAGTGACGTTTCGATAGTATTGAGTTATGTATGTTGGTGACCAAAGGTTGTTCGGAGTCCCGGATGAGATCCCAGATGTCATGGGAGCTCGAGAATGATCTGGAGGTAAAGATTGATATATAGGAAAGTGGTATTTGGGTTCCGGAAAAGTTTTGGGCACTACCGATAGTGTACCTGGAGTGATGAAAGGGTTCCGGGGGTCCAGCGGGAGGGGCCCATGCACCCCGGGGGGCCACATGGGCCTAAGTGGTTGCGCACCAGCCCATAGTGGCCTGGGAAACTGAACACAAAGGGCCCTTGTGCCCAAGGGTAGGTGGGGAGGTGCCTTGGAGGGGAGGGAGACCTCCCTAGGGCGCCCACCTCCCTTGTGGGAGGTGGACTCCTCCATATCTTGGCTGGCCAGCCCTCCTTGGAGGATGGGCCAAGGTTTCCCCCTACATACCCCTTCCTCCTATAAATAGAGAGAGAGAGGGAGGGCAGCACCACCCTAAGGCATAGGTGCAGCCCTCCCTCTCTCCCTAGATCTGTTTCTCCTCCAAAACGCGTCTGCGGCAGCGCTTGGCGAAGCCTTGTTGAGATTGCTCCACCACCACCACCACCATGTCGTTGTACTGGCGGAGAACTCATCTACCTCTGCGCTCCCTCTTGCTGGATCAAGAAGGCGGAGATTGTCATCAAGTTGTACGTGTGCTCAACGCGGAGGTGTCGTTCGTTCGGCACTAGATCGGAAGGACCACAATGGGATCGCAAGACAGCTCGTGATGAGATCGCGGGACGGATCATGATTGGATCGTAAAGATGTTTGACTACATGAACCGCGTTTCTTAACGCTTCCGCTTAGCGATCTACAATGGTATGTAGATCCACTCTCCCTCTCGTAGATGCCCATCACCATGGATAGATCTTGTGTGTGCGTCAGACTTTTTTTGTTTCCCGTGCAACATTCTCCAACACAAGGCGTGCTCGAGCTGGATTACGGGCGAAGCATGGAGGACGGCCGAAATGCCGCGGGCCCCAAACGCATGCGGGCCAGGCTTGGCATGCACCAAAATCCTCGGCGGCGGCACCTCCGCTCCCCAAGGGCGTCCAAAGCCGCACCCAGTCAGACCGACGCGACGCCTGGGCGTGGCGCCAACCATCATTGCTTCCCATTAAATGTTGTTGCTGCTGCCTCAGGCCACGCGGACGTGACCCTTCGACGGGCCGTGCGCCCCCAGAATGCGTGGGGGATGCCGGGCGGTCTTTGGTTGTATATAAACTTGTGAGAGCGAGAAAACCCTCTCCCATATTCATCTTCTCTGTCTCCGCACCTCTTGAACCGTCCCCTCCCAGCAATGGAGTCGATGAGGAAGTTTTCTGCTGAAGAAAAGGGGAAGGCTCCCGGGGATGGCTCTGCCGCCCCGCCGCCTCAGAGGGGCCGCGGTTGCCCCCGGAAATACGCCGTGGCACCGGGGGTAGCTCCCGGTGAGCACCGTCGTGCTCCAGCGTGTCGCAGCAGCCGTGGGGGAACACCGTCCAGCACGGGCAGCCGCGATGGTGAGCACGGTGGCAGACAAGGTGGGAGGTCAGCGATGGCCACCCGGACACCGCGCCTGCGGCTCTATTCGGCTGACTCGGCTCTGGAATACGTGACGTGGGCGGATATGCCGGAAGCCGCTTGGTTCCAGCTCCCGAACTTCTTCGCGACGACCCCGCCGGCTGGAGGGCTTGCCGTCCTTTGGCTGTAGGAGGACGGCTGCTGCAACAAGGTGTCTTGGGCGGAGCTCGTGGTCACCCCCGAAGGCTACGTGTACCTGAATCGTGGGTGGCAGACGTTCGCCCGCGCCCATGGCCTGAAGGGCAGGCGCAGCTTCCACTTCAGGTATGGCAGAGAGGCAATGCTCTTCGTCAAGATCTTCGAGAGTGAGGGCGAGCGCCTAGGGTGCTGCCTGGAGGACGTTAGCCGCGGCGATCCCGAAGACGAGCTTGCCCTTCATGAAGGGTGCCGCGCCTACAGCAGCAACGACACCCCCCCCCCCGAGGGGAGCCCAAGTGACAGCAGCAACAACAGCTATGGCACACCGCCACGCCGACGCGCCCGGGTCTCGGGGGGTAGTCCGCCACTACGGCGCCGTTATCCTGCTCCGGTTACGTTCGCCCTGACGCGCTTTCGCTGGGTCGTGAAGGAAGAGGACACTGACTGAACGTCGGTGCGCCGGCGTCGGGCTTCTGAGGCGACGGACCCCATGCGGCTTCTCACTTTATTTCTCCTCCATTTATTTTGCACCTACAACACAAGAACTAAGGGAGGCCCTGTGGGCGTGTAATGCATTCTGGCGTCTGCCCCTCTTTATTACTACCTTCTGCATTACATCAACTGGAGTTGCCTCCCGATCGCAATTAGGATACTTAGCTCGATAGGCCCGCGGTAGGCTTTCAGGTTATGGGGTGTGGCTATGGTGCCCGGAGGGTCCGTTCGCCCGGTCGGCTTCTTCTTCTTGCAATGGAGGTGAGTTGGGGGCTCTGACGATGCCCTGTGTCTGCAGGTCCCAGTCCCATGCATTTCCCTACCATCGCAGGGTGCAACCGTCTTACCCCGGACGCTCCTCACGAGGCGGGGCCTCGACACTCCTGATGCCGACTAGAAACCAAGGATGACACTAGGGGGTCGAGTGGCCTTATGAACAGTAAGGCTCCTAAGGCGCGATGCTCAGGAGCCCCCTTTGACACTCAAGCAGGTCTACGTCAACAGGTCCCAGTCCCACGCATTTCCCTACAATCGCACGGTATGAACATCTTACCATGGACGTTCCCCATGAGGCGGGGCCCTGGTACTCTTGATGCCGACCGGAAACCAAGGACGACAGCAGCAAGTCAGGTGGCATTATGACCGGTTAGGCTCCTGAGGTGCAATGCTCAGGAACCCCCTTAGACGCTCAAGTGGCCCCTGTAGATTCTGCTCCATGCTCCGAGAAGGCTGGGCTTCATGAGGCTTCGAGTTGTAGTTCAAGTAGCCCTGCGTCAGCAGGTCCCAGTCCTGCACCTTTCCCCACCACCATTAGGTATGACCAGAAACCAAGGACACACTTTACGGGCGAAGCCCCGACACTCCTGATGCCGACCGGAAACCAAGGACGACACCAGGGGCCAGGTGGCCTTATGACCAGTAAGCATCCTGAGGCACGATGCTCAGGAGCCCCCTTAGACGCTCAAGCTGTCGAAGGAAAAAAAATTAATCTATGTTTCCTTTCCAAGATGGCGCGTCGGGCCATGAATGGAGCCCTCGAGCGAGTATGAGACGGCATGCGCCTGCTGACTCGCCCATGAGTACCATGCGAGGATCCGGGTGCCAAGGCCTTGGCATGGTCTAAGCATCGTGCCCCCAGCCCCCGCTCGTGGGGTATGCGGGGGAGGAGAGCAGGCGAGTGCTTGACTCAGAGAAAGAGAAAGCAACGTAAGAAATGGCACTGAAAACAAATCTTTGACCCTTCCCTTTAAAGCGTGATTTCAAAAAAAACGAGTTTAGTTTCGTAAAGGTTGGCAAATCCAAGCAAGAGAAATGCAAATAATGGTCGCGTCCGGCATCTAGTCTAGTCTTTGTCTTCCCCCGGTGCTGAGCGTAGGGCATCCATGTTGCATGGGCATAGCCATTGATGGGCAGTGTTGACTTCTCCGCTAGGTCTGGGCTATGGCTGCCACATTGCATGGGAGGGACCCCTCCGCGTCCTCGGGGGGGCCCGGGCGTATACAGCCCGCTCATTATTACATCAGAGTGTCATGGGTTGGTGGAGGGCAGGCGTCACGGGTAGAACTTCTGGAGGTGCTGGATGTTCCAGGCATTCTAGATGGGGACCACGTCCTGAGTCTCCAGGCGCACGACATCGGGCCTGGAGACATGGAGGACCTTGAACGGGCCCTCCCACATGGGTGAGAGCTTGTGCAAGCCCTCCTTGGAGAGAACCTGCCTCGGGACTAGGTCACCGACTTCGAGGGTCCTGGAGCGGATGTTGCGGCAGTGGTAGTGTCGTAAGGCTTGCTAATACCACGCAGCCCGGAGTGAGGCCTGACGATGCGCCTCCTCTCCGAGCACGAGGTCCGTTCCTCGTGTAGTCTCCAGATGCTCCTCGTCAAATGCCAAGACCCGTGGGGATCGGTGCTTGATATCATGGGGAAGGACTGCTTCAGCTCTATAGACGAGGAAGAACGGGGTTTTGCCGGTGGGCTTAGTTGCGATGGTGCGGATGGACCACAACACCGACTGAAGCTCATCGACCCAACCCCAGCGGCAAGCTTCAAGCTTCTTCTTGAAGCTCCTTGCCTTGAGGCCTCGCAGGACTTCCGCATTGGCGAACTGGCCGTTGCTCCGTGGGTGAGCTACTGAAGCATAACATATTTGCGTTCCAAGGTTAGTAGAATAAGTCTTGAAGAGTTGGCTTGTGAACTGCGAACTGTTGTCGGTGATGATGCGGTTGGGGACGCCGAAGAGGCTCACAAGGCCCTTGATGAACTTGACGGCCGACCCGGCCAGGATGGTGTGTGGTTCCACTTTTGCCCACTTGGTGAACTTGTCGATGGCGACGTAGAGGTAGCAGTAGGTGCCCACTCCTCACGGGAAGGGCCCCAGTATGTCTAGCCCCCAGACCACATAGGGCCAGGAGGGTGGAATGGTTTGGAGGCCCTGCGTGGGCTGATGAATCTTCTTGGCATGAAACTGGCAGGCCTCGCAAAACCGAACCAACTCGATGGCGTCGTTGAACGCTGAAGGCCAATGGAAGCCTGAGCGGAACGCCTTCCCTACAAGCGTGCACGAGGAAGACGAATGGCCGCAGTGTCCTTTATGGATGTTGGCCAGCAGTTTGCATCCCTGCTCCTTGGAAATGCACCGCAGCCCGACTTCATTCGGATGCCTGTAGTACAAATCGCCGTCTTCCAAGCAGTAGGGTGTGGCTTGTCAGGCTACGCGCTCCGTGTCTTCCTCCTTCTCCGGTAGCGTGCCGTGGAGCAGGCACGCCAAGAATTCTTGCATCCAGCTGTCGGCCTGGGGCTCCAGGGCCAGGAGCAGTCGAGCCCCCGAGGCCTGGCCATAGTCTGGAGCCCTCGAGGGTAGTGCTGGGGGAAGATCCTCCCTCTGAGGCGCCTAGCCTTCGGTATGCGGTGCCACGGAGGGCTTGAGGAGCCGCTCCTTGAAGACGCTTGGCTCCTGAGGTTCGCGACACGAAGCTCTCTTGGCGATGTCGTCCGCCTCCTTGTTCGCGCCCCGCGGTATGTGCTGCAGCTCGAAGCCCCGAAAACGTGTTTCATTCTTACATACCTCTTCCAGATATGCCTCCATGTGCTCATCCTTGGGCATATACTCTTTGATGGAGAAGTTGACGAGGATCTGGGAGTTGCCCTTGACGGTGAGGCACCGAACCCCCAAGGCCGCCGCCGCCTTGAGGCCTGCGGTGAGGCCTTAGTACTCCGTGATGTTGTTGGAGACCTTATCCCCATGCTGGAAGCAGAGCTGCATAGCATAGCTGAGCTTGTCTCCTGTCGGGGAAGTGAGCATGGCCCCAGCTCCCACTCCTTTGCGCGTGAAGGCTCTATCGAAATGCATGGTCCATCCTTCGGGTGCTTCATCGCCGAGAGCAAGGGACTGGCTCCCTTCCAGCCCCCGGTTCGGGGTGTAGGTCTATTCCTCGATGAAGTCCGATAGGGCTGCTCCTTTGATGACCCTAGTCGTGCCGAAATCTATGTTGAAGGCCTGTTGTTTGATGTTCCATTCGGCAACTCTCCCCCCCCCCCCGCATTGGGGTTATGTAGGATCTTCTCCAAGGAGTAAGTAGAGACGACCTTGATTGGATGCCCCTTGAAGTAGTGGCGTAGTTTTCTTGAAGCGATGAGGAGCTCTAAGAGAAGCTTCTGTTGCATGGGATAATGTGAACGCGCGTCCCGCAGCATAGTGCTGACGTAGTACACCGGGTGTTCGACGAGAGCGAGGCCTCCAGAGGCGTCCCGCCCCACAACGGGCTCCGGAGGCTTGGGAACCTCGCGGTCCGTGGAAGAGGCCAGGGCCTCAGGAGGGTTGAGCTCTTCTTGGCCCGTTAGAGCGGCTTGGGCTTCGAGTTCCCCAGCTTGAGGAGGAGCCGACTCTTGTTGATCGTGCGAGCCCTTGGCTCTGCGTGCGGGGTCCTGCCAGAATACTTCGATGCAGTATGTGCGCCGGCTTGCTCATCCATGACTGCCACCAATGCGGCGCTGGTAGAGTGTGGGGTGGCAGCCACGTATAGCAACAAGGGTTCCCGTGGGCAAGGCGCTACCATCACCAGTGGGCTTATGAGGTATCGCTCAAGTTCCTCGAAGGCCGTGTCGGCCTCCGGGGTCCATTCGAAAGGGCCCTTCCTTTTCATTATCTTAAAGAAAGGCAAGGCCCACTCGCCGTGCTTGGAGATGAAGC
Source organism: Hordeum marinum (assembly GCA_022496015.1). NCBI lineage: Eukaryota > Viridiplantae > Streptophyta > Magnoliopsida > Poales > Poaceae > Hordeum > Hordeum marinum. The sequence goes on from CM039673.1 coordinate 290,946,194, forward strand.
GCCCCAAGGAGGTCACGCACCCCGCCAACTTTTGCATTTCCTTGAGGGTTTGGAGCATGCTCATCTTGTTTATGACCTTGATCTTCTCCAGGTTTGCCTCGATTCCCCGGTGTGACACCAGGAAACCGAGCAACTAGCCCGAGGGAACCTCGAAGATGCACTTTTCGGAGTTGAGCTTCAAATTTACCTCCCTTAGGCTGGCGAATGTCTCCTCCAAGTCCTCGACCAAGGTCTTGGTCGCCCTGGACTTGACTACGATGTCGTCGACATAGGCTTCTGCGTTCCTCCTGAGCTGCGGCCCTAGGGCGATGTGCATCAGTCGCTGGAAGGTTGCCCTAGCGTTCCGCAGCCCAAGAGGCATGCACGTGTAGCAGAATACCCCACACGTGGTGACGAAGGATGTCTTCTCAATGTCCTCCACTGGCATCTTGATCTGGTGGTAAACCGAGAAGGCATACAAGAAGCATAGGAGATCACACTCCGCGGTGGGGTCCACGATCTGGTTCATGTGTGGCAGTGGGAACAGGTCCTGTGGACAAGCCTTGTTGAGGTTCGTGAAGTTGGTGCACATACGCTCGTTCCCGCACTTCTTTGGGACGACCACCGGATTGTCCACCCACTCCCGGTAACGCACCTCCCGGATGACCCATGCTTCCTTTAGCTTGCCAGCCTCCTAAGCAATGAATTCGTGCTTGTCCGGAGCCTGTCTCCTTGCCTTTTACTTCACCAGGCGCGCGTTCGGGCACACCATGAGGTGGTGCTGGATTACATCCCTCGGGACCCCCACCAAGTCGAAGGCGCTCCACACGGACGCGTCTTTGTTTTCCTTGAGGAAGGTCACCAGTGCCGCCTCTTGGTCTTGAGGCAAGTTGGTGCCGATGGTGAAAGTTGGGCCTGGGCTTCCCTCGTCCACTGGTACTCGCTTCGTTTCCACCAGGTTCTAGGAGAACAACTGCTTCTTCTTCACGGGCGCATCATCAGGGACGCCCCAGGGGTCCTCCGCGGCCCGCGCCATGCCCTCGTCGCTGGTGCGCGCCGCGGCCGCAGCCTTTGTAGGAGAGCTTGAGTACGTGGGACGCGTCTTTGATATCCCCCACAATGGTGACGACGCTGCCACTCCCGGGCATCTTGACGACGTTGTAGCCCGGGTGCGTTGCCACCATGAACTGAGCGAGGGCGGGCTAGCCGAGTATCGCGTTGTACGGGAGGTGGATGTGACCAACATTGAAGTCGACCTGCTTAGTGCAGAAGTTGGAGTGGGTGCCGAAGGTGACGGGGAGGCGAACCCGCCCGACGGGAACGACGAATTTGGTCACCACCCCAAAGAAGGGCCTTCAAGGTGCGAGCTACTCGCAGGGTAACTGCAACGCGTCGAAGGCCTCCACGGCGATGATGTTGGGGCCGACGCCACCATCGATGAGGGTCTTAGAGACGGCCATGCCGCGTATGGTCGGCGTGCACAACATGGGAAGTGCCCCGGCGGCTGACGTGGTCTTGGGGTGGTCGTCGGGGCCGAAGGTGATGTCGATTTCTGGCCATGCGCGGCGCTCCGCGGGCTCGGGTCGTGGTTGAACTGATCCCACATGGCGTAGGAAGCACTTGACATGGTGGCCAGAGGGTGGCGCCTGTGATCCGCCGAGGATGCAGGCGACCGCAGGGGCGGCCCTGCGCGCCCAAACACCATCTTGCGCTGGGGCCGGGGGTTGTCGGGGATCATGCCTGCCATGGAGTTGCTGAGTCGGGGCTTGGCCTTCACCGCAAGCGGGAAAGCTTCGACACGCCCCCTACCTGGCACGCCAAATGTCGGATTTTGGGCTCCATAAAACCCTTAAGATTTGAACACAGGGGCATGTGCGAAGATCCCCCGCAACCTTGCCCGACCTAGCTTGCTACTCGATGGACACACCAAAGAACTCGGACGATGATGAGGAAGAAGATGAACATGATAGTTTACCCAGGTTTGGGCTGCTACGAAGCGTAATACCCTACTCATGCTTTGGTGGATTGCCTCTCGAGGAGGTGAGGTGTCTGAACAAGTACAGTGTTTTGGGGCCTCCTGAGGGCTCTGTGGTGGATGAGCGGTGGTATTGGCTCGGACTGGGTTGCATCCGATCTCCCCCTGCTACGAAGTAGCCTACCCTCTATATATAGCAGTGGCCCGGGTCCTCTTCCCTTGTCGCAATGGCGAGAAGGGATGCCATAAGGGCCAATTTGGAAGGAGGACAGGGGTTCGTGCTCGCCCTGCCCAAAGGCAGTCTTCGCCTGCAATGCAGCTGTCAACACCGCAGGGACGGGCTCAGTGATGACGTCCATCTTGCAGAGCTGGTGCTTTCGGTCTTGTTACACCGGATTGGAAACCTTTGGGGGTGATTTGGGAACCCGCGTATGTCATTGCTCCCCTCGCACCAAAGGGGAAACGGTGTCGCCTGGCGTACTAGTGCTTGCCTGTCCTTCCTTGTGCCATCTTTGACTCCTGAGGCCGGTCCTTGCATGGAGATCCCCGCCGCTACGGAAGGGTCCTGGGGAGGCCCGTCCCCCGTCGGTCTTGATGCTGCTCCTCCTCGCGAGGCTTGGGCCCTCGCGACGGCCTTGTCCTGAGTGGGGCCATACCTTGCTACGTTTGGTCGATGAGGTGGGCCACGCCCTGGGCTGTAGGCAGGCAGGTCTAGGTACCCCCGTTCCCAGAACGACGACACATGCCACAATAAAGAATATTACATGGATAAATATGTTAGGTAGCACTCCACATCAAAAATTCTGTTTTTATCACTTACCTACTCGAGGATGAGCAGGAGTTAATCTTGGGGAAGCTGATACGTCTCCAACATGTCTATAATTTTTCATGATGTCATGCTATTATATTATCTATTTTGGATGTTTTATATGCATTAATATGTTCTTTTATATTATTTTTGGGACTAACCTATTAATCTAGAGCCAAGTGCCAGTTTTTTTCCTTGTTTTTGAGTTTTATAGATATGGAATATTAAACGGAGTCCCAACGGAATAAAACCTTCGAAAGGAATTTTTCTAGAAGGAAACAAGTCGATCAACCTTGGAATGCACGTCAGCGAAGGTAAGAGGGCACCACAAGCCTGCTAGGCGCGGGGGGCCCTGGCCGCGCCTAGCAGGCTTGTCACTCCGTGGCAGGTCTCCTAACCCTAATTCTTGGACTATAAATACCCAAATATTCCCGCAACATCAAAGAGAGCAACGAAAATACTTTTCTGCCGCTGGAAGCCTCCGTTCCCGAGAGATCCAATCTTGGAGCCTTTTTCAGTAATCTGTTTGAGAGGTTTCGATCACTTAGGGCATCTACATCAACTCCATTGCCCCTCCGATGATGCATGAGTAGTCCACCATAGACCTACAGGTCCATAGCTACTAGCTAGATGGCTTCTTCTCTCTCTTTGATCTTCAATACCATGTTCTTCATGATTTTCATGGAGATCTATCCTATGTAATCCTCTTTTGTGGTGTGTTTGTCAAGATCCAATGAATTGTGAGTTTATGTTCAGATTATCCATTAATCTTATTTGAATCTCCTGTGAATTCTTATTTGCATGATTTCGTATCCTTGCAAGTCTCTTCGAGTTATTGGTTTGGTTTGGCCAACTAGATTGGTAATTCTTGCAATGGGAGAAGTGCTTGGTTTTGGGTTCAATCTTGCGGTGTCCTCACCCAGTGACATAGTAGGGGTAGCGAGGCACGTATTGTATTGTTGCCATCAAGGGTAACAAGATGGGATTTTCATCATATTTCTTGAGTGTATCCTTGTACATCTTGTCATCTTTCTCAATGCGTTACTCTGTTCTTCATAAACTTAATACTCTAGATGCAGGCAGGAGTCGGTCGATGTGTGGAGTAATAGTAGTAGATGCAGAATCGTTTTAGTCTACTTTTCACGGACGTGATGCCTATATGCATGATCATTGCCTTGGATAACTACATGATTATTCGCTTTTCTATCAATTGTTTGACGGTAATTTGTGTACCCACCATGATATTTGCCTTCAAGAGAGAAGCCTCTAGTGAGGCCTATGGCCCCCGGGTCTATTTTCCATCATATACTTTCAGATCTATAAACCAAAAAACCCAAAAATATCTTGCTGCAATTTATTTACCTTTTACTTTCCACACTCATTTACATCTATCTCTTTCAGATCTAATCCTTGCAAATAACCATGAAGGGATTGAACACCCCTTTATAGCGTTGGGTGCAAGAGTTTGATTGTTTGTGTAGGTGCATCCATTGGTGACTTGCTTGTTCCACCTACTGGATTGATACCTTGGTTCTCAAAAACTGAGGGAAATACTTATCTACTTCGTTGCATCACCCTTTCCTCTTCAAGGGAAAACCAACGCAAGCTCAAGAGATAGCAGTGGGCCAGGTGCCCAGTTAGAAGGCTAACTTGGTCAAACTGATCCAGTGGAATAGTGGGCCAAGCCCCACTTGTTAGTTAGTTAATTTAACTAAAACATTTATTAGGGTTAATTAAATTGCACGGGGCCTGATTGTCAGTGGGCATTAGAGGGGAGTTAATTAGCGATTAATGACACCACGTCATCACCGTCAACGACGACGAGGCCGAGCGCGTCGGGGTTAGCCATCCGGCCATTTCAAGTGATGGATGGTAGCGTGGGTGGGCGCGTTAGAGAGCCCATGACGTGGCACGTTCTTTGGTGGCGGTAGGCTTTGGAGTGGTCGGGAGCAAGCACAACTTCATCAACGGCGGCGGCGGCATTCGCTGTTCACGCGGGCATGCACACTAGCTAGCTATCGAGCTGGAGAACGACCTGGCTGACATCAACAGACCTCCACGAGCACACATGCACCTTCAGGGGAAGCGCCAGAGTATCGCATCGGCACAGTTGATAGTCATGGTGGGCGGCGAAGATTGGCAACTAGGCAAGCTAGATAGCAAGCACTCAGGAGCATAGAGAGGGAGGGGAATCCGAGGTGGTGCTCACAACGTTGCGGGGAAGCTCTCGGGAAAGGCGGCGATGTCGTGATGAGAGCGAATCGATGGGGATAGAGGCGGTCGGCGCAAGGAAGAAGAGGTCGTAGGCGACGTCGTCAAAGCTCTCCAGCCTCGATCCGGTGGTGAGGAAGAAGAAACGGTCGCCTGCGGAGCTCCCGGACACCTTGGGTCATGGAGGGAGGGTCGGTGTCCATGTCGTTTACCAAGGGGCAGCCATGGTGGTGTTCGGGCAAGGTGGGAGAGAGCGAGGGAGTGGAAAGGAGGGTGTTAGGGTTCGGTGGAAGAGGGGGTCACCGGGGCCGTTTTAGGGCACCAGGGAGGTAGAGGATGACCGACGCGTGGTCGGGGTGCCATGGATTCCCGCCACGATGCCCTAGAGGGTTTGGCTGGAGTGGGCCAAAAGGTATTGTGGCCATTAGGCCCAATGCCACAATAGATTAGGTTTCCTTTCATTTTTTATTTCTATTTTATTTTCTGGCTCTATTTTGCATTTATTTTCAATACCAAAAGACTTTTGTGAAATTTGTAACTTGACCCATAAATCATATTGTGATATTAAGGAGGGCCAGAAAAAGTTTGGGGGAATTTGAAACTGTTTTGGGATTTTCATAATTCAAAAGGCATTAAATTAATTGGTATGGCACCGCGAAGATTTTAACCTTGGTTCCATGGCCCAAAGACATCTTCGAACCACAGTTGCCATCAAAAATGGTTAATGTGAAAGATTTGATCAATTTATGCATAATAAGGGGAGGGAGAGTTCATTGAGATAACAACATTCCCCCTATATCCATGCCTACATCTAAACAAGATAGTATGATGACCATGGTGGGGTGTGCAAAAATTCAATCCACATTTCTTGAATCAATGATATTTAGCTCATGCCTTAACTCGCGAAATCTTGCTTCATCCGATGGCTTCATGAAAATATCTGCAAGTTGAACATCAGTATTGAGATGAATAAGATCAATTTCTCCGCGCTTGATATGCTCCTGGAGGAAGTGATGACGAATGTCAATATGCTTCGTATTACAATGTTGAACCGGGTTGTTGGAGATCCTAATTGCACTTTCGTTGTCATAGTAAAGAGATACTTTGTCACAATTGACACCATAATCCTTTATAATGTTCCTCATCGAAAGAATCTGTGCACAACAGCTTGTAGTAGCTACATACTCAGCCTCGGTGGACGAGAAAAAACACAATTTTGTTTCTTTGAAGACAAACTTACCAAAGAGTGATCAAGGATTGGCAACCTCCAAAGGTTGACTTGCTCTCCACATAGTCTCCACCCAATCCGAGTCTGGATATCCTATGAGATCAAATGAAACACCTTTACAATATCATAAGCGAGAGAGTGGGGTATGAGCCAAATATCGAAAGATTCACTTGACCATCACATAGTGGCTTTCCTTAGGTGCAATTGAAAATGTGCAAAAATTCCCACACTTAACATAATATCTGGTCAAGATGCACAAAGATAAAGAAGGGATCCAATCATGGAGCATTATACCTTTTGATCCATGTCTTTACCATTGGGATCACAATCAAGATGGCATTTGAGAGGCATAGGAGTGTTGGCCTTGGGCGGATTGAGTTCATCCATCTCGGACCTTTGAGCATGTCTTCGGTGGATTTAGCTTGGTTGATGAAGGTTCCTTGACTTCGTTGCTTGACTTTAAATCCAAGGAAGAACTTCAACTCTCCCATCATAGACATCTCAAACTCTTTGGTCATTAGTACAACAAACTCATCATTGAAAGCTTTTTTAGGAGAACCAAATATAACATCATCAACATATAGTTGACATATGAACAAGTTCCCTTTAAACCTCTTCATGAAAAGAGTGGGATCAATTTTCCAATTTCAGACTCACTGTCTTGAAACATCTCGGTAAGGTGGTCATACAACGCACGTGGGGCTTGTTTAAGGCCGTAGAGAGCCTTATCGAGAATGTATGCATGATTGGGGAACTCAGGATCCTTGAAACCTGGAGGTTGCTTTACATATACCAACTCTTTGAGTGGACCATTGAGAATGTAGTCTTCACATCCATTTGATATAATTTGAAATCATGATGGGAAGCATAAGCAAGCAACATGTGAATAGATTCAATATGTGCAACATGAGCAAAGGTTTCACCATAGTCGATACCCTCGACTTGGGAGTATCCTCATGTCACCAATCTTGCCATGTTACGAATGAAGACCCCGTTAGCATCTTGCTTGTTCATTAATATCCATTTGGTTCCAATGACATTGTGATTCTCCTTTGTTCTTGGTGTCAACCGCCAAACTTCATTGTGCTCGAAGTTGTTGAGTTCATAGTGCATGGCTTTAAGCCAATCTATGTCCTCGAGAGCTTCTTGTACCTTAAGGGGTTCATGCACGAAACAAACGTGTGATGTGCACAAAAGTTTGTTAATTGGTTATGAGTGGTTAGCCCTTTATTCAAACTGTCATAGACGTTCTCCAAAACATGTTTTTTATGTTTAAGCTTGTCATCTATCTTGGCGGCTCGTCTTTCTAAGATATCCTCCATGGAAAGTTGAGGAGCCACATTTTGGGATGGTGGAGGAGCATCATCTTGATGAGCTTGAGCGCTTTCATGAGCTTGCACTTGATCTTGAGCATGATCTTGATCTTGAGCTTGCTCGGGGGCGTGAACTAGACATTGGGCATCACTTGGCGTATCACCAACATCATGCAATTGATCTTGCCCTTCATCTTGCTCACTTGGTGGATGGCCTTCACTTTGTTCTTAGGAAGCGTGTGGGTCCTGGGTTGATGATGGTTCCACCCGAGTGGAATATTGTCCTTCTCCTTCGGGCACAAGGGGTTCCTCAACGGGTAGGAAGTGTCCCATGCCCATTCTTCTTATAGCTTGGGGAGGAATTTCATGACCTACATCACAAATACCACTTTGCTCCACTTGGGAGCCATTATTTTCATCAAACTCCATGTTACACGTCTCCTCAATGAGTTCATTGGACTTATTGAGGACACGATAAGCATGAGAGTGTGTAGCATAACCAACACATATGCCCTCTTGATCTCTAGGTTCAAATTTAGACAAATGAGCACCTTTCTTGGGAATGAAACACTTACAACCAAACACCCAGAAGTACTTGAGGTTGGCCTTGTTACCGGTAAATTTGCATAAGGAATGTTGTTCAAACCTTTGTGGAGGTAGAGCTGATTGGATGCATTACATGCGGTGTTGATGGATTTGGCCCAAAAGTTGTACAGAGATTTGAATTCCGCCATCATGGTCCTGGCCGCATCCATCAACGTCCGGTTCTTCCTTTTCGCACATTTTGTTGAGGGGTATATGGTGTGGATTATTGATTCTTGGTCCCCTCTTCACTAAGGAACTCATTCAAGGTGTACTTCTTGAACTTGGTGCCATTTTCACTTCTTATCATCAATATATTTGCCTCATGTTGTCGTTGAGCTTCATTGGCAAAGTCGATGATGGTTTGTTGAGTCTTACTCTTCTTCTTGAAGAAGTATAGCAGAGTGGATCTTGAGTAATCATCCATAATCACCAAGCAATACTTTCTTCCCCCAAGACTATCGAAAGATGGAGGGCCAAAGAGATCCATGTGAAGAATCTCCAAGGGCCTTTTCAAGTAGATGGCAGTCATGGGTAGGTGAACCGCCTCATGTAGCTCTCCTTCAATACAAGCACTGCAAGCACGATCATTGGCAAAACTCATATTTGTTAGCACAAGAACGTGATCCACTTTGAGGAGACTTTGAAAAGATCTCACATTGACATGGGCTAGTCGGCGATGCCAAAGTCATCCCACATCAACTTTAGCCATTTGGCAAGTCGCGGTCTTAGTGGGTCGCTCTAAAAGGTTAACTACATAGAGACCATTTGACATGCCCAACAAAGGCTACTTTTAGAGTCTTGCTCCACAAAAGGGTCATGAAGTCAATACCAAATAAAATACTAAAACCCATGAGTGCAAGTTGACAAATGAAAAGTAAATTGTATGCAAGGGTCTCAACAAGCATGACTCTCTCAATGGTTAAGTCTGAAGAGATAACCACCTTGCCAAGACCCAATACCTTTGAAATTGTGTCATCACCATATGAGACTTGAGTGGCCAAGGATGTGCCAATTCGAATGTCCACCACCAAGTCCTTGCTTCCGGTCATATGATTTGTTGCTCCACTATCAAGCAACCATGACACCCCTCGAAGCAAACTCCTATAATAGATCAATGGTTGAATTTATGTACCCATTCTTTACGGTCCTTTCATGTTATTAACAAGGGTCTTAGGAACCCAAATAGACTGTTCAATGTACTCATAAGAAGAACCAACATATTTGGCATAAACATGCCCATCACTAGCACGTCATAAAACATAAGAGGGGTTAAAATCATCGGCCTTGTTGGAGGAGGTGGCCTTGCCCTTATTGGCATTACCACCCACAACATTTTCCTTCTTCTCATTAGTGACCTTCCCTGCTTTGACAAATGTTTCCTTGAGAGGGGGATATTGCTTGGTATTCAACGTATTCTTCTTCTTAGACTTGGGTGCAAACCCAATCCCTTCCTTTTCTACAACTTCCTTTTGATTGCTAAAAAGGTCATTGAGATTCTTCTCACCTTGGATACATGTCACACGGCCTTTCTCAAGTTGCTCTTTCAACTTAGCATTTTCCTCCACAAGGTGCGGATGCTCACAACAAGGGTTAGTAGCAATGGCTCTATGAATTAACACAAAAGGAGGACATGTGGCTATTTCCTTAATAATTTTTATTATGAGTTTATCATGAGATTCCTTGAGAGAGGCATGAGCACTCTTCAATGCATTGTGAGCATTCTCAAGTGCATCAAACTCTTCCTTGAGTCTATCATGGTCAACCCTAAGTGCAACCTTATCAGATTTGAGCCCATGATTAAGGACAATAGCATGATCATGATCTTTACGTAATTTAGCAAGGTCAACATTTTGTGACTCCTGAAGAGTCAAATGAAGACCTTGCTCTTACTCAAGAGCAATGGAAAGATCTGCTATCTCATTGGCATAATCATGACTATGACCCTTCAACTCCTCGAGGGATTCCTCTTGAGACTCAATGATATCATTGGCCTCACCAAGTTGTTCCAAAAGAGAAACAAAGTGCTTCTTGGATTCGCCTTTGAGTTTAAACAAGAATTTGTCAAACTCATTCTCATACTCCTTCGCCTCCTCATGTTCATCCACACAATCCAACAAAGGAGTGGTAGAAATGGAAGTTTTAATGTTCGAGATTTGATGTTGGGGGTTACCTTGGTGATAACTTTGGCCATAAGGCAACTAGCAGTGTGGTTCTCATTGAGGGTATCGAAGAGACACACCTTGGTTGGTAGAGAGGATGCAATTGTCACTGTAGTCGTTGCCATACCTTCACCACTTGTATCTTCTTCATCAACATCATCATCAGAGGGATACTCTTCTTGGGGCACCAACACCTTGTGAGGCGCCTTCTTGGTGAAATTGTTCTTGTTGGGGAAGTACTCGGCCTTAGCTTTGCGGATGAGTTTGCCACCAATGTCTTCCCTCTTATCATATGGGCAATCCACCACAAAGTGACTCACATTACCACAGTTTTAGAAAATCCTCACACGGTGCTTGCCTTTTGACCCACTTGAGTTGTTCTTGGAGAAGTTGGTCCTTTTGTTTCTCTTGTTGCCTAGATGCGAGAGCCATGTGCTCATGGTAAGCATATTTGGTGTCTTAGGGGCAACCCTCCTTTTATTTTTATTCTTCTTCTTCTTCTTGAATGGCCCTGTCCTTCAAAGCAAAATTAGTGGAAGATTTCTTTGATCGCTGTACACGGGATAGAGCATTGTTGGTGGTATTGTTCAAGACATTCATTGCAATGAATTCATCCAACACATCACTCGAGGACAAGGAGTGAAAGTCTGGTCTTTGATGGATAACGGAGGACATGGATGTGTTGAATGGCATGGTGGCCTTGAGAAATTTACTCTTGATCCAATTGTCATGTGTATCCTTGCTCCCATGATCTTGAAGAGCAACGACAAGGGTTGTCACCATTCATTAAAGCTCACAAGGGTCCTCATCTTGAATCATCACAAAGACATCGGCCCCATCAAGAACCACCTCAAAGTTTGACCGTTGAATAATCGATCTTCCATTATACAGGGAGATAATGTGTGTTCCCAACAATTCTTTGCCCGAGTGAAGGGACGCAAGGAGCAAGATCTTCTATGGGGACAGCAGACTGAAGAATTAACAAAGCAGAGTGTTTGAGTTGATTGTCAGTCTTTCTCATGGGGTGAGGTTTCTTGGATCATGTGGGTAGTACCCTTTATCAATGATTCTCCAAAGTTGTGTTGAGATGTGATTCAAATGAGACTTGATACAAAAAACCAACTAGTAAAACCATTTTTATCAATATTAGGAGGTGGACCAAGGTTGATAATATGCGGTGGGTGAACAGGTCCTCCATAGACCACAAGAGGGGTACCCGAGGCAAAGGTGCACGGATATGGACGGAAAGATAGGAGTTAAGATCCCTTAGCTAAGGGCTAGACCATACCCGTCCCACTATTTCCTTGAGGCAACTTGTTCTTATTAGTACTAGCGCCCTCCTTACAGGAGTGGACATCTAATGTCGAGGTAGTGGGATTAACCACTTGCAATGGATCGGTAGAAAGTTTGAGACTATCAAGGAATTCTTTAAACATGTATTTGACCTTGGTTGTCATGGAGTATTTAAGCGAGGCCATATCCACATTTAAATCCTCACAAGAGACCACGTTCACACCCACGGCCTCTGGAAATGCCACAACCCTATCCCATTCGTCAGGCATACTCTTCGGGTGGTAAAACCCTTAATAAGAGATGAGGCCCTAATACCAATTGAAAGGATCGATATGGTTGACTAGAGGGCTGTGACTAGGCAACTACCAATTTTTAGCTTTTCTAAACAAATTAGGTTTAGAAACAAATAGGTTATCTAGACATGCAACTATGTGAGAAACATATATGATGCTAACAACTATAATCATAAGAGCAAGTAAAGGATATAACTCAAGTAAAACTTGCACAAAGTAAAGGTAAGAAGTAACCACAAGTGGAATTGGTGGAGACGAGGATGTGTTACCTAAGTTCCTTCCCTTTGAGGGGAAGTACATCTCTGTTGCAGTGGTGTGGAGGCACAATGCCCCCAAGATGCCACAAAGGCCAACGTATTCTCCTCACGCCCTCACACAATACGAGATGTCGTGATTCCACTAGTGTTGCTCTTGAAGGCGGCAACTGGACCTTTACAAACAAGGTTGTAGAAATCTCCACAACTCAATTGGAGGCTCCCGACAACACCACAAAGCTTCACCACAATGGAATATGGCTTCGAGGTGAACTCTTCCGTCTAGGGTGCCCAAACACCCAAGAGTAACAAAATCCGCACGAGAATATGAGGGAATCAAGTTTCCTTTGGTGGAAGTGTAGATCTTGATCTCCTCCTTCAATCCCTAGCAATTCAACAAGTTTTAGTGGCTAGAGAGAGATCAGGCAAGAAAGCTTGAAGGGCATTAATGGAGGCGAGAGAGAGGAAAGAGGTAGAAGGTAGGTGGAAGAACCACCCCCCTTATATAGTGCTCCCCATTTCCAACTGCTACATCCATTTTTACATGGCAGTGGTACAACTGGAGGACTGGGTGGTAGTACCGGTAGAAACCTTTGATTGGAACAACCGCTCGACCATCGCTCAACCACCGCTTTGAAACAGAGAAGAGTCACCCTAGAGCAGTGGTTGAGGCGGTGGTTGCCCCCGGTGAAGCCGCTTCAACTGAGTATGAGAGAAGGGTAAGTCTCGAGCAGTACAACCGCTTGGGAACACCGGTACTACTGGTCAATAAAGATCGCCATGGAATAATCGGCCCTCAACCGCCCAAGTACCGCACCACAACAAAATTGTGTTTGATGGTAGGGAGGTACTAGGCCAGTACAGCTGCGTGAAGCTACAACTTAGGGTTAGCCAGACTTTTGGCGGTATAACCGCCCGGAGGCAGCGGTACAACCGCTGGCAATTTCTTAAGAGTAGCAAACCCAGGGTTTCACTGCTGGAGTGGTAGTTATGCTGGACATACCTGTGCAAGCGGTACAACCGCTACAACCTACGGTACAACCGCTAAGGTGTAAAAGTTGGTGAGTTAGAAATCAGGAACTCTCTCTCACAGAGCGAAAGGGTAGGAGGTGGGTGACAAGGAATGTGTATGTTTATTGATTCACCCAATGCCTTCTGATGTGAATTCCCTCTTAATAGTACAGGTTCCCTATGACCAAATAAATAAACACGTAGAGAACACCATCTTCATTCTTTTTCGTCCGGAGGGAATCCCTAATTGTCTTGTGCCATACACAGAGTACCTGGAGAGCTGGACGTACTATTAGAACACAAAGTGAGGTTTCATCATCACTAAAATACTAAGGAAAGAGAATGCCCTTACAACCATCAATACAACTCTACGCATGGTAACGCTTACTTTACCTATAACAAGAATGAAACTACTTTGCGAGAAGGAAACTAGAAGTACTTAGTAAGTGTAATTGATAGTTCTACAAGGTAATAAAGAACACGCAAATAAAAGTTAGGGTTTCCCTACATAAAGATTAATTAAGTTAGTTGTTTAGTAGAAAGCTTTTTGTAGCGCAAGAGAAAGATTGTCCATAGGCAATCGAATATAACATGATAGATACTTATCATATGCAAGGAGGGAAAGGCTTACGCTAACATACTTTCCGTACTTGGATCATATGCACTTATGATTGGAACTCTAGAAATCATTTGCAACTACTAAAGATCATTAAGGTAAAATCCAACCATAGCATTAAACATCAAGTCCTCTCTATTCCCATAGACAACAATGCCTTACTCGAGTATAAGCTTCTGTCACTCTAGCCACCCACCATAAGCGAATCATGAACGTATTGCCACACCCTCCAGTGGGAATTCTTCACGTGTGTGAAGCATGGAAGGCACCTTAGGATAGCACCATATCAAGATACAACTCATATGAATTACACCATACCACAATTAACCAGTAGGACAAGAGAGATTTAGTCAAACATCATAGGATAGCCAAACATCATTGGATAATAATATATAGCATTGAGCACCATGTTTAAGTAGATATTACAGCAGGGAGGAGAGGTGTTACACCGCTGCATAAAGGGAGAGAGATGGTGGTGACAGCAGCAAAGTTGTTGGTCTAGATTGCCGTCATGATGGTTGCCCCGGCAGCGCTCCGGCACCATCAGGAGAGAGGGGAGAGAGTCCCCCCTTCTTGTTCTTCTTCCTTGACATCCTCCCTAGGTGGTCCCCCTCTGGTCCATGGCCGACATGGCTCCCGGAGGGAAGGTGCCCCTCCGAGATTGGATCTCTCTCTTTGTTTCTCTCCTGTTTTCGCGACTGTTTCTGAGCCCTTCACCATTTCGTAAATATCTGGAGATCCATAACTCTGACCGGGCTAAAATTTTGAGGTCATTTTTATCGCAAAAATATCTTGTTGCGACATAAGGAGAGCCTCAACCGACTTAAGGGCTGGCCATTAGCCATGAGGGCCCCCTCGGGCGCGCCTTGTTGCGTGATGGGGGCCTAAGGCACCGTGTTGCATTGATTATTCTTCCAAAAAATCACATATATTCCAAAAACAAATCTAAGTAATTTTTTATCGTGTTTAGACTTCGTTTGATATGGAATTTATACAAAACAAAACACACACAAAAAATAGGAACTCGCACTGGGCACTAGGTCAATAGGTTAGTGCTCCAAAATAATAGAAATTGGAATTTTTTTCTCAAAAAGTATCCTAGAATGATAATATAATAGCATGGAACAATCAAAAGTTATAGATACATTGGATACATATCACTATATTACGATCATGCAAAGCAATATGACAATGAATGTACTAGTCATATAATGTCACGGTGGAAATTGCATGGCAATATATCTCGGAGTGGCTATGGAAATGCCATGATAGGTAGGTATGGTGGCTGTTTTCAAGAACATATAAGGTGACTTATGTGCAACAGAGTGTATCATGTCGTGCGGTTTGGATTCACCAACGAAGTTTGCACCAATCCTCGAGGTGAGAATGGGCAATGCACGTTACCAAAGAGGCTAGAAAATATGAGGTGGTGAGAGTGCGTACATCCATGGATTCACATTAATCATAAAGAACTCATATACTTATTGCAAGGTTTTATTAGCTCTCTCGAAGCAAAGTACTACTCGCATGCCCCTAATACGTCTCCAACGTATCTATAATTTTTGCTTGTTCCATGTTGTTATATTATCATTGTCGGTTGTTTCACAATCATTTTATTACAACTTTATAACATATTTTGGGAGTAACTTATTGACATACTGCCAAAGTGCCAGTTGCTGTTTTTGCTTGTTTTTTACTTCGTAGAAAATCAGTACCAAACGGAAACAAAACACTGCAGGGATTTTTGTGGATTTTTTACAGACTAGAAGAAAGAACATGGGCCAAAGAACACCAGAAGAGGGGGCCCAGGATGGCTAGCACCCACTAGGGCACGCTAGACCCCCTGCACGTGCCCTTGTGGGTGTTGTGCACCTCGTGGCCCATCTCTGCGTAAAACCAACGCCAAAAATTCCTATAAATATAGAAACCGTCAGAAATAACCCTAGACTCCTCGTTCTGCCACTGCATGGCCTCTGTATCAACGAAAAACCAATCGGGAGAGAAAATAGTGCCCTGTTAGAGAGGGTAGATCATCTCCGATGGCCATCTTCATCATCCCGGCAGAGTCCATGATGAGGAGGGAGTAGTCCACCCTCGGGGCTAACGGTTTGTACCAGTTGCTATGTGTTCAATCTCTCTCTCATGTTCTTGAGATGACACGGTCTTGATTTATCACAGACTTTGTTAATATAGTTGGATCATATGGTGTGTTTCCCTCTCTATCTTGTTGTGATGAATTGAGTGTTCCCTTTGATATTTCGTTATCGGATTAAATACTTTTACGGATTTGAGAGCACTTGATATATGTATTGCATGCAGATACCCATAGTGACATTGGGGTATTCAACTGATTCACTTGATATATGTTTTGGTACTCAACTTGCGGATTCCCATGGTGACATTGGGGTAATCTATGCATAGGGTTTGATACATGTTCTTGTCCTACTTTCTCCGATAGCAATCTTGGGGCACTCTTTGAGGTTATTTCTGTTGGATTGAGTATTATGAGTCTGAAATTGTTTGATGTGTATCATATAATTAACTCATGGATATTTGTGGTGACATTGGAGTATCTAGGTGACATTAGAGTTGGTTGATGCGTATCATATGATGTTATTCTAGTATGAACTCTTGAATTGATAGATCGGAAAGGATAACTTGGTTGTTTTAGTATGAACTCTTGGATAGATCGATCGGAAAGGATAACTTTAAGGTGGTTTTGAACCCTACAAACAATTTCTTCTTATGTTCTCCACTAGATAAGAACTTTGGAGTGATTCTTCGTTGCACGTTGAGGGATGGTTATGTGATCCAATTATATTAGCATTGTTGAGAGGTTGCGCTAGCAAAAGTACGGAACAAAGGCGTTGTTTTCAAGCATTGCAATACTGTTTGTGCTCACTATTGTTACTTTCTACCTTGCTGTTTTTATAATTTCAAAATATAAAAACCTATAACTATCATCCATATTGCACTTGTATCACCATCTCTTCGTCGAACTAGTGCACCTATACAATTTGCCATTTTTGGGTGTGTTGGGGACACAAGAGATTTCTTGTATTTTATTGCAGGGTTGTTTGAGAGAGACCATCTTCATCCTACATCTCCCTCTAATTGATAAATCTTAGGTCATCCACTTGAGGGGAAATTGCTACTGTCCTACAAAACTGTGCGCTTGGCAGCCCAACAAAGTCTACAAGAATAAAGTTGCGTAGTAGACATCAAGCTCTTTTCTGGCGCGGTTGCCAGGGAGGTGAGTGCTTGAAGGTATATCTTTAGATCTTGCAATCAAATCTTTTAGTTTCTTGCTTTTCACTAGTTTGGTTTTATAAAAAAACTACAAAAAATGGAGTTTAGGTTGCATCAATTATTTCGTCTCTTTAATGTCTTTCGTGAAAATGATGGTTCGGAAAATTGTGCTCAATTGGTAGAGGAGGAATTTATGAAAATACTTGATGAGAATTCCTTGAAAGATGAGCATGATAGCTATCGGTGTACTAGAGTATTGGGCTCTCCAGTGCCCCTTACTCATGCACGGGCAGTTGTAGCCACCCTAGGGACGAGGCCCAGCAGGAACTTGCCAGGAACAAACACAGAAGAATCAAGACCACGGGCAAGACCTTGCCGGAAGGGCTATTGAACCCACGAGCAAGGACAACGCCCCGGCAAGGCGAAGCCCCAGCAAGGCCCCACCAGCGCATAAGCCAGGTGTCGATCCGCCTACACACGCGTTGCGGCTGAGACGCTGGAGGGGGCTAAGCGGTGCTGATGGGACGGCTCGTGTCCCGTCCCACAGACGGATAGAGATGCCTGATGGTGCATTAAATGTGCCCGTCCTACTTTATCAATGTTAGGTATGATAGCACTGTAGCTCTGTACACCCTGTGCACGCACTTTACACCACTGTTGGGATCCCCTTCAGAGTATAAAAGAAGGCCGAGGGCATTACAGGAAGGGGGGCCTTTTGATATTTTGACCAATTCCCTAGCGCTCCTGTAGCTAGAATCCTAAGAACACTCTCAATACAACCAAGCAGGAGTAGGGTTTTACGCATCCTTGCGGCCCGAACCTGGGTAAGATCCCCATGTGCTGTTCTCCAGACCTGATCTTTGTGCGATCCTTCTCTCCCGCCAAATCGAAAGGGGTCCCTCCAATCCCATAGGTGTTCGTCCCCCCATGACATCTTTGGCGTGCCAGGTAGGGGGATGCTAGGTTGTGCGAACCTATTCTGGTGATCAGCACGCCAGTTTCTTCACACTCGCCATCACCATGGCCCCAAGGAAGAAGGGCATGACGGCTATTGGCCCATCTGCGTCCGTTGTCCCTGTATCTTCTCAGAGAGATGACGGCATGGACGTGGGTGGAGGAGAAGGCGGAGGTTCAGAACTTGCACGACCCTCTCATGGTCAAGGCCAAGCAAGCGACGACGTTCGCCGCGGAGGCCCCCACACCGTTGGGTTGTAGGACGGAGTTGTACCGCCTGAGGGTCGTGCGGTGAAATCCGGGGTGGAAGGGTATCCCCCAGAGCGCCAACGTCGGTGCCTACCCCACGGCCTTCTCAAGACGCGCACGAGGGGCCGCGTCACGACGCCCGCGGTTCTCAACGTCCTCACGAAAAAGCTCC
Organism: Hordeum marinum; assembly: GCA_022496015.1. NCBI lineage: Eukaryota > Viridiplantae > Streptophyta > Magnoliopsida > Poales > Poaceae > Hordeum > Hordeum marinum. The sequence continues at coordinate 290,964,543 of CM039673.1, forward strand.
TGCGCATCACTCCCAAGGTGCGCAGGACTAGCACGCTCGACACCATGCTAGCGGGAGTCGCGTGCCAACGTGGTACCGTGGCGGTGCTCCTTCTAACGCTGTTGGAAGTCAGAGCACCTCGCGTTCCTCGCTCCGTTCGTTGTTGACCACGTCGGAAGAAGCGATGGCGCGAGAATAGCTACTCCTGAACTTCCCTCGTGCTGTGGAGAAGCTCGACGAATGGAGAGCCACCATTCAGAGCCTCCTCAGCCTCGCAGATAGGCTTCGGTCCACCAAGCCGGCTCACGCCAGTCGTGATAAAGCCGGAGGTGGCATAGCCACGGTGCACTCTCCTCCGAAACAACAACACCGGTCACCGGCTCGACAGACGGACGCCTACGATGGTTACTCAACGGCGTCATTCGATCCATGGACACGCCACGACCAGCAACAAGTTCTTCGGGAACAAAGAAAGGAAGGCACTCGAACTACAATCGAGCGACGACGGGAAACACGGCTTCCATCTGATAGGCACACGGGGCCCACTATAGAAAAGTCTACGCCAGGGTATGCTGTCATCCTACCTTACGAGGTGGCTTGTCCAGCGTTTACCCATGTATTGCGGCAAGTCTAGTGGCCCAATTCCCGCACGTTCAAGCCAGAGGTCTCGGAGAAGTACAATGGCAAGACTCACCCGTCCGAGTTCTTGAGCATCTACACCATCGTGGTGCAGGCTGTCGGGGCTCGTGACGACAAGATATTAGCAAACTACTTCCTGTTAGTGCTTAAGACCAACGTCTGATCATGGTTGATGCACCTGCCGGAGGGATCCATCTCCTCCTGGGCAGACCTATTCCACGAGTTTGTGGGCGCCTTTACTAGAGGTCACCAAGCTCTTGGTTAAGCAAGCGACTTGCACATCATCCCTCAAAAGGAGGGCGAGACTTTACGCAAGTACATCCAAAGGTTTATCCGCGTGCATCACAACATACCAGACGTTCATCCAGCCGCCATTATCAGCGCGTTCCATCGAAACGTGTGCAACCGTAGGATGCGGGAAGAGCTGGCGATGAACAGAGTTAGGGATGTTGCTGAGCTTTACGCTCTGGCAGACAAATGTGCCTGGGCTGAAGAAGGGAGAAGACTCCCCGGAGAAGACGCTGGCGCAGGGGTCGACTCTGAAGATGAAGACTCCACTGCCCCAGCGAAGAAGGGTCGGCGGCGCAACAATAAGTGCAAGGGAAAGGACATGCTTGCCGTCGAGGGATCCGGCAACCCCGGTACTGCCAGAAGGGCAAGGTTGATGACCCCGACAAGGATGTTTCCAGGTGCGTCTCCTGCCAAGCGATGGCAGCTGCCGACAAGACGGAAGGCTCCGGCAAGCAATATTGCAAGATCCATCGCACCAACAGCCACGACCTCCAATACTGTTGGCAAGTTGAGCAGCTTGCCGAAAAACAAAAAGTCGAGTACGAGAGACGAGACAAGTAGAAAGGCCAGGATGGTGCCGAGGGGTCCGGCAAGAAGCGCATTGGCCGAGATGGTCACCGTGGCAAGCCCACGCAACAAAACGACGACCCGCTCGTGGCAGCGACAAGCAAGAGGGTGACGATGATGACGTCGCAGAGGATGACGAGTCCAGCAAGTATGAGTTTCAAAAGGCTACAAAGATGATGTGCATCGAAGGAGGTGCCTCGTCACATTCCTCTCATCGCCAACTTAAACAGTGGGCATGCGAGGGAAATGCGGGGGAGCCCTCTATCGACGTGCAGAGACCTCTGAAGTGGTCCAACACTCCTATCATATTCAATGCTGAGGATCACCCTGACCGCATAACTGCGGTCGGATGCCTGCCGTTTTTGGTTTCTCCAACAATTCGCAACCTCAAGGTGACGAAGATGCTAGTCAACAGTGGGGCCAGCCTGAACCTGATCTGACCTGATGTCATCCAGAGGCTGCAAATTCCCGATGAAGATCTCGAGCCGACAGGTGCTTTTCAAGGGGTCAATTCAGGGAGAACTCAGCCGAAGGGCAAGATCACGCTGCTAGTGACATTTGGCAGTGATATCAAATTCAGAACAGAGAAGATCATTTTTTATGTCACCAAGATCTCACTATCGTACAATGGCATCCTTGGTCGCCTAGCACTGGCCAAATTCATGGCGGCCACCCACTTTGCTTACAATGTGCTGAAGATGCCTGGGCCAATGAGCGTCATCACGATCAACACCGACAAGAAAAGCACGCTTATCTACGTCGAGCAACTCTACCGAGGGGCAGCTACAGCACCTGCCGCCAAGGCACTTGCTCCTATCACTGACGCTCTTGGGGGGAAGAAGACCGACAAGGCCTCTGGCGGACATTCCGGAAAGCGTGCCTCCTCGGGGTGTTGTGCTCCCGTTGACGATGTGCTACAGAGCTCCACCGGCAAGAGCAAAAAGTCCAAGGCAGCTCCACCAGACACCAAGAAGGTGCCCGCCAAGGAGGATGGCATGGGAGGAACTTTCACCACAAGTTCCACCCTTGACGACAAATAGGAAAGCGCGCTCGTTGCCTTCCTGCGGGCAAATGTCGATGTGTTCGCATGGCAACCATCTGATATCCCTGGTGTTCCCAGGAAGGTGATTGAACACCACCTTGCCGTCTACCCACACACGCGGCCCGTCACGCAGAAAGTACGGAAGCAAGCTTTGGATCGGCAATAGTTCATTGTCGAAGAGATCAAGAAGTTCGAAGCGGCTAGCTTGATCAGAGGAGTACTCCATCCAACATGGTTGGCCAATCCAGTTGTAGTGTGCAAGGCGAAATGGGAAGTGGAGGTTGTGCATTGACTTCACACACATCAACAAAGCCTGGCCCAAAGATCCTTTTCCCTTGCCACACATCGACCAGATTGTGGACTCCACTGCCGGCTACGACTTATTGTCTTTCCTTGATGCCTATTCCGGTTATCATCAGATTTTCATGGCCAAGGATTACGAGGAGAATACTGCATTTATCACCCCATTTGGTATGTATTGCTTTTTGCGTATGCCTTTCGGGTTGAAAAGTGATGGTTCAATATTTGCAAGAGCGGTCCTTGGTTTTGAGCCCCAGCTACATAGAAATATGGAAGCTTACATGGACGACATAGTGGTCAAAACCAAGGATAAGGCCATGCACATATCAGACCTAGAAGAAACATTTGCAAACCTGTGCAAGATCAACATGAAGCTCAATCCTGAGAAGTGTGTATTCGGCGTCCCATCCAGCAAGCTTCTCGAGTTCTTTATATATCAACATGGGATCGAAGCAAATCCCGACAAGATCAAAGCAATTGAGAAAATTGAAGCACCAAGACATGTCAAAGATGTACGTCGTCTTGCCGGCTGTGTTGCTGCTCTAAGTAGGTTCATCTCAAAGTCTGCTGAGCGTGCCTTGCCCTTCTTCAAAATATCAAAAAGGGCAGGTCCAATGAAATGGACTCTGGAAGTAGAGGCAGCGATGCAAGATTTGAAGAAATACCTCTCCTCTCCGCCAGTCCTAGTCGCGCCGAAACCACAAGAGTCGTTGCTGCTATATCTAGCGGCAACGAATCAAGTCGTGAGTGTTGCACTAGTGGCTGAAAGGGAGGTTGATGAAGAAGCGGCAACAATGGCAGGACTGCCAAGGGATGAGCCAGGGTATTCCCCAGCAGGGTCTGGTGCCGACAAAGAAGGATCTGTGTAGTTGAATGAGACAATCCAGAAGAAGAAGATGGTGCAGCGACCAGTCTATTTTTCCAGCTCCTTGTTGCAGGGGGCTAGGTCAAGATATTTTGGCATGCAAAAGTTGCTCTTCGGCCTTCTTATGGCCTGAAGTAAGCTGCGCTGTTACTTCCAAGCACATGAGATCACCGTTGTTACTTGCTTCCCGCTATAGCAGATATTGTAGAACCCAGAAGCTACCTGCAGGATTGTGGAGTGGGCTTTGGAACTATCAAGCTTTGGTCTCAAGTTTGAAAGCACTTCGACCATACAGAGCAGGGCCTTGGCGGAGTTCACTGCAAAATGGACCCCAACACCAGATGAAGAAGTTCCAAAGTCAACTCTCCCCAACAAGGAAACCGATCAAGAATGGATCATGTATTTTGACGGGACTTTCTTGCTGCAAGGTGCCGATGCCGGAGTGCTGCTTGTCACACCCACCAGAGGGCACCTCAGATATGTGATTTAGATGCACTTTCCCCAGGAGAGATCAACAAACAATACTGCTGAGTACGAAGGACTGCTTGCCAGTCTCAGGATCGCGGCAGACCTTGGGATCAAGAAACTCATTGTCAGAGGTGATTCTCAACTTGTCGTGAGGCAAGTGAACAAAGATTACCAGAGCCCATTGATGGAAGCTTATGTAGAGGAAGTGAGGAAGTTGGAAGAACATTTTGACGAACTGTAAATGGAGCACGTTCCACGTGTAGAGAACAGCGTTGCCGATGGCCTGTCAAAACGTGTTGCCCTTAAGTTTCCTGTGGAACAAGGAACTCTCGTGCTCCGATTGACTCAACCCTCCGTAACACCATCAACTGGGCAAGAGAAGAGAAGAAAATTGAGTTCCGGCAAGTACTTCCCAGCAGAGCTCCCGGAAGCCGCCGATGAGGAGGTTGTCACGGACAACGACATGCTTGTCAGTGAGCGCTGTGCTTCAGCGGGCCCTCAGCTCTTGCCATAGAAGCACGCGCTCCTGCTAGGCTTGCCGGATAGCAGCAGACTCCGGCAGGGCCTCAATCGCTTGCCGTTGAGGAAAATGCTTCCCCGGCAGAGGATGTGCCTTTAGTCCTTGATGTCGAGCCTCAGGCTCCAGCATGGGCACATCACATCGTTTGTTTCCTTCAAACAAGAGAACTTCCCGAGGAACAAGAAGAAACAGAGAGAGTAGCCCGCCGGTCTAGTATGTATCAGTTCGTGGACAACGTCCTGTACAGAAAGAGGCCAAACAGTGTGAAGCTCAAATGCATTTCCTGGGAAGATGGACTGGAGTTGTTGGCAGAGATACATGGAGGCATATGTGGCTCCCACATCGGATCAAGAGCCCTTGCCAAAAAGGCATTGTGGCAAGGCTTCTTTTGGCCCACTACCCTCCTGGATGTGACTGCATTAGTAACCAAGTGTGAAGCATGCCAGTATCATTCGAAGAAATTACATCAACTAGCTCAAGCCCTTCAAACGATCCCTCTCTCCTGGCCATTTTCGGTCCGGGGGCTCGATATCTTGGGGCCCTTTCCCCGTGCTGCCGGGGGCTTTGAGTACTTAAACATTGCAATCGACAAGTTCACAAAGTGGCCAGAAGTGGAAGCAGTGAGAAAGGTGATAGCACAGTCAGCTGTCAAGTTCTTCAAAGGACTAGTCTACCGCTTTGGTGTTCCTAGCAGGATCATCACTTGACAATGGCACACGGTTCACGAGCCGCACCTTCATGCAGTATGTCCAAGACCTTGGCAGCAAAATCTGTTTTGCTTTCGTTTCCCACCCAAGGAGCAACGGCCAAGCGGAAAGGGCTAACGCTGAAGTGATGCGAGGCCACAAGACGAGAACTTTCGACAGGCTGCACAAGTGTGAAAGGCGCTGGATTGATGAGTTGCCGGTTGTTCTTTGGTCAATCAAAATGACACCAAATTGAGCTACCGGCCAGACACCCTTCTCCCTCATTTATGGGGTGGAGGCAGTTCTCCCCACATAACTCATATATGGGTCACCTCGAATGCTCGCTTATGATGAGCTTCAGCAAGAGCAGTTGCGGAAAGATGACGCGACGCTCCTTGAGGAAGACCGTCTTCAGGCTGCTTTGAGAGCTGCACGCTACCACCAAGCTTTGCGCCGCTATCATAGCTGCAAAGTTAATGCCAGAAGTCTTGAGGAAGGCAACCTTGTTCTTCGGCGAGTTTAGTCTGTCAAGAATTCCAACAAGTTGATGCCAAAGTGCGAAGGCCCTTATCGGGTAGTACGAGTCACCAGGCCTGGTGCAGTCTTCCTGGAGACCGAAGATGGCATCCCAGTGAGCAATTCCTGGAATATCGATCATCTTCGCAAGTTCTACCCATGAGGCGCGGTTTCCGAACTCCTCGGTAACCACCTTTTGTACAAGTCTTGCTGCTAAAGCATGTAATCCTTGGTACAAAGCCGGGCTCAGACCCTGTGCGTAGTTGGATAAAGATAAGTGTTCTGCAAATCGTGATTGATTCTCATGTTTACTTATATGCATGTTTGTCCAAGATATTGCATTACACTTACTACCAGGAACAGCTAACGGAATGCAAAGGTTCCACACCCATACTTTCTCTTCTTTCTTTTTCTCAAAGGACAGAAGGTTACCTCGCGTCCAGCTTTGCCGGGGGAATGGTGGTATGGATACCGATGAGTGACATCCCAACAAAAAAATCTTGCCGGAAGGAGCACAGCAACGAAAAGATAAGTAGAGAAACCCCAAGTGAATTCCTGTCGTGGAATCATTCTCCTTGGACGATTTCGACCTCTATATGGAAAACCTGCATGCTAGGGAACCTTGTCGCGATTGGCCGCACCATCGTTATGTTTCGGGACTGCTCAACCGTTTAAGTGGCTGCGCACACGCTACTTGCTTTGTTTCGAGTCCGCTCAATGACTCAAGTGACAGTGCTCGCGCCCTTATTCTGTTTCGAGCACGACCAACACTTTCAGCGGCGATGCCGAAAACGCCAAGGCGTCTTACCGGCAGTAGCACTGCCAGCAGGCTGCTAGGGACCCGTTCCTCAAAGCGCTCGCGGTAGGGCTACGCACGCCGGCAGGATTCTTCCGAGAAAGCATAGGGAAAGTTCCATGCAAAGAAATCGTCTAACAAGCAAGATAATACATAACCATTCAAAATAAGGCAAAATTTACATGAGATATCGCTTTTTCCTAAGTACATCTTTATTTCACTTTCTTCCCTAGGGGAGATTACAAGAAGAAAAAGGTGGAAAGGGGAGGTGAGCTACAAGAAGAAAAGGATGGCGAGAGGCTCCCGACAGAAGCCCGGCTTGACCCCTCTGAACCAACACTGCACGGAGGAGAAGGGTTGCCAGATGGGCAGGCAAGAACCTGGCCCCTCCTGGACCAGCATTGCACAGAGGAGAGGGCCGGCGCGGGCGAAAAGGGGGAGGCCCCCAAAAGCCGAAGTCCACGGCAATGCCAGAAGATTCAGCTGGAAGATGAGGCAGCGCCCGGGACAAGGGCCCCTGGCAAGATGCCCTGCCGGGAGGGGAAGGGGCGTGAGTTGGCACGAGGCTGACGGTGATGGTGCGGCCGACGGTTAGTCCGAGCTCAGGTCATCGTCTTCCGACTTGACGGCCTGAGGTCCGGGCTCATCGTCGTCGTCTTCACCACTGTCCTCCTCGTCACTGTCGCTCGAGGAGGAGCTGTCAGCACTGCTCGAGCTCTCTTTGCAGCAGTTGAGACGGACGCTTGAGCACCCATAAATCTTGAGGGGGAGCAGATTGGCCTCCGTCATTTTAAAACGAAGGACGTGCCCTTCCGAGAGGTTGTGTTCCTGGGCGAAGGTATTCCAGCCATGCCTGAGGAACATGATGCGGCTTGCCGGGTACTCGACGTCCACCCTCATCGTGCCGTTGCAACAGCCATGCGCCCGTAACCACAGGACAGGCGGCTTGTCGTCCTTGATCGCCCTGGTGAAGAGGCGAGGGAGGCGCACATGACTCTAGAGGGGACCAGGCAGCTTGAGGACGAAATCCAGCGCCGTCCCCTCAGCGTGGGCCTCCTCAAGGGTGAGGCATGGCATTGGAGGAGGAGACGAAACGGTGCTCTGCCTCCCCTGACCTTGGCCCCCACGGTGGTCACGATCCCTCGCGCCTCTTCCACCATGCACGCTCGAGCCGCCCTTCGCCTCTACGACTGAAGCAGTGGCATGGTCCCGACGGGAGCTCCTCCTAGGAACTGAGGACGGTGGCCGCCCTCGCCCTTTGTTCATGACTGAGGGCGAGTGTCACTCGAAGGTTGGGAACACGTGGAAGGGAAAGTTATGGAGGAAGGAGGAAATATGGATGAGCATCGCCCTCGCTGCCCCCCCCCAATTTATAGAGGGAAGCATGGGGGCTGGCTCTTCCTCCCTCCAAGGGTCGCCGCCCACCTCCTCCAATAGCGGCACCCTCGATGAGGGGGCGAACAGCAACCGCCATGTTGCTCCAATCCATGGCGTCGTAGTTACTGCCTTTGCTAGGGACTTTAAGTCATGGGCGCCTGTCGCTAGCTCCCCGCTATGCATGCGGCGTGCATGGCAGAAACGACCTGACGCGGTAATTGAAAAATTGACGGCTGCACCGCGCACGTATCCCATGTCCCGCATTCAATGGACATCATGGGGAAGCGCAGCAAGCGCAATGATCACGACATCAAGGCCCTGCCACGCATCCCCAACAATGCCTTGCGGACTGTGTGGCCCGGGCCCGGGGGCTCCTGTCGGTGCACTAGAGTTTTGGGCTCTCCAGTTCTCCTTACTTGTGCACGAGCAGTAGTAGCCACCCTGGGGACGAGGCCCAGCAGGAACTTTCTAGGAACAAACACAGAAGAATCAATACCATCGGCAAGACCTTGCCGGAAGGGCTATTGAACCCACGAGCAAGGACGAGGCCCCGGCAAGGCGAAGCCCCAGCAAGGCTCCGCCAGGGCATATGCCAGGTGTCGATCCGCCTGGACACGCGTCGCGGCAGAGACACTAGAAGGGGCTAGGCAGTGTTGATGGGATGGCCCCTGTCCTGACCCACATACGAACAAAGATGCCAGACGGTGCATTAAATGTGTCTATCCTACTCCGTCAGTGTTAGGTATGATAGCACTTTGGCTGTGTACACCCTGTGTACGCACTATACGCCACTGTTGGGATCCCCTTCAGAGTATAAAAGGAGGCCCAGGGCGTTACAGGAAGGGGGCTTTTGACCTTTTGACCAATTCACTAGCTCACGCGCGTGGTAGCTGCTCATAATGCCCCTATAACTAGAACCCTAAGAACACTCTCAATACAACCAAGTAGCTGTTCTCCAGACCTGCTCTTTGTGCGATCCTTCTCCCCCGCCGAACCGAAAGGTGTCCTTCCGATCCCATAGGTGCTCGTCCCCCACGACAATAGCAATATTGTTGGTATGAATTTTATGAATATCCATGATGCTAATGATATTCAAAGCCACAAATTCGGGGATGCTATGTTTGATGACGATGATATTTTTAGTTCCCCAAGTTTTGATGAGCAAAACTATTATGATGATAGCATGCCTCCTATGTATGATGATTATACTGATAACATCTATGCTATAAAGAGTGATAGTAACCATAAACTTGTTATCATGATTTTAAAATTCAAAGTGGTTATGTCTATCAAGTACCTCATGATAGTTATTTCCTTGAGTTTGCTCCCACAATTATGAATGAGAAGAAGTTTGCTTATGTGGAGTGGCAAATTTTCGATGCTTGTAGATCATGAAAATAATGCTGCATGTGATAGATATATTTTTGAATTCCTTCATGATGCTACTGAAAACTATTATGAGGGAGGAACATATCCTGGTAGGAATTGCAATAATACCAAGTTTCCTCCCTATGTGTTGAAAGTTTTGAAGTTGTGCTTGTTTTGCCTTCCTATGCAATTTGATTCTTGTTCTCATGAATTGTTTGCTCACAAAATCCTTATGCATAGGAAGTGGGTTCGACTTAAATGTGCTTTTCACGTGATTCATGATCCTGTTTTGCATGTCTCAAATACTTATTCCTATACGAGCATCATTGAAATCATCATGCCTAGCTAAAAGGCATTAAAGAAAAGCGCTTGTTCGAAGACAAAAAAACACTTTTACTTTATTTTTTTATATGTTCACATGATTAAGCTACTGTAGTAATCATGTTTTGTGTCTTTTATTTCAATAAAGTGCCAAGTAAAGCCTGTGGGATAGTGTGGATACTTGCTTGTTTGAATCTGTGCAAAAACAAAAAGTTTTGCATCCAGTATATGAATTATCTGATTTCACTGGAGCGTCAAAATATTATGAAATTTTTACACAAACTTTATATACAAATCCGATGCGTTCTAATAATTTTTCAGAATTGTTAGAGTCTGGGAAGTGTGGTGATCGTTCAGATCTGTACCGACTGTTATGTTTTTGACAGATTCTATTTTGCATGCATAGTTTGCTTGTTTTAAGTGTTTCCATAGCTTATATTTGGTGATATAAATTATGTGGATGATGGAATACAGTAGTTATTATGTGATAACAATCATTAATCTTGTCTTGGCAGTACCTAAGTGAATGATCTATCTTTACTACACTAACCCATCTCACGAAGTTCCGTTAAGTTTTGTGTGATTGAAGTTTTCAAGTTTTGGGCGAGATACCGATATGAGGTGAATAAGGAGTAGCAAGGACCTAAGCTTGGGGATTCCCAAGGCACCCCAAGGTAATATACAAGGAAGACTCAAACATCTAAGCTTGGGAATGCCCCGGAAGGCATCCCCTCTTTCGTCTCCAACATTATCGGTACATCTTACTTGGAGCTATATTTTTATTCGTCACATGATATGTGTTTTGCTTGGAGTGTCAATATAATCTATTTTTATCTGTTAGATGTTATTTATCATCTTGTTTTACAATAATCAATTCCAATAATTGCATTAGGATGCTTGCATTGCATGTTTTGATATGTGCGTTGTAAAAACAGAAATGTTTTCTGTAGTATTTGAATTTTATCATTTTTCTGGAACGTGGAAAGTTTCTGAAAATTTTACACCGTGTTTTCATATAAATTCTTAATCATGTCCTCAATTTCCAGAATTGAATGAGTTACAGAGGTACACTAGTTTAATAGATTGCCTCCTAACAATTCTGTTTGGACAGATTGCTGTCATAGTTTTGTTATCTACTTTTCCTATAGTTTCCATAGCCTATATTGGTATATATAAATTGTGGAAATGATAGTAAACAATAGATGATGTTTGAAAATTATTATTCTTCTTTTAAAGGCAGTATATAAAGAGTTGATTTTTATTATGTGCACTAACATATCTCACGAGTTCTTTTGAAGTTTTGTGTGGATAAAGTTTTTGAGAATAGATGAAACCGGGATATGAGAGGATTGAACGAGATACAAAAGCTCAAGCTTGGGGATGCCCAAGGCACCCCAAGTATATATTTCAAGAAGTCTCAAGCATATAATCTTGGGGATGCTACGCATCCCACCTCTCTTCGACAACCACCGGTTAGCCTATGTTGAGCCTAAATTTTTCTTTATCCACATGATATGTGCTATTCTTGGAGTGCTATTTTTCTTTTGCTTGCTGTTTAAATAAAATACTCAGATCTGAAAATCTTTATCGAGAGAGAGATAGATTCCTCACATAGCGGATTAACTATTTGACCTCTCATGCTTCACTTATACCTTTTTGAGAGATGAAATCTTTATGCTCATGTGCTTCACTTGAATTTGTTTGAGCTTGCCAAAAAGCAATGGCAATATATGAAACTAGTCCCAAAGTGATAGATATAAAAGGAGGATATAATAAAAACTTTCATTAGATCATTGGACAAATGAAACTTAATTCCTCTTAATAGTTTTGAAACATCATGATAGTAATATGTGAGTCATGTTGATGAGTAATTATGCTTAGTAGGAATATTGGTGTTAAGGTTTGTGATTCCCTATGCATGCATGAAAGTCAATAGTTATGCAATGAAATTACATCATAATTGTAGTGCATTATTTGGTGTTAGTTAATGTTCAATGCTCACTTATGTGATCTTTTGTTTCTTGATTTAGTTGCTTCCCAATCTTTTTGCTAGCCTTCACTTGTACTAAGTAGAAATACTACTTGTGCATCCAAAATACTTAAACCAAGTTTTGCCTCATGAGTCCACAATACCTACCTATATGTTGTATTTCCCTGCCATTCCAAGAAAATTTGTATGTGCCATCTCTAAATGTTCAAAATAAATTTTCTCTTTTGTGTGCTCATACCGCTCATTAAACGGTGGGGAGTGTCCAATATTTTTCCATGCTAGATGCGTTATTCTCAAGATGAGTGTTTATTCACTTGTCATTGCATGAGAATGCGGCGGTAATAGGGATGCCCATTCCCTAAATTAAAAAGAAAAATACTTTATGTTGTCAAATAATAAATTCCTTGGAAAGTGTTGGTATGAAAGGCAACCGTGGATATGACCCACCATGGAAAGTGAAAGTTTGGTGCAAAAAGGAATAAAATTTATTTTCTGTTTGGGAACCGCCTATGATATATCTAGCATGGAAAGTATTGTGAGCTACTTTGTCGTTTTCATTGATAGGAAAAGCATGCCACCCAAAATATTTTCTCTCTCTCAATTTAAACCTTGAGATTTGACACCTCTACAAATCCCTACTTCCCTCTATGAAGGGCCTATCTATTTACTTTATGCAATTTTTATTTTTGCTTTGAGTCTCCATCTTCTCTTATAAGCACCAACTAGGGGGCACTATGATCGTACTTGAGCATTGTGCATAGCTAATATTTGAGTGTGTCTCATGAATGGATCAATGATTGAGCATGATGGCTAGGGATAACTTTCTTTATTGTTGGTATTTTGAAAGACATGGTTGCTTGTTGACATGCTTGAGTATTGAAGTGATTATGTTAAAACTAGACTATTGGTTTGAATCATTTACAAGTCCAAATGTCTATGCTATACAAAGAAGAAAAGAATATGATGAGCATGTTTGGCATCATTCCACATAAAAAATTCTGTTTTTATCATTTACCTATTCGAGGATGAGTAGGAACTAAGCTTGGTGATGCTAATACGTCTCCAACGTATCTATAATTTTTGCTTGTGCCATGTTGTTATATTATCATTCTTGGATGTTTTACAATCATTTTATTACAACTTTATATCATTTTTGGGACTAACCTATTGACATAGTGCCAACGTGCCAGCTGTTGTTTTTGCTTGCTTTTTACTTTGCAGAAAATCAGTACCAAACGGAGACAAAACGTTGCGGGAATTTTTGTGGATTTTTACGGACCATAAGAAAGAAGATGGGCCAAAGAACACTAGAAGAGGGGGCCTAGGGTGGCTAGCACCAACCAGGGCACGCCAGACCCCCCCTGCTCGTTCCCTTGTGGGTTCTGTGCACCTCGTGGCCCATCTTCGCGTGAAACCAACACCAAAAATTCCTATAAATATAGAAACCATCAGAAATAACCCTAGACTCCTCGGTCCGCCGCTGCAAGGCCTATGTATCGATGAAAAACCAATCAGGAGAGAAAATAGTACCCTACCGGAGAGGATAGATCATCTCCGGTGGCCATCTTCATCATCCCGATGGAGTCCATGATGAGTAGGGAGTAGTCCACCCTCGGGGCTGGCAGTTTCTATGAGCAGCTATGTGTTCAATCTCTCTCTCTCTTGTGTTCTTGAGATGATACGATCTTGATGTATCACGAACTTTGTTAATATAGTTGAATCATATGGTGTGTTTCCCTCTCTATCTTGTTGTGATGAATTAAGTTTTCACTTTGAGATTTCGTTATCGGATTGAATACTCTTATGGATTTGAGAGCACTTGATATATGTCTTGCATGCGGATACCCATAGTGACATTGGGGTATTCAAGTGATTCACTTGATATATGTTTTGGTATTCAACTTGCGGATTCCCACGGTGACATTGGGGTAATCTATGCATAGGGATTGATAGACATTCTGGTCCTACTTTCTCCGATAGAAATCTGGGGCCCCTCTTTGAGGTTCTTCGTGTTGGATTGAGTATTATGAATCTGAAATTGTTTGATGCGTATTGTATAATTAACTCGTGGATACTTGTGGTGACATTGGAGTATCTAGGTGACATTAGAGTTGGTTGATGCGTATCATATGGTGTTATTCTAGTACGAACTCTTGAATAGATAGATCGGAAAGGATAACTTGGTTATTTTATTACGAACTCTTGGATAGATCGATAGGAAAGGATAACTTTAAGGTGGTTTCGTACCCTACAAACTATTTCTTCTTATGTCCTCCGTTGGATAATAACTTTGGAGTGATTCTTCATTGCATGTTGTGGGATGGTTATGTTATCCAATTATATTAGCATTGTTGAGAGATTGCACTAATGAAAGTATGGACTGTAGGCCTTGTTCTCAAGCATTGCAATACCGTCTATGCTCACTTTTGTTACTTGCTACCTTGTTGTTTTTGTATTTTCAGATTATAAAAACCTACATCTATCATCCATATTGCACTTGTATCACCATCTCTTCGCCGAACTAGTGCACCTATATGATTTGCCATTGTATTCGGTGTGTTGGGGAGACAAGAGATTTCTTGTATTTGATTGCATGTTGTTTGAGAGAGACCATCTTCATCCTACACCTCGCACAGATTGATAAAACTTAGGTCATCCACTTGAGGGTAAATTGCTACTGTCCTACAAAACTCTGCACTTGGAGGCCCAACAAAGTCTACAATAATAAAGTTGCGTGTTAGACATAAGACCCTAGGGAGGAGGTTGGTAGGATTTAACCATCGCGCACCCACGATTATAACAACACAAAGGATTTCAATCAAGGATAAATTATGCTCCAATTTCATCGCATAACTAGAGATATACGTGCATGCTTCAGGAATCACAAACCTTAACATCAATATTCCTACTAGATCACAATAATTGACTAGTACCCTCACATATTACCATCTTAATATCACAAAACTATTGCAGGGAATCAAACATATCATATTCGATGATCTACAAGTTTTATGTAGGATCTTGACTAACCATGTAAATGACCAATTCCTGTTGACTCACTAAATAGGTATAAGTGAAGCATGAGAGTTTAATTCTTTATACAAAATACCATGCTCTAATAAATATAAGTGAAGCAAAAGTGCATACTACAAATAACAGTTTTCTATATGTAGAGAAACAGGCATCCAACTTCATATGATATGAGTCAAGCACATGAAGTCTATAAGGCCATACTCAAAATATATAAGTGAAGTGCAAAGAGCATTTTATAAATCAACCATGGAATTTACCATACCATCATGGTGCATTGCTAAAAGGAAAATAAAAGGCACGCAGCGCTCCAAGAATTTACACATATCATGTCAACAAAACAAAACTGAGACATATCGATAATTGTTGAAGAAGAAAGATCGGATGCCTTCCGGGGAATCCCCAAGCTTAGACGCTTGAGTCTCCTTGAATAATTACTTGGGGTGCCTTGGGAATCCCCAAGCTTGAACTTTTTCTCTACTTATTCTTCTCATATCGTTTCCTCCTCGATCTTTGAACACTTCATCCACACAAAACTTAACGAAACTTTTGTTAGAAAGGCTAGTACATATAACATAAAATCCCATCATGTCTTGCCATAAAATTAATTTATAATTATAATCTAACATTAACTATTTTATGCTATCAAAATTATATGGATCCCAAGTCAATGGGGCTCAACAAGAACTCAAACATAAGCAAACAAAGCAACTATAACAGCAATCTTTGAAAAATAGGACAGTCTGTAAATATCAAAATGATACATATACTTATGTAACTTGAAAATTTATGAAAAATAGTAAGAGGTAAAAAAATTGTATCAAAGTACCGTGTAAAAGTTTCAGAAACTTTTAACGTTCGAGTAAAATATGGAAAATCAAACACTACAACCAAAGTTTCTGTTTTTGCGCATCACATATCAAACAAGAAATTTAAACATTCTAAAGGTAAATCTTGGCAAATTATTTTTATAACGCAATGGATTTATACAAGGGTATAATTTTTGTTGTTGAAAATTTTCTGTAATCAATATTCACAAAGTTTCCATGGGCATGAACAAAGTTCAAGGCTAGCCCCCACTTCAACGGTGCTCGTCCTTCTCAATTTCACTTTTCTTTTTGAAATTTTTTTAGGTTCCCCACTTTATTTTTTCATTTTAATTATTTTAAAACCACAGAAAAAAATAAATGACTCTCTTAAACTTCCGGGTTGTCTCTCATGGCAACGCTTTCTTTAAAGCCATTAAGCTAGGCATATATTGCTCAAGTTATTGATCCACCCGGATCCCAAGGTATATTCATACGTCTCCAAGGTACCTATAATTTATGAAGTATTCATGCCATGTTTACGATAATTATATATGATTTTCATATGATTTTATTAGAACTAACCCGGACTGACGCTGTTTTCAGCAGAACTACCGTGGTGTTGTTTTTGTGCAGAAATAAAAGTTCTCGGAATGAGCTGAAAAGTTACAGAGAATATTTTTGGAAAATATAAAAAATACTGGAGCAAAGAGTCACCGGAGAGGAAGGTTAAGGAAGCCACAAGCCACAGGGGCGCCCCCCTAGGACGGGCCCCTGGCTTGTGACTTCCTCGGGAACCTTCTGGACGTGGGACCGACACCAAAAATTCTTATAAATACTAAACCCCCGAGAAAAAAACCTAGATCAGGAGTTCCAATGCCACAAGTCTCCAAAGCCACGAAAAACCAACCGGGAGCCTGTTTTGGCACCCTGCCAGAGGGGGAAACCATCAATGGAGGCCATTTTCATCATCCCGATGGTCTCCATGACAAGGAGGGAGTAGTTCACCCTCGGGGCTGAGGGTATGTACACATAGCTATGTGTGATCTCTCTCTCTCTCTCTCTCTCTCGTGTTCTTGAGATGACACGATATTGATGTATCGCGAGCTTTATTGATATAGATGAATCACATGGAGTTTTCCCCTCTCTGTCTTGTGATGAATTGAGTTTTCCCTTTGAAGTTTTCTTATTCGATTGAATCTTTAAGGATTTGAGAACACTTGATGTATGTCTTGCAATTGGATATCTGTGGTGACAATGGTATGTTCTATTGATCTACTTGATGTATGTTTTGGTGATCAACTAGCGGGTTCCGTGACCTTGGGAATCTATGCATAGGGGTTGGCACATGTTTTCGTCTTGACTCTCTGGTAGAAACTTTGGGGCACTCTTTGAAGTTCTTTGTGTTGGATTGAATATAATAAATCTGAAATTGTGTGATGCATATCGTACAATCAATCCCACGAGTACTTGTGGTGACATTGGAGTATCTAGGTGTCATTAGGGTTTTGGTTGATGTGTATCTTATGGTGTTATCTTAGTACGAACTCTAGGGTTGTTCGCGACACTTATAGGGATAGCTCATAAGATTGATCAGAAAAGATAAATTTGACGTGGTTTCATACCCTACAAAAATTTCTACGTTTGTTCTCCACTATTTGTGACTTTGGAGTGAACTCTTTGTCGCACGTGAGGGATTTATATATGATTTAACTATGTCACTATTTTTTAGAGAAATTGCACTAGTGAAAGTATGAACCCTAGTCCTTGTTTCTAAGCATTGAAATACCATTTGTGCTCACTTTTGTTACTAGTTACCTTGCTGTTTTTATATTTTCAGATTACAAAAACCTATATCTACCATCCATATTACACTTGTATCACCATCTCTTCACCGAACTAGTACACCTATACAATTTACCATTGTATTGGGTGTGTTGGGGACACAAGAGAGTCTTTGTTATTTGGTTGCAGGGTTGCTTGAGAGAGACCATCTTCATCCTACACCTCTCATGAATTGATAAACCTTAGATCATCCACTTGAGGGAAAATTGCTACTGTCCTACAAAACTCTGCGCTTGGAGGCCCAACACGAGTCTACAAGAAGAAGGTTGTGTAGTAGACATCAAGCTCTTTTCTGGCGCTATTGCTGGGGAGGTGAGTGCTTCAAGGTATATCGTTAGATCCTGCAATTGAATCTTTTAGTTTCTTGTTTTATCACTAGTTTGGTTTATAAAATAAAACTACAAAAAATGGAATTGAGGTTGCCTCATATGCTTCATCTTTTTAATGTCTTTCGTGAACATGATGGAAAGGAAAATTGTGCTCAAGTGTTAGAAGAAGAAGTTATTAAAATGTTTGGCACTAAATCTTTGAGTGATGATAATGATTGCAATGTTGTTAGTATGAATTAATTGAATATCCATGATGCTAATGATATGCAAAGCCACAAGCTTGGAGATGCTATGTTTGATGAAGATGATATTTTTAGTCCCCCAAGTTTTGATGAGCAAATTTATGATGATGATGGCATGCCTCCTATCTATAATGATTATGATGATGGCATGTATGCTATAGAGAGTGATATTAACCATGAAACTTGTCATCATGATTTTAATATTCAAATGATTATGTCAATCAAGTATCTCATGATAGTTATTTTGTTGAGTTTGCTCCCACTATTATGTATGAGAAGAAAATTGCTTATGTGGAGAGCGAAACACTTTCTATGCTTGTGGATAATGAAAAGAATGCTTTATGTGCTGGTTATATTGTTAAATTCCTTCATGATGCCACTGAAAATTTTTATGAGGGAGGAACATATGCTTGTAGGAATTGCAATAATATCAAGTTTCTCTCTATGTGTTCAAAGTTTTGAAGTTATGCTTGTTTTGCCTTCTTATGCTAGATAATTCTTGTGCCCATAAATTGTTTGCTAAAAAATCCCTATGCACAGGAAGTGGGTTGTACATAAATATTCTTTTCATGAGATTCATGATGCTCTTTGCATGTTTCAATTGTTATTCCTATACGAGCATCATTGAAATCATCATGCCTAGCTAAAAGGCATTAAAGAAAAGCGCTTGTTGGGAAACAACCCAACACTTTTATTTTCTGTATTGATGTGTTCACCTGATTAAGATACTGTAGTAATCATGTTTTGTGTCTTTTATTTCAATAAAGTGCCAAGTAAAGCCTTTGGGATAGTGTGGATACTTGCTTGTTTGATTCTGTGCAAAAACAGAAAGTTTTGCGTCCAGTATATGAATTATACGATTTTACTGGAGAGTAAAAAAATTCTGAATTTTTTACAAAAACTTTATATTAAAATTACTTGAGTTTTCCTAATTTTTAAGAATTGTTAGAGTCACGGAAGTATGCTGATCATTCAGATCTTTACAGACTATTCTGTTTTTGACAGATTCTGTTTTGCATGCATAGTGTGCTTGTTTCAAGTGTATCTATAGCTTATATTGAGTAATATAAATTTTGGTAATTATATAATACAGTAGGTATCATGTGGGAACATTTATGAATCTTGTATGGACAGTACCTAAGTGAATGATCATTATTTATTACACTAATCCTTCTCACAAAGTTCCGTTAAGTTTTGTGTGATTGAAGTTTTCAAGTTGTGGGTGAGACACCGATATGAGGAGAATAAGGAGTGACAAGAACCTAAGATTGTGGATTCCCAAGTCACCCCCAAGGTAATATCCAAGTAATACTCAAGCGCCTAAGCTTGGGGATGGCCCGGAAAGCATCCCCTCTTTCGTCTTCAACACTATCGGTATATCTTACTTCGAGCTATATTTTTATTCGTCACATAATATGAGTTTTGCTTGGAGTATAATTCTATTTTGTTGTTTTATGTTAGGATTTATTTATAATATTGTTTTTCAGTAAAAAGTTCCAAGAATTGCCTTAGGATGCTCGCATTGCATGTTTTGATGAGTGCTATGTAAAAACAGAAACTTTGGCTGTAGTGTTTGAATTTTCATATTTTACTGGAACTTGGAAAGTTTCTGAAAGTTTTACACAATGTTGTAACATAAATTTTATAGAATTTCCTAAATGTTTATAATTTTTTGAGTTACATAAGTACATTTTTTCCATAAATTGCTACAAACTATTCTGTTTGGGAAGATTGCTATCATAGTTTTGTTATCTACTTATCATATAGTTTCCATAGCCTATATTGGTAGATATAAATTGTGGAAACGATAGTATAAAGTACCTAATGTTTGAAAATTATTATGAAAATTGTCTTGGCAGTACATGAAGTGTTGATTTATTCTTATGTGTACTAACCTATCTCACAAGTTCTTTTCAAGTTTTGCGTGGAAGATGTTTTTGAGAATAGGTGAAACCGGGATATGATTGGATTGAACGAGATACAAAATCTCAAGCTTGGGGATTACCAAGGCACCCCAAGTAATTATTTCAAGAAGTCTTAGGCATCTAAGCTTGGGGATGCTACGCATCCCACCTCTCTTCATCAACAATCATCGGTTAGCCTATGTTGAGCCTACATTTTTATTCGTTCACATGATGCGTGCTATTCTTGGAGTGCTATCTTTTATTTTTCTTGATATTTAATAAGATAATCAGATCTTAAAATTATTATTGATTGATAGAGAGAAAGTCCTCACATAGCTACTTAATTGTTTGACTACTCATTGATCTTCACTTATATGTTTTGGGGTAGTTTTGTCTTTTGCTCTAGTGCTTCACTAATATCTTTGTAGAGCACGGCGGTGGTTTCATTTTATAGAAATTTTTGAACTCTCATGCTTCACTTATATTATTTTTAGAGTCTCTAAAACAGCATGGTAATTTTCTTAGGTTATGAATAGTTCTAATATAATGGGCATCCTAGAGGGATATAATAAAAACTTTCAAATGAAGTGCATTGAATACTATGAGAAGTTTGATTCCTTGCATAAAGTTTTGAGATATAAAGATGGTTATATTATAGTCATGCTAGTGAGTAATTGTGAATTGGTAGAAATACTTGTGTCAAAGGTTTGTGATTCCCGTAGCATGCACGTACGGTGAAGCATTATGTAACGAAGTCGGAGCACGATTTGTTTATTGATTGTCATCCTTTGTGTGAGGGTCAGGAGCGCGCGATGGTTAACTCCTACCAACCTCTCCCCTAGGAGCATGCGTCTAATACTTTGCTTCGATAACTAATAGACTTTTGCAATAAGTATGTGAGTTCTTTATGATTAATGTGAGTCCATGTATTATACGCACTCTCACCCTTCACCTTTGCTGGCCTCTCTAGTACCGCGCAACTTTCGTCAGTGCGATAAAACCACCATATATTCTTCCTCAAAACAGCCACCATAACTACCTATTATGGAATTTCCATAGCCGTTCTGAGATATATTGCCATGCAACTCCCACCGTTCCGTTTATGACACGCATCATCATTGTGATATTGCTTTGCATGATCATAAGATAACTAGCATGATGTTTTCATGGCTTGTCGTTTTTTGATGTCATTTGCTATGCTAGATCATTGCACATCCCGATACACCGCCGAAGGCATTCATATAGAGTCATATTTTGAGTATCGAGTTGTAATTCTTGAGTTGTATGTAAATAAAAGTGTGATGATCACCATTATTATAGCATTGTCCCATGCGAGGAAAGGATGGTGGAAGCTAGGATTCCCTCACAAGTTGGGATGAGTCTCCGGACTTTACAAAAAAAATAAAAGAGGCCAGAGAAGCCCAATAAAAAAAGAGAGGCCAAACATGCCCACCAAAAAATGAAAAAAGTGGAAATAAAAAATGATGAGAGAAAAGAGAGAAGGGGCAATGCTACTATCCTTTACCACACTTGTGCTTCAGAGTAGCACCATGTTTTTCATATAGAGAGTCTCCTATATTGTTACTTTCATATACAAGTGGGAATTTTTCATTATAGAACTTGGCTTGTATATTCCAATGATGGGCTTCCTCAACTTGCCCTAGGTCTTCGTGAGCAAGCGAGTTGGATGCACACCCACTTAGTTTATTTTTGAGATTTCATACACTTGTAGCTCTAGTGCATCCATTGCATGGAAATCCCTACTCACTCACATTGATATCTATTAATGGTCATCTCCATAGTCCATTGATACGCCTAGTTGATGTGAGACTATCTTCTCCTTTTCTTCACAACCTCCACCATATTCCGTTCCACCTATAGTGTTATATCCATGGCTCACGCTCATGTATTGCGTAAGAGTTGAAAAGGTTTGAAAACATAAAAGGTGTGAAACAATTGCTTGACTTGTCATTGGGGTTGTGCATGATATAAATACTTTATGTGGGGATGATGGAGCATAGCCAGACCATATGATTTTGTAGGGATAACTTTCTTTTGCCATGTTATTTTAAAAAGACACAATTGCTTTGTTAGAATGCTTGAAATATTATTGTTTTCATTTAAACATTAAGCTTTTGTTTTGAGTCTTATGGATCTGAAAATTATTGCCACAATAAGAAGATTAAATTGATAAATATGTTAGGCAGTATTCACACTTCATAAATTATTTCTTTTATCATTTACCACTCGAGGACAAGCAGGAATTAAGCTTGGGGATGTTGATACGTCTCCAATGTATCTATAATTTATGAAGTATTCATGCCATGTTTATGATAATTCTATATGATTTTGGCATGATTTTATTAGAACTAACCCGGACTGAAGATGTTTTCAGCAAAACTACTATGGTGTTGTTTTTGTGCGGAAATAAAAGTTCTCGGAATGAGCTGAAAATTTACGGAGAATATTTTTGGAAAAAATAAAAAATACTAGAGCGAAGATTCACCGGAGAGGAAGGCCGAGGAAGCCACAAGCCACAAGGGCGCCCCCTGGCTTGTGACTTCCTCGGGAACCTTCTGGACGTGGGACCGACGCCAAAAAATCCTATAAATACTAAAAAACCCAGAAAAAAATAGATCGGGAGTTCCTCCGCCGCAAGTCTCTAGAGCCACGAAAAACCAATCGGGAGCCCGTTCCAGCACCCTGTCGGCGGGGGAAACCATCACCGTAGGCCATCTTCATCATCCCTGTGGTCTCCGTGACGAGGAGGGAGTAGTTCACCCTCGGGGCTGAGGGTATGTACCCGTAGCTATGTGTTTGATCTCTCCCTCTCTTGTGTTCTTGAGACGACATGATCTTGATGTATCGCGAGCTTTATTGATATAGATGAATCATATGGAGTTTCCCCCTCTCTATCTTGTGATGAACTGAGTTTTCCCTTTGAACTTTTCTTATCGGATAGAATCTTTAAGGATTTGAGAACACTTGATGTATGTCTTGCGATGGGATATCTGTGGTGACAATGGGATGTTCTATTATTCAACTTGATGTATGTTTTGGTGATCAACTTGCGGGTTCCGTGACCTTGAGAATCTATGCATAGGGGTTGGCACATGTTTTCGACTTGACTCTCCGGTAGAAACTTTGGGGCACTCTTTGAAGTTCTTTGTGTTGGATTAAATACAATGAATCTGAAATTGTGTGATGCATATCGTATAATCAAGCCCACAGGTACTTGTGGTGACATTGGAGTATCT
Source organism: Hordeum marinum (assembly GCA_022496015.1). Lineage (NCBI taxonomy): Eukaryota > Viridiplantae > Streptophyta > Magnoliopsida > Poales > Poaceae > Hordeum > Hordeum marinum. Next base: position 290,987,681 of record CM039673.1, read on the forward strand.
AGGTGACATTAGGGTTTTGGTTGATGTGTATCTTAAGGTTTTATCTTAGTACGGACTCTAGGGCTGTTCGCGACACTTATAGGGATAGCTCATAAGATTGATCAGAAAAGATAACTTTGAGGTGGTTTCATACCCTACAATAATTTCTACGTTTGTTCTCCACTATTTGTGACTTTGGAGTGAACTCTTTGTCGCACGTGAGGGATTTACATATGATTTAACTATGTTAGTATTGTTGAGAGAACTTGCACTAGTGAAAGTATGAACCCTAGGTCTTGTTTCTAAGCATTGCAATATCGTTTGTGCTCACTTTTGTTACTAGTTACCTTGCTGTTTTTATATTTTCAGATTACAAAAACCTATATCCGTCATCCATATTACACTTGTATCACCATCACTTCGCCGAACTAGTGCACCTATACAATTTCCCATTGTATTTGGTGTGTTGGGGACACAAGAGACTCTTTGTTATTTGGTTGAAGGGTTGCTTGAGAGAGACCATCTTCATCCTACACCTCTCACGGATTGATAAACTTAGGTCATCCACTTGAGGGGAAATTGCTACTGTCCTACAAAACTCTGCGCTTGGAGGCCCAACACGAGTCTACAAGAAGAAGGTTGTGTAGTAGACATCAAGCTTTTTTCTGGTCCTTCGTGCTACCCCTTGACCTTGCGTTGGTTTTCCCTTGAAGAGGAAAGGGTGATGCTGCAAAGTAGATAAGTATTTCCCTCAGTTTTTGAGAACCAAGGTATCAATACAATAGGAGCAACAAGCAAGTTACCAATGGATGCACCTACACAATCAATCAAACTCTTGCACCCAATGCTATAAAGGGGTTGTCAATCCCTTCACGGTTATTTGCAAGTATTAGATGCGATATTGATAGATGTAAACGAGAACGGAAAGTAAAAGGTAAATAAATTGCAGCAAAGTATTTTTGGTATTTTTGGTTTATATATCTAAAAATATATTATGGAAAGTAGACCCGGGGGCCATAGGTTTCACTAGAGGCTTCTCTCATGATGGCAAGTATTACGGTGGGTGAACAAATTACCGTCGAGCAATTGATAGAAAAGCGAATAATTACGAGGATATACAAGGCAATGATTATGCATATAGGCATCACGTCCGAGTCAAGTAGACCGAAACAATTCTGCATCTACTACTATTACTCCACACATCGCCCGACTCCTGCCTGCATCTAGAGTATTAAGTTCATGAAGAACAATGTAACACATTAGGTAAGATGACATGATGTAGAGGGATAAACTCAAGAAATATGATGAAACCGCCATCTTTTTATCCTTGATGGCAACAATACAATACGTGTCTCGCTACCCCTAGTATGTCACTTGGTGAGGACACCCCAAGATTGAACCAAAAACTAAGCACTTCAACCATTGCAGGAATTACCAATCTAGTTGGCCAAACCAAACCAATAACTCGAAGAGACTTGCAAATGAAATCATGCATATAAGAATTCAGAAAAGACTCAAAAAAATTCATAGATAATATGAACATAAACCCAAAATTCATCGGATCTCAACAAACACACCGCAAAAGAGTATTACATCGGATAGATCTCCATGAAGATCATGAAGAACATGGTATTGAGGAGCAAAGAGAGAGAAGAAGCCATCTAGCTACTAGCTATGGACCCAAAGGTCTGTGGTGAACTACTCACGCATCATTGGAGGGGCAATGGAGTTGATGTAGATGCCCTCCGTGATCGAATCCCCTTCGACAAATTACCGGAAAAGGCTCCAAGATTGGATCTCACGGAAACCGAGGCTCCTGGCAACGGAAAAGTGCGCGCCCCCTGGCTTGTGGCCACACGACGGCTCTCCCGACTTCATCTCCAAGTCTCCTGGGTTTGTTCTGGTCCATGAAATATTATTCTGAAGATTTTATTCCATTTGGACTCCGTTTAATATTCCTTCTGCAATACTCAAAAACAAGGAAAAAACAGAAACTGACACTTGGCTCTAGATTACTAGGTTAGTCCCAAAAATAATATAAAATAGCATATTAATGCATATAAAACATCCAAACCAGATAATATAATAGCATGGAACAATCAAAAATTATAGATACGTTGGAGACGTATCAAGCATCCCCAAGCTTAATTCATGCTCGTCCTCGAGTAGGTACATGATAAAAACAAAGTTTTTGATGTGGAATGCTAGCTAACATATTTATCCATGTAATATTCTTTACTGTGGCATGAATATTCAGATCCATAAGACTCAAAACAATAGTCTAATATTGACATAAAAACAGTAATACTTTGAGCACACCAACAAGGTAATTGTGTCCTTTCGAAATAACATGGCCTTAGAAAGTTATCCCTACAAAATCATATGGTCTGGCTATACTCCATCTTCCCCACACAAAGTATCTAAATCATGCACAATCCCGATGAACAAGTCAAGCAATTGTTTCACACTTTTGGTGTTCTCAAACCTTTTCAACTCTCACGCAATACATGAGCATGAGCCATGGATATAGCACTATAGGTGGAATAGAATATGGAGGAGGTTGAAAGGAAAAGGGGAGAAGATAGTCTCACATCAACTAGGCGTATCAACGGGCTATGGAGATGCCCATCGATAGATATTAATGTGAGTGAGTAGGGATTGCCATGCAACAAATGCACTTAGAGCTATAAGTGTATGAAAGCTCAAAAAGAAAACTAAGTGGTCGTGCAAGAAGAAATTCCACTAGTTATATGAAAGTGACAAAATAGGAGACTCTCTATCATGAAGATCATGGTGCTACTTTGAAGCACAAGTGTGGAAAAAGATATTAGCAATTGTCCCTTCTCTCTTTCTCTCATTTTTTTTAATTTGGTGGGCATCTTTGGCCTCTTTTATTTTATTTATTTGGGATTCGTTGGCCTCTTTTATTTTTGTAAAGTCCGAATACTCATCCTAACTTGTGAGGGAGTCATGGCTTCCATCATCCTTTTCTCACATGTGACAATGCTCTAATAATGAAAATCATCACACTTTTGTTTACTTACAACTCAAAAATAAAACTACAACTCGATACCTAGAAAAAAATATGACTATATGCAAGATGAAAGTGATGGTGCATGTCATCAAAAAGGAACGGTGGAAGTTGCATGGCAATATATCTCGGAATGGCTATGGAAATGCCATAATAGGTAGGTATGGTGGATGTTTTGAGGAAAATATATGGTGGCTGTTTTGAGGAAGGTGGGTTTGATGTACAGGCAAAATTTGCATGGTACTAGAGAGGCTAGAAAAGGTGGAAGGGTGAGAGTGCATATAATCCATGGACTCAACATTAGTCATAAAGAACTCACATACTTATTGCAAAAGTGTATTAGTTATCAAACAAAGCATTAGACGCATGCTCCTAAGGGAGAGGTTGGTAGGACTTAACCATCGTGCGCTCCTGACCCTCACACAAAGGTTGACAATCATTAAACAAATCATGCTCCGACTTTGTTACATAACGGTTCACCATACGTGCATGACTTCTCATAGTATTCCATGTACTTAATATGAAAGTTTATATTATATCCCTCTTGGATGCCCATTATATTAGGACTAAAATCATAATCTAAACAAACTACCATGTTGTTTTTAAGAAACTCTCAAAATAATATAAGTGATGGACGAGAGTTCAACAATTTCTATAAAATATAACACCACCATGCTCTAAAAAGATATAAGTGAAGCACAAGAGCAACATTGCCTAGCTCAAAAGATATAAGTGAAGCACATAGAGTATTCTAACAAATTCACGATTCAGCGTGTCCCTCTCAAAAATGTGTGTGCAGCAAGGATGGTTGTGGCATACTAAAAAGCAAAGACTCATATCATACAAGACGCTCCAAGCAAAACACATATCATGTGGTGAATAAAAATATAGCCTCAAGTAAATTTACCGATGGATTGAAGACGAAAGAGGGATGCCTTCCTGGGCATCCCCAAGATTAGACTTTTTGGTATCCTTGAATATGTCTTAGGGTGCCTTGGGCATCCCCAAGCTTAGGCTCTTGCCACTCTTTATTCCATAGTCCATCAAATCTTCACCCAAAATTTGAAAACTTCCCAATACAAAACTCATCAGAAAACTCATGAGATCCGTTAGTATAAGAAAAATAAATCACCACTTATGTACTGTTGTGAACTCATTCTTTACTTATATTTGTGCAATAACTACTGTATTATAACTTACCCATGGTTCATACCCCCAATACACCCCATAGATACATCAAAATAAGCAAACAACACAAAGAAAACAGAATCTGTCAAAAACAGAACAGTGTGTAGCAATCTATAGACTTCGAATACTTCTGGAACTCTAAAAACTCTGACGCATTAGTATAATCAGGGAAATTTGTATATAAATCTTGTGTAAAAATTTCAGATCAATTCGACGCTTTGAAAAAATGGACAATTCCTGGACTGAGCGCAAAAGTTTCTGTTTTTCAGCAAAATCAAATTGCAAACACGGTAGACTATCCCAATGGTCTTACTTGGATCAAATACTAATTTAAACAAGAAAACACAATTGTTACAGAATTAATAATGTGCAAAACACACCAAAACAGAAATAAAAAACAGAAAGCAAAATAAAATTGGGTTGCCTCCCAACAAGCGCTATTGTTTAACGCCCCTAGCTAGGCAAAACGCAATAGATCTAGGTATTGTCATAATAATAATAAGGAGATCATCCATGCTCATCTCATACTCCCTTATTTCAGCAGATAATTTCCTTTGTGGCAAGCAAAAATAATCAAAAGGGCTGAATTTAATAGGATAGGGATCCTTAAGATCAAGTGCGTGAGGAATAGATTCCTCCTTTGGTCCCTTATAGTGTATAATCAATTCATCATTATAAGCTTTACTTTGGGTAAAGGACATGAGACTTTTTATAAGAATGAACTCTAATACGTTATTTTGTATAGCAAAATTATCATTGAGTTCGGAAATCTAATCAACCAAAACCTTGGTTGGGACCTTTTTTCTCAAAATTTCATTATAAGCAACTTGATCCGGAGATCGTAGTCTCATTATCTCTTCTTGATTAAAAGGGACCTCATCAATAGGGGGAAACTCACCATTAATTTTATAACGAGCAAAAATTTCACTAGCCTCTTTCTTGATAAATCTAAACTCATGGGCTAGGAATATAGTGGCGGCACGCTTAACAGAAGAATGTTGAATATTAGAGAACTCAAGAAAAATCATTTGTATGCAAGGGTGCATATGCAAGAATTGCCTATCAAGTTCACTTATTAACAAAGTTATAGCATCCACAAGACTATTAGTTTTATTGAGAATGGAACCTCCTAAGGTAGGAAGCGTTCCCGCACAAGTGAAGAAATCTTGAATAACACCTTTTCCAATGATATTACCACTACCTATGCGGAACTTTTTTGTATGAATGATAGTAGGTTCTTTTTGAGGGTTTTCATTAGCAAGGCCATCAAAATTCCCCTCAAGTTTACTACTATCTCTTTCATTGAAAGTCTCCCTAAATTCTGGCATGGTGGCAAAGCAAGCAATCAAGCAAACAAGAAAACGAAAGAAGGGCGAACAAAAAGGCAAATATTTTTGGTATTTTCTGAAAATTGTTTTAGAAGTGAGGGAGAGTAAAACGAGAGTAAAATGGCAAATGATGTAAATTCAAGAGATGAGTTTGTGATGGGTACTTGGTAGGCTTGATGTGTATCCTCCCCGGCAACGACACCAGGAATCCTTCTTGCTACCTCTTGAGCTTGCGTTGGTTTTCCCTTGAAGAGGAAAGGGTGATGCAACAAAGTAGATAAGTATTTCCCTTAGTTTTTGAGTACCAAGGTATCAATCCAATAGGGGGAACAAGTAAGTTACCAATGGATGCACCTACACAAACAATCAAACTCTTGCACGCAATGCTATAAAGGGGTTGTCAATCCCTTCACGGTTATTTGCAAGTATTAGATCCGATGGAGATAGATGTAAACGAGAACAGAAAGTAAAAGGTAAATAAATTGCAGCAAATTATTTTTGGTATTTTTTGTTTTTAGATCTGAAAATATATTATGGAAAGTAGACCCGGGGGCATAGGTTTCACTAGAGGCTTCTCTCATGATGGCAAGTATTACGGTGGGTGAACAAATTACTGTCGAGCAATTGATAGAAAAGCAAATAATTATGAGGATATCCAAGGCAATGATTATGCATATAGGCATCACGTCCATGTCAAGTAGACCGAAACGATTCTGCATCTACTACTATTACTCCACACATCGACTGATTCCTGCCTGCATCTAGAGTATTAAGTTCATGAAGAACAGAGTAACGCATTAGGTAAGATGACACGATGTAGAGGGATAAACTCAAGCAATATGATGAAAACCCCATATTTTCATCCTTGATGGCAACAATACAATACGTGCCTCACTACCCTACTATGTCACTGGGTGAGGACACCACAAGATTGAACCCAAAACTAAGCACTTCTCCCATTGCAAGAATTACCAATCTAGTTGGCCAAACCAAACCAATAACTCAAAGAGACTTGCAAAGATATGAAATCATGCATATGAGAATTTAGAAAAGACTCAAATAATATTCATAGATAATCTGAACGTAAACCCACAATTCATCGGATCTCGACATACACACCGCAAAAGAGTATTACATCAGATAGATCTCCATGAAGATCATGAAGAAGATGGTATTGAAGAACAAAGAGGGAGAAGAAGCCATCACATACTAGCTATGGACTCGAAGGTCTGTGGTGAACTACTCATGCATCATCGGAGGGGCAATGGAGTTGATGTAGATGCCCTCCGTGATCGAATCCCCCTCCAGCAGATTACCAAAAAAGGCTCCATGATTGGATCTCACGGGAACCGAGGCTCCTAGTGGCGGAAAAGTGTTTTTGTGGCTCTCTCTGGTATACAGGTAATATTTTTGAATTTATAGGCCAAGAAATAGGGTTAGGGGAGCTGCCGCGAGCGCACAAGCCAGGGGCGCGCCCTACCCCCTGGGCGCGCCCATGGGGCTTGTGGCCACACGGCGGCTCTCCCGACTTCATCTCCAAGTCTCCTGGGTTTCTTCTGGTCCAAGAAAAATTATTCTGAAGATTTTATTCCGTTTGGACTCCATTTAATATTCCTTATCTGCAATACTCAAAAACAAGGAAAAAACAAAAACTGGCACTAGGCTCTAGATTAATAGGTTAGTTCCCAAAATAATATAAAATAGCATATTAATGCATGTAAAACATCCAAAATAGATAATATAATAGCATGGAACAATCAAAAATTATAGATATGTTGGAGACGTATCATATATCAAATCCAATTTTAATTAACAATGATTTTTAATTTAGTAGTTAGCACAAAGCAACATATATCATGTAACAATGAAGTCTAACTCTCTTCCTATGCATTGGCATGTCATAAAACAAAAATTCATGGACATTAAGTCAAGGCCAATACATAGCATAAGTAGTTTCATGCAATTTTATCGTATTGGAAACATAGATAGGTGAAGATTTTGTTCCTCTGTCATAATAATTACAAGTGGGATCAGCAAGCACATGCATATTATATTCATCAAAATCATCATGTGTAATGGGAAAATGCAACCCATCAATGTAATCCTTAATAAGTGAAAACATCCCCGATATCATGAAGTTGGGAGAATCCAAAAAGACAACAGGACTATCATGTGTGGGTGCAATAACAACAATTTCATTCTTAACATAAGGAACTATAGCAAGTTCATCTCAATAAGTATAATTCATGTTGACATCATGGCCACAAGCGTAGAAGCATCAAGTTCATAAAAAAGGGATATTTGAAATGAATTCAAGGGATCATAGCAATCATCATAGCATTCATCCTTCGGTATATGCGAAGGGAAATTAAACAATGTATGAGTTGAAGATTTACTCTCATTAGAAGGTGGGCACGGGTAGCTAATACTCTCTTCCTCCTTTTGTTCTTCGCTCTCCTCCTCATCTTTTTCATCCAATGAGCTCATAGTCTTAGCAATTTCTTGTTCCATAGATTCCTACAAAACATTAGTCTCTTCCAAGGCAGCAGACTTTCTCTTAATAAATTCATTAATATCGACATTGTATTCATAATTCTCATAGCAATATGCAAGTATGGAATTTTTTTAGGTCTGTAAATAGCATCATCATAGTTACCATACTTTTCAAAGAACGATTCAATTTCATATGCACACTTAAAAGCAACAAATTCTTCTATTTGTTCCACATCATAGTAATCATATGTACCTTTAGCATAAGAATCCAAGGTTTCATTATCATTAAATTCACATTGAAAGGGAAGGTGTAGACCCTTAATCTTAGAGCAACAAGTATAATCACAGCTCAAGCATAAGTTCCAAGCATACCAACGCAACATTTTAATTTGATCCCATAAGTGCTTCCCTTTTTAGATAAGCGATTATACCTAAAGTACTCATGTTGATCCAACGTGTCTCCCATTATCAAGTTGAATGGGGATTTCTTAGGATTACCAAAGTAGTATTTAATGTTTTTCACATAACCACCATCGAGGATTTTAGGAGGTTCCCCGTCTCCATGAGTAGCAAGTACAACTAATTATTGTGTGTTTCGTGTTCCATATCCATAACTAAAGATATAAAATAAATTATAATAGAAAATACAAATTACTTAGTGATAAATCAAACAAGCACACACAATAATATCAACCGCTATGTTATTACTCCCCGGCAACGGTGCCAGAAAAAGGTCTTGATAACCCACAAGTGTAGGAGATTGTTCGTAGCCTTTTTCGATAAGTAAGAGTGTCGAACCCAACGAGGAGATAAAGGTAGAATTAATATTCTCTCAAGTTCTATCGACCACAAATATAACTCTACGCACGCTAACGCTTACTTTACATAGAACAAGTATGAAACTACTTTGCAGGAAGGAAACTAGAAGTACTTAGTTGGTGTAATAGTAGTTTTGCAAGGTAATAAAGAACATGTAAATAAAAGTTAAGGGCTACTTAGATAAAGATTAATTAAGTTAGTTTTTTAGTAGAAAGCTTTTGTAGCGCAAGAGAAAGATTGTCCATAGGCAATTGGATATAACACGATAGATACTTATCATATGCAATGAGGGAGAGGCATAAGCTAACATAATTTTTGTACTTGGATCATATGCACTTATGATTGTAACTCTAGCAAGCATCCGAATATACTAAATATAATTAAGGTAAAACCCAACCATAGCATTAACATCAAGTCCTATCTACTCCCATACGCAACAATACACTTATTCGGGTGTAAGCTTCTGTCATTCTAGCCACCCACTATAAGCGAATCATGAACGTATTGCAATACCCTCCAGCGGGAATCCTTCACGTGTGTAGGTCATGGAAAGCTCCTTAGGACATCACCATGTCAACATACAACTCGTATCAATCATACCATACCACAATTAATCCATAGGAAAAAAGAGATATACTCAAACATCATAGGATAGCCACAAAACATTGGATAATAATATATAGCATTGAGACCCATGTTTAAGTGGAGATTATAGCGGGGGAAAGATGTGTTACACTGCTGCATAGAGGGGGGAGAGTTGGTGGTGTCGGCGGTGAAGTTGTTGGTGTAGCTCATCGTCACGATGGTTGCCTCGGCGGTGCTTCGGTGCCACCGGGGAGAGGGGGAGAGCCCCCCTCCTTCTTCTTCTTCCTTGGTCTCCCCCCAAAGTGGGAGGAGATTTCCCCTTGGGTCCATGGCCGCCATGGCTCCCAGCGGGTAGTAGCCTCTCCGAGATTGGATCTCTCTCTCTCTCTTTGTTTCTCTCCTGTTTTCGTGACTCTTTTCTGAACCCTTCATAGTTTCTTAAATATCCAGAGATCCATAACTCCGATGTGTCTAAGATGTTGAGGGTATTTTTATCGGAAAATAATCTTTCTTGTGGCGAAAGTAGAGCCCCAACCTACTTAAGGTGGAGCCACGAGCTAACAGGGCACGACCAATCCCTCCCCCCCCCCCGACCACGCCCTGTTGTGTGGTGGGGTCCTCAGGTACCGTGTTGTGTTGATTCTTCTTCCTAAAATTCACATATATTCCGAAAAACATCTCCATAAATTTTTATCGCGTTTGGACTTCGTTTGATATGGATATTCTGCAAAAAAAACACACACAAAAACAGGAACAGACATTGGGCACTGGATAAGTAAGTTAATCCCCAAAATAATATAAAATGTTGCCAAAAGTATATGAAAGTTGTAGAATACTGGCATCAAACAATCAAAAATCATAGATATAGCAGATGTGGGAAATATGCCCTAGAGGCAATAATAAATTGGTTATTATCATATTTCCTTGTTCATAATAATCGTTTATTATCCATGCTATAATTGTGTTGATCGGAAACACAGATACATGTGTGGATACATAGACAACACCATGTCCCTAGTATGCCTCTAATAGACTAGCTCGTTGATCAAATATGGCTATGGTTTCCTAGTCATGGACATGAGATGTCATTTGGTAATGGGATCACATCATTAGGAGAATGATGTGATGGACAAGACCCAAACTACAAACGTAGCATATGATTATGTCAGTTTATTGCTACTGTTTTCTGCATGTCAAGCATATGTTCCTATGACCATGAGATCATGCAACTCACTGACACGGAGGAGTACCTTGTGTGTATCAAACATCGCAGCGTAATTGGGTGACTATAAAGGTGCTCTACAGGTATCTTCGAGGGTGTCTGTTGGGTTGGCATGGATCAAGACTGGGATTTGTTACTCCTTGTGACAGAGAGGTATCTCAGGGCCCACACGGTAATACAACATCACAACAAGCCTTGCAAGCAATGTGACTAAGTGTTACTCATGGGATCTTGTATTACGAAACGAGTAAAGAGACTTTCTGGTAACGAGGTTGAACTAGGTATGGAGATACCGACGATCGAATCTCGGGCAAGTAACATACCGAAGAACAAAGGGAACATCATACAGGATTAACTGAATCCTTGACATAGAGGTTCGACCAATAAAGATCTTTGTAGAATATGTAGGAACCAATAGGGGCATCCAGGTCCCGCTATTGGTTATTGACCGTAGAGGTGTCTCGGTCATGTCTACATAGTTCTCAAACCCACAGGGTGTGCACATTTAAGGTTCGGTGACATTTTGGTAGTATAGAGTTATGTATGGTGGTGACCGAAGGTTGTTCGGAGTCCCAGATGAGATCCCGGACATCACGAGGAGCTTCGAAATGGTCCGGAGGTAAATATTGATATATAGGAAGTCCTGTTTGTTGGAAATATGCCCTAGAGGCAATAATAAATTAGTTATTATCATATTTCCTTGTTCATGATAATCGTTTATTATCCATGCTATAATTGTATTGATCGGAGACTTAAATGCATGTGTGGATACATAGACAAAACCATGTCCCTAGTATGCCTCTAATGGACTAGCTCGTTGATCAAAGGATGGTTAAGGTTTCCTAGCCATGGACATGAGATGTCATTTTGATAACGGGATCACATCATTAGGAGAATGATGTGATGGATAAGACCCAAACTACAAACATAGCATATGATCGTGTCAGTTTATTGCTGCTGTTTTCTGCATGTCAAGTATATGTTCCTATGACCATGAGATCATGCAACTCACGGATATCGGAGGAGTGCCTTGTGTGTATCAAACGTCGCAACGTAACTGGGTGACTATAAAGGTGCTCTACAGGTATCTCCGATGGTGTCTGTTGAGTTGGCATGGATCGAGACTAGGATTTGTTACTCCGTGTAACGGAGAGGTATCTCGGGGCCCACTCGGTAATGCAACATCACAATAAGCCTTGCAATCAATGTGACTAGTTGTTAGTTGCGGGATCTTGTATTACGGAATGAGTAAAGAGACTTGCCGGTAACGAGGTTGAACTAGGTATGGAGATACCGACGATCGAATCTCGGGCAAGTAACATACCGAAGAACAAAGGGAACGTTATACGGGATTAACTGAATCCTTGACATAGAGGTTCGACCGATAAAGATCTTCATAGAATATGTAGGAACCAATGTGGACGTCCAGGTCCCGCCATTGGTTATTGACCGTAGAGGTGTCTCGGTCATGTCTACATAGTTCTCGAACCCGCAGGGTCTGCACACTTAAGGTTTGGTGACGTTTCGGTAGTGTAGAGTTATGTATGGTGGTGACCGAAGTTTGTTCGGAGTCCCGGATGAGATCCTGGACGTCACGAGGAGCTCCGGAATGGTCCGGAGGTAAAGATTCATATATAGGAAGTCCCAGTTTGGTTTCCGGAAAAGTTTCGGGCTCATCGGTAGTGTACCGGGAGTGCCGGTAGTGTACCGGGAGTGCCGGTAGTGTACCGGGAGACCTCCGGGAGGGGTACTTCGACCCCAAGAGGTCCATGGGATTTGTGAGAGTATTAACCAGCCCTTAGTGGGCTGGGAAAACAGCCACAAAGGCCCATGGCGCAGGAGAGAAAGTCCTAAAGCAAAATGTGGGAAATCAGCCAATAGGAGGCAATCCTACTCCAACTAGGATTGGAGGTGAAGTAGGATTGCTTCCCACCTCCTATTTCGGCTGACCCAAAGGCCTTGGCTGCCTCTCCTCTCCTCTCCTCCTATATATACTAGTGGATTGGGTGGTTTTTGGACAGAATTTCCGGCCACGTGCTCCCCGTTTCACCGGTGCACAGTTTCTCCTCTAGATCGGTTTTCCGCAGCGCTTAGGCGAAGCCCTGCCGGAATCACTCCACCACCATCACCGGAGCACCGTCATGCTGCCGGTGAACTCTCTCTCCTCTCCACCTCCTCTTGCTGGATCAAGACGGTGGAGATCGTCATCAAGCTGCACGTGTGCTGAACGCGGAGGTGCCGTCCGTTCGGCGCTAGATCGGAAGGACCGTGATCGAGATCGCGAGACGGTTCGTGATGAGATCACGGAACGGATCGTGATGAGTTCGTGGGACAGATCGTGATCAAGATCGTGAGACGGATCGTGATGAGATCGCGGGACGGATCGTGATGAGTTCACGGGACGGATCGTGATTGGATCGTGGGACGGATCGTGATGAGATCGCGGGACGCTCAGTGATTTGGATCGCGAAGATGTTCGACTACACCAACCGCGTTTCTTAACGCTTCCCGCTTAGCGATCTACAAGGGTACGTAGATCCACTCTCCCTCTCGTAGATGCTCATCACCATGGATAGGTTTGCATGTGCGTAGGAAATTTTTTGTTTCCCATGCGACGTTCCCCAACACTGTTTTGGTCGCCGGAAAAGTTCCGGGCTCATCGGTAGTGTACCGGGAGTGTCGGTAGTGTACCGGGGGACCATCGGGAGGGGTGTCACGCCCCGAGGGGCCTCATGGGCTGTGGGAGGAGACAAACCAGCCCCTGGTGGGCTGGTCGAAGCCTCCACTAAAGCCCATGAGGTTTGAGAAGGAAAAAAATCTAAAGGTGGAGAGGTGGAAAGAGTTTCCAAGTGGAAAGGAGGAATCCTACTCCTAATAGGATTGGAGTAGGACTCCTCCACCTCCAATTTCGGCCAGATATTGAGGGTTTGAGGCTGCCTCCTTCCCTCCCTCCCTCCTATATATACTAGAGGATTTAGAGGGAAGAGCTAACCCTAATTGCCACGTGTTGCCCTTTTCTTCCTCTAGATCGTTTTCTCCTCTAGATCGGTTTTCAGCGGTGCTTAGGCAAAGCCCTGCTGGAATTCCTCCACCACCATTGCTGCAACGCCGTCACGCTGACGGAGAACTCATCTACCTCTCCGCTCCCTCTTGCTGGATCAAGAAGGCGGAGATCGTCATCAAGTTGTACGTGTGCTGAACGCGGAGGTGCCATTCGTTCGACGCTAGATCGGAAGGACCGTGATCAAGATCACGAGACAGATCGTGATGAGATCGTGAGACGGATCGTGATGAGTTCGCGGGACGGATCGTGATTGGATCGCAGGACGGATCGTGATGAGATCGGGGGACGCTCGGCGATTTGGATCGCGAAGACGTTCGACTACACGGACCGCGTTTCTTAACGCTTCCCGCTTAGCGATCTACAAGGGTATGTAGATCCACTCTCCCTCTCGTAGATGCCCATCACCATGGATAGATCTTGCGTGTGCATAGGAATTTTTTTTGTTTCCCATGCAACGTTCCCCAACAGCAGATACATATCAAGGTGCATAGGAACACTGCAATGATTATGTAGTTACTTCATGAGATACGGGAGTTAAAAGATACTATGCTTTCCCTTATGGAGGACAAGCCTTCCTCATTATCATCACCATCACCCAAGAAGGGCACTTGAGTACCTGGGTATGTGCACCACCCTTAGCTTGTTCCAAGCTTGGGGGAGGTGCGCCGGTATCGTATCACCATGACATTTACCATTGTCATCTATCTTAGTTCGATCCTTAGTTATTTTGTGATTTAGAGAAATAAAATTCCAGTATTGTTGTTCTTTGAGTGATTTCTTTGATATCAACCTATCCTTGTAGTCGAGTGTGAGAGTTATATAATAAAGATTAGTTTGAGTGTGCTCGTGTTACTCTCATGCATCAATCATAGCAATGAAATAAAAGAAATAGAAAGATCATATGCTAATCCCATGGGGAGTAATGACTTCACATAGAAAAAAGTATGTCTGATAAAAATTATTGTGAATTAACAAACATAACATTAGTCATTGATACAATCCACGCAAATTATGATAGAGGAGATGAGATTCACATACAAATACAATATCTTGGACATCTTTTATGATTGTGAGCTCCCCCCCCCCAAATATTATATAATGATCGAAGTTTTGATGTTGGACAAGGAAGATAGCGTACTGAGTTATGATTGTTTACATTGACATAGAAGTTATATTGTCATGGATCCTCTAACATGCGGTGCTTGCTTAGAATATTTTACCAGCCAAAAGTTCGTACTAAGTGGAGATACTATCTATGCATCCAAAAATCCTTAAACCCAGTTCCTTGCCATGAGAGTCCACCATATCTATCCATGGATTGAATAATATCCTTCAAGTAAGTTGTCATCGGTGCACAAAACAATAAAAATTTCTCCTAAACATGTGTGCTCTTTTATTGTAAGGGCAAATAAGCTTTGTGAAATCTTGTGATGGCAAAGAAATAAAAATATCAGATTGCATAATAAAGGTTGCTATTATGAAGATCATTATAAAGTGACGTTCCTTTTTAAGAGCTTGCACATCTGAAACTAAAAAGCGAATGACAACCTCTGCTTCCCTCCGCGAAGGGTCTATCTTTTACTTTCATGTATTTACTTTTATGCAAGAGTCAATCATGTTTATTCCTATTCCAACCTATTAATTCTCTAGTTAGCACACATCATGTGTTGGGGAAAGATCCAAACATATATATCCAACTAGATGTAAGTGATAATGAGTCATTATTGCTGACTTTATCCTTCAGGTAAATAAGTTGGGTTGCAAAAACATTAAAGCTCCTATCTTCCTATGTGTCCGATGGAAACATTAGCTCCAAAAATATGCAATGAGTATCAACAAGCATAGAAAACTAAATGATAGTTGAATATGTGGGCTTGCTAAAATAAAAGGTGTCACATAGACTCTTCTCTAAAATATAATTCGAGATGGTAATGGCCGGAAAGAAAGACACTGGAAAAGCCATGGAGGGAGTCAAAAATTCAAGCGCCGCAAGAACTGATGGTGCTCTACAAGGTGGCGGTTAAATGTAAGTTAGTAAATGACAACACTAGTGCAGAAATGCTTACAGACAATCTTAAATAGTGGTATGCCACCTTCGTTCCACGCCACTGCTATTTTTTCAAAATAGTGGTAGCTTGGGCATATTTTGTATGCCACTTGTCATAGGTTACTAGTGGCGTAGCTGTATTTTCACAACCCACAAGTGTGTGGTACCAAGTGTCCATACTAGGCCCAAGCTAGTGGTGGCATGTGCCTTTTGTGTACGCCACTCGTACTGTCATTAGTGCGGGTACATGCCTTTTGTGCACACCAATGGTATATGGCAACCTCTCACTTGTTACCCAGATATAACTTCAATTCTTTCTTTTTGCGTCTTCTCTACTTTCACTTATCACTAGCTAGCTCCACATAGTTTTGTTTATACCCTCGTAGCTATGTTGTCAATAATGGACCCACTGGAGCTTCAAAAATTGGTACGAGTCTCGTGCGCGACTCGATGTCGGTTGAGAGCGCCAAACAATTGGGCCTTTGCCCCCTTGGCCGAGATCCCCTCCTCCCTAGTTGGCTCGGCCATTAGCTCGCCATCGTGGCCTATGCAGCAGCCGTGTCCAGCGAATCATCCCGCTGCACCAACGCCTCCGTTGATCCGGCGACAAATCCTACACCTCCAGCGACGAAGCAGGCTTGAATCCGGCTAGGGCACCCATGTTGCTTTGGGCCTGCCAATGCCCTCTTGATAAGACAACTTCCTACACACCATGGAATCCAGAACAAGAATTCTTCATATGTGTTGTCCGTGGAATATGTATGACAGAAAATCTCTCTTTCTATTAGCAAATTGGCATGCATACTATCTTAAGCTGCTCATCGTCATTATGTGTATACACATGTGCAGAAAGGAGTCTCTTGCCACACATGAATATGTGTCAATCTCGTGAAGAAATATGTAAACGATCTGTTGTCGATGGACCAATGAGATGTAAGTCCTTCCACCTAGCTCCCTTTTGCATGAAAACTCGACCATTGATTTATCTAATGAATATAAATTATATTGCGCAAGAAACCATTGGATTTTTTTGAAAATCTATTTGTATAGCTTTTATGACATGTGTCTATTTTTTATTAAACTAGTTCCCAAATTTTATCTGAAAATATTAGGAGGACTTGTAAATATGCTCAGAAGATACCGATGGTCAGAAAAAGTATGTCATCAATGTACGAAAAGGGTTATATTTTGGATAGAAAAAAGTCATAACAAGAAAAAAATTGTTCATGTAATTTCCCCGCAAGTCAAAGAGGTTCCAGTCAAGAGAGAGAAAGTGGGACCAACCAAAGAGACAAGAAAGCGGAGATACTCAAAGGCAGATTTAGAAAGAAAAAGAAGTGAAGATGGGCTGGCCTGCGTTTGGGTTCGACCGTACGAGGTGCAGACCCAACACACATGGGGACGATGGATGGAGGAGTTAACCTGCACTGCCATCCTCTCTTTTTTTTATGTGCTTGCTGCGGCTGCTGCTACTAAACACACACAATATCGAGACGGAGAGAGAGACTGAGACTGCGCCTGTGGGGCCACTTTAGGCGTCTCAGCCAATAGACGCTCGACAGCATACCGGCTCCGGAACCACACTCGATCGCAGCCTCCCCCAATTACACCACAAATCCGTCCATCCTCTTCCTCTCCCCTCTTTAAAGCTGCATCCCATCTCCCCTCACCGCCGCGGCGAGCCAGCGACGTCTCGCCTCCTCCCACTCCGGCCGCCGTGCGCGCCATAGACACAGCAGTCGACGGCTAGATCGTGAAATCAGGATGGGTCGCGGCAAGGTGCAGCTGAAGCGGATAGAGAACAAGATAAATCGGCAGGTGACCTTCTCCAAGCGCCGCAACGGGCTCCTGAAGAAGGCGCACGAGATCTCCGTCCTCTGTGACGCAGAGGTCGCCGTCATCGTCTTCTCCCCCAAAGGCAAGCTCTATGAGTACGCCACCGACTCCAGGTAGCCCTCCGCCCATGCCTATATTAGCCAGCTTCCGTCTCGAACTCTCGATCCATTTCCATTTCTGCCTCTGCCATCTGCCCATGCTGCTGCATCATACATACTGGACTACATACATATAGGGAGGCAACCGTACCGCCGTACGCCCGGCTCTTCCCCCGCCAGCTGCATCGTAGCTCTTGCCGTTTCTGGCCTTTGATGCCATGGCGCCGGAAAAGCTCCCTGTCGGTTTTGCCATTTCTGGCATCGATCCATCTCCATGTGCTCATCGGTTTGGTGTCCGTACCGCATGTGCTTTGCTTCCTCACTTCTTTCTAGTTTCTACCACCTGCTGCTACCCCCGGCCGTGCCTATTCTGAGTTTGTTTGTGTGCTACAGCTGATGATTTTATGCTGCTGCTGCAGCTGCTTGCTTATTTTGGGTAACGATTTGATTTCTCCTCAGTCCTCTACTCACTCACTAGCTGGCTCGTCTTCTCCGATTTCCTTTCTCGTGCCCCCACTTTTGCCTTTTCCTCTTGCCTCCGACTGATCCTTTCCTTTTTGGGGATCCACGGCCGCCTTTCTTTCTTTAATTCACATTCACCTATAGCCGGCGTAGGACACCATGCGAATGTGACACGAGAAGGCAGATTAGATTATACTGACCCAGCCCCAGCCCCAGGCGCGTAATTACATGATTTTTGTTGCTTTCCTCATCCACGTCGTTCTACACTCGATTCTACTACAAGGAGTATTTTATTCCGTCCAGTGATTTGGCTTTTCTTTGTGACCAAAAATCGCATGCGTGTTTTCATTTTTTTTAAACCATCAATAATAATCACGGCTTCCAAGAAGTGAGCTGGGGGCAGTGAGCCAGTGACAGACATGCATGTAATCGACGGACCTCGGTGAATTAATCGCCTCGCATCTTCTTCTGCCTCTCTAAACATGCAGTGAGCACGACTTATGCATGGTACATCGTTACGTACGTCTTTGTTAAACTATACCAAAAAAAAATCCCTCTTCTTACTCTTCTTCAGTTCTCGCCAAGGAGTGAGATGGATCTGGTTCTCCTTTCATCTTCTTCTCTCTTTCCTCTTATTTATTTCTTCTCCCTCTTTTCCTCTTTGATGCTGTTACCCTCTAGGTCAATCTTTGCTAGCTCGGTTTTATTTGGTAGAAAAAAGACAGACCGGCCTGACAGCTAGATATTGTACAGTAGTAGATCTTTGCTTTGTTCATTGATAGGGAGCAATTTGCAATCTTCTGTTGAAGAGAGAAATAAAGGTGTACGGTGTACTACCTAGCTAGATCGCTAATCATGGAACCATTTGCTGCAACACAATATATACTTTAGCCTCTCTCAGTTCCGTGTACAACAGTTTTGTGTTGTACAACGACTCGTACGTACGGTGACAGTATGCATCTGTATTTATGTCGGCACTTTTATGCCTGTTTTCAAGTGCTTTATTTCCAATACACATATATGTCCGGTGCATCTCATCTCTTTCTTCCCTCTTCGAGATATATGATGGTCTATATAAGGCTTGGGTACCTACGTGCCACATATAAGGCTTGGGTACCTACGTGCCACATATATACAAGACGACCTGGCCTCTCTCTGGGAGAAGTAAATGAATGCTTCAGGCTTCTGGAATCCCTTCACTAATTCTCTCTCTATATAATTCAGATAAATAGGCTGCACATCTCTATAGTCTATATTTTTGTGTGCGAGAAACAATGAGATTGAAGATGGTGGGATATTGTCTTGACCGTACGTACAAACATACAGATTAAGAGCTT
This sequence comes from Hordeum marinum, assembly GCA_022496015.1. Taxonomy (NCBI): domain Eukaryota; kingdom Viridiplantae; phylum Streptophyta; class Magnoliopsida; order Poales; family Poaceae; genus Hordeum; species Hordeum marinum. The sequence continues at coordinate 291,007,170 of CM039673.1, forward strand.
ATTCTTGTCTTGCATAGTACTTCTATATGCATGAAACTACCAAGGGGGCTGGTCACCTTGGTTGTTTTACAAGAACAGAAGTAGCCAGCTCTATAAGATTCCTCTACAATCGTTCAGTTTAGGATCGCAACCCAGTTCCTGTTGTACTGCTGCTACAGCCATCCATCCAACTCGTTGTTGACAATTTTTTTTCTTGCTACAGCATCATGCATGCATGTTCCGTCATGCTTCAGTCATTATCCACAAACCTTGATATCACATGTGTGCTATATGTATTCCTTTTATTATGGAATCGTGGTTCTATACAGCATCACTGCTCTCTTGAAGATAGGTGAGATATATATGTTTCATGTGTGCATTCTTTGAAGGCGGCATCCTCCTTCCAAGGCAATCGACAGTGATATTACTACACTTTGAACAGTAAAGGAGAGCTGTCAGTCCAAACAGTAACTTCAGATCCGGAGTTTTTTGGGAACTTCTGAGTTTTTATTGCTTGGGCCATGGCATAGTGGCTCTTTTTTTTTGTTCGTGACAAGCCATTGCATTTATTGTATTTGCTTGCAAAAATATCTTGCGTACGTTTCTTAGTACTGTTTTTTAAATTAGAAGGATGCCAAGCATTTTGAGATGGAGGTAGCTAGTACTAATTATGCCTTTCAAAGGACCGGGATTTGATTGTCCCCAAAAGGGATGGACTAACATGGTATGAGTTTTTCTTGCAGCATGGACAAAATCCTTGAACGTTATGAGCGCTACTCTTATGCTGAAAAGGCTCTTATTTCAGCTGAATCTGAAAGTGAGGTATAAGCAATTTGCTGCTTTTACAATTATTTCGATTACTCTTGCTGCTGGCATACATTTGGAATCGTGGAGGTTGCCCATGTTATATTGCACAAGTATTTCCGCACATCTGAATTAACCTTCTTGTTGTTGGATTTTCCAAACAGAGAAGATTATTTATGAATAAACAATAATTAAACCTTTTGGGAAATTCAGAATTACCTTACATTATACGTTAGTGACTTAAAATTACATTTCTTTGGGTATTCTACCATATAGCTTAACATTCCTCATGCGAAAAGGGGTTTTGTGGACCCACACACGAGCTTACGAAATGTGTAGCCTTCATATGTACTCAAACTGATTAATCCCCTTTATCTCGGATTTTGTCTCACCAAGACAATTTGTAACGTGTGGATGCTCTAGATCGGCAACCTATGTTTTTTTTTTTTGCGGGGGAAAAGGAAAATTTCATTAACTCATGGAGGCTTCTCGGCCTCGAAAATGTTTACAATGCGGATGAATTTCTAGTTGCAAACTTTCAAGCAGATAAGATTTTGTAGTAAGGATGAAAAGAACCTAGAGTAAACAACTGAAGAGTTTGGTAAACTGGTATCAGACCCTACCTTCACATTTTTAGTAAATTTGGCCACCTAGGTAGATGAACGAAGAGATCATCGATGGGCATGTGTCTTCATCATCTTTGAATCATATCCACCATACGTGGAAATAATCATATCATGCAATATACTTCCTCTGTTCCTAAATATAAGCCCTTCTAGAGATTTCAATACGGACTACATACGGAGCAAATGAGTGAATCTACACTCTAAAATATGTCTATATACATCTGTATATAGTCTTTATTGTAATCTCTAAAAAACCTTATATTTAGAAACGGAGGGAGTATAATACACAATATATGAGATGCACGGAATTATATGAAATTAGTGTCTCCTCTAGATCATAATCATAAATACACCATAAACAATATTTTTAACTATAAATTCTGTAAAATAAATATTGTATGTATACATTAGTATACTAATAAATCAATCAAAATTATCTGTTTTCCCACAAACACAACCTACCTAAGCTTCACAAAATAGCCCGTGTGTTCCCGTTACTTGTATTCGACCTTTCATAACCTTTGTAAACTAACCACGGGTGACACGCTTGCATATGGTTTTGTACTCATATGAAATTTACATGAACTTGGCTGGTAAGAGGAGGCTATAGAAGAAGCAAATGGCTGAGGAAGCTACAAACACAAGCTAACATATGCTTTCAAGCAGCAAGATACCCCTCTGTGTATTATTTTTTCATTAGGATTTTTTATATCCACAAAAATTAAGTAATTTATAAAATGAAAATATCGACCATCGCCCTTACCATATTTTTATCTGCTATCAACTACTCCCTCTGTTCCTAAATATAGATATTTTAAGAGATTACACTACGAACTACATACGATGTATATAGACATGTTTTAGAGTGTAGATTCACTCATTTTGCTCCGTACGCAGTCCATAGTGGAATTTCTTAAAAGACTATATTTAGGAATGGAGGGAGTATATGATTAAGAAAGGGCAGGATTATTTTGCTTATCAATACCTAAAATAAAACTACATTTGGTTTTTTATTTTAAATTTGTATATGGTGTGTTAACATTTGCCGCTCTATATGTTTTTGAAGGGTAATTGCTTTTGTTTATTTTCTGATTGGGATATGGGGGGAGTGGGGATTATTAACTCCGGTTTACACCCAATATGTTTTATGGTAAACAAGTAGACATGGCTTGATGGTTGAATTTGGCTGAGCCTGAAATTCTCAGATCAACTTTGTTATGTGACCATGATAAAAAAAATTCAAAGTCAATGTTGTTATATATTTACTTTTCCACATATCTATTTTTTTTATTATTTTTCTCACTTGCAACGTCCATCTCTTCGCTCTACCCAAATAAATCAAATCCGTCCAGTATTTGCTGTTAGTACCTCAGATCCACATGTGAATACTGATTTTCTTTTCTTCACTTAATTTTTATTCCTGCACATTGAACCAGAACATAGCTTTAGGCAATGATTTAAGTATTATTTTATATAAAAAGCCTAGGACTAGTTTGGTAGAAGACCCTTGCTTCATAATACTGAATATCAGAAACAATATTAAGGTTCCTGCACTTCAATGGCTGAAACCTGTTATTACAGTTAAGAGCATCTTATGGTAAATTTCTGCTCCTCCTACATGTCTGCTGTTCTAGTATCATTGTTTCCGACAACGAAAATGCAAGAAGTCATGTGACAAAAATGCAAGTGTGACTGCCCGAAGGTAGACGTGAACTTCCCATAAAATGGAAGCCTTATTTATGTACTCCCTCCTTCCGGGTCTATAAGGAGTGCACGGAGTTTGAGATTTACTTCGACCATCAACTAGACCAATAATATGGGTTATGCGGCATAGATATCAGACCACTGCAAAATTCGTTCACATGTGAAATCGGGGGTATAGTTTTTTTTTCCATAAATAACTCGTATGTTGTTGGTCGAAGTTAGACACAAAATGCATGCACACCTTATAAACAAGGAAGGAGAAAGTACGTTGTCAAGAGTTTCCTGTTTTTTTCACATACCTTACCATCTACTCACATTGTATAAGCATATTGATAGTGGTAGTTCCCTTCAGCGGTAAATGATGTGCTTAGTTCATACAAAGGAACGTCCATTCTTGTACTTGCCTACGTCTGACAGAAAATAATTTTCCTGTACAGGGAAATTGGTGCCATGAATACAGGAAACTTAAGGCGAAGATCGAGACCATACAAAAATGTCACAAGTAATAATGCGTATTGAATTGTAATTTGGATTATGACTAATTGTGGAACTAGCATATAATTTTGCAGTATGAGCTGCTGAATTAAGATGATTTAAAGTAACTGGATTATTAATTATCCTGCAGGCACCTCATGGGAGAGGATCTGGATTCTCTGAACCTCAAAGAACTCCAACAACTGGAGCAGCAGCTGGAGAGTTCATTGAAGCACATCAGATCAAGAAAGGTTGTTATTTTCTCAGATTCAGTAGCCCACCTGAATTGTCTTAAGTGGACTGAGGTGGACGTCAGAGGCCGGCATTACATATGTGAATGTGGTCCTTGCATGCTGTTGCAAACCCTTTCCTTTTGGCCTTTTGAGAATGTTAATATCTGGTGTATAATTTCCAATGTGGTAAAGTTTCCGATCATTTGTAACTGTAAACTTGCCTGTATTTGCAGAGCCATCTTATGATGGAGTCCATTTCTGAGCTACAGAAGAAGGTAACAACCAAACATATTATCATCGATGCACCTTTCATTATGATATACTAGCTAGTTTCATGTCATCTCATACTGTTGTTGCATGCTGCAGGAGAGGTCACTGCAGGAGGAGAACAAGGCCCTACAGAAGGAAGTAATTAAGATGTCAAACAAAGAAGCTATAATTACTTAACCAGTGTTCGTTGCTTATCTGATCCATCAATTTTATGTAGCTGGTGGAGAGGCAGAAGGCAGCCAGCAGGCAGCAGCAACAACAACAACAACAAATGCAGTGGGAGCACCAAGCCCAGACCCAAACTCATCATACCCATACCCAAAACCAACCCCAAGCTCAGACTAGCTCATTATCTTCCTCTTTCATGATGAGGGATCAGCAGGCCCATGCCCCTCAACAGAACATTTGGTATGTACATGCATACACAGGCTATTCATTTATGATACTATGCATACATGTAATAACACGTACAGTTCATCTTATTGTGTATGGAGTAGCTACCCACCGATGACGATGGGTGGGGAGGCGGCAGCAGCAGCGCCGGTGCAGCAGGCTCAGCTTCGCATTGGAGGCCTGCCGCCATGGATGCTGAGCCACCTCAACGCTTGAGGAAGGAAGAGGTTTAATTGCCAAAGCAGCTGAAACAGCATTAATCGGCACACGAGCAATTAAGCTGCTATGGTTATGTTTGCTTGCCCCTATCCTAATATATATGATTTGCAAGAAAAAAAATGAGCAGAGAGATCAGGAATGCTGGTTCGCTGTATAATTTTGTTGCATGTTCAGCAACACGTACCAATTGATGCAAACATGCATGATTAGCAACCAACCAGTTACCTTAGCATGGATGACTTGCTTGGCTTAATTATGAAAGCTAGGTTGCATGATGACGTGTGTATATATATGATATATTTTTATATTTTATCTGAAATCTAAATGGGTGAATGAATAAGGCCGGGTTCAAGGCTGTGAGATCAGCCATCCCTTGGCCCCGCTGCATGTAACTTCTGCCAACATGGAGGCCCTAGAGATGAAGCCATCTCAACACCATATCTACCTTTGTGTATAGCTATGCTTTGTTTTGTCCCTAAATGATACTACCAGAATGTACAAACGATAACATGCATTCGCTGCCTTTCTAAGCTGTATTTTCTTGTCTTTTAATCCTTCTCTTTTCTAGGTTGTTTTCTTCATGTACATACCCAAAATGCATTTTTTTTCTAAAATGAGGGTTACCCTGGTCTCTGCATCGCATGCAGCTATTTTATTAACTTAACAAGGTCCACAAAAGTGTATGATCCATGATTATCCCGAAACATAACTCAAACAAATAAGGAAAATACATGGCACATCTGGCTAGAAGATAACATGCTACGATGACTATACACCTAGCCTATTAGTGTGTCGCCATCCATATCGATTGAAGATAGCCCGAATTGCCGTCTCCCACCGGTTGCACCCAGTAACCAAAAGCTCCCTGGACTCTGTATGCGTTAGTAACGACCACTTACAGATCCAAGTTGTAGTTGTGTAGATAACCTGCAAAAAGTTTTTAAACATTATATCATTTCTGCAATTCCATATAGCTCAAAACATTGCACATACCCCAATACGGATGTGCCTAGTTGAGTTTACGTCCACTCCATTTAGCCACATCCCAAATAACGTGGTCATGCTAGTTGGAGGGTTTATATTACATGTTATATAAATAGTTCGCCATAAAAGTCTAGCCAATGGACATTCGAGAAAGAGGTGTTTAATAGTGTCATTATGATCACAAAAACAGCATCTAGAACTACCTACCCATCTTCGCTTAACAAAGTTTTCTTTAGTCAAAATCACTCCTTTGTGGAGAAACCACATAAAGATCTTAATCTTAAGAGAAACTTTTATTTTCTAGATGTGTGGAGAGGTTAGTACTTGCTCAGTATTAATGAGGAAAAACTACAGCTCATACTTAACTTCCAACAGATATTGTCTGGTTGGTCCAAAATTTGAACTTCCATCAACCTACGGACCAAATGGAGCCACACATTCCATCTTTCCCCAACCAGAGATCTCCTGAACTGAGTATTTAGAGGGTCTGCCTCTAATATCGTAGCAACATATGCTTCCTTTCATTGCACAATGTTGTATGAGGCTGGATATTGGATGGCTACAAGCGTTTCCCCTAACAACGTATCCTTCCAAAACCTGATTGAGTTGCCATTCCCAATGTGAAACTTCACCCTATGAAACAAGGTTTCTTTTACTCTCATTAAGGCTTTCCAGAACGGTGAATATGTCGGTTTCACGGTAACCTGAGCCAGAGTCTTGGAACGTAAGTACTTATTACGTAAAATTTGTACCCACGCGCCTTTCGTCTCCACGGATAGTCTATAAAGCCATTTGCTCAACAAACATCTGTTCTTAATTTGTAGGTTTTCTATCCCTAACCCTCCCTGATCTTTGGGTCTACACATGATATCCCATTTAGCGAGTCTATATTTTATCTTACCCTCATCGCTTTGCCAGAAGAATCGAGATCTATAGAAGTCTAGTCTTTCCCGTACCCCTACTGGTACTTTAAAGAATGATAACAGAAACATCGGTAAGCTTGTCAATATTGAATTAATTAACACTAACCTACCTCTGTACGACATAAGCTTGCCGTTCCAGCAGCTTAGTGTTTCTTCAAACCGATCTTCTATGCACTTCCATTCCTTATTGGATAGTTTGCGATGATGAATAGGAATGCCTAAATAACTTAACGGTAGAGACCCCATCTCACAACCGAATAGCTATTTATAGGCATCTTGTTCTTCCTTGGCTCGTCCAAAGCAAAACAATTCGCTTTTCTTAAAATTAATCTTGAGACCTGATAATTGTTCAAGGAGACATAGTATCAACTTCATATTTCTAGCTTTAGCAAGGTCATGTTTCATGAAAATTATTGTATCGTCCACATATTGTAAGATGGACACTCCTCCATGAACAAGATGCGGAACCAGTCCTTCAACAAGATGCGGAACCTGCCCTATGAGGACCGTCAACATATCAGCCACAATGTTGAATAAGATTGTATACATTGAATCTATCTGTCCCAACCCCTTATGTGTTTGAAAGTAATGACCTATGTCATCGTTCATCTTAATCCCAACACTGCCTTTCTGAATAAATGAGTTCACGTGGTTCGTCCAGGCTTTGTTGAATCCCTTCATACATAAGGTTTGTTGTAGAAACGACAATTTAACCTTGTCATAGGCTGTTTCAAAATCAACCTTAAAGATGACTCCATCAAGTTTCTTGGAGTGAATTTCGTGAAGAGTTTCATGTAGAACCACCCCCCTTCTAGGATGTGTCTACGGGGCATGAAAGACATTTGAGTATTTTGTACAACTGAATGAGCTATTTGCATCAGCCTATTCATTGCAACCTTTGTATAGATTTTGAAGCTCACATTAAGCAAGCATATCGGTCTGAATTGCTCAACGCGGACGGCCTCCTCCTTCTTCGGCAACAACGTGATTGTTCAAAAGTTTAAATGGAATAGTTGTAATTGCCCGTTAAACAAATCATGAAACATAGGCATAATATCATCCTTAATGATATGCCAACATATCTTATAAAACTCAGTTGGGAACCCATCTGATCCGGGAGCCTTGTTTTGCTTCATTTGCATTATTGCCTCAAACACCTCTTTCTCAGTAAACGGAGCAGATAACACCTCATTCTCTTCATCATTGAGTTGAGGGATATCCCCTACTGCATGCTCATCTAGTGATATGGAATTTATTTCGGGGGCTCCGAATTTTTTTTATAATATTCGGATATGTACAATTTCAGGTTCTCATGACCAACAATTGTATCCTCATCCTGTTCTAACTGCATTATCTTCCTCTTTCTGCGCTTTCCATATTGTGATGGCCGACCATTGTACAATAGATAAAGCATTAACTCTTACGACGGTGCTCCTCAAATATTTATATATTGGTATGATTTTTTGGTTTATGTATGTGCTAGACACTGTAGCTGGAGGCAACTTTACGAGTAGCAATACTTTGGATGCTTTTAATGCTATAGAAAGTATAGCGGGTCTCCACCTATAGAGAAAGACAACGAATGAATACTCTTGATCACATAATGAAAAGAATGGAGGAGCTAGTATTGGAAAACTCAAAGAGTATGGTTAAACATTCCACGGTGGTGGTATTAATACATTGGGACCTACAGTTGGTGTTGTTATGAATAAAAGTAGAGAAATCAGAGAATAAGCTAATCACCTAACATGGTGAGGAGGACCCTCGTAAAAAATGATTGATAAATTTGAGGAGGTGGTAGAAACACCGGGACAACATTTTCTTCCACAAAAGAAGTGCGAGAATCTTCTAGGACAAAAATGCCTCACATATTATATATATTTTAATAGTTCATCCTCACTACCTCTATTATTTTAACATACACACATGCCACCTCATCAAAGGACCACCACAACATGCATGAGAAATGATTTTTTTCATTTACATTTGTTCTCATGCACACATCCCACCTCACCACACATGTCATCTCATCAAAGGTTCACTCAACATGCATGGATTTTATTTCCCATTATATTATGCCACTCATATTCATATATTTGCTACTATAGTACTAAAATACATTATATAATATATTTTTAATTTCTGTTGATGTATTATCAATTCAACTATGCATGCTTTATAAAATAAAATCACTGGAATATATTGCAATCAATTCCAGCACACGTGCGAAGTATATGTACCCAAGGTTCCGAAATTGGGAATCTTTAAGACACACTCACCAAATAAAGCCGAGTTGAAGATGATTACCCAAGAATCAATCTCGTTGAATAATCAAAACCTAGAAGTGCCTACTAATCCCATGAGAGTGCTAGAATATTTGTCCCAAAGTATATAAAGAGAATTTACTAAAGTTAAAGAGAGCAAATAATTGCTTGCAGGATAGTAGTGACGTGAAAACTTGAAAACTATCCCAGATCACTATGACTAGCTAAACGACATTAAACAAAAGCGCTTGTGGGAGGCACCCCATAGATATACTTATTTTTGTGTGTCTAGTTGTTATGTTTTTGTAGTAATAAAGTCCGTTATGCTTTGCTTTAATAAAGCCCCAAGAGTTGCCTTTAGCATTACCTATTTACAAGTAATTGTGGTTGTGGTGTTGTGCTGAATCTTTAGTTTTGCTGCTGCTGTTTGATTTGTTAGACATCACTAGTACGTGATAAAATCATGAAATTTAACAAGGTACGCAATTATAGGTATGATATCACACCCTCTATTCTTAAATGTACGATGTTTTTGTCGTTCAATGTGAACTGCAAAAATGCCTTACAATTGTGGATGGGGGTAGTACTTGCTAACATGTTAGATTTTTTGAGTTAGAGAAGTCCACTTATTAATTATGTCTTTATATGCTTCTAGGTTTTGACAGATTCTTGTGTAACTTGCTTGTAGTTGTGTATGTTAGCTTTTTTTTAATTGCCAGATATACTATAGCCAATGATAATTTATATGTCCATGATTTTTTCACAACAAGGCTAGTCTTATATTAATTATTTTACGAACTAACCCGACTCATGGTTTTATTTAGTTTTGTTTGAGCAGAGTTTTAAGACCCAATAAAGATATTGATATGAGGTAAAATTGGAGAAAATCAAGCTATTCAAGATTGGGATGCCCAAGGCAGCCCCACTTAAGCTTCAAAGAAGTCACAAGCTCCAAACTTTGGGATGCCTTGAAATTCTCCATCTTCCTCAACAACTATCAGTATGTCTTGGTTGGACCTATGTTCTTATTAATTCCCATACTATGTGTAGTTCTTGGATTTTAATTTATTATATTTATTAATAATTGAAGATTGATATAAAATTGCATGGCTACTTATTTTATATTATTATATGTGCATCACTTATATCTGTTAGAGTAAGGACAAAGTAGAGACACGTTAAACTCTTCATTATTCACTTATATTTGTTGAAGAGATAAAAGGTGATAAGTCTCAAACATATCGATTGTGGTAAAATTATTGATATATTTACATTCTTACACATACTTTAGGCACCTTTTTATATCATTTTTATTGGATTAACCAATTAATCCAATGCCAAGGCCACTTATTTTCTTGTGCTTTTGTATATTACCAAAAGAGAATTTTCTTAGAGCGGGATCAAATCAAATAAAAAGTCGACAAGTTTCGTCACCAGGACGACCCAGGGTCTGGTGACCCAAATCTTCTCTCCAGCACCTCCCATTCTCATCTCCAATCCACGAGCACTCCCTAATCAATGACGGACCCGGACGAGCACCATCTCATCTTCAATTTTGGAGACGAGGAGGAGGAGCAGCGTGCGGATCCTTCAGACTCCTTGTGGTGGGTTAAGATGGACCTGGCCATGGAGATGGCTATGTAGATGGATGCAAAGGCAGAGCAGATTGGGGCCCCCGCAATCGTGCTTGCCAACGCCAAGGCATATTTCCATGCCATTCACTCAAACTTTGCCACATTCTAGCAAGGTGGTGGTGGTGGTGGTGATGGTAGCGCTGGCTGCGACTCTGGCGTCAATGATGGTAGTTGGGGGTGGTGCTGACCATGGAGGAGGTCGTAGCCTTGGCGTTGGCGTTGGCCATGACAAAGTATGTGGATGTGGCTATTAGGATAGCTTTTTTTGTTTCACCTACCAAATTTGGAGGCTTATTTGTATAGGTTTTTATTTATGTGTTCTGCGAATGTAGTCATAGTGTGGCAAATTTTGAATGAAATTAACTTTCTTCATCCGAATGACTCAATTGTCAAGGGGATCTAACCTTTTTTCTTTCATGGAAGTCCATTCTAGAAAGCGGGTGGATTCATATCCAACGGATCACTAGTGGAGAAATGGCTAGCCACAACTCTTGTTGGTGGTGCACTGTTTTCTCCAACGCCATCACTAATATTTTCAAATAGTGGTGGCGCTGGCTAAATTTGCACGTTATTTCTACACACATAGTGGTGGCATTCAAATTCCATCGAACGACACTTCTGTGAGGACCCCAGCGCTCACGCCTTTCACCTATTATTGTTGTTGTGTCTAAAGTTTCTATGCCATAGGTAAATTCTTAGTACTGGCGTTGCACATTAGGACCGGCGTTGCGCATTCAGGCCCATTAGGCCCATGCCAGCACTAGTCCGTTCTAACAGGTAAAACCTTATCCTTTCGTCCTCAGTCTCTCAAACCCAACTACATATGCGTCCTCTCGATCCCCGCCGCTGCCCCACCGTCGCCCGACTCTACCCGTCTCTGCCCCACCCGGCGTTGCCCGTCTCTGCACGACGCCGCCCCGTCCGACCCGACCCGTCTTCATTAGAGAAAGAGCGTTAGGCCGCCCCACTCGACTCAAGGATAGGTAATTCAATTATGTTCTACTCCCTCCGTTTCTAAATATAAGCCATGATAGATAATTTTGTTCCTTATGTAGTGTTTCTAGGGATCTCAAAATGGAGTACATATGGATTCATATAGACATATTTTAGAGTATACGTTCACTAATTTTGTTCCTTATGTAGTTTATATTGAAATGTAGATGAATTCGCCATGATAGATAATTTGTCATGATATAATAGATATAGTACAACTCCTGTTAAACTAGTTGTAGTATAACATCTAGATTAATTCGTCATGATAGATAAATTATCATGATAGACTAGTTGTAGTACAATTCTTTTCAAACTAGTTGTAGTATAACATGTAGATAAATTGTTGTTTTTAACTTTCATTACAACACATATGGACAATTCATTAACCAACAACGGATCGGTGAGCGACGTCCAGAAGTGGAATCGGTGGCGATTAGACTCTTTAGACTGGCGCATCAAAAAAGTCAAAGAAGGCAATGTCTTCTTGAAGAATGAAAGAGATAGTCTGCTCGCAGAGGGTGCTACTACCCAAACAAAGTCAAACAAACGGAAGGATCTAAGGGATGAGTTGACGGAATGAGGGACAACTTGAAGATGGAGAAAAAAATACAGGCTAGAGAAGTATAACCTACAGAGAGAGGTTGATCGCTTCAAAAGAGATGGAGAAAAGGATCGGAAAAAGCTTTGCCACTGGACTTAATCCTTGATGATGTTGAGTAGTTTTAAAGCATGAAGTTTATGAGTATGTTTAGTTGTTCAGTACTAACTAAGTTTTAAGGTCTGAAGTTTTTGAGTATGTTTAGTTCATTAGTACTAAGTTTTAAACTCTTATTAAGTTTATGAGTATGTTTAATTGATTTGTACCTTTTGTGAAGTTTAAGCTCTTAGTTTCTGAAGGAGTTTTTATTTTATTATCCAAAAAAATTGTTGACGCTGCGCAACAATACACGACAAAGGTAGTGTATATATATAGTTGGCGTTGGCCAATTTAGACACCGGTGACATGGCTTGAGACTGCGTCGGTATTTCCTCAAAGAGGAAGGGATGATGCAATACAACTACATTAAGTATTTTCCTCAGTTATGAAACCAAGGTACCGATCCAAGGAGGAAGACCACACAATGCTATTTAAAACAGTACCTGCACACAAAGAATAAATACTTGCAACCCGACGCGTAAGACAGGTTGTCAATCTCTGAACGGCAAAAAGATAGATTAGGTGTAGTAGATTGGATAAATAGATCTCACAAAAACACAAAATAAAAGAGGCAAATAAAAAGTGCACTAAGGTATTTTTGGATTTTTGGAATAATAGATTTGAAAACAAAAGCGGCAAAAAGATAGACCGAAAAGCAATATGTTGGAAAAGTAGACCCGGGGGCCGTAGGTTTCACCAGTGGCTTCTCTCATGAGCATAGCACACGGTGGGTAAACAAATTACTGTTGGGCAATTGATTGAAGATCAAATAATCATGACAAGGCAATGATCATTATATAGGCATCACGTCCAAGATAAGTAGACCCATCATAAAGCACCTCTTCCCATGGCAAGAAAAATCGATCTAGTTGGCCTAACTAAACCAAAGATTCGAAGAAGAAAGACGAGGATATAAGTAATCATGCATATAAGAGATCAAGGAAGAATCAAATAATATTCATGGATAGAAAATGATCACGATCTCAAAATTTATCGGATCCCAACAAACACACCACAAAATGTCATTACGTCAAATAGATCTCCAAGGGACCATTGTATTGAGAATCAAGAGAGAGAGAGAGAGGAAGCCATCTAACTACTGCCTGTGGACCCATAGGTCTATGGTGGACTACTAACACATCATCGAAGCGGCATCCATGAAGATGATTCACCCCTCCGTGATGGTGTTAGATTGGTTCTCGCAGTTCTTGAACTTGTGGCGGCTGGAATTGTGTCGGTGCACTAGAGTTTTGGGCTCTCTAGTGCCCCTTACTCGTGCACGGGCAGTAGTAGCCACCCTAGTGATGAGGCCCGGCAGGGAGCTGCTAGATACAAATACAGGAGAATCAAGACCAAAGGCAAGACCTTGCCGGGAGGGCCTTCAAACCCCCGGCAAGGCAAAGCCCCTGCAGGACCTGGCAAGGCGAACCCCCAGCAAGCCCCGCCAGCGCAGAGACCAGGTATTGCCCCGCCTCGGCATGTGTCACGACACTGACTATGGAGGGGCTAAGCGGTGTCGATGGGACGGGCTCCTGTCCCGTCCCTTAGACAGTCAGAGATGCCTGACGGTGCATTAAATGCGCATTTCCTACTCCGTCAATGTTTGGTATGATAGCACTGTAGCTATGTACACCCCGTGTATGCACTATACGCCACTGTTGGGATCCCCTTGGTCATATAAAACGAGTCCCAAGGCGTTACGGTAGAGGACTTTTCACTTTTTCACTTTTGGGACCTTTGACTCCCACCTTCTAGCTCATGCGCATAGCAGCTGTTCATAGTGCTCCTGTAGCTGGAACCCTAAAAACATCCACAATATAACCAAGCAGGAGTAGGATTTTACGCATCTTTGCGGCCCGAACCTGGGTAAAATCCGGTGCGTTGTTCATCAGATCTGCTCTCTGTGCGAGCCTTCTTCCCCGCTGAAGCGTAAAGGGGTCCCTTCGATCCCATAGGTGTCATTTCTCCTGACATCTTTGGCGTGCCAGGTAGGGGGTAGAGGTCGCATGGACCCGATCTCGTGATCAGCCCGCTAGTTCCTTCATAATAATCATCGCCATGGCCCCCAAGAAGAAGGGCCTGACGACAGTTGGCCCATCCGCGTCCACTGTCCCTATATCTACATAGACAGGCGACAGTGTAGACGCAGGTGGAGGAGGAGGCGGAGGCTTAGAGCTTCCGCAATGTTCTGGTGACCAAGGCCAAGGAAGCGGCAACACCCGCCGCTGAGACGCTCATGGCGGCGACGAGAACCCCTGCGCCGCTGGGTCTCAGGATGGAGCTGTACCACCTGTGGGTGGTACAGTGAACTCTGGGGATGGAAGGGTACCTTCCAAGATGCCCAGACGGCGCCTACGCCATGACCTTCCCAGGACGCGCGCGAAGAGCAGCGCCACGGTGCCCACGGTTCCCAACATCCCCACGGAAAAGCTCCTGTGCATCACTCCCAAGGTGCGCGGGACCAGCATTCTCGCCAGCATGCTAGTGGGAATGGTGTGCCATCGCGGGACCGCGATGGAGCTCCTTCTAACATGGTTAGGAGTCATAGCACCTCGTGTTCTTCACGCCGTTCACTGCCGACCACGTCTGAAGAAGCACTCGCATGGGCACAACTACTCCTGAACTTCCCTCCTGCTGCGGAGAAGCTCGACGAGTGGAGAGCTACCATTCAGAGCCTCCTTAGCCTCGTAGACAAGTTTCGATCCACCGAGCCGGCTCACGCCAGTGGGGAGAAGGCCAGAGGCGATGCAACCACGGTGCACTCTCCTCCACAACAACAACGCCTATCATCGACTCAATGGACCGACGGTTATGATGGTTATTCGACAGCATCATCCGATCTATGGACACGCCGCGATCAGCATCAAGTTCTTCGAGAGGGAAGCAAGGAAGACGCTCGAACTACAATCGAGCGGCGGCGGGAAATGCACCATCAATCTTATAAGCGCGCGGGGCCCAATGTAGACAAGTCTGCGCCAGGGTATCCCGTCAGCCTACCTTACGAGGTGGGTTGTCCAGCGTTTACCCGTGAGCTGCGACAAGTCCAGTGGCCCAATTACCGCACGTTCCAGGTAGAAGTCCCAAAGAAATATGACGGCAAGAATCACCCGTCAGAGTTCCTGAGCATCTACACCATTGCGGTGCAGGCTGTCGGGGCTCACGACGACAAGATACTCACCAACTACTTCCCGTTGGTGCTTAAGCCCAATGTCAGGTCGTGGTTGATGCACCTGACGGAGAACTCCATCGCCTCCTGGGCAGACCTGTGCCATGAGTTTGTTGGCTCCTTTACCGGAGGCCACCAAGGTCCTCATCAAGAAGGCGATTTGCACATCATCCCTCAAAAGGAGGGCGAGACTCTGCGCAAGTACATCCAAAGGTTAAGCCGTGTGCACCACAACATACCAGACGTTCATCCTATCGCTGTTATCAGTGCATTCCATCAGAACATGCACAACAGCAGGATGCGGGAAGAGCTAGCAATGGACAAGGTCAGGGATGTTGCCGAGCTTTATGCTCTGGCAGATAAATGTGCTCGGGCTGAAGAAGGGAGGAGGCTCCCCGGCAAAGACGCTGGCGCAGGGGTCGACTTTGAGGATGAAGACACCGCCACCCTGGCAAAGAAGGGACGACGGCGTAACAAGAAGCGCAAGGGTAAGGCCGTGCTTACCGTCGAGGGATCCGGAAACCTCGGTACCACCAAGAAGAGCAAGGTTGATGACCCCGACAAGGATGTTGCCGGGTGCACCTCCTGCCAGGCTATGGCGGCTGCCGACAAGCCAGAAGGCTCTATCAAGCAGTATTGCAAGATCCATCACACCAAGGGCCACGATCTCCTGGACTGCCGACAAGTTGAGCAACTTGCCGAGAATAAAAAAGTCGAGTACGAGAGGCGAGACAAGGAGAAGGGCTAGGATGGTGCGTAGGGGTCCGGCAAGAAGCGCGTTGGCCGAGGAGGTCGTTGCGGCAAGCCCAAACAGCAAAAAGACCGGCCCGCTCGTGGCCACGACAAGCAAGAGGGGGATGACGATGACATCGAAGGGGATGACGAGTCCAGCGAGCATGAGTGCCCGAAGGTTATAGAGATGATGTGCATTTAGGGAGGTACCTCGTCGCATTCCTCTTACCGCCAACTTAAACAGTGGGCGGGTGAGGTTAACGTGCCGGAGCCATCTATCGGTTCCCAGAGACCTTTGAAGTGGTCCAACACTCCTATCATTTTTGACACCAAGGATCACCCTGATCGCACAACTACGGTCGGGTGCCTGCCATTGTTGGTTTCACCAACAATTCGCAACCTCAAGGTGATGAAGATGCTAGTCGACGGTGAGGCTAGCCTGAACCTGATCTCACCTGATGTAATCCAGAGGCTACAAATTTTTCATGAAGATCTCGAGCCCACAGGCGCTTTCCAAGGGGGCAATTCAGGGAGGACTCAACCAAAGGGCAAAATCACACTGCCGGTGACATTTGGCAGTGATATAAATTTCAGGATAGAGAAGATTGTTTTTAACGTCACCACAATCTCCTTGCCGTACAACGGTATCCTTGGTCGCCCAGCGCTGGCCAAGTTCATGGCGGCCACTCACTTCGCCTACAATGTGCTGAAGATGCCTGGGCCAATGAGCGTCATCAAGATCAATTCCGACAAGAAAGGCGCACTTATCTGCTTCGACCAACTCTGCCAGGAGGCAGTTGCAGCACCTACCGCTGAAGCTCCCGAGGGGGGAGGGAGAAGACCGGCAAGGCCTATGGCGCACATTCCAGCAAGCGCGCCTCCTTGGGATGATGCGCTCCCATTGACGATGTGCCAGAGAGCTCCACCGACAAGAGCAAGAAGTCCAAGGCAGCTCCGCCAGAGACTAAGAAGATGCCCGCCAAGGAGGATGGCACGGGAGGAACTTTCACCATAAGTCCCACCCTTGACGATAAATAGGAAAGTGCGCTTGTCGCCTTCTTGCGGGTGAATGTCGATGTGTTTGCATGGCAACCATCTGATATCTCCGGTGTTCCCAGGAAGGTGATTGAACACCACCTTGCCGTCTGTCCACATGCGCGGCCCATCAAGCAAAAGGTCTAGAAGCAGACTTTGGAGCAACAATAGTTCATTGCCAAAGAGATCGAGAAATTAGAAGCGGCTAGCTTGATCAAAGGAGTACTTCATCCAACGTGGTTGGCCAATCCAGTTGTAGTGCGCAAGGCGAATGGAAAGTGGAGGTTGTGTATTGACTTCATAGACATCAATAGAGCCTGCCGCAAAGATCCTTTTCCCTTGCCATGCATCGACCAGATTGTGGACTCCACCACCGGCTATGACTGGTTGTCTTTCCTTGACGCCTATTCAGGCTATCATCAAATTTTCATGGCCAAGAAAAACGAGGAGAAGACCGCATTTATCACCCCATGTGGTACGTATTGCTTTTTGCGTATGCCTTTCGGGTTGAAAAGTGCTGGTTCTACATTTGCAAGAGCGGTTCAGATTGGTTTTGAGCCCCAACTACATAGAAATATGGAGGCTTATATGGATGACATAGTGGTCAAAACCAAGGACAAGGCTATGCTCATATCATACCTAGAAGAAACATTTACAAATCTGCACAATATCAACATGAAGATCAACCCTGAGAAGTGTGTGTTTGGTGTTCCATCCGGCAAGCTTCTCGGGTTCTTTGTATCTCAACGCGGAATTGAAGAAAATCTTGACAAGATCAAAGCAGTTTAGCAAATTGAAGCACCAAGACATGTCAAGGATGTGCGTCGTCTTGTCGGCTGTGTTGCTGCTTTGAGTAGGTTCATCTCAAAATATGCTGAGCGCGCCCTGCCCTTTTTAAAAATCTTGAATAAGGCGGGTCCGATGAAATGGACTCCGGAACAGAGGCAGCACTGCAGGATTTGAAGAAGTATCTCTCCTCTCCGCCAGTCCTAGTCGCGCCAAAACCACAAGAGTCGTTGCTGCTATATCTAGTGGCAACAAATCAAGTGGTGAGTGCTGCATTAGTGGCTGAAAGAGAAGTTGATGAAGAAGCAGCGGCAGTGGCAGGACAACCAAGCGACAAGCCAGGACATTCCCCGGCAGGGTCTGGTGCCGACAAGGAAGGATCTGCGCAGTTGAATGAGACAATTCAGAAGAAGAAGGTGGTGCAACGCGCAGTCTATTTTGTCAGCTCTCTTTTGCAGGGGGCTAGGTCAAGATACTCTGGCGTGCAAAAGTTGCTCTTCGGCCTCCTTATGGCCTCGAGGAAGCTACACCATTACTTCCAGGCACATGAGATCACCGTGGTTACTCGCTTCCCATTATAGCGGATTTTGCGGAACCCAGAAGCTACCAGCAGGATTGTGGAGTGGGCTTTGGAACTGTCAAGCTTTGGTCTCAAGTTTGAAAGTACTTTGACTATCCAGAGCAGAGCCTTGGCGGAGTTCATTGCGTAATGGACCCCGACGCCAGATGAAGAAGTTCCAAAGTCAACCCTTCCCAGCAAGCAAACCAATCAAGAGTGGATCATGTACTTTGACGGAGCTTTCTCGCTGCAAGGCGCCGGTGCCGGAGTGCTGCTTGTCGCACCCACCGGAGAGCACCTAAAATATGTGATTTAGATGCACTTTCCTCGGGAGAGGTCGATGAACAATACTACATAATACGAAGGGCTTCTTGTCGGCCTTAGGATCACAGCAGGCCTTAGGTTAAGAAACTTATTGTTAGGGGTGATTCTCAGCTTGTCGTCAGGCAAGTGAACAAGGATTATCAGAGTCCATTGATGGAATCTTATGTAGATGAAGTGAGGAAATTGGAAGAACATTTTGATGGTCTGCAAATGGAGCATATTCCACGTGGAGAGAATTGTTTGAAATATGCCCTAGAGGTAATAATAAATTAGTTATTATCACATTTCCTTGTTCATGATAATCGTTTACTATCCATGCTATAATTGTATTGATCGAAGACTTAGATGCATGTGTGGATACATAGACAAAACCATGCCCCTAGTATGCCTCTAATAGACTAGCTCGTTGATCAAAAGATGGTTATGGTTTCCTATCCATGGACATGAGATGTCATTTGATAACAGGATCACATCATTAGGAGAATGATGTGATGGACAAGACCCAAACTACAAACATAGCATATGATCGTGTCAGTTTATTGCTATTGTTTTCTACATGTCAAGTATATGTTCCTATGACCATGAGATCATGCAACTCACGAACATCGGAGGAGTGCCTTGTGTGTATCAAACGTCGCAACGTAACTGGGTGACTATAAAGGTGCTCTACAGGTATCTCCGAGGGTGTCTATTGAGTTAGCATGGATCAAGACTAGGATTTGTTACTCTGTCTGATGGAGAGGTATCTCAGGGCCCACTCGGTAATACAACATCACAATAAGCCTTGCAAGCAATGTGACTAAGTATTAGTCACGGGATCTTGTATTACATAATGAGTAAAGAGACTTGCCAGTAACGAGGTTGAACTAGGTATGGAGATACCGACGATCGAATCTTGGGCAAGTAACATACCGAAGAACAAAGGGAACATCATACGGGATTAACTGAATCCTTCACATATAGGTTCGACCGATAAAGATCTTCATAGAATATGTAGGAACCAATATGGGCATCCAGGTCCTGCTATTGGTTATTGACTATAGAGGTGTCTCGGTCATGTCTACATAGTTCTCGAACCCGCAGGGTCTGCACACTTAAGGTTTGGTGACGTTTCGGTAGTATAGAGTTATGCATGGTGGTGACCGAAGGTTTTTTGGAGTCCCAGATGATATCCCGGACGTCACGAGGAGCTCTGGAATGGTCCGGAGGTAAATATTGATATATAGGAAGTCCTATTTTGGTCGCCAGAAAAGTTTCGGGCTCATCGGTAGTGTACCGGGAGTGCTGGTAGTGTACCGGGAGACCATCGGGAGGGGTATTTCGACCCAAGAGGCAACATGGGCTGTGGGAGAGTAAATATCAGCCCTTAGTGGGCTGGTGGAAGTTCCATGCAAGGCCCATGAGGCTGGGAGAGAAAACTCAAAGAGAAAAAGATGGAAAAAGGCAAAATAGGGAGGAATCCTAGTCCTACTAGGATTGGAGGAGGAGTCCTCCACTCCTCCTTGATCTGACCGACCCAAAGGCTGGTCCTTGAGGTCCAAGCCTCCTTCTCTATTCCTCTTATATATACTAGAGGTTTTAGGGTTTTTTGCACCAGATTTTTAGCTACGTGCTGCCCGTTCCTCTAGTGCATTGTTTCTCCTCTAGATCGGTTTTCTGCAGTGCTTAGGCGAAGCCCTGTCAGAATAGCTCCACCACCTTCTCCGGAGCGCCATCACGCTGCGGGAGAACTCTTCTACCTCTCCACTCCCTCTTGGTGGATCAAGAAGGTGAAGATCATCATCAAGCTGCACATGTGCTGAACGCGGAGGTGTCGTCCGTTCGGCGCTAGATCAGAAGGACCGTGATCAAGATCGCGAGACAGATCATGATGAGATCGCGGGACAGATCGTGATGGGTTCGTGGGATGGATCGTGATTGGATCGCAGGACGTATCATGATGAGATCGCGGGATGCTCAGCGATTTGGATCGCGAAGACGTTCGACTACACCAACCGCATTTCTTAACGCTTCCCGCTTAGCGATCTACAAGGGTACGTAGATCCACTCTCCCTCTCGTAGATGCTCATCACCATGGATAGATCTGCATGTGCGTAGGAAATTTTTTGTTTCCCATGCGACGTTGCATAATAGTGGCATCATGAGCTAGGTCTATGTGTAGATGAGATCTCGAGTAGAACACAAAAGGTTTGTGGGCGTTGATGCTTAGATTGCTTCCTCCCTTGGTCGGATTTTGGTTCAGCAGTATTGTGAGATGAACGGCCCGGACCAACATTACTCGTACGCTTATGAGAGACCGGTTCCCTCGACCACAACTTGTTGCATAGATGGCTTGCGGGTGCCAGTTTCTCTCACTTTAGTTGGATCGGATTCGACAAAGGCGGTCCTTGAGAAGGTTGAAAGCAACTAGTGTATCACCATTTAGGTTTTTGCGTAGATGAGAAATGTTCTTGCTAGATACCCATCGCAGCCACGTAAAACATGCAACAACAATTAGAGGACGTCTAACTTGTTTTTGCAGGGTATGTTGTGATGTGATATAGCCAATTACATGATGTGATATATGTGATGTATGAGATGATCATGTGATGTATAGATTATCACAACTTGCATGTCGATGAGTACGGCAACCGGTAGGAGCCATAGGGTTGTCTTTAATTATTGTATGACCTGCGTGTCAATCATTAAACGCTATGTAATGCTTTACTTTATTGCTAAACGGTAGCATTAGTAGTACAAGCATGATGGGCGCGACAACCCCAATGGTGACACGTTGATGGAGATCAAGATGATGGAGATCATGGTGTCGTGCCGGTGACGATGGAGATCATGCTGGTGCTTTCAAGATGGAGATCGAAAGCACAAGTTCATGGCCATATCATGTCACTTATGATTTGCATGTGATGTTAATCCTTTTATGCACCTTGTTTTGCTTAGTACGACAGTAGCATTATAAGGTGATCCCTCACTTAAATTTCAAGATAAATTATGTTCTCCCCGAGTGTGCACCGGTGCGAAAGTTTGTCATGTTGAGACACCACATGATGATCGGGTGTGATAGACTCTACATTCACATACAACAGGTGCAAGCCAGTGTTGCACGCGCAAAACATTCGGGTTAAACTTAACGAGCCTAGCATGTACAGACATGGCCTCGGAACACAAGAGACCGAAAGGTCGAACATGAGTCATATAGTAGATATGATCAACATAATGATGTTCACCATTGAAGCCACCTCAACTCACGTGATGATCGGACTTGAGTTGGTGGATTTGGATCATGTGACACTCGAATGACTGGAGGGATGTCAATTTGAGTGGGAGTTCTTAATTAATATGATTAATTGAACTCATTATCATGAACATAGTCAGTATTGTCTTTGCAAACCGTGTTGTAGATTACTAGCTCACGCTGTAGCTCCCTTGAATTTTTATTTGTTCCTAGAGAAATAGAGTTGAAAGATGATGGTAGCAATATTGCGGACTGGCTCCGTGATCTGAGGATTGTCCTCATTGCTGCACAGAAGGCTTATGTCCTTAATGCACCGCCCGGTGTGCCAACCCCTCTAGCGTTGTTTGTAGATGTTCTAAACATTTGACAGGCACGTTCTGATAACTACTTGATAGTTTAGTGCTCCGTCATGCATTACAGCTTAGAATTGAGGCTCCGAAACATTTTGAACGTCATGGAACATATGAGATGTTCTAAGAGCTGAAATTAGGATCTTAGGCTTGTGCCCGTGTTGCGAGATATGAGATCTCCAACAAGATTCTTTTCCTGTAAGATGAAGGAGAATAGCTCAATCGTTGAGCATGTGCTCAGATTTTCTGGGTGCTACAATCGCTTGAATCGAGTGGGAGTTGATCTTCCAGATAAGATAGTGATTGATATTGTTCTCCAAGTCACTGTCACTAAGCTACTAGAACTTGGTGATGAACTATAAACGCCAGGGATAGAAATAATGATCCTTGAGGTGTTCGCGATGTTTGACACCGTGAAGGAGAAATCAAGAAGGAGCATCAAGTGTTGATGGTTAGTAAAACCACTAGTTTTGAGAAGGGCAAGGGCAAGGAGGGAAACTTCATGGATAGCAAGTCAGTTGCTGCTCCGGTGAAGCAACCCAAAGTTGAACCCAAACCCGAGACTAAGTGCTTCGATTATGAGGGGAGCGGTCGCTGAAGCGAAACAACCCTAGATACTTGGTAGATAAGAAGGTTGGCAATGTCGACAGAAGTATATTTGATATATGTGTTATTGATGTACCTTGCTAGTACTCCTAGTAGCACATGGGTATTGGATACTGGTTCGGTAGCTAAATGTTAGTAACTCGAAATAAAAGCTACGGAATAAACAAAGAACTAGCTAAGGGTGAGGTGACAATGTGTGTTGAAAATGTTTCCATGGTTCATGTGATCAACATCGCACGCTCCCTCTACCTTCGGGATTAGTGACAAACCTAAATAACTGTTATTTGGTGTTTTGCGTTGAGCATGAACGTGATTGGATCGTGTTTATTGCAACACGATTATTCATTTAAGTTATAGAATAATGGTTATTCAGTTTACATGAATAATACCTTCAATGGTCAAGCACCCAATGAGAATGGTTTGTTGAATCTTGATCGTAGTAATACACATGTTCATAACATTGATGCCAAAAGATACAAAGTTAATAATAATAGTACCACATACTTGTGGCACTGCCGCTAAATGTCATATTGGTATAAAACGCATGAAGAAACTCCATGCCGATGGATCTTTGGACTCATTCGATTTTGAATCGGTTGAGACATGCGAACCATGCCTCTTGGTCAAGATGACTAAGGACCCCGTTTTTCTGGTTTGATGGAGCGGGCAAGTGACTTATTGGAAATGATACATGTTGATGTATGCAATCCAATGAGTCTTATAGCGTGCGGTGGATATCGTTATTTTCTTACCTTCACTGATGATTTGAGTAGATATAGTGTATATTTGCTTAATGAAACACAAGTCTGAATCGTTTGAAAGGTTCAAGCAAATTCAGAGTGAAGTTTAAGATCGTCGTGACAAGAAGATAAAAATGTCTACGATATGATCGTCGAGATGAATATCTGAGTTGCGAGTTTGGCATACAACTTTAGACAATGTGAAAATTGTTTCACAACTCACGCCACCTGGAACACCATAGTGTGATGGTGTGTCCGAACGTCATAGTTGTGCTCTATTGGATATGGTGCATGCTATGATGTCTCTTATCGTTTTGTTACTATAATTTTGGGGTTATGCATTAGAGACAACTACATTCACTTTAAATAGGGAACCATCTAAATCTGTTGAGATGACACCGTGTGAATTATGGTTTGATAGAAACCTAAGCTGTCATTTCTTAATGTTTGGGGCTGCGACACTTGTGCGGAAAATGTTTTCACCTAATGAGCTCGAACCCAAAGCGGACAAATGCATCTTCATAGAATACCCTAAGAATAGTTGGGTGTACCTTCTATCTCAGATCCAAGCATAAAATGTTTGTTGCTAAAACTGGGTCCTTTCTCGAGAAAAAGTTTCTCTTGAAAGAATTGAGTGGGAGGAGGATAGAACTTGATGAGGTTATTGAACCTCTGTTTCAACTAGAGAGTAGCGCAACGCAGGAAGTTGTTTTTGTGAAGCCTACGTTAGTTGAAGAGGAAGTTAATGATGATGATCATGAAGCTTCGGATCAAGTTACTATCGAACCTCGTAGGTCGACAAGGACGTGTACTGGTCCTGAGTGGTGCGGCAACCCTGTCTTAGAGGTCAAGTTGTTGGACAACGATGAACCTAGGAACTATGGAGACGCGATGATGGGCCCGGAAACCAACAAACGGTTAGAGGCCATGAAATCCGAGAAAGGATCCATGTATGAAAACCAAGTATAGACTTTGGTGGACTTGCTCAGGTCGTTAAGTACAAATGGATCTTTGAAATGAAGACAGACGCTGATGGTAAATGTCACCATTTGTAAAGCTCGACTTGTTGCAAAGAAGTTCACGACAAGTTCAAGGAGTTGACTGCGATGAGACTTTCTCACTTGTAGCGATGCTAAAGTCCGTTGAAATTATGTTAGCAGTTGCTGCACTTTCAATTATGAAATCTGGTAGATGGATGTCAAAACATCGTTTCCTTAACGGATTACTTGAGGAAAAGTTGTATGTGATATAACCAGAAGGTTTTGTCAGTCCTAAGGATGCTAAAAGGTGTGCAAGCTTTAGTGATCCTTTTATAGACTGAAGCAAGCATCTCGGAGTTGGAATGTACACTTTGATGAGGTGATCAAAGTTTTTGAGTCTATACAAAGTTTATGAGAAACTTTTATTTGCAATAAAGTGAGTGGGAGCACCATAGAGTTTCTAATAAGTATATGTGGATGACATATTGCTATTCGGAAATAATGTGGAATTTCTGGAAAGCATAAACGGTTGTTTGAAAAGTGATTTTCAAAGGAAGACCTGAATAAAGCTACCTAATTATTGAGCATCAAGATCTATAAAGATAGATCAAGATGTTGGATAAGACTTTCAATGAGTACATACCTTGTCAAGATTTTGAAAGAGTTCAAAATGGATTAGTCAGAGAGAAGTGTTCTCGACTGCTTTGTAAGGTGTGAAGTTGAGTGAGACTCAAAGCTCGACCACGGCAGAAGAAAGAGAAAGGACGAATATCGTCTCCTATGCCTTAGCCATAGGCTCTGTATAGTATGCCATGCTATGTACCGCACCTGTGTGTGCCTTGCCATGAGTCCGTCAAGGGGTACAAGAGTGATCCAGGAGTGGATCACTGGACAGCAGTCAAGATTATCCTTAGTAACTAAAAGACTAAGGAGATGTTTCTCGATTATGGAGGTGATAAAGAGTTCGTCGTAAAGAGTTACGTCGATGCAAGCTTTAACACCAATCCGGATGACTCGTAGTAGCAATCTGGATACGTATAGTGGAGCAACCATTTGGAATAGTACCAAGTGGAGTGTGGTAGCAGTGTTTACGGTTTGACATAGAGTTTTGCAAAGTAAACACGGATCTGAATGTCGTAGACCCATTGACTATGAGACCTCTCTCACATGCAAAGCATGATCGAGCCCCAAAACTCATTGGGTGTTAGATTCATAACAATGCGAGTCACATGGTGATGCGAACTAGATTATTGACTCTAGTGCAAGTGGGAGACTATGGAAATATGCCATCGAGGCAATAATAAATTAGTTATTATCATATTTCCTTGTTCATGATAATCGTTTATTATCCATGCTATAATTGTATTGATCGGAGACTTAGATGCATGTGTGGATACATAGAAAAAACCATCTCCCTAGTATGCCTCTAATAGACTAGCTCGTTGAACAAAAGATGGTTAAGGTTTCCTAGCCATGGACATGAGATGTCATTTTATAATGGGATCACATCATTAGGACAATGATGTGATGGATAGGACCCAAACTACAAACATAGCATATGATCATGTCAGTTTATTGCTACTGTTTTCTGCATGTCAAGTATATGTTCCTATGACCATGAGATCATGCAACTCACGAACACCGGAGGAGTGCCTTGTGTATATCAAACATTGCAACGTAACTGGGTGACTATAAAGGTGCTTTACAGGTATCTCCAAGGGTGTTTGTTGAGTTGGCATGGATCAAGACTAGGATTTGTTACTCCGTGTGACGGAGAGGTATCTCAGGGCCCACTCGGTAATACAACATCACAATAAGCCTTGCAAGCAATGTGACTAAGTGTTAGTCACGGGATCTTGTATTACGGAAGGAGTAAAGAGACTTGCCGGTAAGGAGGTTGAACTAGGTATGGAGATACCGACGATCAAATCTCGGGCAAGTAACATACCGAAGAACAAAGGGAACATCATACGGGATTAACTGAATCCTTGACATAGAGGTTCGATCGATAAAGATCTTCGTAGAATATGTAGGAACCAATATGGGCATCCAGGTCCCGCTATTGGTTATTGACCGTAGAGGTGTCTCGGTCATGTCTACATAGTTCCCGCAGGGTCTGCACACTTAAGGTTTGGTGACGTTTAGGTAGTATAGAGTTATGCATGGTGGTGACCGAAGGTTGTTCGGAGTCCCAGATGAGATCCCGGACATCAAGAGAAGCTCCGAAATGGTCCGGAGGTAAAGATTGATATATAGGAAGTCCTATTTTGGTCGCCAGAAAAGTTTCGGGCTCATCGGTAGTGTACCGGGAGTGCTGGTAGTGTACCGGGAGACCATCGGGAGGGGTATTTCGACCCAAGAGGCTACATGGGCTCTGGGAGAGTAAGTATCAGCCCTTAGTGGGCTGGTGGAAGTTCCACACAAGGCCCATGAGGCTGGGAGAGAAAACCCAAAGAGAAAAAGGTGGAAAAAGGAAAAATAGGGAGGAATCCTAGTCCTACTAGGATTGGTGGAGGAGTCCTCCACTCCTCCTTGATTTGACCGACCCAAAAGCTGGTCCCTTGAGGGACAAGCCTCCTACTCTATTCCTCTTATATATACTAGAGGTTTAGGGTTTTTTGCACCAGATTTTTAGCTACGTGCTGCCTGTTCCTCTAGTGCATAGTTTCTCCTCTAGATCGGTTTTCTGCAATGCTTAGGCGAAGCCCTGCCGGAATAGCTCCACCACCTTCTTTGGAGCGCCGTCACACTGCCGAAGAACTCTTCTACCTCTCTGCTCCCTCTTGGTGGATCAAGAAGGCGGAGATCGTCATCAAGCTACACGTGTGCTGAATGCGGAGGTGTCGTCCGTTCAGCGCTAGATCGGAAGGACCGTGATCAAGATAGCGAGACGGATCGTGAAGAGATCGCGGGACAGATCGTGATGAGTTCGCGGGACGGATCGTGATTGGATCGCGGTACATATCTTGATGAGATCGCGGGATGCTCATCGATTTGGATCGCGAAGACGTTCGACTACACCAACCGCGTGTCTTAACACTTCCCGCTTAGCAATCTACAAGGGTACGTAGATCCACTCTCCCTCTCGGAGATGCTCATCACCATGGATAGATCTGCGTGTGCATAGGAATTTTTTTGTTTCCCATTTGACGTTCCCCAACAAGAATAGCATTGCTGATGGCCTGTCAAAGTGTGCTACCCTTAAGTTGCCTGTGGAACCAAGAATTTTTGTGCTCCGACTGACTCAACCATCCGTGACACCATCAACTGGACAAGAGAAAAGAAGAAAGTTGAGTTCCAGCAAGTACTTCCTGGTAGAGCTCCCAGAAGCCGCCAGCGAGGTGGTTGCTGGGGACAATGTCAGGCTTGCCGGTGAGTGTCGTGCTCCGGCAGAGCTTCAGGCTCTTATCGTGGAAGCACACGCTCCAGCCAAGCTTGCCGGGGGCCAACAGGCTCCGACAGGACCTCCAGCCCTTGCCATTGAGACAAATGCTTCCCCGATAGAGGATATGCCTTTAGTCCTTGTTGTCGAGCCCCAGGCTCCAGCATGGGCACAACACATCATCCATTTCCTTCGAACATGAGAACTCCCTAAGGAACAAGAGGAAGCAGAGAAAGTAGCCCGTCAGTCTAATATGTACCAGTTCGTGGACAACATCCTGTACAGAAAGGGGCCAAATGGTGTGAAACTCAAGTGCATTTCTCGGGAGGATGGAGTGGAGCTGTTGGCGGAGATACATGAAGGCATATGTGGCTCCCACATAGGATCAAGAGCACTTGTCGGTAAGGCATTCTGGCAATGTTTCTTTTGGCCCACTGCCCTCCAGGATGCAACTGCGCTAGTAACCAAGTGTGAAGCATGCTAGTTTCATTCAAAGAAATTGCATCAACCAGCTCAAGCCCTTCAGACAATCCCTCTCTCCTGGCCATTTTTGGTCTGGGGGCTCGACATCTTGGGCCCCTTTCCCCACGCTTTTGGGGGATTTGAGTACTTGTACGTTGAAATCGAGAAGTTCACAAAGTGGCTAGAAGTGGAAGCAGTGAGAAAGGTGACAACACAATAAACTGTCAAGTTCTTCAAGGGACTAGTCTACCGCTTTGGTGTTCCCAACAGGATCATCACTGACAACAGCAGACAGTTCACGAGCCGCACCTTCATGCAGTATGTCCAAGACCTTGGCAGCAAAATCTGTTTTGCTTCTGTTGCCCATCCAAGGAGCAATGGCCAGGCAGAAATGGCTAATGCTGAAGTGTTGCAAGGCCTCAAGACAAGAACTTTCGACAAGCTATGCAAGTGCGGAAGGCGATGAATTGATGAGTTGCCGGTGGTTCTTTGGTCAATCAGGATGGCACCAAATCGAGCTACCGGCCAGACACCCTTCTCCCTCGTATATGGGGCGGAAGCAGTTCTCCCCATGGAACTCATATAGGGGTCACCTCGAGTGCTCGCTTATGATGAGCTTGAGCAAGAGCAGTTGTGGCAAGATGACGCGACGCTCCTTGAGGAAGACCGTCTTCAGGCTACTATGAGAGCTGCACGCTACCAGCAAGCTTTGCGCCGCTATCATATCCGCGAATTTAATGCCCGAAGTCTTGAGGAAGGCGACCTTGTTCTTTGGTGCATTTAGTCCGCCAAGAATTCCAACAAGTTGACGCCAAAGTGGGAAGGCCCTTACCGGGTAGTGCGAGTCACCAGGCCTGGCGCAGTTCGCCTGGAGACC
This sequence comes from Hordeum marinum, assembly GCA_022496015.1. Classification (NCBI taxonomy): domain Eukaryota; kingdom Viridiplantae; phylum Streptophyta; class Magnoliopsida; order Poales; family Poaceae; genus Hordeum; species Hordeum marinum. Next base: position 291,036,598 of record CM039673.1, read on the forward strand.
GAAGATGGCATCCCAATGAGCGACTCCTGGAATATCGAACATCTTCGTAAGTTCTACCCATAAGGCGTGGTTGCTGGGTCTCTCGGCAACCACCTTTTGTACAAGTCTTGCCGCTGAAGCATGTAAGCCTTGGTACAAAGCCAGACACAAACCCTGTGCGTAGTTGAATGAAGCTAAATGTTTCGCAAATCTTGTTGATTCTCATGTTTACTTATGTGCATGTCTGAGATATTGCATTACACTTACTCCCAACAAGAGCTAACGGACCGCCAAGGTTCCACATCCATATTTTCTCTTCTTTCTTTTCCCAAAGGACTTACCTCGCGTGTAGCTTTGTCGGCGGCGGGGGGGGGGGGGGGGGGAATGGTGGTATGGATACCTACGGGCGACGTTCAAAATAAATCTTGCCGGAAGGAGTACGGCAACAAAAAGATAAGTTGCAAAACCCCAAGTGAATTCTTGTTGTGAAATTATTTTCCTTGGAGGATTTCGACTTTTGTATGGAAAACCTGCATGCATGGGAACCTTGCCATGATTGGCTGCGCCCTCACTCTGTTTCGGGTCCGCTCAACGACTTAAGTGGATGCGCCCGCACTCTTGCTTCGTTTCGAATATGCTCAATGACCCAAGTGGCTGCGCTCGCGCCCTTATTGTGTTTCGAGCACGACTAACAGCTTAAGCGGCCATGCCAAGGACACCAAGGTATCTTGCTGGCAGTGGCACCGCCAACAGGCTGCTAAGGACCCATTCCTCAAAGCGTTCGCGATAGGGCTACAAATGTCGACAAGTTCTTCCAAAAAGGCGTAAGGAAAATTCCATGCAAAGAAACAGTCTAACAAGGATGATAATATACAGTTATTCAAAATAGGGTGAAATTTACATGATATATCGCCTTTTCCTGAGTACATCTTTATTTGAATTTCTCCCTTAGGGGAGATTACAAGAAGAAAAGGATGGAAAGAGGAGGCAGACTACAAGAAGAAAAAGATGGCAAGGGGCCTTCGACGAGAGCCTGGCCCCTCCTGGACCAGCATTGCATGGAGGAGAGGGCCAACATTGCGCAGAGGAGAAGACCAACACTGCGCGGACGAAAAGGAGGGAGGACCCCAGAAGCCGAAGTCCACGGGCCTACCGGAAGATCCAGCTAGAAGATGAGGCAGCGCCCGAGACAAGGACCCCCGACAAGATCATCCTGCCGGGTGGGGGAGAGGCATGAGGCTGACGGTGATGGTGCGGCCGACGGTCAGCCCGAGCTCAGGTCGTTGTTTTCTGACTTGACGGCCTGAAGACCGAACTCATCGTCATCGTCTTCACTACTGTCCTCCTCGTTGCTGTCGCTCGAGGAGGAACCTTCGGCGCCGCTCGAGCTCTCTTCGTAGCAGCTGAGACGGATGCCTGAGCGCCCATAAATCTTGACGGAGAGCAAGTCGGCCTCTATTATTTTAAAACAAAGGACATGCCCTTCCTGGAGGTTGTGGGCGTAGGCGAAGGTCTTCCAGCTGCGCCTGAGGAACATGACGCGACTCACTGGGTACTCGACGTCTACCCACGTCATGCCGTTACAAAAACCATGCGCCCGTAACCACAGAACGGATGACTCGTCGACCTCCATCGCCCTAGCGAAGGGGCGAGGGAGGCGCAGATGGCTCCGGAGGGGACCGCCCAGTTCGAGGATGAACTCCAGCATCGTCCCCTCAGCGTGGGTCTCCTCAAGGAGGAGGCCTAGCATCGGAGGAGGAGGTGGGGCAGCGCTCCACATCCCCCGACCTTGGCCTCCACGACGGCCAAGATCCCTCGGACCTCTTCCACCACACGCGCTCGAGCCGCCCTCCGCCTCTATGGATGAAGCGGTGGCATGATCCCGATGAGAACTCCTCCTTGGAGCTAAGGACGGTGGCCGCCCTCGCCCGCTGTTCATGGCGAAGGGCGATCGCCACTCAAAGGTTGGGAAGACGTGGAAGGGAAAGCTACGGAGGTTCACACTCGGAGGAGGGAGTAAGGATGGATGAGCACCACCCTCGCTACCCCTCAATTTATAGGGGGAAGCGCGTGGGCTGGCTCTCCCCCGCTCCAAGGGTCGCCGCCCACCTCCTCCAATAGAGGCGACCTCGATCGCGGGGCGAACAACAACCGCCCCGTTGCTCCAATCCATGGCACTATAGTTACTGCCTCTCCCTGGACTTCAAGTCATGGGCGCCTGTTGCTGGCTTCCCGCTATGCATGCAGCGCGCGTGGCGGAAACAACCTGACGCGGTAATTGAAAAATTGACGGCCGAGCCGCGCACGTATCCCACATCCCGCATTCAATGGGCATCATGGGGAGGCGCAGTAAGCGCAATGATCACAACTACAAGGCCCTGCCACGCATGCCCGTGCAATGTTTGGGCCTAGCCCAACAATGCCTCACATCGTGTGTGGCCCAGGCCCCGGGGCTCATGTCATTGCACTAGAGTTTTGGGCTCTCCAGTGCCCCTTACTCGTGCATGGGCAGTAGTAGCCACCCTGGCGACGAGGCCCGCTAGGGAGCTGCTAGATACAAATATAGGAGAATCAAGACCAAAGGCAAGACCTTGCTGGGAGGGCCTTCAAACCCCCGGCAAGGCTAAGCCCCGGCGAGACCCAGCAAGGCGAACCCCCGGAAAGCCCCACCAGTGTAGAGGCTAGGTGTCGCCTCGCCTGGGCACGTGTCATGGCTCCGGCGATGGAGGGGCTAAGTGGAGACGATGGGACGGGCTCCTGTCCCGTCCCGTAGACAGTCAGAGATGCCTACCGGTGCATTAAATGTGCCTGTCCTACTCTGTTAGTACTAGGTATGATAGCACTGTAGCTTTGTACACCCCGTGTACGCACTGTATGTAGGAAATATGCCCTAGAGGCAATAAATAAAGTTTTTATTATTGTATTTCCTTGTTCATGATAATCGTTTATTATCCGTGCTATAATTTTATTAATTGGAAACATGGATACATGTGTGGATACATAGACAAACACGATGTCCCTAGTATGCCTCTGGTGAACTAGCTCGTTGATCGAAAGATGGTTAAGGTTTCCTAGCCATGGACATGAGATGTCATTTGATAAACGGGATCACATCATTAGGAGAATAATGTGATGGACAAGACCCAAACTACAAACATAGCTTATGATCGTGTCAGTTTATTGCTACTGTTTTCTGCATGTCAAGTCTATGTTCCTATGACCATGAGATCATGCAACTCACAGATATCGGAGGAGTGCCTTGTGTGTATCAAATGTCGCAACGTAACTGGGTGACTCATTTAAATCGGAGAATAAAGGTTGTTCTATTTATATGAGTAATATCTTTTATGGTCATGCACCCAATGTTAGGGGTTTATTCATATTGAATCTTGATAGTGATGACACACATGTTCATAACATTGATGCCAAAAGATGTAGAGTTGATAATGATAGTACCACTTTCTTCTTGCATTGCCGTTTAGGTCATATTGGTGTAAAATGCATGAGGAAGCTCCATGCTGATGGACTTTTGGAGTCACTTGATTTTGAATCACTTGACACATGTGAACCATGCCTCATGGGCAAGATGACTAAAATGCCGTCCTCTGGAACAATGGAACGGGCGAGTGACTTATTGGAAATCATACATACTAATGTGTGCGGTCTAATGAATGTTACAGTGCATGGTGGATATCGTTATTTTCTCACCTTCACTAATGACTTAAGTAGATATGGGTATATTTACTTAATGAAACACAAGTCTGAAACGTTTGAAAAGTTCAAGCAATTTCAGAGTGAAGTTGAGAATCATCGTAACAAGAAGATTAAGTTCCTGCAATCTAATCGAGGAGGTGAATATCTGAGTTATGAGTTTGGCAGTCACTTAAGACAGTGTGGAACTGTTTCACAGTTGACACCGCCCGGAACACCACAGCGTAATGGTGTGTCCAAACGTCGTAATCGAACCTTATTAGATATGGTGCGTTCTATGATGTCTCTTGCAGATTTTCCGCTATCGTTTTGTGGTTATGCATTAGAGACAGCTGCATTCACTTTAAATAGGGCACCATCTAAATCCGTTGAGACGATGCCATATGAACTGTGGTTTGGCAAGAAGCCAAAGTTGTCGTTTCTTAAAGTTTGGGGATGTGATGCTTATGTCAAAAAGCTTCAGCCTAAAAAGCTGGAACCCAAAGCGGAGAAATGCGTCTTCATAGGATACCCGAGAGAAACAGTTGGGTATACCTTCTATCTCAGATCCGAAGGCAAAGTGTTTGTCGCTAAGAACGGAACATTTCTTGAGAAAGAGTTTCTCTCGAAAGAATTGAGTGGGAGGAAAATGGAGCTTGATGAGGTTATTGAACATTTACTTCAACCAGAAAGTAGCGCAGCGTAGAAAGATGTTTCTGTGGAACCTACGACGGTAGAACAGGAAGTTAATGATGATGATCATGAAGCTTCAGATCAAGCTTCTATTGAACCTCGTAGGTCGACAAGGCCACGTACTACCCCTAAGTGGTACGGCAACCCTGTCTTGGAGGTCATGTTGTTGGACAACAATGAACCTACGAGCTATGGAGGAGCTGTGATGGGCCTGGATTCCGAGAAATGGTTAGAGGCCATGAAATATGAGATGGGATCCATGTATGAAAACAAAGTATGGACTTTGGAAGTATTACCTGAAGGGCGAAAGGCCATTTAGAACAAATGGATCTTTAAGAAGAAGACAGGCGCGGACGGTAATGTCACCGTCTATAAATCTCGACTTGTGGCAAAGGGTTTTTCACAAATTCAAGGAGTTGACTACGATGAGACTTTCTCACCCGTAGCGATGCTTAAGTTTGTCAGAATCATGTTAGCAATAGCTGCTTATTTCGACTATGAAATTTGGGAGATGGATGTCAAAACAGCCTTCCTCAACGGTTTCCTTGAGGAAGAGTTGTATATGATGCAACCCGAAGGTTTTGTTGATCCAGAGAATGCTGACAAAGTTTGCAAACTCCAGCGATCCATTTATGGACTGGTGCAAGCATCTCAGAGTTGGAATAAGCGCTTTGATGAGGTGATCAAAGCGTTTGAGTTTATACAAGTTTACGGAGAAGCTTGTAGTTACAAGAAAGTGAGTGGGAGCTCTATAGCGTTTCTAGTATTATATGTGGATGACATATTGGTGATTGGAAACAATATAGAAATGCTAGAAAGCGTAAAGGAATATTTGAACAAGAGTTTTTCAATGAAGGACCTTGGAGAAGCTGCTTTCATATTAGGCATTAAGATCTATAGAGATAGATCGAGACGCTTAATAGCACTTTCATAGAGCACATACCTTGATAAAGTTTTGAAGAAGTTCAAAATGGAACAGTCCAAGAAGGGGTTCTTGCCTGTGTTACAAGGTGTGAAGTTGAGTAAGACTCAATGCCCAGTAACTGCAGAAGATAGAGAAAAGATGAGTGTCATCCCCTATGCTTCAGCCATAGGTTCTATCATGTATGCAATGCTGTGCACAAGACCCGATGTCAGCCTTGCCATAAGTATGGCCGGAAGGTTTCAAGGTGATCCTGGAATGGAGCACTAGCAAGCGGTCAAGAATATCCTTAAGTACCTGAAAAGGACTAAGGAAATGTTTCTCGTTTATGGAGGTGATGAAGAGCTCGTCGTAAAGGGTTACATCGATGCTAGCTTTGACACTGATCCAGACGACTCTAAATCGCAAACCAGATACGTATTTATTCTTAACGGGGGAGCGGTAAGCTGGTGCTGTTCCAAGCAAAGCGTGGTAACTGATTCTACGTGCGAAGCAGAATACATTGCAGCCTCGGAGGCGGTGAAGGAAGGTGTCTGGATGGAGCAGTTCATGACAGATCTTGGAGTAGTGCCCAGTGCACTGAATCCAATGAACCTGTTCTGTGACAACACTGGTGCAATTGCTCTAGCCAAGGAACCAAGGTTTCACAAGAGGACCAGACACATAAAGCGACACTTCAACTCCATCCGCGATTACATCGTGGAGAAAGACATAAATATTTGCAAAGTGCACACAGATCTGAATGTTGCAGATCCGTTGACTAAACCTCTTCCAAGGGCTAAACATGATAAACACCAGAACTGCATGGGTGTTCGATTCATTACAATGTAAATCACATAGTGATGTGAACTAGATTATTGACTCTAGTGCAAGTGGGAGACTGTTGGAAATATGCCCTAGAGGCAATAAATAAAGTGTTTATTATTGTATTTCCTTGTTCATGATAATCGTTTATTATCCATGTTATAATTGTATTAATTGGAAACATGGATACATGTGTGGATACATAGACAAACACAATGTCCCTAGTATGCCTCTAGTGAACTAGCTCGTTGATCGAAAGATGGTTAAGGTTTCCTAGCCATGGACATGAGATGTCATTTGATAAATGGGACCACATCATTAGGATAATAATGTGATGGACAAGACCCAAACTACAAACGTAGCTTATGGTCATGTCAGTTTATTGCTACTGTTTTCTGCATGTCAAGTATATGTTCCTATGACCATGAGATCATGCAACTCACAGATATCGGAGGAGTGCCTTGTGTGTATCAAACATCGCAACGTAATTGGGTGACTATAAAGGTGCTCTATAGGTGTCTCCGAGGGTGTCTGTTGAGTTGGCATGGATCAAGACTGGGATTTGTTACTCCGTGTGACGGAGAGGTATCTCAGGGCCCACTCGGTAATACAACATCACAATAAGCCTTCAAGCAATGTGACTAAGTGTTAGTTAAAGGATCTTGTATTAAGGAACGAGTAAAGAGACTTGCCAGTAACGAGGTTGAACTAGGTATGGAGATACCGACGATCGAATCTAGGGCAAGTAACATACCGAAGAACAAAGGGAACATCGTACGGGATTAACTGAATCCTTGACATAGAGGTTCGACCGATAAAGATCTTCGTAGAATATGTAGGAGCCAATGTGGACATCCAGGTCCCGCCATTGGTTATTGACCATAGAGGTTCTCGGTCATGTCTACATAGTTCTCGAACCCGCAGGGTCTGCACACTTAAGGTTTGGTGATGTTTCGGTAGTATAGAGTTATGTATGGTGGTGACCGAAGTTTGTTCGGAGTCTTGGATGAGATCCTGGACGTCACGAGGAGCTCCGGAATGGTCCGGTGGTAAAGATTCATATATAGGAAGTCCTGTTTTGGTCGCCGGAAAAGTTTTGGGCTCATCGGTAGTGTACCGGGAGTGCCGGTAGTGTACCGGGAGACCTCCGGGAGGGGTATTTCGACCCAACAGGCTACATGGGCTGTGGGAGAGTGGAAACCAGCCCTTAGTGGGCTGGTGGAACAACCACAAGAGGCCCATGTGGCTGGAAGAAAAAAGCCCAAGAGAAAAGGTGAAAAAAGGCGAAATAGGTGAATCCTAGTCCTACTAGGATTGGAGGTGGACTCCACCTCCTCCACCTCCTTTCGGCCGAAGCCCTTGGATTGGGAAGCCAAGGCTGCCTCCTATCCTCTCTTCCTCCTATATATACTGGTGGTATAGAGGGTTTTTGCACTAGAATTTCAGCCACGTGCTACCCGTTCCTCCAGTGCATAGTTTCTCCTCTAGATCGGATTTCTGCACTGCTTAGGCGAAGCCTTGCCGGAATTGCTCCACCACCATCGCCGGAGCGCCGTCTGTCTGCCGGAGAACTCTTCTTCCTCTCCACTCCTTCTTGATGGATAAATACGGTGGAGATCGTCATCAAGTTGTACGTGTGCTGAACGCGGAGGTGCCGTCTGTTCGGTACTAGATCAGAAGGATCGTGATCAAGTTCGTGGGACGGATCGTGATCAAGTTCGTGGGACGGATCGTGATCGCATCGCGGGACGGATCATGATAGGATCGCGGGACGTATCGTGATTGGATCGCGGGACGCACGGCGATTTGGATCGCGAAGACGTTCGACTACACCAACCACGTTTCTTAACGCTTCCCGCTTAGCGATCTACAAGGGTATGTAGATCTACTGTCCCTCTTGTAGGTGCTCATCACCATGGATATATCTGTGTGTGCTAAGGGTAATTTTTGTTTCCCATGCAACGTTCCCCAACAGTTGCATCATGAGCTAGGTCTATGTGTTGATGAGATCTCGAGTAGAACACAAAAGGTTTGTGGGCGTTGATGCTTAGATTGCTTCCTCCCTTGGTCGGATTTTTGTTCAGCGGTATTGTGAGATGAAGCGGCCCACACCAAAATTACTTGTATGCTTACGAGAGACCGGTTCCCTCGATGCAACTTGTTGCCTGGATGGCTTGCAGGTGGCAGTTTCTCTCACTTTAGTTGGATCGGATTCGACAAAGGCGAGTCTTGAGTAAGTTGAAAAGCAAATTATGTATCACCGTTGTGGTTTATGTGTAGGTGAGAATTGTTCTTGCTAGAAACCTATAGCAGCCACGTAAAACGTGCAACAACAATTAGAGGACGTCTAACTTGTTTTTGCAGGGTATGTTGTGATGTGATATGGCCAATTATATGATATGATATATGTGATGTATGAGATGATAATGTGATGTATAGAATTTCACGACTTGCATGTCGATGAGTACGGCAACCGGCAGGAGCCATAGGGTTGTCTTTAATTATTGTATGACCTGCGTGTCAATCATTAAGCGCTATGTAATGCTTTACTTTATCGCTAAACGGTAGCAATAGTAGTAGAAGCATGTTGGGCGTGACAACCCCGATGGCGACTCGTTGATGGAGATCAAGATGATGGAGATCATGGTGTCTTGCCGGTGACGATGGAGGTCATGCCGGTGCTTTGAAGATGGAGATCTAAAGCACAAGTTCATGGCCATATCATGTCACTTATGAATTGCATGTCATGTTAATCTTGTTATGCACCTTGTTTTTCTTAGTACGACGGTAGCATTATAAGGTGATCCCTCACTTAAATTTCAAGATAAATTATGTTCCCCCCGAGTGTGCACCGTTGCGAAAGTTTGTCGTGTTGAGACACCACGTGATGATCGGGTGTGATAGACTCTACGTTCACATACAACGGGTGCAAGCCAGTGTTGCACGCGCAGAACACTCGGGTTAAACTTAACGAGCCTAGCATGTACAGACATGGCCTCGGAACACAAGAGACCAAAAGGTCGAACATGAGTCATATAGTAGATATGATCAACATAATGATGTTTACCATTGAAGCCACCTCAACTCACGTGATGATCGGACTTGAGTTGGTGGATTTGGATCATGTGACACTCAGATGACTTGAGGGATGTCAATTTGAGTGGGAGTAGTAATTTGATTAACTAAACTCATTATCTTCAACAATAGTCTAAGTAAACTTTGCATATTTATGTTGTAGATCAATGGCTCGCACAGTAGCACCCCTGAATTTTAATGCGTTCCTAGAGAAAGCTAAGTTGAAAGATGATGGAAGTAACTTTGTTGACTGGGCCCGTAATCTGAGGATTATCCTCACGGCTTCCCATCATATGTCCTTGATGCACCGCTTGGTGACCAACCAGAAGACATGACCTCCGAAGACGTTAAGAACGCTTGGGAGGCACGTACTGGAGATTACTCAATAGTTCAGTGTGCAATATTGTATGGCTTAGAACCGGGACTTCAAAGACGTTTTGAACGTCATGGAGCATATGAGATGTTCCAGGAGTTGAAGTTTATCTTTCAGAAGAACGCTCGGATCGAGAGATATGAAACCTCCGATAAGTTCTATGCTTTCAAGATGGAGGAGAACGGGTCTATCAGTGAACATATACTCAGAATGTCTGGGTATTCAACTCGTCTAGCGGAGTTGGGAATTTCCCTTCCGCCAGAGGCGATCACTGACAGAGTTCTCCAATCACTGCCACCTAGTTACAAGGGCTTTTTGATGAACTATAACATGCACGGGATGAACAAGTCAGTCGCTGAGTTGTTTGCGATGCTAAAAGTCGCTAAGTCTTAAATCCAGAAAGAACATCAAGTGTTGATGGTCAATAAAACCACTAGTTTCAAGAAAAATGGCAAAGTCAAGGGCAAGGGCAAGAAGGGTAAAACCAAGAAAGATGGCAAAGCAGTTACTACTCCTGTAAAGAAGCCCAAGCATGGACCCAACCAGAAACTGAGTGCTTTCATTGCAAGGGAACTGGTCACTGGAAGCGGAACTGCCCCAAGTACCTAGCTGACAAGAAGGCGGCCAACGACAAACAAGGTATATATGATATACATGTTATTGATGTGTACCTTACTAGCTCTCGTAGTAGTGCCTGGGTATTTGATACCGGTTCGGTTGCTCACATTTGCAACTCAAAGCAAGAACTACGGAATAAACGAAGGCTGGCAAAGGACAAAGTGACGATGCGCGTGGGAAATGGTTCCAAGGTTGATGTGATCGCCGTCGGCATGCTCTCTCTTTGATTACCATCGGGATTAGTGATGAACCTGAATAATTGTTATTTAGTGCCTGCGTTAAGCATGAACATTATATCTGGATCTTGTTTATTGCGAGACGGTTACTCATTTAAATTAGAGACTAAAGGTTGTTCTATTTATATGAGTAATATCTTTTATGGTCATGCACCCAATGTTAGGGGTTTATTCATATTGAATCTTGATAGTGATGACACACATGTTCATAACATTGATGCCAAAAGATGTAGAGTTGATAATGATAGTACCACTTTCTTATGGCACTGCTGTTTAGGTCATATTGGTGTAAAACGCATGAGGAAGCTCCATGTTGATGGACTTTTGGAGTCACTTGATTTTGAATCACTTGACACATGTGAACCATGCCTCATGGGCAAGATGACTAAAACGCCGTTCTCTAGAACAATGGAACGGGCGAGTGACTTATTGGAAATCATACATACTGATGTGTGCGGTCCAATGAATGTTATAGCGCATGGTGGATATCGTTATTTTCTCACCTTCACTAATGACTTAAGTAGATATGGGTATATTTACTTAATGAAACACAAGTCTAAAACGTTTGAAAAGTTCTAGCAATTTCAGAGTGAAGTTGAGAATCATCGTAACAAGAAGATTAAGTTCCTGCGATCTAATCGAGGAGGTGAATATCTGAGTTATGATTTTGGCAGTCACTTAAGACAATGTGGAATTGTTTCACAGTTGAGACCGCCCAGAACACCACAACGTAATGGTGTGTCCGAACGTCGTAATCGAACCTTATTAGATATGGTGCGTTCTATTATGTCTCTTGCTGATTTGCCGCTATCGTTTTGGGGTTATGCATTAGAGACAGCTGCATTCACTTTAAATAGGGCACCATCTAAATCCGTTGAGATGACACCATATGAACTGTGGTTTGGCAAGAAGCCAAAGTTGTCATTTCTTAAAGTTTGGGGACGTGATGCTTATGTCAAAAAGCTTCGGCCTAAAAAGCTGGAACCCAAAGCGGAGAAATGCATCTTCATTGGATACCCGAAAGAGACAGTTGGGTATACCTTCTATCTCAGATCCGAAGGCATAGTGTTTGTCGCTAAGAACGGAACATTTCTTGAGAAAGAGTTTCTCTCGAAAGAATTGAGTGGGAGGAAAATGGAGCTTGATGAGGTTATTGAACATTTACTTCAACCAGAAAGTAGCGCAGCGCAGAAAGATGTTTCTGTGGAACCTACGACGGTAGAAGAGGAAGTTAATGATGATGATCATGATGTTGGGGAACTTCGCATGGGAAACAAAAATTTTCCTACGCACACGCAAACCTATCCATGGTGATGAGCATCTACGAGAGGGAGAGTGGATCTACGTACCCTTGTAGATCGCTAAGCGGGAAGCGTTAAGAAACGCGGTTGGTGTAGTCGAACATCTTCGCGATCCAAATCGCCGAGCGTCC